>CM067339.1:5220000-6420000 GCA_034376525.1 Nicotiana benthamiana | reverse complement strand
GAGACATTTTTCTCATTCTAATCGATTATCATTAGTTCATAATCGATTTTTATGAGTTTTGAAAACTTTGCCTCAGTTAACAATCGATTATCATAAGTACACAATCGATTGTTATGCAGTTTGCAAAAACCTGATGTTAACTGACTTACTCACAATCGATTATCATTAATTCACAATCGATTGTCATGCAGTCTTGGCTTAGAGATACTCGATTATCATAAGTACATAATCGATTATCTTAGCCCAGATTTTTGAGGCATGCTTGGAAAACATTTTAACAAATGTAAATATGCATAGTTTAAAATCATTTGACACTTAATTTAAATATGCATGATTTTGGAAAAATAATTTTAGTAGACAAGCCATGTTATGAGCCAAGTTGAGGAATCAAGATCACAATTAATATTGACTCAATTATAACATTTCTAAACTTTGTCTTGAGCTTCTTGTAATGCATCAATTTTGTGCTTGTCCTTGAGTACTGCTATATATCGCTTTTTGCTTTGTTTGACATTCATCAAAACCTACAAAAGAACACACGTTTAGTATATTGCATTTGAAACGTGTTTCCAACAATTTCCCCCTTTTTGATAATGGCAAACATAAGCGGGATATATGCAATAATTATTTTGATAATCCAAGACAAGTGTAAAGTATGCAATTTGATGTTCCCCCTCAATTCATGTTCCCCCTCACTTTAAGCATGAATGAAGTTGAGAGTGATATAGCATACTTCTTGATATCCCGTTTCTTCCCCCTTTTGCCATTAGCAAAAATATATACAAAGGAAGAATATGCAAAAAAACATATGAAATAAACAAAAGTTTATTTATTGGAAAATAACATTACATGGGTGGAGCCAAACACAATAAAACGAACAACAACTAACCAACCAAGGAAAAACAAATCAGAAACAACAATTTCACATCATCAAAAACAACAATTTCATCATTCATCACCCCCATCCCCTTCATCATCATTGGGAGGCGCTTGATATGGCACCACCTGAGCATAGGCATAATGCACGTGATCAAAGTAACCATGGACCTCACGGGTTAATTGAGTAATTTGGTCAGAGATAGTCCGGAGGGTAGGCTCTTGAGGAGGATGAGCACGACGGGCTTGTCGATTTTGAGGAGGAGCGGGAGCATGATCACCATCATGATGAAAGGAAGACTCCGAAATTTCCCAGATTTTGGTGCTCTTTTTGAGAGGACCATTAGCAATAATGACCCTGGAAGCTTCAAGAAATTTCATTATTAAGAGGGCATAGGGGAGAGGTATGTCATCTCTGGTGGCATTGAACATATGAGATTGAATAAGCTTGCACCAATTGATTTTAACACCGGTGATAATGGCATGAAGAAATTTGGCATCCTCTTGGGAAATGGTGGTGTGATTGAGTTTACGGGGTTTGAGAACACGAGTGATGAAATAGAGAATGAAACGATAATTCGGGTCCATACCCTTTATGGTGGGACGACGGGAAGAAGACTCATCATAGGCGACTCCGGCTTGGCGGAAGAGATTAGCTTCATCAATCATGTCCCCGGCATCATTTATGTACTGGTAGATGTCTTCACCATCATGCGGAATGCCGGCAATGAGGTGGAGGTTATCTTCAGAAATTAGAATGGAAATGTCGTTAACATTGGTAACGAGTTCACCCTCATCATCTTTGTGAAGGTTGGAGTAAAAAGCTTCAACCAAAGTAATGTTGTAGTAGGGGTGAGTAAGGAGTAGGAAATTGAAAAGTTGGCACTCTCTTAGCATATTCGCGGCTGGAATGAATGGTGCAACAAGAGCGTTTGTTGAAAAGCGAGGAGGGAGAATAAGGCGTTTCTCAAATTTGGTTAAGAAACGGGTGAGCTCTTCATCGGATTCAAAGAATAGAACCGATCCATCTTGATATGGATGGCGAGAAGAAGAAGCACCTTGTTTGGAACGAGCACGTTTGGAGTTGCGGCTTGACATTTTTGAAAAGGATGTGCTAGGATTTTTCAAAGATAACAAGATAATTTGATGCTTGGGAGGCTTGAGTGAGTATACAAGAGCATATGTGCAGCCTATATATAGAGAAGGAATGAATCTTACACTTATTTGAAAAGATTTGAAGAGATTTGAAGAGCTTTGAAGTCTGAAACGGTAAAAATAAATTCACTGACCGTTCAATAATCGATTGTTTGAATAGAATAATCGATTGTCATTAATGAAAATGATCTGACACATCGATTACACGCCAGAACGGAAAAAAAAATTTGAAAAAGATAGTCGATTGTCAAACTTGGTAATCGATTGTTTTTCATATTTATGACCTGACAGGAATCGATTGTAGAGCCAAAACGGTAACATAAGTTTAAAACAGATAATCGATTGTCAATATATAGTAATCGATTATTTCACTCACAGAGAGTTTGGATTTTGGCAAATAATCGATTGGCAGAACAAATAATCGATTGTTTGGAAGGGGGATGCTAAAATGATGAGACTTAATTCTATCAAGCAATGTAAACATTCAACAAGATTTCATGACAAAAAAATTGAATCAACAAATAATCGATTATTGATACTGATAATCGATTGTAAGCATAAATAATCGATTATGATCGATTTTTCTTGTATCAAGACAATTTATACTTTCCTCTTACCTTTTGGGGGATACCTGCAAAATAGAATTAAACATCTCCGACGCTCAAGTCAGTAATCTATAAATGAAATAATAACTTTGAAACTAGTGTAGTCGGGTGAAAAACGTGAACTCTTAAGAATTTTGTCCTAGGATGTTCTTAAGAGGGTTTAGGGTACTTACCTTCCCTTCGACTTTGCCAATTACCTGATTTTGAACATCCTCCGTTCATTTTGGTCTTTTGGCTCATTCTTCAATTTAAGAAGCTTCTTCCACAATTTTGCCTTTGTCTTCCTTGTATTTTGTCTTTTAAATTTTTTTCGAAAATACTTCCGATTTTGAAAAAAAATGCCTAAATCGACTTTTCCGTCTCTTCCTCCTTCTTTGTGCTTTAATTTAAGGAATTTTGAATTCGTCTCCCGTCAAGTGTTTGGAGTATCCACTACACTTGATTCCTTCAAGCACACCTGCAAAACAAATCAATGCTCTTTTGGTACCCATGCCATTTTGGGTCCTTGAGGGTTATGCATACTATAATGATATGTTTGAGTAGCATGTCTATGTCTAGTAAAGCATGCGGGAGCAATATGACCAATTCGTCTACAATAATGACATGTCACATTTGGATTATGCATGCGTCTAGGCTCATAGTAGCTAGAATAATGCACATTGTTTACTCTATTTTCATTTCTCCTAATTTGAGCACCATAATCATTTCTAGGTTGAACATTTCGGGATCTTCTAGCATGATCACTGTTGTGCCTAAAATATGCATCATGTCTATGGTTACGATTGCTAGGCGGAAGGTCATGTCTAGGTCTCCTAATATTTTGTCTAGCATGCATGTTTGTTTTAGGAAAGGCATTTTTGTTATTAATCCTAGATTGAGCTCTAGGTGGTTGGGTTTTTGCATCAACCTCTTCTTCATTTATGAAGCCTATTCCATGCTTGGTTGATTTCAAGTTATCAAGCACCACATTCAAGTTTTTATGAGAGGAGTTGAATTTATCTAGTGTGCCTTTTAATCTACCTACTTCATTCTTAAGGTCTACACAAGAAGCACAATTTTTTGTAGAACTCTCGGGCTTGTCAGAACTTCTTTTCCCATAAAACTTGTTTTGTTCTAGTAGCTTCTCATTTTCCAAAACCAATTTTTCTAATTCTTTTTCTTTTAATGAAAACTGTTTTTGAAAATCTTGTTCTTTTAGAGAAGCACTTTCTCTTAAACTAGTGACGGTTTTTGTAACTTTGAGAAATTCAGCATACCATTCATCAAAGGCATTTCTCATGTCATCAAGAGTATAAAAATTTTTAGATGAGATTTGACTTACCTCACTTTGATTTTCTTCCTGTGCCATGAGGCAGAGATTTGCCGCTTCTTCATTTTCTTCTTCACTGGATTCGTCTCCGGAATCTCCTCCCCAAGATATGTATGCTCGTTGCTTCTTGAAGGGTTTCTTCTCCTTTTTAAGATTTGTGCAGTTTGTTTTGATATGCCCTGTTTCACCACATTCATAACATTTAACTTGCTCACCTTGCTTTTTCCCTTTGCGGTCATATTCTTTTCGCATGAATTTTTGGAACTTTTTGATGATGAGTCCGAATTCGCTATCTCCATCCTCTTCAATTGGTGATTGACTTGTGCTCGCCTTTAGAGCAATCTTTTGCCTTCTTTGTTCATCAATAACAGGGTTAAGAATAGTGGATTCATAAGTCTTAAGATTACCTCTAAGAGCGTCTATGGTGATGTTCGTGATTCCAATTGACTCTTGAATCGCATCGGCCTTTGATCGCCATGCCGGTGTTAGACTCCTAAGGATTTTTCGAACTAGTTCTTTGTCTGTGAACGTCTTCTTGAGCGCGTGGAGATCATTCACTATTGATGATAACCGCTCAAACATCTCGTCTACCTTTTCGCCTTCCTTCATATGGAACAATTCGTAAGCATGAGTTAAAAAGTCAATTTTAGCTTCTCTTACCTGGTCAGTCCCTTCGTAAGTGACCTCAAGCTTGTCCCACATTTCTTTCGCTGTTTTGCAGTAGGAGATTTTCCTGTAATCATTAGCATTAACAGCACAAAGTAATAAATTAATAGCTTTAAAATTATTTTGGACCATTCGATTATCCTCGGCGTTGAATTCCTCTTCTGATTTTGGCACCCATTCTCCTTCCACCTTTTTGACAGGAACCTCATTTCCTTTGGTGTACACCTTCCACAAGTAAGGGCTGTTTGATCTGACAAATATCTGCATCCTTTCTTTCCAATATGAATAATTAGTCCCGTTAAACAAAGGAGGTCTTGTGGGGCACTGTCCTTCATCAATACCTGCAAAAGAGTCTAGAGTAGAAGCCATGGAAAGAATCTCTCAAACGGTTAAGTCTTTCAGAGAGTATGGCTCTGATACCAATTGTTGGACAATACGCTTTACGCTAGAGGGGGGGTGAATAGCGTTTTAAAAATATTAAGCGTTTTAGTGCGGAATTTAAAAACTTTGCAGAAATTAAAACAAGTGCAGTAGAATAAACTTACACAATGATGTATCCTGGTTGGCCACAAACGTGGTTAGTCCAGTCCCCGAGAGACTCTCTCGAGATTTCCACTAAACTTGTCAAGCTTACGGGTGCTTAACAAACCGTTACAGCTGAGGACACAAGCCTCACCTAGTTGCTCGGGGATCACAATCCCAAAGACTTCAATTGCTCGGGGATACCAATCCCAAAGACTTCAATTGCTCGGGGATAACAATCCCAAAGACTTCAACTGCTCGGGGATAACAATCCCAAAGACTTCAACTGCTCGGGGATAACAATCCCAAAGACTTCAACCGAGGAATCACAAGTTCCTCAACAAACGAGAATCGCAATTCTCTTACAAACACAAAACACACTCACTATACAAAGCACTCCTTAATGAGTAGATATGAGTAGAAATAGTACGCTCAAGATCACAACAACTTAGCTCAATAGAATGGCTCTTCAAAAAGCTTTATGGATGAATGGAAAATGATGATCAATGTAAGAAAGCTTTTAGCAATGAAAATACTCAAAGTGTATATGTTTTTGTTGTGAAAACACTGAGTTGAAGCTGTATTTATAGGTGAAAGACTCAGTCTTACCGTTGTCTAATTGCCAATTAAGGATTGCTGAAATTACTCAGTGACAATCGATTGTCAAGACTAAACAATCGATTGTTTGCCTATCAGATTAAAAATTCAATCCCAGATTTTACGTCAACAATCGATTACTTCAAATCAATAATCGATTATTTATAACGTTAAGAAATCCTTTCCAATTTTTGGCATAAAACATCGATTGTCCGGAAATCAACAATCGATTATTTTAACAACGTTCAGAAAATCTTTTCCGGATTTTAAGCAAAACATCGATTGTTAAATATCAACAATCGATTACCTGAAGGTAATTGAAAATATATGACAACGGTCAGCTTCAACAATCGATTATCAAATGGAATAATCGATTATTAATTAATTTCAAAACTCTCTGTCTCATATATAATCGATTATCAAAAGCCACAATAGATTATCATTTTATTTAAAATCACTGTGAGACATTTTTCTCATTCTAATCGATTATCATTAGTTCATAATCGATTTTTATGAGTTTTGAAAACTTTGCCTCAGTTAACAATCGATTATCATAAGTACACAATCGATTGTTATGCAGTTTGCAAAAACCTGATGTTAACTGACTTACTCACAATCGATTATCATTAATTCACAATCGATTGTCATGCAGTCTTGGCTTAGAGATACTCGATTATCATAAGTACATAATCGATTATCTTAGCCCAGATTTTTGAGGCATGCTTGGAAAACATTTTAACAAATGTAAATATGCATAGTTTAAAATCATTTGACACTTAATTTAAATATGCATGATTTTGGAAAAATAATTTTAGTAGACAAGCCATGTTATGAGCCAAGTTGAGGAATCAAGATCACAATTAATATTGACTCAATTATAACATTTCTAAACTTTGTCTTGAGCTTCTTGTAATGCATCCATTTTGTGCTTGTCCTTGAGTACTGCTATATATCGCTTTTTGCTTTGTTTGACATTCATCAAAACCTACAAAAGAACACACGTTTAGTATATTGCATTTGAAACGTGTTTCCAACAGAGGATATAGGATTGTATATGTGTGCCCAATGTAGATGCGCTTTGAGAGTTAATTCTGGAGGAGGCCCAAAACTCGCGGTATTCTTTTCATTCGGGTGCCATGAAGATGTATCATGATCTGAGACAACGTTACTCGTGGAGGAGAATGAAGAAATACATTGTGGGATTTGTAGCTCGGTGTCTCAATTGACAGTAGGTGAAATATGAGCATCAAGGACCACGTGTCTTGCTCAGCGAATGGAAATTCTAGAGTGGGAGTGGGAACGGATCACCATTGACTTTGTGGTTGGACTCCCACAAACTTTGAAGAAGTCTGATGCTATTTGGGTGATTGTGGATTGGCTGACCAAGTCTGAACACTTCATTCCTTGGGGCACTCAGTGTACTTCATAATTTTGGAGGTCTGTGCAATGAGAGTTGGGTACTCAGGTAGAGTTGAGCACAAGTTTTCACCCTCAAACGTATGGGCCGTCCGTGGCTGGCCAATGCGCACTTGTGTCATTGATTTTGGAGGGTCATGGGATCAATTTCTACCGCTCACACAGTTTTCTTATAACAACAGTTACCACTCGAGTATTCAGATGGCTCCATATGAGGCTTTGTGTGGGAGGCGGTGTAGATCTCCAGTTGGTTGGCTTGAGCCGGACGAGGCTAGACTATTAGGGACATACTTGGTGCAGGATGCTTTAGAAAAAATGAAGGGGATTCAAGAGAGGCTGCGTACAACACAGTCGAGACAAAAGAGTTATGCTGACAGGAGGGTTTAGGATGTGTCCTACATGGTTGGTGAGAAGGTTATGTTTAAGGTTTCACCCATGAAGGGTGTTATGAGATTTGGGAAGCAGAGTAAATTGAGACCTCGGCTCATTGGGCCTTTTGAGGTAATTCGGAGGATTGGGGATGTGGCTTATGAGCTTACTTTTCCACCTAGCTTGTCGAGTATGCATCCGGTATTTCATGTTTCTATGCTCCAAAAGTATATAGGGGATCTGTCTCATGTTCTAGATTTCAGCGTGGTTCATTTAGATAGTGATTTGACTTATGATGTGGAGCCAGCAGCTATTTTGGAGCACCATGTTCGAAAGTTAAGATCAAAGGATAAAACTTCAGTGAAAGTACAGTGGAGAGGTCGGCACATGGAGGAGGCTACCTAGGAGACCAAACGGGAGATGTGGAGCAGATATCCTTGCCTATTTGAGGCATCCGGTATGCTTCTTGAGTCGTTCGAGGACAAACATTTGTTTAAAAGGGGTAGAATGTAACGACCCCCGGTTGTTTCATGAGATACCACTCTGTTTCCCCTATTTCTTCTTCTTATAACTTTTTTATCGATACTATGTGTTATCGGCTTGGTTGGCTCAGGTTTGGGATAGTTTTGGTAAGGATTGAGACGCTTAGTCTCTTTTGAATAAACTTAAGTTGGAAAAGTCAACTGGATATTGACTTATGTGTAAAAGGGCTCAGATGTGAATTTCTATGGTTCAGATAGCTTCGGGAGATGATTTGCGATGTAAGAGCATGATCGAAATATGTTTTTTAAGTTACGTAGTAGTTTTAGGCTTGAATTGGCGAAATTGAAATTTTTGCATTTTCCGGTTGTTAGGTGAGATTTTGATATAGAGATCGGAATGAAATTCCTGAAGTTGTAGTAGGTCTGTGGTGTCATTTGGGATGTATGCAAAATTTCAGGTCATTCGGACGTGGTTTGATGACCTTTTGATCAGAAGCGTAATTCGAAAGATTTTAAGAACCTTAGGCTTGAATACGATGTGTTTTGGTTGATTCGAAGTTGTTTGAGGTGTTTTGAAGATTGGTATAAGTTTGAATAGTAGTATATAACGTGTTGGTGCTTTTGGTTGAGGCTTAAAGTGTAAGGTCCCGTAGATAATTTTGTCTCAGAACTTAGTAACACGTGGCTTCTACTCTGATTATGTGTTATGAAAGTGTAGAGTTCTACGCGACGAGCCTGCGAGCTGCGGTTCGGACCATTTGTAGTGATTTAAGACTTTAAAAATTGAAAGAATTAATTTTTCCATAAAAGTGTCAAAATGCGGTCCGGAATGCAGTCGCAGATCATCTATGCGGACTGTATTCCTACTGCAGAAGGGATCAGAGAGCAACCAAATTTTGATGTTAAAAATGCGGTAAAATCTGCGATCGCATAATCAATATGCGAACCACAGAGTGATCGCATACTGTCCCTGACTAAATTTGAAGGTCAGTTCTGTGGTGCATTCAGTGACCGCAGAACACAAATGTTGACCGCATATTTATCGTATTCCCAACCCGAGAGTTTTGAAACCTTTAGCCATTTTTGCGGTCCGTTCTGCGTACCACATGTCAGTTCTGCGATCGCAGATCGGCGTCGCAGATCGTGTTCACCCAGTTATTTTCTAATATTCTAAGCTCGACCCTCCATTTTAATAAAACACCTCATCCCTCATTTTTAACCCATTTTATGAACAAAATAAGAGAGAGGAAGAGAGGGCTCTAGAGAGAGAAAGTTATTTCTTCATCAATTGATCTTTCAAAAATCATAGAAACCCGGAAAATCTTGAGCATCTTCCTTCCCCTCTGATTTCAAGGTAGAATCCCTAACCCTTTTCCCTTAACAAACCTAGGTTTGGGGAGGGAGTTTCATACTTTGATTTTGAAATTCTTGTTAGAAAACCACATGTATGTCTTCAAAACCCAAAAATCTTGTAAAAAGGAAACTGGGTAGTAAATTGTGAATTCCTATTCTAAAGGTCTATATACTAATCAGGAACTAGAATGACCCTTCTTGATTGCTTGATGAATCTGAGTAGAGGCTAAAGAGGATATTCCATCCGAGGTATGTATGCTAACTGTGACCTTTGTTAAATCACCCTATTCTAGTTGTGAAATTGTTGATAATTGGTATTCATGTGAGAATCATCGTGAAGCCTCTGTGTGGTAGGATTGTGTGGTAATATTTTGTGAGAAATGTTGTGGAACTTGTTATATGGAGCAATGAAAATGGGAAATGGAAACAATGTGTAACAATGGAAATGGAAATCATGTGGAATAGTGGGAACGGAAACACTGTGAAACGATGTGTATGGTTAGTTGTGAAAAATTGTTGTAACGATCTAAATTGTGTATCAACTTTGATGAACATGAGGAAAATGGTTGTTGCTAGTTGTGGGATTATTTTAATAAAGTGCCATGGCTAATGTTTTGTATTTGTTGTTGTGTTGTTTGTTGTTGCGAATTGAAAACTGGCAGGCAGGGTCGGGTTGCGTGCCGCAACACGGTGAAATAAGGTGTGGGTTGGGGTGATACTGGTGGCCGAGGTAATAAGGGTGGACGAGGTAATGAGGGTGGAAATGTGATCCAATATTACTATTGATATGAATATGAATCCTGAAATGATAAATGTGAAAATGTGAAATGAGACAGCAGAAGAGTTTGTAACATGTGGGGCACTGCTTGTCCCTTTGTATGACTACGTGAATCATTGTTGTGAAATGTTTGGTTATTGCTTCCTGGTTGTACTTGTACTATTGTTGTTCAGTTCTATACTTGTTCATGCAATTTGGCTTGAGTTTACTTGGGACAGAGTTAGTTCATACATGCCAGTACAATTCAAGTGTATAGACGTCCTTTTTGCCAGGGGCGCTACATTCATGTTATGATTGTAGGTGGATCCGTGGCAAGTAATCCAGTCCACCGTTTGTAGCTCCTGCTCCTCCCCTCTATTGGCCGTATTCATGTTTGGTGAGCCCCTTTCCTTCCGGGGCCATGTGTGGCCTATGCCACTCCTGTTGTTCTAATGGAGTTTGTATATTTTGGCAAAGGAATAGCCGGGGCCTTGTCACCGGCAAGTGTTGTACTATCATTCTCGTAGAGACTCTGTAGACAGTGATATGTGGGTTAGAACCTATGTATAAAGGTGTACGTTTTGGGCGTTGTAAACTTGTGTACCACATTTCTTGTTAATCTTAGAAATCCTACGTTCTTTTAATTGAAATTTGGTATCTTTTGATAACTATCATTGAATAATGTGAGGTAACACAGGGGGGAATAAGAAAGGCACCCAGGTCCACTCCACTAGGGATACCCGGTTGAGTGCCGGTCATGCCCACGTAGTTGGGGCTTGACAAACTTGGTATCAGAGCCTCAGGTTCTAAAGGATTCCTAGGATTTCTCGGAGTCGTGCCTATTAGAGCCCTTCTTGTCTGTGTGTTGTCGACCACATCAATAAGTTGGGGGCTACACGGACATTTAGGAAAAACTATCCTCTTCTTTGATACTTCAAGTTCGTGCGGTTAATTTATGTCTAATTCGTGCTCTATTTCATGAACCAGGTTTTAAAGGAGTCCTAGGATGTCTCGGAGTCATGCCTAGTAGATCCCTTCTTAATGGTGTGCTGTCGACCACATCTATAAGTTGGGGGCTACACGGGAATTTAGGAAAAACTATCCTCTTCTTTGATATTTCAAGTTCGTGCGGTGAAGTGATGTTATGTCTAATCCGTGCTCTATTTCAAATTTTCAGTGATGGCACCTAAGAAGAAAGCTAGATTAGGATAAGGGGGCAATGCCTCTTCTAGTGCGGCTGTGGATCGTGTGCCGACTGCCATAGGGGAGAATGATCCCCAAGTTCTGAACTCGCCTGCTCCATTTGTTCCTAGCCGAAGTGATCCTATTCCAGCGGCGGCCGAGGGTGTCACTATCCCTCCTGCCAATGCCCTTAATCCTGATGCTGCTCCGGCTTCCGATCCCGACCTCTCTGATGGGGACCTTGGGGGAGCTATCCGTATCTTGACCCAGTTAGTGGCTGCTCAGCCCCGCAATCTCATGATGCCTCTATGTCCTCTAGTGGATAGGGAGATTCCTCCAGCTCCAGAGTTCATCAGTTTCTGCGATTGTCCCCTATAGAGTTCTCAGATAATGACCTAGAGACCGATCCGCAAGAATTCCTGGATGAGATGTACAAGACCATTCGGGTAATGAAAGATACAGATATAGAATGGGTAGAATTGGCTTCGTACATGTTGAACGGAGCTACGCGTTCGTGGTTTGAGATGTGGGAGGATTCCCGTGAAGAGGGGAGCCCTCCAGCTAGATGGGATGAGTTCGTAGATGCCTTCATGGACCACTTCTTGTCTGCCGAGACCCTGGCAGCCCGTGCCACCGAGTTTGAAGTTCTTAAGCCGGGTACAATGAGTGTTTGGGAATATTACATGGAGTTTGTGAGGTTTTCCAAGTATGCTCCTCAGTTGGATCGACTATGGAGGCTAGAGTTCGGTGATTCGTTCAAGGCCTCAGTCCTTTGGTGGTAAATGAAGCTGCAACAACAGCTTTGCATTCAAACATGAATTATGGCAAGATCATGGGTTTTGTTAAGGCCACAGAGGCCAGAACATTGAAGATTTGGGTCGATAGGGAGAGTAGCATCAGGGCTCGGTCTATGGGTCACCCAGGGAGGTCAGCTCCAGGGAGAGGGTTATCCGGACCATCTCAGTCTTATGCTCAGTCGTCAATTAGTGCACCGCCATCCATGCACCATTCACAGCAGAGTATCCCTTTGGGGCCAGGTTCAGGCAGTAGGAGGCCCCGCCAGTTCATTTATTCAGGGATGAGACAGCAGGGGATATATGCCCCAAGTGTTGGAGATTTCATACAGAGGCTTGTTACTTGGATGCTCTGGTGTGCAACAATTATGGAGTGAGAGGTCATATGCAGCGAGACTCCCGTGCACCCAGGCAGGGCACGGGCGGGGGACATGCTCAGCCCTCCAGTTTATCAGTTGCTAGGTCATCAGTATGCCCTCCAGCCCCAGCAGGGCCTGGTGCAGCCAGAGGTGGAGCTCGTGGTAGGGGAGGACCCAGCAAGTTTTATACATGCAGTGACCGTCAGAGTGTCGAGGCTTCCCCAATTGTTGTCACAGGTATCATATCTGTTCAGGCAATTGATTGCTATGCTCTTATTAATCTGGGGTCTTCTTTGTCATATGCCACTCCATTTGTTGCTTCGAGTTTTGGGATTGAACCCGAACAGCTTCTTGAGCCGTTATCCGTATCAACTCTAGTGGGTGATTCCATTACAGCCACGCGGGTCCATAGGAATTGTGTTGTTATGGTAGGTGGTTGTGTTACCACGGCCGACCTTATTAAGCTTTTGATGGTGGATTTTGATGTAATCATGGGTATAGATTGGCTCCATTCGTGCTTCGCTAAGCTTGATTGTCGGACGAGAGTCATGAGACTCGAGTTCCCTAATGAGCCGGTTGTCGAGTGGAAGAAATAGTGTGGTGCCGAATTGTAGGTTTATTTCCTACCTCAAGGTTTCAAAGATGATCATAAATGGGTGCATTTATCATTTAGTCCGGGTGGCGGACACTAATCCTGAGGTGCCTGCCCCCGATTCCGTGCCAGTTGTGAATGAGTTCCTTGAGGTATTTCCAGATGAGCTTCTAGGAATTCCGCCAGATAGGGAGATCGACTTCGAGATTGATGTATTGCTAGATACCCAACCAATATCTATTCCCCCCGTACAGAATGGCGTAGGCAGAGTTGTGGGAGTTAAAAGAGAAGTTGAATGATCTATTGGATAAGGGATTTATCCGGCCAAGTGTGTCGCTGTGGGGTGATCCGCATCTTTTTGTAAGAAAGAAGAATGGTTCGCTTCGGATGTGTATTGATTATCGGCAACTTAATAAAGTCACCATCAAGAATAAGTACCCTTTGCCTCGGATAGGTGATTTGTTCGATCAATTGCAAGGTGCGAGGTTCTTCTCAAAAATTGATTTGTGATCCGGGTACCACCAATTGAAGATCAAGGAGCAGGATATTCCTAAGACCGCCTTCAGAACTTGATATGGCCACTTTGAATTTTTGGTCATGTCTTTTGGGCTAACCAATGCCCCGGTAGCTTTTATGGATCTTATGAATCGGGTCTTCAAGTCATTCTTAGACTCATTTATGATTGTGTTCATTGACGACATCCTTGTATATTCTCGAAGTAGGGAGGATCGTGCCAATCACCTCAGAGAGGCTTTGTAGACTCTTCATCAGCACCACTTGTATGCCAAGTTTTCCAAATGTGAATTTTGGTTGGAGTCTGTTGCTTTTCTGGGTCATGTTGTTTCTAGTGTGGGGATTCAGGTGACCCCCAAAAGATTGCGGCGGTGAAGGATTGGCCTAGACCCTCGACCCCGATGGAGATTCGTAGCTTTTGGGGTTTAGCAGGGTATTATCGGAGGTTTGTATAGCGATTCTCCACCCTCGCCTCCCCATTGACCAAATCGACGCAGAAATCAGCCAAGTTCCAGTGGCTGCCAGAGGGAACTGAGGAATTTGTGGTTTATTGTGATGAAGAAGGTAAACTTCATATCACGATCTCAAGGATACCTATTGGTGGAGTGGTATGAAGAAGAGTGTAGAAGACTTCATCTCTAAGTGTCCGAATTGCCAGCAAGTGAAGGCCTAGCATCAGTGGTCGGGAGGGTTGACTCAGTTTATTGAAATACCGATATGGAAATGGGAAATGATCAATATGGACTTCGTGATAGGACTACCCCGTACTCAGCAGAAGTTCGACTCATTTTGGGTAATTGTGGATAGGCTCGCCAAGTCCGCTCACTTCTTGCCAGTCAAGTCCACCGATATTGCGGAACAATATGCTCGATTGTATATCAAGGAGATAGTGAGGCTTCATGGTACGCCATTTTCTATCATTTCGGATCGAGGAGCTCTGTTTAAAGCTAACTTTTGGAGGAAAATTCAGCAAGGTTTGGGTACTCAAGTGAATTTTAGCACAGCTTTTCATCCGCAGACCGATGGCAAGGCAGAGCGGACTATTCAGAAGCTCAAGGATATGTTGCGGGCATGTGTCTTGGATTTCAAGGGTAATTGGGATGGTCACATGCCTCTTATAGAGTTTTCTTACAACAACATCTTCCATGCTAGCATCCACATGGCCCCGTTTGAAGCATTGTACGGAAGAAGGTGTGGGTCCCCGATTGGGTGGTTCGAAGTTTGTGAAGCGGAACTAATAGGGCCAGATCTCGTGCATCAGGCCATAGAGAAGGTAAGAGTCATTCAGGAAAGGATGAAGACTGCTCAGAGTCGCTAGAAATTTATGCGGATGTGCGTCGGAGAGAGTTGAAGTTTCAACAAGGAGTCTGGGTTTTCTTAAGGGTGTCCCTTATGAAATGAGTCATGCGCTTCGGGAAGAAAGGAAAACTAATTCCTAGGTACGTCGGGTCCTTCGAAAGATTGGTCAAGTTGCGTATAGGTTGGAATTGCCCCCTGAAATGTCCCTAGTGCACCCGGTGTTCCATGTATCCATGTTAAGGAAAGTTGTGGGTGATCCGTCTAAAATTTTGCCAGTTGAGGACATCAAGGTTACAGTAGAGTTATCGTATGAAGAGATTCCGGTTGCTATTTTGGATAGGCAAGTCCGAAAGTTGCGGAACAAGGAGATTGCTACAGTCAAAGTGTTGTGGCGAAACCAACAAGTCGAGGAAGCCACGTGGGAAGCATAAGATGAGATGAAGATGAAATGCCCCCATCTATTTGAATAAGCTATGAATGATCGCGTGAATCTTGTCCCTACGGAAGCTAGTGTTGTGTTCCATTAGGTGTAAGAGCCATCCCTTCTCTTTTCAAGTGCCTTACTATGGTAGTTCTCCAAGTTGTGCTAACAAAATTTATGTGATGTGATTATTTGAACAATGTGCAGTTCTTTTTGGTAATAAAGGGTTTGTACTCTCATGATAAGGTGATGTAAGAGGCAATGATTAATTTTGCATGGATAGAGAGTATCAAAGTGTTCTAATTGCATAGTGATTAGTTTTTTCATGGAGGATTTGTATTGAGATAAATAATTGTGTCGTACTCATGTGTCAGGTAAATGGTTTTGATAGTGCAGATAATTAATGCTTAATTTGATTCCATGTAGTGTTCCAATATGGCTAGAAGTGTGTCGAGAGGTTGAATATGTGCAAGTATGAGAATTTTGCATTTTATAATCGTTGTTAAGGTAGCAAGTTGTGCAATGGTTCTTAGAAATGTACTTTGGGGATTATCTGACATGTGGTTATGTCCATATTACAAAGGAAAATCTGGCAAAAAAAATTTCTACAACAAACTTGAAAGTTAATAAAAGGTGTAGCAACTTGCATATCATGCTTTCCAACTCGTTGATTTTAAATGTTCTCATTCGAGGATGAATGATCTTAAGCGGGGGAGAATGTAAGGTCCCGTAGATAATTTTGTCTCAGAAATTCGTAATTTGTGGTGTCTCCTCTGATTATGTGTTATGAAGGTGTAAAGTTCTACGCGACGAGCTTGCGAGCCACGGTTCGGACCCATGGAAGTTATTTATGCCTTTAAAAGTTGAAAGAATTAATTTTTCCAGAAAAGTGTCAAAATGCGGTATAGAATGCTATCACAGATCAGCTATGCGGACCGCATTCCTACCACAGAATGGATCAGAGAGCAACCAAATTTTGCTATTGAAAATGCGGTCAAATCTACAATCGCATAATCAATATGCGGACCGCAGAGTGATCGCATAATTTCCCTGAAGAAATTTGAAGGTCAGTTCTGCGGTGCATTCTGCCACCGCAGAAAACAAATGCAGACTGCATATTCACCGCATTCCTAACCCGAGTGGTTTGAAATTTGAGCCATTTTTGTGGTCCGTTCTGCGGACCACGTATCAGTTCTACGTTCGCATATCGGCGTCGCAGATCGTCTTCGCCCAGTTATATTCTAAAATTCTAAGCTCGACCCCCCTTTTAATAAAACACCCCATCCCTCATGTTTAACCCATTTTTTGAACAAAATAAGAGAGAGGAAGAGAGGGCTCTAGAGAGAGAAAGCTATTTCTTCATCAATTGATCTTTCAAAAATAATCAAAACCCAGAAAATCTTGAGCATCTGCCTTCCCCTCTGATTTCAAGGTAAAATCCCTAACTATTTTCCCCTAGTTTTCGAACTTAGGTTTGGGGAGGGAGTTTTGATACTTTGATTTTGAAATTCTTGTTAGAAATCCACATGCATGTCTTACAAAACCCAAAAATCTTGTAAAAAGGGAACTGGGTAGTAAATTGTGAATTCCTATTCTAAAGGTCTATGTACTAATCAAGAACTAGATTGACCCTTCTTGATTTCTTGATGAATTGGAGTAAAGGCTAAAGAGGATATTCCATCCCATGTATGTATGGCTAACTGTGACCTTTGTGAAATCGCCCTATGCTAGTTGTGAAATTGTTGATAATTTGTATTCATGTGAGAATCATCGTGAAGCCTCTGTATGGTGGGATCGTGTGGTAATATTTTGTGAGGATGTTGTGGAACTCGTAATTTAGAACAATGAAAATGATAAATGGAAACAATGTGGAACAATGGAAATCATGTTGAATAGTGGGAATGGAAACACTGTGAAACAATGTGTGTGGTTAGTTGTGAAAAATTGTTGTGACGATCTAAATTGTGTATCAACTTTGATGGACATGACGAAATTTTTTTTTGCTAGTTGTGGGATGTTAATACCCTTGTTGTGGAATTATTTTAATAATGTGCCATGGCTAACCTCTTATATTTGTTGTTGTGTTGTTTGTTGTTGTGAATCAAAAACTATCGGGTGGGGTCGAGTTGCGCGCTGTAACACGGTGAAATAAGGTGTGGGTTGGGGTAATAAGGAAACGAGGTAATAAGGGTGGAAATGTGATCCAATATCACTATTGATATGGATATGAATCATGAAATGATAAATGTGAAAATGTGAAAGGAGACAGCAGGAGAGTTTGTAACTTGTGGGGCACTGATTGTCCCTTTGTATGACTACGTGAATCATTGTTGTGAAATGTTTGGTTGTTGCTTTATGGTTGTACTTGTACTATTGTTGTTCGGTTCTATTCTTGTTCATGCAATTTGGCTTGAGTTTACTTGGGACAGAGTTAGTTCATACATGCTAGTACAATTCAAGTGTATTGACGTCCTTTTTGCAAGGGCAGGCACTCCAGTCTACCGTCCGTAGCTCCTCTTCCTCCCCTATATTGGCAGTTGGTATCGACTATGGAGGCCAGAGTTCGGAGATTTTTTTAGGGCCTCAGACCTTTGGTTTTAAATAAAGCTGCAACAGTGTCTTTGCACTCAGACATGAATTATGGAAAGATCGTGGGTTTTGCTCAGGCCACAGAGGCCAGAAAGTTGAAGATTTGGGTCGACAGGGAGAGTAGCAGTAGGGCCCGGTCTTTGGGTCACTCAGGGAGATCAGCTACAGGGAGATGGTTATCAGGACCATCTTAGTCTTATGCTCAGTCCTCAGTTAGTGCACCGCCATCCGTGCGCCATTCGCAGCAGAGTAGCCTTTCGGGGCCAGGTTCAGGCAGCAAGAGGTCCCGCAAGTTCAGTCATTCGGGCATGAGACCTTGGCGCCGGGGGGTATATGCCCCAAGTGTGGGAGATTTCATATGGAGTCTTGTTACTTGGATGCTCCAATGTGCTACAATTGTGGAGTGAGAGGTCATGTGCAGCGAGACTGCCGTGCACCCAGGCAGGGCGCAGGTGGGGGACATGCTCAGCCTTTCAGTTAATCAGTTGCTACGTCATCAGTGCACCCTCCAGCCCTAGAAAGGCGTGGTGCAGCCAGAGGTGGAGCTCGTCGTAAGGGAGGACCCAGCAGGTTTTATGCATTTAGTGGTCGTGAGAGTGCCGAGGCTTCCCCAGATGTTGTCACAGGTATCTTATCTGTTCAGACAGTTGATTGTTATGTTCTTATTAATTCGGGGTCTTCTTTTTCCAATGCCACATGATTTGTTGCTTTGTGTTTTGGGATTGAACCCAAACAGCTTCTTGAGCCGTTCTCTGTATCGACTCCGGTGGGTGATTCCATTACAGCCACGCGGGTCTATAGGAATTTTGTTGTTATGGTAGGTGGGCGTGTTACCACGGTCGACCTTATTGAGATTGGGATGGTGGATTTTGATGTAATCATGGGTATGGATTGGATCCATTCATGATTCGCTAAGCTTGATTGCCGGACGAGAGTCATGAGACTCGAGTTCCCTAATTAGTCGGTTGTCGAGTGGAAGGGAAATGGTGTGGTGCCGAAGCCTTTCCCATTGCTGTCATAACTGCACCTGCGGCTAATGGACTGCATGTGCGGTCTCGCAGAAGTGAGTTAGGAGCCGTATATACGACCAACGGCAAAGTAAGTGAAAACCGTATATTCGAGATATGAACCGCACCTTCGTGCCCGCAAAAGCGGATGTCTGGTCGCAGGTGTGGAAGGGGGCCTTAAGGTTGAAAAATATATCTTCGTTTAGTCTTGTATTTTAATAAACAAGTTAGTTTCATTTATCCTAATTCATTTAATTATATTAGTCTAGAAATAGTTGGAGTTTCTCCTTTTGACTCTAAAAGAAAAAGAAACGTACCAATTACACGATGCCATATGTATTGGGAAAATTTGAGTTTTTATTAAAGGTGACGTGGCATGACACGTGTATTGGTCAAACAGTCAAAGAGCAATAAATGATTAAAAGGCACAGAAGATAACAGGCACGGTGGGCAAAAAGAAAATAGACGCGAGGGGGAATCTTAGATATGATTCTTGTGTCTATCAAAGTCATTCAATATCAAAGGATAAAAAGGGCATTGAAGACACAAACCTGATGACAAAAAGTAGTATATATTCATTATTAAATACATGATACGTTAGTTATTCAGCATTTAATAGCAATGATTATGTAACGTCCCATTAAATACTCTTTATTACATAGAATAATCTGTTACTCCCTGTCAACTATAAAAGGAGGAAATTTTATCATTTGTAGACACATAATTTTCTTAATATCATAGTGGAATACAACTTTCTTAGTGTTTTATTCTTAATCATTGAAAGACAATTATATTTTGGTCTCTTTGATTATCAGTAACCCGATTTCTTCTCTTTAATTCTAGCTTTGACCAAATTACATTTTTTGGTTAAACAGATTGGTTTCGTTACCGGGAATCTGATAATCCGTTCTTTCTAAATCAACATTCAACATATTGTTATTATGTCGAACAACAACGACAACAACGACCAGGAAAATCTGAACCAACAAATTGATGATGAGGAACTCAATAACGCTAACATTCAAGCTTCTCCACGTGGATCTCGTGAAGGAAATCCAAACGATATGTCTGAACATGATGATGGAGGAGCTGAAACAAGAGATGAACTGTTACAGAAAATAATTGACTCACGAATTAACAAAGCCTTGCGAGCCCTAGTTGATCAATTGCCTGCTGCACCAGCAACACCAAACAACAACACGTAGGAAAACCCTCGCTCAGGCCTAGTTAATTCTGTCCATGGAGCAATTCCTAGTGACTCACAAGATGGAGAACCAGGTAATACAGGTAATTCTCATCTTCAAAGTTTGGTACTAACTTTGCAGAAACAACTCATGGAGCAGAACGAGCGTATCGAGAAAATCCCTGGAGTTCCACCTGTAATAAAAGGAGTAGATATGGATAAATACTCGCAACAATCGTGGAAACCAAGTTCTTCTCCTTTACCAATACCAAAGAAATTCAAAATGCCTTATATCCCAAAATATGATGGTACAATGGACCGCCGTGATCACGTAACTGCATTTACAACGGCAGTGAAAGGCAACAATTTGACCAAACAAGAAATTGAATCAGTGTTGGTTAAAAAGTTAGGAGAGACACTCACCAAGGGACAACTAACCTGGTATTCTCTTTTATTTGAAAATTCTATAAATTCTTTTGCTGAGCTTGCAGACTTTTTCATAAAATCACACTCGGGAGCTCAAAAGGTGGAGAAGAGAATGGAGTATATCTTCAAAATCAAACAAGGGAACACTGAATTGCTCAGAGATTTCATTGATAGATTCCAACGTGAAAGAATGATGTTGCCCCGTGTATCGGATAATTGGGCTGCAATAGCTTTTGCTAGCAATTTGAATTACAAAAGCTCAGAAGCCACGAGAAGACTTAAAGAAAGCCTTCATGAATTTCTCGCAACTACTTGGAGTGATGTTTAAAACAAGTACAGTAAGAAGCTCAGAATTAAAGAAGATACCGTATCTCAACCTCAACGAGAAGATAGAAGCGGCTCCAAAAGGTCTGAAGCCGATAAAAGGTCAGGTAAGAACAGATACGATCCATATATGGGACCTGCAGGAAAAGACCCATGTTCTAGGCAAAACAATCAACATTATGATCAGAGGTCAAGAGATAGGGGAACCGGATCTTCATCCAGGTTCAAAGGTGATCGAAACAACCAATAGTCACGAGATGATGATAGAAATTTAATGGCACGATTTGCTGGTCATTGTTTCAATGTAACTAATTCCGAGCTCGTAGTTGTTCTAAGGAATATGGTAGATAAGGTACAGTGGCCGAAAGAGATGTGGTCAAATCCAGACAGACGGAACACATACCATTGGTGTGAATTTCACAACGACCATGGGGATAAAACTTCAGAATGCAGGTTTTTACAAAGTGAAGTGGATCATTTGTTGAAACAAGGCTACCTCACGGAGTTATTCAGTGAAACGGGAAAGCAAGCCTACATGAAAAATAGGCAGGAGCCACCAAAACCACCTTCACCTAAGAGGATAGTAAATGTCATCAGTAGAGGAGAAGATATATACGCAGTAACATATACGGCTTCGAAAAATTTTTCCAAAATGACGATCACACGCGGAAAGCGAGTACGGCAAACCTTAGAACAGGAGAATATAAGCTTTGATGATGCAGATACGGAAGGAGTGGCTACACCACATAACGATGCTCTGGTAATATCTTTAATTTTATATGACACTGATGTAAAAAGAGTTTTGATTGATCCAGGTAGCTCTATAAATATTATTCTACTAAGAGTACTGCGAGATATGCAAGCTGAAGACAAGATGATACCAAAAATGCATGCTTTGTCAGCTTCGACAATTCAAGCGTGGTAACAAAAGGTGAGGTAACTCTGACAACATATGCTGCATGTTTTGTTAAAGAAACTAAGTTTCAGGTAGTGGATTTGGAAATAGCATACAATGTAATCATTGGGAGACCTTGGATCCATGATATAGATGTTGTTCCATCAACCTTACATCAAGTCATTAAATTTCCGTCACCTTGGGGAATATTTCAAATTCGAGGGGATCAACAAATAGCCAAGAGTATCAACGCAATAACATATACGAGCACCGCAAGTAAAGAGAAATAGATATTATCAGAAACAGTTGAAGATATCAGCAACCAAAGTTCAACTGAAACAACAGTTTTAAATTCGAGGCCCGATGTAATTCAAGAACCTGAAGAGAACGAAAAAGTCAAAACAACGATAGAAGAACTCGAATCTGTGGTGTTATTTGAACAATGGCCAGAGAAAAATGTTTATGTAGGAGCCAATCTAAATCCCGGCATGCGAGGTAAGTTAATTGGATTTTTAAAAGCTAACATAGATTTTTTTGCCTTGTCCCATGCTGATATGATAGGTATTCCACCGGATGTGATGACTCATAAGCTTTACGAAGACCCATCTTTCACTAAGCAAGGTGCTTTAAAAAATCAAGTAATTCAAGATGAGGTCCAAAAGTTGCTGAAAATCGGGTCCATTCGTGAGGTAAAATATCCTGATTGGTTAGCTAACATGATGGTCGTACCAAAAACGAATGGTAACTGGCGAGTTAGTGTAGATTACACTGATCTAGACAAAGCTTTCCCAAAAGATTATTTTCATTTACCCCATATAGATCAATTGATTGATGCAACTGCAGGTCATGAACTTTTAAGTTTTTTAGATGCATATTCGGGGTACAATCAAATTAAAATGGACCCCGGTGATGAAGAAAAGACTTCTTTCATCACATACCGGGGGACTTACTGTTACAAAGGATATATATATATATATATACGACATGATCATCAAAGCCCAGCATTCCCATGACCATATTTCTGATTTAACTGTTACCTTTGAAATTTTGCGAAAATTTAATATGAAACTCAATCCTGAAAAATGTGCATTTGGAGTTGCATCTGGTAAATTTTTAGGTTTTCTTGTCTCTAACCGTGGAATTGAAGTGAATCCTTCCCAGAGTAAAGCAATTAAATACCTGATGTCCTTACTAGTAAAAAGGAAGTTCAAAGGCTAATAGGAAGGATAGCGGCCTTAGGGAGGTTTATATCAAAATCATCAGAAAAATGTTTCTAATTTTTCTCTGTGCTCAAAAAGCAAGACCATTTCGAGTGGAATGAAGATTGTCAACGAGCATTGATGGACTTGAAAGTTTATTTATCAAATCCTCCTTTACTGGCTAGACCTAAAGAAGGTGAAAAGTTACTCATCTATCTAGATGTATCAGAAGTAGCGGTATGTGCCGTTTTATTACGAGAAGATCAAGGTAAGCAATCTCTGATTTATTATGTAAGTAAAACTTTATTAGATACAGAGACAAGGTATCCAAAACTAGAAAACTTAGCATTAGCTCTCATCATGGCATCTAGAAAACTACGACCTTATTTTCAATGTCATCCTATTGTTGTTGTTACTGCTTTTCCTTTAAGAAATATATTGCATAAACATGAACTGTCAGGAAGGCTAGAAAAATGGGCTATAGAACTAAGTGAGTACGAAATAACTTACCAACCTCGAACAACTATTAAATCTCAAGTACTCGCTAATTTCGTAACTGATTTTAGTCAAAGCATACATCTAGACACAGAAAAAGAATTACAAGTTTTTAATGGAGCTAATCCGGGGACTTGGCTACTATTTACTGATGGTTTATCTAATTTAAATGGGGCAGGTTTAGGAATTTTTCTTATACCACCTACGGGTGAAACAATTAGACAAGCTATAAAATTTCACCCTGTAACAAATAATGAAGCAGAGTATGAAGCTGTGATTGCAGGTTTGGAACTAGCATTAGAACTTGGTATCATGCAAATTGTAATCAAAAGTGATTCAGTGCTCATAGTCAATCAAATAATGGGGACTTACGTAGCTAGAGAGACTCGAATGCAAGAATATGTCGGAAAGGCACGGGAGTTAATAAGACAGTTCCAAACTTGGAAAGTGATGCAAATCCCAAGAGAAGAGAATTTGGAAGCAGACGCCTTTGCCAACCTCGCATCTGCAGATGATATAGCAAAAGATGTGAATGCCTCAATTATACATTTGTTCCATTCTGTTCTTGACCCTGATAAAAGTGAGATAAATTTTAATCACTTAACTTGGCATTGGGGAAACGAAATCGTGTCTTTTTTGCAGCATGCAATTGTACCTGTAGACAAAGTGAAGGCTCATACATTAAGAAAGAAAGCCACTCGTTACTGCTTGTATCAAGGAAACCTTTACCGTAAAATGTTTGGTGGAACATTATCCAGGTGTCTCTGACCTTCTCAAACAGAATATGTGATGAGAGAAGTACATGAGGGGCATTGTGGAAATCATGCATGAGGCAGATCACTTGTTAAAACATTGATTCGAGCGGGATATTACTGGCCTAAAATGGAAGAAGAGGCAATTGATTTCGTATCTAAATGTGATAAATGTCAAAGGTATGCAAATAACATGCACAGACCAGCATAGTTATTACATCATGTCATAGCTCCGTGGCCATTCATGAAATGGGGAATGGACATCGTAGGACCATTACCATAGGCAAAAGGTCAAGTAAAGTTTCTACTCGTACTTACTGATTATTTTACTAAATTGGTAGAAGCATGAGTGTTTAAACAGGTACGAGAGAAAGAATTTAAGGATTTCAATTGGAGAAGCATAATTTTGCTGCTTTGGTGTTCCAAAGGAGATAGTTTGTGATAATGGACCACAATTTGTAGGAGCTCAAATTACAGAATTTTTTCATAGTTGGCAAATCAAAAGAATTACGTCGACATCGTATCATCTAGTAGGTAATGGGCAAGCAGAGTTTACAAACAAGGTAATTATCAACAACCTAATGAAAAGATTACAAGAATCAAAAGGCAATTGTCCTGAAGTATTACCGGCGGTATTATGGGCATATCGAACGACAGCAAAAACAAGTACAGGAGAAACACCTTTTTCAATGGTCTGTGGTGCGGAAGCTTTAATAGCAGTTGAGATAGGTGAACCTATTACACGACGTGTTCAAACAGAGGAAAACTCGAACAATGAAGAGTTAAAAGTAAATCTTGATTTACTTGAAGGGAGAAGAGAAGCTTGTTAGATAATACGCCTAATGCTAGAGGGGGGGTGAATAGCGTTATAATAAAAATTAGCATAAACTTGCGGAATTTAAAATTTGCAGGAAATAAATAAGTGCGATAAATAAGAAAGAACACACCGAAGTAATCTGGTTCACCACAACCCGTGGCTAGTCCAGTCCCCGAGAGATTCTCGAGATTTCCACTAACTTGTCAAGCTTCCGGGTGCTTAACAAACCTTTACAACTTGAGGACACAAGCCTCAACAGCTTTGCTCGGAGATACAACACTCCAAGACTTCAACCAAGGAAACACAAGTTCCTTCTTACAACAAGAGAATAACAATTCTCTTCAAGTGTACAAAACACTAAGCACTCAAACAAGACACTCCTTAATGAGTAGATATGAATAAAGGAATACGCTCAAGATCGCAACAACTTTCGACAGGAGTTTGGCTCTCAAAAGCTTATGAAATGAATATAAAATGATAAACAATAAAGTATGAAAGCCTTAGCAATTGTATGATCAGTTGTTGTGTGTTGTTGTATTCACAACATTGAAATGAAGCTGTATTTATAGTTGAAAAACTTGGCATTACCGTTGCCTAATTGCCAATTAAGAGTTGCTGATTTTACTGTGTGACAATCGATTGTCAAGAAGCCACAATCGATTGTTTGCCAATCGTTCCAAAAATCAATCCCAGATTTTACGCTTAACAATCGATTATCCAAGATCAACAATCGATTATTGGCAACGTTCAAAAAATCATTTCCAGATTTTACGTAAAACAATCGATTATACAAAATCAATAATCGATTATTCAGCAACGTTCAAAAAATCCTTTCCAGATTTTAATTTCAACAATCGATTATACAAAATCAATATTCGATTACCTGACGGTATTTGAAAACTTTACGACAACGGTCAGCTTCACAATCGATTGTGCAATGTTAACAATCGATTATTTATCAGACTTTGAAAATCATTTTAGACACTGCCTCTTGACAATCAATTGTTATATACTCACAATCGATTATTTAATAACTTTGAAAAAGTCTGGAAGACACTGCCTCAACACAATCGATTGTCATATGTTCACAATCGATTATTTTGTGACTTTGAAAAATCTGATGGACACTGTCTCTTCACAATCGATTGTCATTAACTTCACAATCGATTATTTTGAGCGTTGAAAAACTTTGATGGACACTGCCTCATCACAATCGATTGTCATAAGGTTCACAATCGATTGTCATGCAGGTTTAAAAAACCTGACGCTCACTGCCTTAACACAATCGATTATCATTAGTTCACAATCGATTGTCATGCAGTCTTGGCTTAACATAATCAATTATCATAAGTACATAATCGATTATCTTAGTCCAGATTTTAGAGGCATTTTTAGAAGTCATTTTGACTAATGTAAATATGCATGATTTAAAATCATTTAGCATTAAATTAAATATGCATGATTTTGTAAAAATAATTTTACGAGAGAAGCCATGTCATGAGTCAAGTTGTCGGATCAAGATCACAATTAAGAACGACTCATGTAAAACTATAAAACTTGGTCTTGTGCTTGAATCTCGTTATATATATCAATTGTGCGCTTGTACTTGAACTTCGTCATATGTCAATTTGCGCTTGTTTGTCATTCATCAAAACCTACACATATGAACACACGTTTTAGTATAATGCTTTGAGAACGTGTTTCCAACAATTTCCCCCTTTTTGATAATGGCAAACTTTAAGCGGGATATGCAAATTAAACAGTTTATAATGTCGATTCAAGACAAGTAAAGATATGCAACAAGTATATGGATATGCAATTTGTTTCCCCTCAATATATGAATTCCCCCTCAATTTATGCCGATAAGAATTGAGAGTGCATACCCGTTATCTTCCCCCTTTTGCCATTAGCAAAAAAATGTAATGAGATGGCAAGGATTGAAAAAAAACTGGTTTATTTATTGAAAATAAAACGTGATTACTTAAAGAGAGTACAATAACTCAAATAATAGCAGTACAATCGATTATTGATACGAGATAATCGATTATTAGACGACAGAAATCGATTTTTCTGAAGAAGGCTCGATTATTGCGCGTCATGCTTTATAATTCCCCCTACCTTTAGGGCGATACCTCAATACTTCTTAGTGTCGACTTCCTTACCTTTCTCATCTTTGTCTAGATGATCGGATGTGCTCGGAGTCGCCATTGCTTTTGCATTGTTCATTTCAAATCGTTTCAGCAATTCTTTGCAATATTTGGCTTGGCAAATGAACGTACCTTCTTTCATTTGCTTTACTTGTAATCCCAAAAAGAATGTTAACTCACCCATCATAGACATCTCAAATTCGCTTGTCATTAAATCGGAAAATTCCTTGCATAAGACATTGTTAGTAGCACCAAATATGATATCATCCACATATATTTGAACAAATAAAATATCATTGTTTTTATGCTTAACAAAAAGGGTGGTGTCAACTTTCCCCCTAATGAAATCATTTTCCAATAGAAAATTACTCAATCTTTCATACCAAGCTCGGGGAGCATGTTTTAAACCATAAAGAGCCTTTTTGAGTTTGAAAACATGATCGGGAGATTTAAAATCTTCAAAACCGGGGGGTTGTTCAACATAAACTTCTTCTTGAATAACACCATTTAGAAAAGCACTTTTCACATCCATTTGATATAAATTGAAATTCATAGAAGAGGCAAATGCGAGTAATAGACGAATATCTTCTAATCTAGCTACGGGAGCATATGTTTCTTCATAGTCAATACCCTCTTCTTGATTATAGCCTTTTGCTACAAGCCTAGCTTTGTTTCTAGTGATTACACCATTTTCATCTAGTTTGTTTCGAAAAACCCATTTCGAACCAATTATGGTATAATTTTCGGGTCCTGGCACCAAATCCCAAACGTCATTCCGTTTGAATTGGTTAAGCTCCTCTTGCATTGCCAAGGTCCAAAACTCATCCCCAATTGCTTCGGAGATGGTTGTTGGTTCAATTTGAGAAACAAAAGCAGTATGACCTAAGGTGTTCTTAAGGGAGTTTCGAGTAGTTACCTTTTCTCCGACGTCACCAATTACCTGTTCGAGAGGGTGATCTTTGATTGTCCTCCACTCGTTAGGCGTTTTCGTTTCATTCTCCAATTGTGGCGCTTTCTCCGTTGGTTGTTCCAAGATTTCATCTTTATTTTCCTTAGGCGTTTCCTCTTGTATTTTGTCTTTCAAGCTATTTAAAATACATGCAAGATCAAAACTGGAATCCTTTCTCGCCAAGCGAGCATTATTTTCGGAAAATACAACATGAGGGGATTCCTCCACAGTTTCGGTTCTTTTATTAAAAACCCTATATGCTTTGCTACGTGAAGAATAACCAATGAAAATTCCCTCATCGGACTTAGCATCAAATTTTCCCAATTGATCTTTTCCATTGTTATGAATAAAAACTTTACAACCGAATACTCTAAAATGGGAGATATTTGGTTTCCTTCCCTTGTAGAGTTCATAAGGGGTCTTCATGAGTATTGGCCTTATGACTACTCTATTTAAGATATAGCATGCGGTACTCACGGCATCCGCCCAAAAATGTTTGGGAATCTTAGCCTCTTCGAGCATGGTTCTAGCCATCTCTTCGAGACACCTATTTTTCCTTTCCACCACCCCATTTTGTTGTGGTGTTCATGGAGTGGAAAAGGTATGCTCGATACCGAGTTCGTCACAAAAGTCCGCAAAGAGATTGTGATCAAACTCTCCCCCATGATCACTTCTAATTGAAGTGACGGTTGTTTCCTTTTTGTTTTGAACACGTTTAAGGAAATATTTAAAATTCTGAAAAGCATCACTTTTATGGGCAAGAAATAAAGTCCAAGTAAATCTGGAATAATCATCAACAATAACAAAAGCATAACGATTTCTTCCTAGACTTTCAATGCGAGATGGTCCAAATAAATCCATGTGAAGCAATTTCAATGGTATAGTAGTTGAAACAATGTTTTTCGATTTGAAAGATGCTTTTGTTTGCTTCCCTTTTTGACAAGAATCACAAATAGAGTCATTTTCAAATTTCAAATTGGGAAGACCAATAACTAAGTTTTGTGAAATCAATTTGTTCAAAAGATGCATGAATATATGTGCTACTCTACGATGCCATAGCCAAGTATCATCCTCTTTGCTCATAAGGCAATCCATATATTCGGGTGAGGAATTAGCAAGATCAACCATATAAATATTATCCACTCTAAAACCACGAAGGATAATTTTGAAATCACTACGTCTAAATACTAAGCATTCATCCGAATCAAATAAGGCAAGATTTCCCTTGTCACATAATTGACTTATGCTCAAGAGATTATGCTTTAAACCTTTAACAAGTAATATATGCTTAATAGAAGAATTTTCATCCTTACCGACCGATCCGATGCCGATAATCTTTCCTTTATTGTTGTCACCAAAAATAACACTTCCTCCTTCTTTGTGTTCTAGTTGAAGGAATTTGGATTCGTCTCCCGTCATGTGCTTGGAGCATCCACTATCAAGGTACCATAGTACACTTGATCCCTTCAAACACACCTACAAAACAAATTAATGTGTTTTAGTTACCCATGCCATTTTGGGTCCTTGAGGGTTAGGAATATCATAATGATGCGATTGAGTGATATGTCTATGTCGTGTAAAACATGCAGGAGCAATATGACCAATTCGTCTACAATAATGACAAGTCACGTTGGGATTATGCATCCTTCTAGGTTCATAGTAATTAGACGGACGAAAATTGTTCACTCTATTTTCGACACTATGGCTATTGCGCATTTCATGAAAGTCATTTCTCCTACTATTATGAGCAGCATTTCTAGAATAATTGTTTCTAGGTTGAGGGCCATTTCTAGGTGTTCTAAAAGGTTCAAACTTCCTTCTAGTGTGTGGCCTAGAATATGCATCATTTCTAGAGTAGTTATTTCTAGGTGGTAAGTCATTTCTAGGTCTTCTAAAGTGTTCAAGATTTGGTCTAGCATGCATATTGGTTCTAGGGTTGCTATTTCTAGGATGAGCATTTGTTTTATTAATCCTAGGTTGAGCCTTAGGTGGTTGGGGTTTGGCTTCAACCTTTTCTTTAGGCTCATTCTTAAACCCTATGCCATGCTTGGTTGACTTCAAATTAACAAGAACCTCATTCAGATTTTTATGAGAGGAATTAAACTTATCTAAGGTGCCCTTAAGCCTTTCTAATTCATTTTTGAGATGCATGCAAGAAGTACAATTTCTAATAGAACTTTCGGGCTTTGTCGGCGCTTCTCTTACCGAAAAACTTGTTTTCCTCTTTCAACTTCTCATTTTCTAAAATCAGTTTTTCCAAATCCTTTTCTTTCAATGAGAGTTGTTTTTCAAAATTTTTTTCTTTTGAAGAAGCATTTTCTTTTATGCTTTTAACAGTTTTTGAAGCTTTAACAAATTCACTATATAACTCATCAAAAGCATTTTGCATTTCTTCAAGGGAAAAGAAATTTTTAGAAGAGATTTGACCTACCTCATCTTGCTTGTCTTCTTGTGCCATAAGACAAAGATTTGCGCTTTCCTCTTCTTCTCCTTCGCTTGACTCATCTCCGGAGTCTCCTCCCCAAGATATATATGCACGTTGTTTTTTGAAAGGTTTCTTTTCCTTTTTGATGTTTGGGCAATTTGATTTGATGTGCCCGGTTTCTCCGCATTCATAGCACTTTATTTGTTCTCCTTTCTTTTTGCCCTTTCGTTCATACTCTTTTCGCATGAACTTTTGAAATCTTTTGATAACGAGTCCAAACTCGTTGTCTCCGTCCTCATCAACTTGCGGTTGGCTTGTGCTTGCCTTTAGAGCGATTATTTGCCTCCTTTGATCATCAACAAGAGGGTTAAGTATATTAGATTCATAAGTCTTAAGATTACCTCTTAATGCGTCGATGGTGACATTTGAGACGCCAATGGACTCTTGAATCGCGTCGGCCATTGATCGCCATGCCGGAGTGAGACTTCTAAGGATTTTTCGGACAAGTTCCCTATCCGTGAAAGTCTTTTTGAGAGCATGTAGGTCATTTACGATTATTGAAAATCGTTCAAACATTTCATCCACCTTTTCACCTTCCTTCATGTGAAATAATTCATAAGCATGGGTTAGGAAATCAATTTTGGCTTCCCTTACCTGGTCCGTACCTTCGTACGTAATTTCCAGCTTGTCCCACATTTCCTTCGCCGTTGTGCAACACGATATTTTCCTGTGATCGTCAGCATTTACAGCACAATATAATAAATTAATTGCATTAGCATTATTTTGCACCTTTCGGATATCATCCGCGTCATATTCTTCTTCGGACTTGGGAACCCATTCGTTTTCAACCTTTTTGGTTGGAATTTGATTTCCCTTTGTTATCACCTTCCAAAGATGAAAATTGTTTTCTTGAACGAAGACTTTCATCCTCTCCTTCCAGTACGTATAGTTTGTACCGTTGAATAGTGGTGGTCAGGTGGAGCACTGTCCTTCCTCTATTCCTGCAAAAGAGTCACGAGTAGAAGCCATGGAAGTTTCTCTCAAGCTGTTAAGTCTTCAGAGAGTTGGGCTCTGATACCAATTGTTAGATAATACGCTTAACGCTAGAGGGGGGGTGAATAGCGTTATAATAAAAATTAGCATAAACTTGCGGAATTTAAAATTTGCAGGAAATAAATAAGTGCGATAAATAAGAAAGAACACACCGAAGTATTCTGGTTCACCACAACCCGTGGCTAGGCTAGTCCCCGAGAGACTCTCTCGAGATTTCCACTAACTTGTCAAGCTTCCGGGTGCTTAACAAACCTTTACAACTTGAGGACACAAGCCTCAACACCTTTGCTCGGAGATACAGCACTCCAAGACTTCAACCAAGGAAACACAAGTTCCTTCTTACAACAAGAGAATAACAATTCTCTTACAGTGTACAAAACACTAAGCACTCAAACAAGACACTCCTTAATGAGTAGATATGAGTAAAAGAATACGCCCAAGATCGCAACAACTTTCGACAGGAGTTTGGCTCTCAAAAGCTTATGAAATGAATATAAAATGATAAACAATAAAGTATGAAAGCTTTAGCAATTGTATGATCAGTTGTTGTGTGTTGTTGTATTCAAAACACTGAAATGAAGCTGTATTTATAGTTGAAAAACTTGGCATTACCGTTGCCTAATTGCCAATTAAGAGTTGCTGATTTTACTGTGTGACAATCGATTGTCAAGAAGCCACAATCGATTGTTTGCCAATCGTTCCAAAAATCAATCCCTGATTTTACGCTTAACAATCGATTATCCAAGATCAACAATCGATTATTGGCAACGTTCAAAAAATCATTTCCAGATTTTACGTAAAATAATCGATTATACAAAATCAATAATCGATTATTCAGCAACGTTCAAAAAATCCTTTCCAGATTTTAATTTCAACAATCGATTATACAAAATCAATATTCGATCACCTGACGGTATTTGAAAACTTTACGACAACGGTCAGCTTCACAATCGATTGTGCAATGTTAACAATCGATTATTTATCAGACTTTGAAAATCATTTTAGACACTGCCTCTTGACAATCGATTGTTATATACTCACAATCGATTATTTAATAACTTTGAAAAAGTCTGGAAGACACTGCCTCAACACAATCGATTGTCATATGCTCACAACCGATTATTTTGTGACTTTGAAAAATCTGATGGACATTGTCTCTTCACAATCGATTATTTTGAGCGTTGAAAAACTTTGATGGACACTGCCTCATCACAATCGATTGTCATAAGGTTCACAATCTATTGACATGCAGGTTTAAAAAACCTGATGCTCACTGCCTTAACACAATCGATTATCATTAGTTCACAATCGATTGTCATGCAGTCTTGGCTTAACATAATCGATTATCATAAGTACATAATCGATTATCTTAGTCCAGATTTTAGAGGCATGTTTAAAAGTCATTTTGACTAAAGTAAATATGCATGATTTAAAATCATTTAGCATTAAATTAAATATGCATGATTTTGTAAAAATAATTTTACGAGAGAAGCCATGTCATGAGTCAAGTTGTCGGATCAAGATCACAATTAAGAACGACTCATGTAAAACAATAAAACTTGGTCTTGTGCTTGAATCTCGTTATATATATCAATTGTGCGCTTGTACTTGAACTTCGTCATATGTCAATTTGCGCTTGTTTGTCATTCATCAAAACCTACACATATGAACACACGTTTTATTATAATGCTTTGAGAACGTGTTTCCAACAAAGCTGTGTTGATAAGGATGACGGCTCAAAAGCAAGTAATTGAGCGATATTACAATAGGAAAGCACGCCTTAGGTTTTTTTAAGTTGGTACTTTTTGTTGAAAAAGGTTTTTCAATCTACAAAGTCAGCTAATTCAGGAAAGCTAAGTCCAATATGGGAAGGACCTCATCGAATTCGTGAAATTGCAGGCAAAGGAGCATACGAGTTAGAGACAATAGAAGGCAAGGTTTTACCTTCACATTGGAACGTTGTTCATTTAAAGAGATATTAATTCTATGGGAAGTACCCACGGTCAGGTATCGCCAGGTTAAAAAATTTTATTTTGAATTATAAAAATTATACTAATGATTTTTGATGCAAGGAAAAAACCCTAACTCGTGCCAAATGATGAGTCACGACCTGCACGGCAAATTGGAATACTATTAAATTTCTAGCCCAGGGTTACATTAATCTGATGGAAATACATACAAGTTAGGCAGTCTTCATCTATAATTGCACCTACGAGTCCCGCATATTTTTCTGTTTCAGGAAAAGGACCAAAAATTGGGAGCAACTACACAAGTGTTCGAGGCTTCATACTTCACCGCTCAAACACTTTGGGGACTGTACTGTATACACACGAGTATGTGCAGAAATAGATACGAGAGAGTAAATTCAAGAATCAAGTTACGAGAATTCAAGTATCAATCTAAAAACACTCGTCATAGTGTTCTTTCCTTTTTAGAACAATAAGGTCATTGCTTAAACCCTTCCTAAATATGTAAAGGAAGGGATATAATTATGTATCAGAACAGGTTATGAAAAAACCTTGCATATTTTGTAAATCTGCTAAACGAAAACAGTTGCGAGAAAGTTATAGATGTATTTCAATACATGTAATACTCAAGAAACTTATCAAAGTTTGTAAATAAAAACATTACAAAAGTTGTTTTATGTGAAACATGTATGTTCCTATTTCTTTCATCGTATATTAACACCATTATGAAGCTGATACGTCTTCTTCATTAAATGTCAATAAATAAAAGGACCCTCTTTTATTTTTCCTCATGTTGGTAACACGTGAGAAGAACTATGAAAGCATTTTCTGAAAAGGATAAAAAATGATAACTTATTCTCTAAGTCCTAAAAAGAAAAATAGGCAAGAATGTAAAATCATTCTGCAAAGATTAAATTAGTAAATAGAAAAGGATAAGATAAAGAAGTATTATACAAACTTCTTAACATAAAAAGTTAAGGGGAAAAACTTAGCTATTACAATACATTTGTTTTTCTAAAACAGATACCCCATTAAAGAAACTGGGGACTTCATTAATTACATCATCAAAAAACAAACAAAAGAGGTAAGGTTAAACATTCTCATTGCTCACTGAGGAGATTGGAACGGTAGAAGTTGCCGCCTCATCAGGCTCGGTGGGAACTAAAGAAGGATCAATAGAGGAAGTCTCAGCTGAAATTGAAGTACTAACATTTTCGGAAGAAGCAGTAGACACGGGGATTTCCATTCCTAAAGGTTGTGTTGTAGGTAAATTACCCTCGGTTATTGGAACTGTAACATTAGTAAGTTCAGCTGTTGACTCTAAGTTTAAAGGCTCTTCAACCCCGGGAGTTTTCACTATTGGAGAAGAGATGTCAATTACCTAATCAGGAGAAGGAGTTTCAGTTGGTTGCTCATTCTTCTCAATCATGTATAAAACTTTGGTTAACTCAGATTGCAAGTCAAACTTTTCCTGAGAAGCTTCCATTAAATCATCACGAGGAGATTTCAAGATGACCCAGTGAACCTCATAATTGAAATTCTCAACCAAGGAATTGTAATCCTTATCCATGTTTTCATAATCTCTTCCCCACGTAGCTAAAGTGTTCTTCATTGTTTCATGCTCAGCTAAGTGGAAATCAAGGGAAGATTGAAGGTTGACACGAGAACTCTCCAACATGCGAATATTATCGGAGGAAATCCTTAACTCATTCTGAGCACAAGACAAGTTCTCTGCTAATTCCTTTGCATATTCCTGCTTTTTCTCCAGAACATCCTTGAACTCATTAACTTCATCATTAGCTTTAGATAAAGAGTCTTCCAAAATTTATTTATCCTTTTTAAGTTGACCCCGTGAAGAGTTAGCAACTCCTAACTCTGAAGATAAGCTACGGTTCTTTTGCTCCAAATGAACTTTGTTTTCCTGTAACTCTTCTATAAGCCCTTGAGCACTCTCATACTGGTCCTTCCAATTTGCTGATTCAAGTAATGCATCCTCAGCTATTTTCCTAGCTTGGAAGATCGCCTTTTTGGACTCAGGATCCTTTTTCTCCAATAAAGAAATCCACCCCATTAACTCACTCCCAATGAGATTTGCCTACAATTATGAAACATGAAAGTCAGGACTCAAAATTAAAAAAAAGGAAAAATATTTTTCAATGTCAAGAAAATTACCTTTAAAGTTGAATGAACTATGTCATATATCAAAGTGTAGCAGTTGTGGCTTTGCATCTTATTCCTCTCAATATCTCCAATAAGAGGCTCGAGCCACGTATCTGCACCTCTAGATTTCCTCAAGAGGCTTTGAGTAGCAGCAACTTCATGAGTAACGTTTCTATTAGCCACGCCTCTACTACTAGAGCTAACCTCTACTGGAAGGGCAGATCAAGTGGGAACAGCAGATGGGGGCGTAGTAGAAAAAGTAAATACCATAGGGGTCATTGAAGTTGAAGCAGGATGGGAAGGAGTAGCTATAGAAACAGATTGAGGAACGGGAATGGAAGTATTCACAACTGCTGAAGGAAAGGAAGCAATTACTGGTGATGAAATACTTAGAATTGGCAAAGGAATGGAAGGAGAAGGAACGAATGAAGAAAGAGGAGCTTCATCAAAAACAGGTCCGAGCTCACCACTTCAGAAACCACTATCCAAGGGAGGTTGAGTTGGTACACTCGTGGATTTTGGCATGGTCTCCTCATCGGATTGGATTAAAACAGGTTCGGTAGTGGAAGTAATTGTAGAAGAAGTGATTGCGACAGAAGTACGAGCAGGAGAATCTTCAATTTCTTCATCCAAAACAACACGTCTCTTACCTCTTGGCCTAGATACCAAAGAGGTATTATCTTCTTCTTCGTTTTCAGTTTCCATTACCAAAGCTTTTCTTTTTGCTAAAAGTGCTTTAGCCTGATCCAAACCAAGGGCAGAGTTTGCAGTTGTACGCATGGCCATAACAACCTCTGCTGTCATTCCTTTTATTCCAAATCCTGATAGAAAGAAGGATTTGATTTCATCATCAAAATTTAGTATACGTATCTACAAAGTATACATGAAAATAAATATGTACCGTGTGTTTTTACTGTCCACCCATGTAAGGAAGAGATAGATTTCTAAGTCCTATTTTCCTTAGGAGCAATTTTCAAAATTGAGTCTACCCAACCACGAATATTAGGAACGGGTTCCATATTTCCCATGGTTGCTACAAAATACCAAAAAGGAGATAAATTTGAAGAGAAAATCAAAACCTCATAAAATAGGCACCGAAAAAGTAAAACAGAAACTTACGTGCAAAATTCCACATCTCGGGTAAGGGAATGTTTGATTCACCCAATAAATTCATTGTGTGAACACCAATGTAACGAAGGTACAACCCACGATCTTTATCGTCATCGGCGTTTACCGAAACTCTTTTACTCCTCGTCGTTAAAGTAAAAACCCCATGGCGTAACAGACTAGGGTGGTATAAGTGGATGAGATGGAGGAAGGTGAAAGAAACTTTTGCCTTATTAGACAAAAAATCTTAAACAAGCTACAGCCCTCCAAACTAAAGGTCCAATCTGAGCTAAGCAAATAACGAAAAATCTACAAAAATCGATGATAACTGGGTCTACAGCATGATTAAACCCCAAAGTGAAGGGGTAGGTATAAACATAGAATACCCATTTCTGAAAGATGAAATTCTTTGGCTTATGGAAGAAATTGATAAACGAATGACGCCCTCTTTCGAGTTGCAATCTTTCCTAACGGTGGGGATATTAAGTTCATTTTATAAGAGAGGGATAAGCATCAGTCTTTTCCAATTTTGCAATATATTTTTTAAGGGACGCTCTGTTACTTGCAAAAGACAAATCATTTGGTATGATTTCTTCAACAGTTGGCTCTAGAGAAGGCTCTGAAATTTTGTTACCTTTTGAAGATGGAGTTTTAGAAGAGGAACCTTTAATTCCAGAACTAGTTGAGCCTCCACGTGTAGATCCCATACTTTGGACTCTTCCTCCTCTGCCTCTTGAATGTTTGATAGGAGCAGGAGCATTAGGGAATTGATCAAGAAGTAAAACCTTTCTGGGGTTAGGGTTTGGAGATGCCAATGCAAGATAGTTTTGAAGAAAGTAAAAGAAAGAAAGGAAATTCGAATGCTTGATGAAAGTTGATAAAGAAGAGGACAAAGAAAGTATGAATAAAAAGTTAATATGGGAACAACCGTCAAAATTAAGGGAAGTAATGATGGAAAGCCTATATTAAAAATAACCATCATTTCGTAAACAGAGGAAGTTGAACGGTCCTAGAAAAATTGGAACAAAGCTGTATATCTAACCAAAAGATGACACATGTACAGAGCATTAAACGAGAAAGACAGATGAGACATCGATACTGCACAAGCATTAATTGTGATAAAAATTATTTTTCAGGATCCAATTCCTAATTATTTCATGGATAAATAAATGAGAAGTGGGGGGACTATTTGTATTGGGAAAAAATTGAGTTTTTATTAAAGGTGATGTGGGATGATACGTGAATTGGTCAAACAATCAAAGAGCAATAAATAATTAAAAGGCACGGAACACAACAGGCACTGTGGGAAAAAAGAAAATAGACACGAGAGGGAATCTTAGATACGATACTCGTGTTTATCCAAGTCATTCAATATCAACGGATAAAAAGGGCATTGAAGACACGAACCTGATGACAAAAAGTAGTCTACATTCATTATTAAATACCTGATACGTTAGTTATTCGGTATTTAATAGCAATGATTATGTAACGTCCCATTAAATACTTTTTATTACTTAGAAAAATCCGTTACTCCTTGCCAACTATAAAAGGAGGAAATTTAATCATTTGTAGACACAGAATTTTCTTGATATCATAGTGGAATACAACTTTCTTACTGTTTTATTCTCATTCTTTGAAAGCCAATTATATTTCGGTCTCTCTGATTATCAGTAATCCGATTTCATCTCTCTAATTCCAGCTTTGACCAGATTACATTTTTTGGGGGTTAAACATTCCACTCTATCCAATTTTGCAACAATTCTTGGCCAGATATTCCTAATTGCACAGGCACACACACTCACAATATTCCTTTCTTGCCCATAAACAATTTCACACGTCATTTTTATTCTCTTATCTAGTACTATAACTTTTTCCTTGATCCCCAGTTAGTCCCAACACATGATTTGATGCCACACCCACTACGTTAAGATACCACAAGAAAAGGAGGTGGGGAAAAGCAGAGAAATCTGAAAAACGAGAGATTAGAGAAAACCTTGCAGCCGCCGCTTCTCTTCTTCACCATTCACCTGAAGAGGTGTGTATATTTTGTTGAAGATTTTCTTTTTCCCTTTTGAATTTGTGTTTTCAGGTAAATTTGACTGTAAATTTTGATCTTTTTCACATATTTGGCCATATTATCTGGTACTCAACCTGCTCTTGCATTTGTAAATCAAAAGAGTCTCAGTTTTCCTTCTTCTGAGATGCGCTGGGATTGATAATTATCATATTTCAGCAGTGTTCTCTTCCTTGAGGACGACGATGTTTCTATCATCCATTTTCAAATTAATAACAATTTGTTTTCCGGTACTTTTGTGTATAATTGTTGATTATGTTTATCTCATTGATGAAGTATTAGGCATGTGCCTAATAAAAGTATCTTTAATTTGGTAGCCAACCTTGTTGTCTTGGTTTGGTTAGGTAGCCAACTTTGTTGAATTAGTTTGGTTTGGTAGCCAACCTTGTTGAATTTCTTTGGGTTGGTAGCCAACATTTATGAATTGTGAAAAGTGTATGTAAATTGTCAAATATTATAGACTTTAGAGAGTGAAGTTTTGGCTATATAAGGAGAGCTTCAACTCTCATTTCCATACACCAACAAAGAGAGAAAGAAAGAGTGAGGTTTCACAGACAAGGTATAAGAGAATAGCCTGTGAGAAAAATAGAGAGTGAGCAATATTGTAGTAAGGTTGAAATATCAAAAGAGGGTTATTTTCTTTTGAGTGTTGTAGTAGTCTTTGGAATATTTTGCTCGGACCTACAAAGTGTAAAATTCCTTACAATAGTGATATAAGTTTCTCCTGTCAGGACTGTGGTTTTTTCCCTTATTCAGAAGGGTTTTCCACGTAAAAATCTTGGTGTCATTGTTACTCTTTTATTCTTGTTAATTACCGTATCTCGGTGCTACATTATTATTCCGCTTTTATTACTGTGAATATTATTTCTGTGGGAGGTTTATTCAGAACAACTGGTATCAGAGCACAAGTTCTGCTCGTTCACTGAAATACTATTCACTATCGGTAGTACTATACTCGTTGAAAATAAAAATGTTCGTAGTAAAGTACGAGGTAGCAAAATTCAATGGAGATAACGGTTTCTCTACATGACAAAGAAGGATTAGGGATCTGCTGATCCAACAAGGATTACACAAGGTACTAGATGTTGATACCAAAAAGCCTGATACCATGAAAGCTGAGTATTTGGCTGACTTGGATGAAAGAGCTATTAGTGCAATCAGGTTGCACTTATCGGATGATATGGTAAATAACATCATTGATGAAGACACAGCACGTGGAATTTGGACAAGGTTGGAAAGCCTACACATGTCCAAAACGCTGACAAATAAATTGTACCTGAAGAAGCAGTTATACTCCCTACACATGGGCGAGGGTATGAATTTTTGTCACATTTAAATGTGTATAATCACACAGCTTGCCAACCTCGGAGTGAAAATCGAGGAGGAAGATAAATCCATCTTTCTATTGAACTCGTTGCCATCTTCGTACAATAATTTGGCAACAACCATCCTGCACGGTAAAACTACTATTGAGTTGAAAGATGTCACATCGGCTCTTTTACTCAATGAGAAGATGAGAAAGAAGCATGAAAATCAAGGACAAGCTCTTATCATAGAAGGTAGAGGCGGGAGTTATCAAAGGAGTTCGAGCAACTATGGTAGATCCGGAGCTCGTGGAAAGTCAAAGAATCGATCCAAATCAAAAGCCAGAAATAGCTACAACTGTGATCAACCAAGTCACTTCAAAAGAGATTGCCCAAATCCAAGGAAGGGCAAAGTTGAAACTAGTGGCCAGAAGAATGACGAAAACACAGCCGCCATGATGCAAAATAATGATAGTGTTGTCCTCTTTATAAATGAGGAAGAGTAATGCATGCACCTGTCAGGTCCAGAGTCGGAATGGGTGGTTGACACAGCGGCATCATACCATGCCACACCGGTAAGAGATCTTTTTTGCAGATATGTACCAGGTGATTTCGGCACAGTGAGAATGGGAAACATGAGTTACTCAAAGATTGCGGGGATTGGTGACATTTGTATCAAGACAAATGCCGGATGCACATTGGTTCTAAAGGATGTGCAGCATGTACCTGATTTGCGGGTGAACTTGATCTCAGGGATTGCTTTAAACCGAGATGGATACGAGAACTATTTTGCAAATCAAAAGTGGAGACTCGCCAAGGGATCATTGGTGATTGCTAAGGGAGTTTCTCATGGCACGTTGTACAGGACAAATGCAGAAATATGCCAAGGTGAATTGAATGCGGCACAAGATGAATTTCTGCAGACTTGTGGCATAAAAGAATGGGTCATATGAGCGTTAAGGGATTGCAGATTCTTGCCAAGAAATCAATTTTTTCTTATGCTAAAGGTACAACAATAAAACCATGTGACTACTGTTTATCTAGTAAGAAGCATAGAGTCTCATTTCAGACATCGTCTGAAAGAAAATTGAATATACTTGATTTAGTATATTCTGATGTTTGTGGCCCAATGGAAATTGAATCAATGGGTGGTTACAAATATTTTGTTACTTTTACTGATGATGCTTCACGAAAATTGTGGGTTTATATTTTGAAAATCAAAGATCAGGTGTTTCAAGTTTTCCAAAAGTTTCATGGTCTAGTAGAAAGGGAGGCACGTCAAAAGCTAAAGCGTCTCCGAAGTGACAATGGAGGTGAGTACACTTCAAGAGAATTTGAAGAGTACTGTTCAAGTCATGTGATCAGACATGAAAAGACAGTTCCTGGAACCCTACAACACAATGGTGTAGTAGAGAGGATGAACCGCACTATTGTGGAGAAGGTGAGAAGCATGCTCAGAATGGCTAAACTACCCAAGACATTCTGGGGTGAAGCAGTTCAAACAACCTGTTACCTTATCAATAGGATTCAATCAGTTCCATTGGCATTTGACATCCAAGAAAGAGTTTGGACCAATAAGGAGCTGTCCTAATCGCATCTGAAGGTGTTCGGTTGCAGAGCTTTTGCACATGTACTGAAAGAGTAGAGAACAAAGCTGGATGATAAATCTGTTCCATGCATATTTATCGGATACGGAGATGAAAAGTTCGGGTACATGTTGTGGGATCTTGTAAAGAAAAAGGACATCAGAAGCAGAGATGTAGTCTTCAGAGAAAGTGAAGTTAGAACTGCTGCTGATATGTCAGAAAAGGCGAAGAATGGTATAATTCCTAACCTTGTTATTATTCCTTCTACTTCTATCAATCCCACAAGTGCAGAAAATATGACCGACGAGGTTGCCGAGCAGAGGGAGAAACCTGGTGAGGTTATTGAGCAGGGGGAGAAAGTTGATAAAAGTGTCGAGGAAGTGGAGCACCCCACTCAGGAAGAAGAACAACCTCAACCTCTGAGGAGATCTGAGAAGCCAAGGGTAGAGTCATGCAGGTACCCTTCCACAGAGTATGTCCTCATTAGTGATGAGGGGGAGCCAGAAAGTCTTAAGGAGGTGCCGTCCCATCCAGAAAAGAACCAGTGGATGAAAGCTACGCAAGAAGAGATGGAATCTCTACAGAAAAATGGCACGTACAAGCTGGTTGAACTTCGAAAGAGTAAAAGACCACTCAAATGCAAATGGGTCCTTAAACTCAAGAAATATGTAAATGGCAAGCTGGCCAGATACAAATCTCGATTGGTGGTTAAGGGCTTCGAATAGAAGAAAGGTATTGATTTTGACAAACTTTTCTCACATGTTGTCAAAATGACTTCTATTCGAACAATTTTGAGCTTGACAGCTAGCCTAGATCTTGAAGTGGAGCCGTTGGATGTGAAAACTGCATTTTTTCAGGGAGATTTGGAAGAGAAGATTTATATGGAGCAGCCAGAAAGATTTGTAGTGGTTGGAAAGAAACATATGCTGTGCAAATTGAATAAGAGTCTTTATGGATTAAGGTAGGCACCAAGGCAGTGGTACATGAAGTTTGACTCATTCATGAAAGGTCAAACATACATAACGACCTATTCAGATCCATGTGTATACTTCAAAAGATTTTCTGAGAATAATTTTATTATATTGTTGTCGTATGTGGATGACATGGTAATTGTAGGAAAAGACAAGGGGTTGATAGCAAAGTTGAAGGGAGATTTGTCCAAGTCATTTGATATGAAGGACATGGGTCCAGCAAAACAAATTCTAGGGATGAAGATAGTTCAAAAGAGAACAAGTAGAAAGTTGTGGCTATCTCGGGAGAAGTACATTGAACGTGTACTAAAACGCTTCAACATGAAGAATGCTAAGCAAGTCAGCACACCTCTTGCTAGTCATCTAAAATTGAGCAAAAAGATGTGTCCTACAACAGAGTAGGAGAAAGGGAACATGGCTAGAGTTCTTTATTCTTCAGCAGCCGGAAGCTTGATGTATGCAATGGTATGTACTAGACGTGATATTGCCCACGCAGTTGGTGTTGTCAGCAGGTTTCTTGAAAATCCTGGAAAGGAACATTGGGAAGCAGTCAAGTGGATACTCAGGTACATGAGAGGCACCACGGGATATTGTTTGTGCTTTGGAGGATCTAATCTAATCTTGAAGGGCTATACAGATGCTGATATGGCAGGTGACATTGACAACAGAAAATCCACTACTTGATATTTGTTTACATTTTCAGGGGGAGCAATATCATGGCAGCCGAGGTTGTAGAAGTGTGTCGCACTCTCTACAACTGAAGCGAAATATATTGCCACTACTGAAGCTGGCAAAGAGTTGGTGTGGCTCAAACGATTCCTTCAAGAGCTTAGATTGCATCAAAAGGAGTATATCGTCTATTGTGATAGTCAAAGTGCAATAGACCTTAGCAAGAACTCTATGTACTATGCAGGGACCAAACACATTGACGTGAGATATCATTGGATTCGAGAAATGGTAGATGATGAATCTCTAAAAGTCTTGAAGATTTCTACAAGTGAGAATCCCGCAGATATGCTGACAAAGGTTGTACCAAGGAACAAGTTCGAGCTATGCAAAGAACATGTCGGCGTCTACTCAAACTAAAAGATAGTGCTACCTCCTCTAGTTGAATGAGACTGGAGGGGGAGATTGATGATGTCCATCTCATTGAAGAAGTATTAGGCATGACTAATAAAAGTTTCTTTAGTATGGTAGCCAACCTTGTTGACTTGGTATGGTTAGGTAGCCAACTTTGTTGAATTAGTTTTGTTTGGTAGCCAACCTTGTTAAATTTCTTTGGGTTGGTAGCCAACTTTGTTGAATTGTGAAAAGTGTATGTAAATTATCAAATACTGTAGGCTTTAGAGAGTGAAGCTTTGGCTATAAAAGGAGAGCTTCAACTCTCATTTCCATACACCAACGAAGAGAGAAAGAAAGAGTGAGGTTTCACAGACAATGTATAAGAAAATAGTCTGTGAGAAAAATAGAGAGTGAGCAATATTGTAGTAAGGTTGAAATATCAAAAGAGGGTTATTTTCTTTTGAGTGTTGTAGTGGTCTTTGGAATATTTTGCTCGGACCTACAAAGTGTAAAATTCCTTACAATAGTGATATAAGTTTCTCCTGTCAGGACCGTGGTTTTTTCCCTTATTCAGAAGGGTTTTCCACGTAAAAATCTTGATGTCATTGTTACTCTTTTATTCTTGTTAATTACCGTATCTCGGTGCTACATTATTATTCCGCTTTTATTACTGTGAATATTATTTCTGTGGGAGGTTTAATCAGAACAACTGGTATCAGAGCACAAGTTCTGCTCGTTCACTGAAATACTATTCACTACCGGTAGTACTATACTCGGTGAAAATAAAAATGTCCGGAGTAAAGTACGAGGTAGCAAAATTCAACGGAGATAACGGTTTCTCACCATGGCAAAGAAGGATGTGGGATCTGCTGATCCAACAAGGATTACACAAGGTACTAGATGTTGATACCAAAAAGCCTGATACCATGAAAGCTGAGTATTTGGCTGACTTGGATGAAAGAGCTGCTAGTGCAATCAGGTTGCACTTATCGGATGATATGGTAAATAACATCATTGATGAAGACACTGCACGTGGAATTTGGACAAGGTTGGAAAGCCTACACATGTCCAATTGGGTGAAGGTATGAATTTTTAGTCACATTTAAATGTGTTTAACGGACTAATCACACAGCTTGCATACCTCGGAGTGAAAATCGAGGAGGAAGATAAATCCATCTTTCTATTGAACTCGTTGCCATCTTCGTACGATAATTTGGCAACAACCATCCTGCACGGTAAAACTACTATTGAGTTGAAAGATGTCACATCGGCTCTTTTACTCAATGAGAAGATGAGAAAGAAGCATGAAAATCAAGGACAAGCTCTTATCATAGAAGGTAGAGGCGGGAGTTATCAAAGGAGTTCGAGCAACTATGGTAGATCCAGAGCTCGTGGAAAGTGAAAGAATCGATCCAAATCAAAAGCCAGAAATAGCTACAACTGTGATCGACCAAGTCACTTCAAAAGAGATTGCCCAAATCCAAGGAAAGGCAAAGTTGAAACTAGTGGCCAGAAGAATGACGAAAACACAGCCGCCATGGTGCAAAATAATGATAATGTTGTCCTCCTTATAAATGAGGAAGAGTAATGCATGCACCTATCAGGTCCAGAGTTGGAATGGGTGGTTGACACAGCGGCATCATACCATGCCACACCGGTAAGAGATCTTTTTTGCAGATATGTACCAGGTGATTTCGGCACAGTGAGAATGGGAAACACGAGTTACTCAAAGATTGCGGGGATTGGAGACATTTGTATCAAGACAAATGCCGGATGCACATTGGTTCTAAAGGATGTGCAGCATGTACCTGATTTGCGGATGAACTTGATCTCAAGGATTGTTTTAAACCGAGATGGATACGAGAACTATTTTGCAAATCAAAAGTGGAGACTCGCCAAGGGATCATTGGTGATTGCTAAGGGAGTTTCTCATGGCACGTTGTACAGGACAAATGCAGAAATATGCCAAGGTGAATTGAATGCGGCACAAGATGAATTTCTGCAGACTTGTGGCACAAAAGAATGGGTCATATGAGCGTTAAGGGATTGCAGATTCTTGCCAAGAAATCAATTTTTTCTTATGCCAAAGGTACAACAATAAAACCATGTGACTACTGTTTATTTGGTTAGAAGCATAGAGTCTCATTTCAGACATCGTCTGAAAGAAAATTGAATATACTTGATTTAGTATATTCTGATGTTTGTGGCCCAATGGAAATTGAATCAATGGGCGGTTACAAATATTTTGTTACTTTTATTGATGATGCTTCACGAAAATTGTAGGTTTATATTTTGAAAACCAAAGATCAGGTGTTTCGAGTTTTCTAGAAGTTTCATGCTCTAGTAGAAAGGGAGGCAGGTCAAAAGCTAATGCGTCTCCGAAGTGACAATGGAGGTGAGTACACTTCAAGGGAATTTGAAGAGTACTGTTCAAGTCATGTGATCAGACATGAAAAGACAGTTCCTGGAACCCTACAACACAATGGTGTAGTAGAGAGGATGAACCGCACTATTGTGGAGAAGGTGAGAAGCATGCTCAGAATGGCTAAACTACCTAAGTCATTCTAGGGTGAAGCAGTTCAAACAACATGTTACCTGATCAATAGGATTCAATCAGTTCCATTGGCGTTTGACATCCAAGAAAGAGTTTGGACCAATAAGGAGGTGTCCTAATCGCATCTGAAGGTGTTCGGTTGCAGGGCTTTTGCACATGTACTGAAAGAGTAGAGAACAAAGCTGGATGATAAATCTGTTCCATGCATATTTATCGGATACGGAGATGAAGAGTTCGGGTACATATTGTGGGATCTTGTAAAGAAAAAGGACATCAGAAGCATAGATGTAGTCTTCAGAGAAAGTGAAGTTGGAACTGCTGCTGATATGTCTGAAAAGGCGAAGAATGGTATAATTCCTAACCTTGTTATTATTCCTTCTACTTCTAACAATCCCACAAGTGTAGAAAATATGACCGACGAGGTTGCCGAGCAGAGGGAGAAAGTTGATAAAAGTGTCGAGGAAGTGGAGCACCCCACTCAGGAAGAAGAACAACCTCAACCTCTGAGGAGATCAGAGTAGCCAAGGGTAGAGTCATGCAGGTACCCTTCTAGGAGAAGTACATTGAACGTGTACTAAAACGCTTCAACATGAAGAATGCTAAGACAGTCAGCACACCTCTTGCTAGTCATCTAAAATTGAGCAAAAAGATGTGTCCCACAACAGAGTAGGAGAAAGGGAACATGGCTAGAGTTCTTTATTCTTCAGCAGCCGGAAGCTTGATGTATGCAATGGTATGTACTAGACGTGATATTGCCCACGCATTTGGTGTTGTCAGCAGGTTTCTTGAAAATCTTGGAAAGGAACATTGGGAAGCAGTCACGTGGATACTCAGGTACATGAGAGGCACCACGGGATATTGTTTGTGCTTTGGAGGATCTAATCCAATCTTGAAGGATGATACAGATGCGGATATGGCAGGTGACATTGACAACAGAAAATCCACTACTTGATATTTGTTTACATTTTCAGGGGGAGCTATATCATGGCAGCCGAGGTTGCAGAAGTGTGTCGCACACTCTACAACTGAAGCGGAATATATTGCCACTACTGAAGCTGGAAAAGAGTTGGTGTGGCTCAAACGATTCCTTCAAGAGCTTAGATTGCATCAAAAGGAGTATATCGTCAATTGTGATAGTCAAAGTGCAATAGACCTTAGCAAGAACTCTATGTACTATGCAAGGACCAAACACATTGACGTGAGATATCATTGGATTCGAGAAATGGTAGATGATGAATCTCTAAAAGTCTTGAAGATTTCTACAAGTGAGAATTCCGCATATATGCTGACAAAGGTTGTACCAAGGGACAAGTTCGAGCTATGCAAAGAACATGTCGGCGTCCACTCAAACTAAAAGATAGTGCTACCTCCTCTAGTTGAATGAGACTGGAGGGGGAGATTGATGATGTCCATCTCATTGAAGAAGTATTAGGCATGTGCCTAATAAAAGTTTCTTTAGTATGGTAGCCAACCTTGTTGACTTGGTATGGTTAGGTAGCCAACTTTGTTGAATTAGTTTGGTTTGGTAGCCAACCTTGTTAAATTTCTTTGGGTTGGTAGCCAACTTTGTTGAATTGTGAAAAGTGTATGTAAATTATCAAATACTGTAGGCTTTAGAGAGTGAAGCTTTGGCTATAAAAGGAGAGTTTCAACTCTCATTTCCATACACCAACGAAGAGAGAAATAAAGAGTGAGGTTTCACAGACAAGGTATAAGAAAATAATCTATGAGAAAAATAGAGAGTGAGCGAAATTGTAGTAAGGTGGAAATATCAAAAGATGGTTATTTTCTTTTGAGTATTGTAGTGGTCATTGGAGTATTTTACTCCGACCTACAAAGTGTAAAATTCCTTACAATAGTGATATCAGTTGCTCCTCTCAGGACCGTGGTTTTTTCCCTTATTCAGAAGGGTTTTCCTCGTAAAAATCTTGGTGTCAATGTTACTCTTTTATTCTTGTTAATTACCGTATCTCGATGCTACATTATTATTCCTCTTTGATTACTGTGAATATTATTTCTGTGGAGGGTTTATTCCCAATAATTGTTGGTTTTAACTAGCCTCAAATTAAAGCAAAAATATGGTGAAAAACAGAGGTGGAGCTAGATTTCAACTTAATGGTGCAAACAATTTTTGACTCTACATCCCAAAATATGTGCTGGGATTCAAGTGCTACAGTTAACACATTAAATTTTCATTTCATTTTTTGTTTTTGGAATATGTTTATATATTTGGAAGATGGATGGAAACTAAAAAACTATTAACTTCTCAAATAGTAATAGTTAAACAAACTGATCAATTTTTAAATTTATTAAAGCTTTTATTGATCGCGACTAATTCACTAGTTATTATTTATATCCAAGTCCAAGTGGTGTTCGACCAAAAATATATATATTTAACTATTATCACCTCATATTCTAATACTTCTAATCGTCTTTTGAGTATTAATTATATTGCTTTATGCTTAATAGTATATTTTAATTGCATAGAAATAAAGCGGTGTGACGATGAAAAATTTAGAAAAAAATTAAATAAAACATGAGAAAAAGAAATGAAAATAAAACAATTAAAAGAATAAAAAGGAGGGACACCATTTGGATTTTGTCCCAGGAGTGGAAGATAAAAAAAATGGAGAGATACAATTAAAAAGCAAAGCGTTGAAGGACTTTCAACGGGAAAACGTACTGCTTCTAGCGCTAAGGACTTTGACGCGCTGGCCTGGACCTTCCCTTACGGGATTTTTCCTATTTCGTTCGAGATAACCTTATTTCGGTCCTATACGGTCCCAACTTGTATAAAAGGAGTTTTAAATCTATTTTGGAGTGGGAAATAGGCGAATAAGAACTCGACAGATTCTTATGAGCAATATTAACCCTTTAAACCAATAAACTAGATAAATTAGTTAGTCAATTCAAATGAAGAATACAATAGAAATATTAGATAGTCCATAACCCTAGATCGTTTTCATCACATTGATCATATAAAAATTGATGTTTCTTTGTTTAAAGTTCATTAGTATTTTCTTCTTAGTTTAATTAATTTAGTATCACTTCTTTTGGGTTTAATTCTTGTTTAGATAATTAGGATAGTCTAATTTAGCTAATAGTTAATCACAAGTCTTCGTGGGTTCGACATCCTACTTGTAGTACCTTTATTACTTGACGACTGTATATACTTGCGTGTGCATTTGGCCGCAACAAGTTTTTTGGTGCCGTTGTCGGGGATTTAAAAATTAACTATTTCTGGATTAGACTTTTGCTTTTATCTTTACAAGTTTTTTTCTTATGTTTTTGTAAATATTTTATTTTTATAACTATTTAATTTTTCTCTTAGTGTGTTTCTAGTACTCTCAGCATGACATCTGAGGATGAAATATATGGAGGTAAGGTTATTGATAAAGATGTTTGGTTGACGGAAGACTTTTATGGCCCGTATTTTAGGCTTGTCATGACCTGAAATCTTGAAAATCGAAATTTGGATACGGGAGTAAGGGTTGGTACTGGGACAAATATTCTCGATTATAGAAATATACAAAACGACGTTGTCTTCTAACAATATTGGTGAATAATTGGTCTAAGGTAAATGATTGGTCTTTTAACAACATTGGTGAATGAATGGTAAATGATATTGTCTTCCCACCACTAAGCCATAGTTGTAGATTGGATGCCATGTTAGGGGTACAATTCATAAGTTCAAGGTGGAGGAAAAAGTAATTCACGTCATACCGCGATGTTAAATAGGCGTTTGTTGGAAGGCAACCCAACTTTATTGCTTTTTCTAACTTTGTTTATATTTTATTTCGTTATTTTTTATTATTTTTGTAGTATTAATTTATTTTGTAGGTTTATGAACAAAGGACGAAAAGGCCATAAGATGCGCAAAAGCAAGCTAGATGATTGGAACTAGTATGAGGTACTCACACAAACTACTATCCTTGGGAGAAGTCTAAGTTCCCTGTGAGCTGTTATTGCTTCAACCTTTGGTCTTTCAAAGAGCTTCTTGTCAACCCTTGTCATTTTTATTTTATTTGTGCATTAGGGACACTGCACGCTTTTAAGTGTGGGGTGAAATATTCTATATGCTTTGTATAGTATTATAATAGTATATTGTTAGTTTCACATTTTTGTATTGTTAACTAGCTTTTTATTTTTAATTGCATAGTTAGCAGAATTAATAGTGTAGTATTAGTTTTAGTAGCTTACTTTAAAAAATTAAATTTTAAAAAAAAAATTGACTTTCCCTGATGATGGATCTCCTAGGCAGTTTTCTTGATGGATTAAAGTCTAAAATAGAAAAATCTAAAAATAATTTTTGTCTTATTTTAGGTAGTAATAATCACCCGTGATTTTTCTTTGTTCCTCGATTCTTTTCCATGGGATGTTGTTTAAACCTGGTAGTAGTATTCTTTTTAATTTTTAGAGTAGGCTAGACCTTAGGGAATAAATGGAAGAAAGATGAACCTAGGCGCCCTTGACTTGTTTGATAGTAGCATATTTACGCTTTGGCATGTGTAGTATCTTTTCTGTTATTTGAAATTATTGATGAGGCCTTGCTTAGTTGGATAGCATGTCATGTGACGCCTATGTCTCATTTTCTTGACTTGTGTTTACTTTGTGCTTAATGCTTAATGTTGCGTGGCTCTATGAATACTTGAATTTTTTGGGAGTTGGAATGAGACCGTCCTTAGAGAGTCATGTGCTATGTGTGGTGAGAATTTTGTGCAGTCTATGTATTGTACTTGTTGTTGCGCCCCATTTTTCCTTTTCGGGAAGTCTGGGTTTCGACGTTCATGGGGGGAATAACTCGTTTCCTTTTTGGGAATTGGGTGTTTGAAGAGTCGCCACCTAACCGATTATGGTGCGTTAGGGAACCATGGTGCGTTTGGAAACCTAGGATAATTAACTATTAGACTAGTTTGTATCACTAGAGACTAGTGTAAGGGATCAAAACAACTTTGAGGGGAAAGTGTTAGGCACCCCTCGCGGTCCACAACGATGGGTCCCAGCCAAACTTAATCTATGTGAATTAGTCATTTTAATAATAGTTTTAATACATACTCGCAAATAAAGGCATATTTTGACATTCAAAGTACATGTATGATTCAAGCAATAAAAACAAGGGAAAGGTTCGAACAATTTGCACATATGTAAAAAACAGTAGATTCATTTAAACAACGAGAGTTGGAAAAGAAGGGCCATAGGTTGGTTAGCCAACAAGATCATGCTCACACAATGCCTGGTAATCACTCCTTAATAAAGGGATACACGTAATATTAGCGCGTAGTCATCATATCCTTACTACCCAGTTCCCTCCCCTTGGTCATAGCCTAAAGTGTTCCATCAACCTTGAAAGATATCTTATGCGTACACTACCTGTCCCTTCCTTGTGGCCCTGGATGTATATAGGACCTCTAATTTACGTGGTTCTAGACCATCATATGGTACTTAAAGAAGCAAACCTAGGCTTCAACCACAACAATCAGGACTGCACTGAAGAAAGAACAATTAAAGGCTCGTATTTTACCACCACAAAAAGAACAAGTAAGTGCACGTCTCAAACAACAGTTGTCATATAAAAGAGGCCCGAAACAGGATGTCTAGGTGAGTAGAGAACATATAGTACTGAATTTGGACCAAAGTTTCAAAGACCTATTCAGCTTGGCTACTGATTTAAGACCTGTTGAATATGAGCAGTCACATCTAGCATAGCTTTACCGTTGCGGGACTTGATCGCCCTATAGGCATGCCTAGACGTATATATGAGCATGATATCTAATATTGATTAGGAATGTAGTGAAATAGTAAACGATTTTAAACATATAATTTGGATCCTATATGCATGATTTCTAGTAAAATTAATTAAGCCGGCATTGAAAACTTATTAAAAAAACAAACATATTAGTTAATTAAACCGCTTCAGAGTCTTCAAACAAGGGTTAAAGTTAAACTGACTTTTTAGGTCTAGCTAAAATTGTTTTTGATCCTATAAGCATGGTTTCTAATTGAACACAAGGTGAAGCAAGCATAATTTATTTGACCAAACCAAAATCCCTATAGGCGTGATTTCTATTAAAACAGATTTTTAATCATATAGGCATGATTTCTATGGAGATGAATTTGAGTACATCTGTAATGAAAACTGAACTTTAATTACTTTACCCTTATAGGCATGGTATCTAATTATATGAAATGGAGCACGTAGATTGTCTAACATAAGCTCATGCAAATCAAAGTAAACCATACATGCACGTTATCTACCCAATTGTACCCAAATATAAAATTGTCGTCCCTTTTTTACTAGTCATCCCACATGTTTGTTTACAATTAGTTATTATAGATCAAAAATATAATGAATTACATAAATAAAATATAAATTAAGCTATAGGGAGCCTGAAGTAGGCCCAAAGTGATTTCTAAGCTTCCAACAGTCTCAAATGCCCAAAGTTCCATAGCCAATTTCATTTCTAGGTGTGTTAGAGTTCCCTAAGGACCTCAAGAATCTCGGGCAATGCTCACACCTAGACCTTTCTCAAATAATAATTGATTTATGTGCAATGTGAAAATCCCAACCCTGATATGCCAGAGTTCATAAGGAACTCAGGGGTCTCTAAGCAGTACACATACCAGAGGGGCAGGACTTAATAATCTAAGAGAAACTTAAAGTGCACAATGGTTTTAAAGAGTTTAAAAGAAAGGTCTTAGGATTGAAAAGATTTTCTGAAAACTCATTAGTGATAAATCAGTTTGAAGAAAGTGTATAGAAACAATTTTCAATCAGAACACAAGTCATATAACAAATAGTTTTAGAGAGTACTTTGGAAAGCAGCTTTCACACAAGTGAAGGAGGTTGGGAACACAGAGAATATACCTTAATGGAACACATAAACAACATGATACATAGAGTTCTTAAGGGTTTGTACAGAACTAGTAGGTTAGATAGAATGCAAGTCGTGCAGCAAAGATCACAGGAGAAACATGTTAAGGACATACAAACAATACAAAAAGAGTCACTCTAGGGAGATTAGCTAACTTAGCATGAGTAACGCAGAACAAGCAATGACTTAAATGAACATGTTGGGCAAGTGTAGGCATGCTATTACACAAAAGTAAAGTCTAGATATGCTAGATTGGAAGTAGTCAGTCAAAGCAGGCTAGTCACACATGTAAGACATGTTAGACATACAAGTAAAGTGGAGGCAAGCTAATTACATATTTAGATAAGGAGTATTTTCCATGCTAGGCAAGAGTAAACAGAAGTAGGAATGAACTCAGGGTTGATGAACTAATGCACTAAATAAACACATAGGTTTGGGTTCTAAAATTTAATTAGAGGCATACTAGTTAGAGGAAGAAAACACAAGATATAATATAGATATTGCACAATATACACCCTTAGCTTGCAGTCGGCTAGAGTAACAAAGATCACAAGTAGCAAATAGAGCAAAAAGAGTTTTTAGAGTGTAAAAGGGGTAGTTTATGAACTCATGTTTATGTTTTGAAGTGAGAATAGGTAAGGGAATATATAGTAATCAAGAGTTAAACAACACAAGGTAAAGAATCAATTATGTAGAAATTAGGAAAATTCACAAAATTAGTCACACACGTAAAATCAGTAAGTCTTCCCCTTAATAAAGGGATAATCACTCAACGGTAATAGCATGACATGTATTTAATGAAGGAAATCAAGTAAGACTTGGTACAGAGTTGGTAATTAGGGGTGAATAAAGATGAGTTCAATTAAGGAAACAATTATTAAGAATCAACAAATAACAAATAAGGCAAGAGAAACTAATTAAAACAAGAAGTTTAATCAAAATGAGTAAACAGGTAAGAATGAAAGGTTTTGTTAAGGAAAAAAGAGTTTCAATCAAACCAAAATAAGAACTTCAGAATAGTCAAGGGTTTAATTAAAACACAAAATCATGTAAAGAGTCAACAAATACCGCAGACAGTTCATACAAGCAACGAAGGAATAGTCAGGGCTAAACACAAAGTTTTTAACGAAGCAAATTGGTAAATTAAATTCAAAACAACCCTGATTTAAGGAGAAAAAATATTGATTTACCATGAATAGCCGGAATGAACATGGACATGTGGAATCAGTAGAAAAACTGAACCAAGAAACTTAGTAGATGCATATTATGATAAAGAATCACAAGATATCTAGCTGGCTAAAGAGAAATCACAAGAACCAAAGTAAGGACAAAGTCAGTGCACAAATGATTTAGAAACCAAACAAAAGAATATCGAAAAATTAGGGCTTTTAGCACAAACAAGTTGAGGTTAGAGAGAACCTTATGAAATCGATTAAAACATATGAGAAACAGAAGATTAAACACTCAAAATTATCAAATGTTTTGGAAAAAGAAATTTTTGGAAAACCCTAGTTTAAAAAAATGTAAAACTATTCGAAAATCAAAGGGTTCTTGTAAAAAATAGAAGGTTCTTGTAAAACGCATACGAAATAGGTTCGATCTATCTAAGATCTTCCACGGATCTGAGAAACTCAAAGGACAAAAATTAGGGTTTCGAGGAGAATAACATAGAAGTGAAGAAGCAAGCTTAGAAAGCCATGGATCTAAGGTGATATAGGAAGAACTTACTCGGAATCAAACTGGAACATTCTGAAACAGGAGAGAAAGGGTCATATATGCAAGCATACTAACCCTAGAGATGGTGAGAGCCCGTTAGAGGCCTGGGGGTGGTGGGAAGCCACCATGAATAGCCGTAGCTGAGTGACTGTGAGGTCCGATTAGGGTTATGTCTTGAGAGCATTGGAGAGGAAAGGGGGTTCAGGGCGGCTTTTTGGGTGAGAATGGACGGGTTTGGGGGATCGTTTGGAACTAAACAAAAGGTAAGGGGTAATGGTGGTTGATGATCTCAGTGATTAATAGCCAAGATCGAAAGGTTTCAGAGTCGGGTTGGGTGTTATAGATTCGGGTTGGGTAAGTTTTGGGTCCGATTGGGGTTGGGGGAGGGGGGGTAAAACTGAGCTAATTTAATAGGCTAGGTCAAAAATAAAGAGGGGCTATTTGTTAAATATGCAATTAATTGCTAAAACAATTTAAAAAACTAGTTAATAAATTATAAAAATTGATTTTCATCCATGGAAATGTTTTAATATAATTACTTCATATTTTAAAAATATAAAAGGTTTTTTTGGATAAAATAATATAATAATACATGCATAGGCTATAATTGCAAAGTAATTGCAATCGTATCTTAAAAATATAAATGTGGCTAGTTGTGCAATAATTGAAACTTAGTATAAACACAAATGATAAAAATTAAGCCACATGTCACGTTCCATGTTCACCCACCATGAACATGTCATGACGGCACCTAGTCCCTACGTCTAGGTAAGCCAAATAATGCGAAAACTAAATTAAACTTGCGGAAAATAAATAATTAAAAGATAAAAAGCTAAGAGAAATTGTATATAAGTGTCGCTTGGCATATACAACTCAACATCGCGAACATCTATAAAAACATCCCAAAATCCGAAAACTCACGGAAAACACAGGCTAATAGAAGAGTAATACACTGCTCTAACTCCAAAATGTCTAAACAACTGAAAGAATGGAAATACTATCTACTAAAGCTGAAATAAGATGGAGACTCCTGGTCTGCGGAAGCGGCAGAAGTACCTTGAAGTCTCATCTAGATCTCTCTGCCTTGAGAGTGATTCGCCTGGGTGGAGGTACCTGGATCTGCACATGGAGAACATGCGCAGAAGGGGCATGAGTACACTACAACAGTACTCAGTAAGTGCCAAGCCTAACCTCGATCGGGTAGTGACGAGGAAGGTCAGGCCCCTACTGAGATAAAATATAATAAATGATAAATTAAACGGGACATTATAAATGAAGTCTACGGCGAGAGTCTAGATAGGATAAAAAAGAAAATAGTAGTAGGAAGCAGAAACATAACAACATAAGGAAATATAGATCACAACAGGAATCACAACTGAGATCTCCTGGTATCCCAGGGATCTCTTGGTATCCTCATCATGTACGCGAGGGATCTCTTGGTATCCCGAGCATCACCTCATATCCTCAGTAGGAAAGCCGGGGATCTCTTGGTATCCCGATGATCTCATGTGCCAGGGATCTCTTGGTATCCCGCACCATCAATCCAGAACATATAAAGTGCAGGGGGATCTCCCGGGATGCCATCCCGTAGTCCCAAATTTAAAACACACAATAACAGCTCAAACATTAGGATAACTGCTAAACTCAGAACAAGTAATAGTAAATTCTAGCCTAACATGCTTCGCATAGTGCAAAGAAGATAGTTTAAGCAAATAGGCAAGTAAGTCATTTAAACATGTTCCTCTAAACTTATAAAGGGTAAACTTACAAATTAGAGTAAGCAATCAGCAAGAAATCTCAATTTAAATACTTCAAATAAAATAGGATTTTCAATAATTAAATCAAGTACACGCTCATCACCTCATGTATGAGGAATCCAAATATCATATATCACGTCCTAAGGGGAAAGGTCCCCCACACAAGGTTAGACAAGCCACTTACCTTGAACCGGCACAAAAATCAACTAGAAACCACGCCTTTTCAACAAGTATCCGACTCCAAACTGCCCGAATCTATTCAATTCAATTAAATATCGTAAATAGCATCGCAAGAAACTAATTCTACTATTTAATCAAAGCTAAGGAGCGAAATTAGGTAAAAAAACCAAAACGCCCCTCAGTCCAACGTCTCGGAATCGGATAATTTTCACATTTTAAGAACCCTCGTACTCTCACGAGTATAACCATATAAAAATTTTCCGAATCGGAGGTCAAACACCTACCCAAAGCTCAATAGTTTGGTCTACGAAGTTTTCCCCATTTTTCATTTAAAAATCCGAAATTAAGGATGCATTCGTGATTAGAATAGTGGGTTTTAAGCATAAGGGATTAGAGAATCGTTACCCAGTAGTTGCCCTCAAAAAACCTTCGAAATATCTCCCAAATCTGATCTCCCAAGCTTGTGTTTTGATAAAAATGGCTAACCCTCAGATTTGAATTATTTAATACAGCCCTGGTCCGTAATGCATCACGAATGCGGAGGTACGCTCGCGTTCGCGAAGAAGAAAATATGAGCTTCCCAAAAATGCACTTCGCGATCGCGAGGGAAAGACCGCGAACGCGAAGGGCTGGGATGAAGAACCTATGCAAATGCAACAAATGGAACACAAACGCGATGGAGTAAATTATCAAGGTCCAAAAATTGCTCTACGCGAACGCGAAGAACGAACTGGCATAGGTACGAGAACGCGTGATAGTCTACGCAAATGTGATGAAGAAGCAAGCTGGACTTCACGAACACGAGAGAGGTTACGCAAACGCAAAGAGGAAATTTCCCAGGTGGTCAATTAAGCCTATGTGAAGCTCACGAACGCGAAGAAGGGATACTGGAAGCAGCAACAGCAGTTCAAAAATAGGAGAAAATGACTCACTAAGCATCTGAAACACACCCCAGGCCCCCGGGACCTCAACCAAACTAACTAACATATCCCATAACATCATTCAAACTTGAACTAATCCGTAAACCTCCCAAAACAACGCCGGAAACTCGAATTAATCAAGGATTTGAGCCTAAGAACTTCAAATTTCCTCAAAACACGCTTTCGATCAAAAACCAAACCGAAACACGTCCAAATAACTTGAAATTTTGCATACATACCAAATGACATGATGAAGCTACTGCAACTTCGGAATTCTATTCCAACCCTCGGATTAAAAACTCACTATCGGACCGAAAACTTCAAAAACTCAAACTTCGGCATTTGAAGCCTAAATGAGCTACGACTTCCAAAATGCCTTCCGAACACGCTGCCAACCCCGAAATCACCCAAAGGAGATATCGAAACTATCGGATTTCCATTTTGAGGTTGTCTTCACACTGTTTCAACTACTGACCACTTTCCAACACTTAAGCTCTTATTCAGGGACTAAGTGTCCCAAAACTCTCCGAAACCCAACCCCGATCATCCTAATAAACCAAAATAACAAAAAAGAACTTAGGGGAAGCATTTAATATGGAATCAGGGTGTAAATTCTTAAGACGACCGGCCAGGTCATCACATCCTCCTACACTTAAACATTCGTTCGTCATCGAACGAGCATAGAGAACATACCTGAAGTAGTGAAAAGATGAGGATATTGCATGTGCATATCCTGCTCGGTCTCCCAAGTTACGTGCTCAGCCAGATGACCCCGCCACTGAACCTTTCCTGAAGCAATGTTCTTTGACCTCAATTTTCTGACATGTATATCCAATATTGCCAATGGCTCCTCAATATATGATAGATCCTTGTCCAACTGGACTGAACTGAAATCCAACACGTACAACAGATCACTGTGATACCTCCGGAGCATTGAAACATGAAATACCGGATGAACCCCGTCCAAACTAGGAGGTAAGGCAAGCTCATAAGCAGTCACCCCAACTCGCCTCAAAATCTCAAAAGAACCAATAAATCTCGGACTCAACTTCCCTTTCTTCCCAAATCTCATAACTCACTTCATAGGCGAAACTCGAACCAGAACCCATTCTTTGACAATATAAGAAACATCACGAACTGTCCGGTTCGCGTAACTCTTCTGTCTGGACTGGGCTATACGGAGTCTATCTTGAATCACCTTAACCTTCTCCAATGCATCCTTAACCAACTATGTGCCCATAAGCCTGGCCTTACTTGGATCAAACTAACCCACAGGAGATCTGCAGCTCCTACCGCATAAAGCCTCATACGACACCATCTAAATGCTGGACTGATAACTGTTATTGTAAACAAACTCCGCCAATGGAAAGAACTGATCCCAAAACCCTCCAAACTCAATCACACACGCACGGAGCATATTGTCAAGGATTTGAATAGTGCGCTCGGACTGTCCGTCCATCTGGAGTGAAATGTTGCGCTCAACTCAACCCGAGTACCCAACTCTTGTTGAACGGCCCTCCAAAACCATGATGTAAACTGAGTACCTCTGTCTGAAATAATAGCACATGCAATACCATGCAGACAAACAATCTCCCAAATATAAATCTCTGCCAACTGCTTTGATGAGTAAGTAGTACACACGGGGATAAAATGAGCGGACTTGGTCAGCCGATCCATAATCTTCCAAATGGCATCGACCTTCTTCGCAGTCTGAGGGAGACAACTAAAAAATCCATGGTGATCCTCTCCTATTTCCACTCCAGAATATCTATTTTCTGAAGCAACCCACCCAATCTCTGGTGCTCATACTTCACCTGCTAACAGTTGAGGCATCTATATAGATATCCAACTATATCCTTCTTCATCCGCCTCCACCGATAGTGCTTCCTTAAATCCTGATACATTTTCGCGGCACTCAAATGAATAGAATACCACGAATTGTGGGCCTGTGCTAAAATCAACTCTCGAAGCCCATCAACATTGGGCACACAAATCCGACCCTGCATCCTCAATACCCTATCTTCTCCAATGGTCACATCTCTAGCATTGCTGTGCTGAACTGTGTCCGTGAGGACAAGTAAATGAGGGTCATCATATTGCCTCTCCCTGATATGATCGAACAATGAAGACCGCGAAACCACACAGGCAAGAATCTGACTAGGCTCTGAAAGATCCAATCTCACAAAGTAGCTGGATAAGGTCTGAATATCCATCGCCATAGGCCTCTCTGAAGCTGATAATATTCCAAACTCCCTGCTCGACGACTCAAGGCATCAGCTACACATTGGCATTGCCTGGGTGATACAGAATAGTAATATCATAATACTTCAGCAACTCCAACCACCCCCTCTGGCACAAGTTTAGATCCTTTTGCTTGAACAAGTGTTGCAAACTCCGATGGTTAGTATATATCTCACAAGGCACGCTGTACAAATAATGCCACTAGATCTTCAAGGCATGAACAATAGCAGATAAGTTAAGGTCGTGGACAGGGTAATTCTTCTCATGTATCTTCAATGGTCTGGATGCGTAGGCAATCACCCTACCATTTTTGCATCAACACCTCTCCAAGGCCAATCCGTGAGGCATCATAATAAACTATATAATACCCTGAATCTGTAGTCAATATCAAAATAAAGGTTGTAGTCAAAGCTGCCTTGAGCTTCTGACTGTCCACTGAGATGGAGCACCCTTCAGTGTCAATCTAATCATAGGGCCTGTAATCGATGAAAACGCCTCCACAAAACGACGGTGATAACCCGCGAAGCCAAGGAAACTATTAATCTTTGTAGGTGAGGAGGCCTGGGCCAACTCTGCATGGCCTCCACCTTCTTCGGATCCACCCGAATGCCCTCACTCAATACCACGTGGTCCAAGAATACCACAGAACTCAACCAAAACTCACATTTTGAGAACTCTGCATATAACTTCTTCTCTCTCAGGGTCTCAAGCACGGTCCTCAGGTGATGTTCATGATCTTCCCGACTCCAAGAGTATACAAGAATATCATCAATAAAGACAATGACGAACCAGTCGAGATATGCCATGAACACACTGTGCATCAAATTCATAAGAGTTGTTGGGGGCATTGGTCAGCCAAAATGACATAACAAGGAACTCCCAATGACCATACCGAGTCTTGAAGGTAGTCTTCGCAATGTCTTGCTCCCGAATCTTCAACTGATGGTAACCAGAGCGCAAATCAATCTTAGAAAACAAATGTGCGCCCAGAAGTTTGCCAAGTAGATCATCAATACAAGGCAAAGGATAACGGTTCTTTAATGAAACCTTGTTCAAATGGAAATAATCGATACACATACGTATAGAACCCTCATTTTTCTTCACAAAAAAGACAGGAGCACCCCACAGTAAAATACTGGGTCGAATAAAACCCTTATCAAGCAATTCCTATAATAGATCTTTCAACTCAGGAAGAGCAATACGGTACGGAGGAATGTAAATGGGCTGAGTGCCCGGCGACAAATCAATGCCAAAATCAATATCTCTATCTGGTGGCATGCCCTGACGATCAGCTGGAAACACATGGGGGTAATCCCATACCACTGAGAGCGAATCAACAGAAGGTGTATCAACATTGACATCTATCACATAGGCTAGATATGCGACTCACCCCTTCTCCACCATACGCTGAGCTTTAAGAAAAGATATAACTCTATTAGGAGCGTGTTCTAATGTACCACTCTACTCAACACGCGGAATACCTGACGTAGCCAGCGTCATGGTCTTGGCGTGACAATTAAGAATAGCACACTAGAAAGACAGGCATTCCATGCCCAAGATAATATCAAAATCCACCATATTGAGTAACAATAAATCGGCTTTGGTCTTAAAACCATGAATAGTAACCAAACACGACGGATAAATGCAGTCCACAATAAGAGAATATCGCACATGAGTAAAAACATAAATAGGAGAACTCAAAGAATATCGGGCTACACCCATATGCGGAGCAAAATAAGAAGACACATAAGAATAAGTGGAGCCTGGATAGAATAGAACTGATGATTCTCTTTGACAAACCAGTATAATACCTCTGATGACATAATGGGAGGCAACTGCCACGGTACGAGCAGGAATGGTATAATATTTGGCCTTGACTTCCCCTAATGGGCAACCTCTACCTCCCCAACGTCCACCCCTAGCTGGTTGGCAGATGGGGTAGAACCTGGAGCTGTGATCATGGCCTGAGAACTCTACTGAGAGTGCTGTGGCTGAGAAGTCTGTGGGGTTGCACTCCTTCCAAGTCTAGGGCAATACCTCACCACATGGTGTGTGTCACTGATAACTATGATTATAACACATTTTATACCCATTCTTGCCTAAGATTTGTGGGTGAATTGCCATAAATTAGTCCCAAAATGTGTACAAGTCGCGCTTCATTGCAGGTTTGAGCGACAAGATGATCAATGTCAAAGATCGGCTCAAATAGGAGCGAAATCTGCCAAGTGTCAAAGACAAGTGAAGTGGGGAACAAGGAAGCCTAGTGCCGACCGCACTGCTTTGCCACGCGGCCGCTCTAGGAGTTTGGAAACTATGCACATCCAGTGGTATCCTGCGTGTTCCATGCTGCTTTGCGACGTTGTTGTGCTGAGAATTCAAGAAATGAGCAATTTCAATGGTAACCTGCATGGTCCGTGCTCACACCTACATGGTCCGCTCCTGTGGGAGTTTAGAAACACAAGAATTAAAGGCAAATACCACGCAGACGTGCAACAAAATAGTCGGTACATGAGGATGATGTTCAGAGAGTTGTCATTTTGCCAAGTCCTTCCACGCGGTCGGGGCGCGGTCCGCGTCCCTGGGCCAGTGCGGCCACTCTAATTTCTTGCACGGTGTGTGTCCCTAACTTTAGAGGAGAGATATCAAGACCAATACCCCTACGCGGCAGCACAACATTTATGTGCGGCCGTGCTACATTTATGCGCGGTCTGTGCCAGCCCCGCAGGGGCATTTTTGTCTAGTTGTCATGTGCATTGTAAAAAGAATATTTTACTTTTTTAGTTTATGTATTAGACATCAGATAGCTGTTGCACTCGTGAGAATCAAGTTTTAGTCTATTTTGGGCAAGTTTATCTTATTTCATCGTGGATTCTTGTAGATTAACATTACTAATTAATTAATATGTTTGTTTCACCTTCTATTTCTTCAATTTTTGTTTCTATTATGTCTAGTTAAACCCATTAGCTAGGGTTGTGGCTCAACCCTAGTATGGGTAATTAATAGGTGTGATTGTTTAATGCTTGAATGATGTTCGGTGTTTGCTATTTGGGTTAATTTTATGTTTTCATTAGAATTTGGTGGTTGCAAACACTAAGACTAGCTTAGTGCATCTTGACTACTCTTGAGAAAGAGAATCTATGACCCAAAAATTGACGCAACAAGGAATTGGGATGGACCCATGAGAATGGTAGTCCCAATTAAAGGGTTAAACCTAGAGGGAGTAATTACCCAACTTGAACCCTAAGTTGCTTGGTCAAATTGGACTACCTAATTGGTCTCGAGAGAGTAAATTAGGCAAAATCATTCTCTCTACCGAGAGGTGTGAGAGTGAGTGCAATTGTGCAACGGTTATAGCATAAGCCCCATAATCATCATTCTTGTATTAGGAATCTCTACCCGTTATTTGACCACCTAGGTAAATGTCACGACCCTGGTGCCTTTCTCTATCTTGCATACAACCTAGAATTAACATCTTATCATAACTTAGGTTTAATTTGTAGTTGATAATCCCAAAAACCCAAAAATCTTAGAAGTACAATTAGGAGCAAACACGCATTTCTAGTCTGAATAAATACGTAACTCCACTCCAAGCTCCCTGTGAAAATTGACCCTAATACCACTATTGGGTAAAAGTCTTAGAGCCCACTCTTCCTAAGGTTGAGTCCACCGCGATCACTTTTTGATTATTATTCACTTTTATCGTTCTTTTTGTCTTTTTCTCTTTTTTATTTCTTCCCTTTTCTTTTGCTTTTGTACCTTAAAGAAAAGGGAAGCAATGAAAAAGGACAAAAAGACAAAAAGAAAGACAAAAGCGAATAAGAATTAAAAAGGGAATCCAAGGACAAAAAAACATTGAAAAAAGTGTGGAAAAAGGAGACAAAAGGAGAAAGGTTTGAATTGCATAAGAAAGAGTGATAATGTGTCTCTCTAACCCCTTTAAAGAATTGAAATACTCAAATGAGTCATGAAAGTGTGTCAAAATGAAGCAAAAGAAGTGCTTAAGGGAAGATAGAACCCAATTGAGCAAATACATGTCCTACCTTTACCCAAAAGCTTTCGCAATGACTCCTCAAAAGCCCTATATGATCTTCGGTTGAGGGAAGCCTACATTAGTGGATACTCACATAAGGGGCGAGCATATGGTACTTAGAGCCGGACTTATGGCCTTTTCTTTGAGAGAGATGAGTGAGAATCCATCCACCTCGGTTTGTGTGTGAATACTCTAAAAGGTGAGGTTCACTTAGGGAGAGTTGAGAATGTGTGAGTTTAGGTTCCACAATGACCAAAGTAATTGTGAAAAGTTCTTTGATGAATATATGTCAACTCTTGATGCTCTTGTGTCACACTTGATCCACAAGTTTTCAAAGATTAAATGTATTAATGATGCATTCACAATGAGGTAAATTGTTAGTCCCAATTGATGCTTGTTGAGGTTACTTTAGGATAGGTAGGAATTAGTTGGATGTTTTCCTATGAGAGGTAGGTCTTAATTTTTTTGCTTGAGGACAAGGAAAGGTTTAAGTTTGGGGAAGTTGATAAATATGATTTTAAGACATTTTACACCCATTCTTGCCTAAGCTATGTGTGTGATTAGTCCCAAAATTCATACAAGTTGAGCTTGATTGTAGGTTTGAGCGACATGATGACAAATATCAAAATTGGCTCAAAGGAGTGACATCTGCCAAGTGTCAAAGACAAGTGAAGTAGGGAATAAGGACCGTACTTCTTCGCCACGCGGTCGCGCTTGGAGTTCATAGACTGTGCACATCCAGTGGTATCCTTTGCGGTCTGACTGCTTTGCCATGCGGCCGCGCTAGGAGTTCAGAGAATGATCAACTTCAACAGTAACCCACGCGATCCGTGCTCACACCTTCGCTGTCCCCACCTATGGGAGTTCAGAGACCCAAGAATTCAAGGCAAATCCCACGCGGCCGCGCACCAAAATAGTGCAGTCCGCGTGCATGATGTTCAGAGAGTTGTCATTTTGCCAAGTCCTTCCACGCGACCGTGCTCCATTTATGCGCGGTCCGCGTTCCTCAGCAAGCGCAACCGCATTAACTTCTTGCGCAGTCTGCGTCACTAACTTCAGAGGAAAGGTATCAAGACCAAGACCCCTATGCAGCCGCACTACATTTATGCGGTCCGTGCCAGCCCCACGGGGGCATTTTTGTCCAGTTTTTCCTTCATACTATAAATAGAACATTTTTTTTTGTTTATATATTAGATATCAGATAGTTGTCGCACTCGTGAGAATTAAGTTTCAGCCTATTTTGGGCAATTTTATCTTGTGTCATCGTGGATTCTTGTAAATTAACATTAGTAATTAATTAATATGTTTGTTTCACCTTCTATTTCTTCAATTTCTATTTCTATTATGTCTAGCTAAACCCATTAGCTAGGGTTGTGGCTCAACCCTAGTATGGGTAATTAATGGGTGTGATTGTTTAATGCTTGAATTATGTTGGGTATTTTCTATTTGGGTTAATTTTACGTTTTCATTAGGATTTGGTGGTTGCAAACACTAAGTCTAGCTTAGTGGGTCTTGACTCTTTTTGAGAAAGAGAGTCTATGACCCCAAAATTGACCCAACAAGGAATTGGGATGGATACATGAGAATGGTAGTCCCAATTAACTGGTTAAATCTCGAGAGAGTAATTACCCAACTAGAACCCTAAGTTACTTTGGCAAATTGGCCTACCCAGTTGGTCTCGAGAGAGTCCATTGGGCAAAATCATTCTCTATACCGAGAGATGTGAGAGTGAGTGCAATCATGCAATGATTATAGCATAAGCCCCATAATCATCATCCTTGTATAAGGAATCTCTACCCATTAGTTGACCACCTAGGTAAATGCCACGACCCTAGTGCCTTTCTCTATCTTGCATACAACCTAGACTTAATATCATAGCATAACTTAGTTTTAATTTGTAGTTGAAAATCGTAGTTGATAATCATAAAAACCCAAAAATGTTGGAAGAAAAATTAGGAGCACACACACATTCCTAGTCTGAACAAATACACAAATCCACTCCAAGCTCCTTGTGGAAATTGACTCCGATACCACTATTGGGTAAAAGTCTTAGCGCACACTCTTCCTAAGGTTTAGTCCGGTGCGATCAGTCACCACACTCAAAAAAAGTTCTGGAAGAACGTGGTGGCTATGATTGGCTAGGCCAGGTCTGCTAGACTGACCCCTGAAAGCACCCCGCACAGAAGGCCCGCTAGAAACTGGAGGTGCATAGTAAGGCTCTTAATGTTTAGGAGGAGCTGCAACACTACTAGCTAATGGAAGAGCTGATTAAATGAGGCCACCCATATAACACCTACTATGACGACCTGCTACTGGGGTACGGGCACCAGAGTAGTTTCCCGACTCTTGAGACCTCTTGGCCTCCCTCTCTTCTTGCTCCCTAGCGAGTATACCCTCGATCCTCCTAACAATGCTCACTACCTGCTGATAAGGATTGTCCATCTCCAACTCTTGAGAGATGCTAGATCTGATGGGTGGAATAAGACCCTCAATGAACCGGCAAACTCTCTCATGAAAAGTAGCAACCAAGGCTGGTGCATGCCTAGCCAATCTGGTATAAGGATAACATACTCCGAAACAATCATAGAACCCTAGCACAAATGCTCAAACTCTATGCACCAAGCGTCTTTAAGACTTTGAGGGACAAACTCTCTTATGAACACATCCGAGAACTGGATCCAAGTCAGTGAAACAGCCTCGACTGGACTGTCTATCTCATAAGTTCGCCACCAATCATAGGTGGCTCCTCGATGCTGAAAGGTAGTAAAGGAAACTCTGCTGGATCTGGCAATACCCATATTGAGAATAATGCGATAGCACTCCTCTAGAAATCTCAAGGCATCATTTGTCGCTAATTCACTGAAAATCGGAGGATCATACTTCTTGAATCTCTCCAGCCTCCGATGCTCATCCTCAAAAGGTTGCCCCATCCTTGAGCTGAATTGGTACTGCATGTTGTACAGAAATGATCTCTAGGACTTGCTCAAAATGCACTCACAGCTCAGGAGTGTGGGCGGCAGGAGTTCGTGCTCCTCCCCCAGCCTGGGATGTGGCTGCAGCAAGGGTAAGCAACCCTGCCCGAGCCAACGTGGTGTACATACTCATAAACTGTGCCAAAGTCTCCTGAAGGGCTGGAGTAGAAGTGGTTGTAGGCGTGTCAGGTGCCTAAACTCAGGTTGGATATCCTGGTTGTATCTCAGTGGCAGCTCGTGCAGGTGCTTTGGCTACACCACGTGCGCGTCCACGGCCTCTGCCTCTAACGGCTGCAAAAGGAGGCATGGGTGTGTGATCGTCCCGAGTAACACGTGTCCTCACCATCTGTGAGAGAATAGAAGACCAAATTTTGGAATTGACGTCAAAAATATCGCACGACAAGGAAGTGTATGAAGTGAAGATTTTTCGTAAACAGTTACATAGCCTCTCGTATATAAGTACAGACGTCTCCATACCGATCAGCGAGACTCTAATAAATCGTCTTGTGTTCTGTGAAACTTATGAACCTAAAGATCTGATGCCAACTTGTAACGATCCCAGTTCACCCAACATTAACATGTCGTGATGGCACATATTCCCTACGACTAGGTAAGCCTATTAATGCGTAAAAATAAATTGAACTTGTGGAAAATAAATGATTAAAAGATAAAATCTAAGAGAAACTGTATATAAGTGATGCTTGGCATACACAACACAACATCACAAACATCTATAACAACATCCCAAAACCTGAAAACTCATGAGAAACACAGGCTAATAGAAGAGTAATACATTACTCTAACTCTAGAATGTATAAACAACTGAAAGAAAGGAAAGACTATCTACTAAAGCTAGAATAAAATGTAGACTCTTGGTCTGCGAATGTGGCAGAATTACCTCGAAGTCTCGGTTAGATCTCTCCACCTCGAGAGTTGTACGCCTGGGTGGAGATACCTGGATCAGCACATTAAAAACATGCACAGAAGGGGCATAAGTACACCACAACGGTACTCAGTAACTGTCAAGCCTAACCTCAGTCGGGTATTGACGAAGAAGGTCAGGGCCCAACTGAGATAAAACATAATAAATAATAAAGTAAAGGGAACAATATAGATAAATTCTACAACGAGAGTCTAAATAGGATAAATAAGGAAAACAGTAGTAGGAAGCAAAAACATAACAACACAAGAAAATACTGCTTACTATAGGAATCACAACCGGGGATCTCTTAGTATTCTCATCATGTATGCGAGAGATCTCTTGTTATCTCGATGATCTCTTGGTATCATCAATAGGTAAGTCGTGGATCTCTTGGTATCCCCAGAATCTCTTGGTATCCTCAATATAAATAAATACATGTGCCAGTGATCTCCTGGTATCCCGCACCCTCAATCAAGAACATATCAAGTACAGGGGGATCTTCAGGGATGTCGTCCCGTAGTCCCAAATTTAAAACACACAATAATAGCTCAAACATTAGGGCAAATTCTAAACTCAAAACAAGTAATAGTAAATTCTAGCCTAACATGTTTCACGCAGTGCAAACAAGACAATTTAAGCAAATAGGCAAGTAAGTCAATTAAACATGCCCCTCTAAACTAATACAGGGTAAACATACAAATTAGAATAAGCAGTAAGCAAGAAATCTCAATTTAAATACTTCAAGTAAAAATGGATTTTCAACAATTAGCTCAAGTACGCGCTCGTCACTTCACGTACGAGGCATTCAAATATCAAACATCATGTCCTAAGGGGAAAGGTCCCCCACACAAGGTTAGACAAGCCATTTACCTCAAACTGTCACACAAATCAACTAGAAACCATGCCTTTTCTATGAATATCCTACTCCAAATGGCCTGTATCTATTCAATTCAATTATATATCGTAAATAACATTGCATGAAACTGATTCTACTATTTAATTCAAAGCTAAGGCACGAAATTAGGTAATATAACCAAAATTCCCCTCAAGACAACATCTTGGAGTCTAATAATATTAACATTTTCAGAACCCTTGTACTCTCACGAGTCCAACCATATAAAAATCTCCCAAATCGTAGGTCAAACACCCACTCAAAACTCAATAGTTTGGTCTATGAAATTTTCCCTATTTTTAATTCAAAAATCCAAAATTGAGGATGAATTTGTGATTAGATTAGTGAGTTCTAAGCATAAGGGAGTAGAGGATTGTTATCGAGTAGTTGCCCTTAAAAAACCTTTGAAATTTCTCCCAAATTCGAGCTTCCAAGCTTGTGTTTTGATAAAAATGGCAAACCCTCAGTTTTGAATTATTTAATACTGCCCAGGTTGGTTATGCATCGCGAACGCGGGGTTACGCGCGCGTTTGTGAAGAAGAAAATATGAGCTGCCCTAGAATGTCCTTCGCGATCACGAGGGACAGACCGCATCGCGAAGTCCTGGGCTAACAAACCTATGCGAACACGACAAACGGAACACGAACGCGATAGAGGAAATTATCGAGGTCCGAAATTTACTCTATGCGAACACGTGTAAGCGTTCACGAATGCGTGGAAGCGTTCGTGAACGCGAAGAATGAACTGGCATAGGTACGGGAACGCGTGACAGTCTGCGCGAACGCGATGAAGAAGCAAGCTGGGCTTCACGAACGCGGGAAGGGTTACGTGAACTCGAAGAGGAAATTTACCATGTGCTCAATTAATCCTTCACGAACGCAAAGGGAAGCTCGAGAATGTGAAGAAGGGATACCAAAAGCAGCAACAGCATTTCAAAATAGGAGAAAATGACCCATTGAGCATCCAAAACACACCCGAGGCCCCCGGGACCTCAACCAAACCTATTGAAATATCTCATAACATCAATTAAACTTCCATCAATCCATAAACCACCTAAAACAATGCCAGAAACTCGAATTAATCAAGGATTTGAGCCTAAGAACTTCAAATTTCATCAAAGTATGCTTTCGATCAAAAACCTAACCAAAATGCGTCTAAATGACCTGAAATTATGCACTTACGTCCCAAATAACATGAAAGACCTACTGCAACCTGATGTTTCCCTTGCCAAGAGTTATTGTTGACTTGTTCTCCCTTTCCGGGATGTTTACTCTTGTTGTATATTCTTTTTCCCGATTAATTCTGACTGTTGATTGGGTGAGGAAGAGCGATTATGCACAATGGGTCTTTCCGTGCCATGTTTTGATAATTTTGCACGAAGGGTCTTTCTGTGCCATGTTTTTTATTTATTGAGCACGAAGGGAAATTCCGTGCTTTGACAAGAGAGTTCTGTAAGGAAAGCACGAGGGGTGATGTCGTGCACTATATTTGACGGTTTTGGTAAGAAATGAGAGTAAAAGCACGAAGGTTAGTGCCGTGTAGCTGTTGATTTACTTGCTCTCTTTCATTGATCTTAATTATTCAGTTCCAATTTCTTTGTTCGTTGATCTTATATCTACATTGTTACACCACATAGCATGACCCTCCATATTATCTGTTTAAATTTTGTATATCTTTCCATTATTGCACATATATCTTATCTATACAGGTTGATTGTAGTGGGTCCGGTCTAGCCTCGTCACTATCTCGTCGAAATTAGGCCAGGCACTTACCAGTATATGGGGTCGGTTGTGCTAATACTACACTTCTGTGTCCTTTTTATGCACAGATTTGGGAGCAGCTTACGGACCACACCAGCAGTAGATTTGGAGCGTGCCTTCAGTCTAGAGCCTCCTAGATAGTTTGCTGGCATGAGAGGTCCCTGAGTCTCATCTATTTCATTTCTCTTTGTTTTCATTGTATCGAAACAAACTTCTTATGTATTTTTCTTTCAGACTCTTATTTGTAGTATGTCATAGTAGTCCGTAGGCCTTGTGACACTAATTCTTTGGTAGAGGATGATGTTAACTTTTCCGCATTTCGTCGATTAATGTAAAATTGAGACTTCCGCTTAAATTTACTATTTTTATTATTATCTTGTTGAATAGAAGTTGAGAATGTATGTTTAAGTTGGCTTACCTAGTTCCGACAGTAGGCACCATCACGACTCATGATGGTGGGAAATACGGGTCGTGACAAGTTGGTATCATAGCACTAGGTTACTTGGGTCTCATAACTCACGGACAAGCTCAGTAGAGTCTAAGGGATTGGTACGGAGACGTCTGTATGTATCCCTCAGAGGCTAAAGAGTTAGGAAAATTTCACTTTGTTCATTCATGTCGTGTGATTTTGTTTCTCAAATATTGGTTGTCATTCTACTCTGTTCTTTCGCAGATGGCGAGAACACGTGCGTCTTCTTCTACCGTGCAGTAGCCCGAGCCCCCAGCAGCAGCTCTCGCTAGGGTAAGAGGTCGAGGCCGTGCCAGAGGTTGTGATAGGGGCAGGGCTCAGCCCAGGGCAGCAGTTCCAGAGTTGGAGCCTCATATTTGCTTTGATGAGGAGGTTCCAGCCCTAGCAGCTCCAGTGGGCCCAGCTAAGGTCCAAGGTGCGGTTATGTTTTCCTCGGATCTCCAGGATGCTCTCGTCCGTATAGAATGATTTATGGACAGTTTCACTAGAGCGGGTTTGCTGCCAGTAGCACCCGCCACTTCTCAGGTTGGAGGAGGGGTTCAGACTCCTGCTACGCGTACCCCAGAGCAGGTAGCTCTCCGGACTCAGGTTCCAGTGGTTCAGCACGTAGTGCTAGCTCAGGCAGGTATTACAGTTCATGCCGGGGATGGAGAGGCCATGTCTTCGAATGCTTTGTGGAGACTTGATCGGTTCTTCTAGCTTTTCACTACCACTTTCAGCGGTACTCCATCGGAGGATCCCCAGGATTTTCTATTCAGTTGCCATGAAATCCTCAGGACTATGGGTATAGTGGAGACCAACAGGGTTGATTTTTAACTTTCACGCTTGCAGGATCCACCAAAACTCGGTTGAGGGATTATTGCCTATCTAGACTAGCAGGGTCTCAAACTTTGACATAGGATCGGTTCGGGGAGTTATTCTTGGAGAAGTTTCTCCCCGTCACTCAGCGGGAGGCACTTTGTAGGCAGTTTGAGCACCTCCAGCAAGGCTCCATGATAGTTGCACAATATGAGACTATATTTGTTTATTTGTCACGCCATGCAGCTGTGATACTCCCTACATAGTGAGAGAGGTTTCGGAGATCCATTGATGGATTGATTCAGCCGATCCGCCTTCAGATAGCCATGGGAGTTGGTAGTGACATTTCCTTTCAGGAGGCGGCCAATGCGGCTCGCCGGGTAGAGATGGCACTTCCCGAGGAGGTGGTCAGGGGTCAGATAAGAGGCTTCGTCACTCTGGTAGGTTCAGTGGTACCTCATTTGGAGGTAGGGATTCACATGACAGAGGCCACCCTTAGAGGCCCTTTTAGTCGGCAACTAAAATTTCTCATGGTACTCCAGGAGGTGTGGTCCTTAGCAGTATTATTCAGATCAACAGTCCTTCAGCGCACCACAAGCCCCCATCAGGGTACCACCACATTAGAGCTTCAGGGGAGGACATACAGTTCGACAGGGTCAGCAGTCTCAGCAGCCGAGGGCATGTTATGGTTGTGGTAACCCGAGTCACATTGTCAGGTTTTTCCCTCGAGCCTCGAGTAGTCCACATGCCACCCAGCCAAAGGGTCCTCACCCTATGATTCAGGCAGCAGGTGATCCACATGCCACCCAGCCAACTAGAAGAGGGGGTAGGGATCGTAGAGACCGTAAAGGTGGAGCTCGAACCACCAGAGGCAGGGGTCAGAAAGTAGTCGATCGCCCCAGAGACACAGTTCAGGGAGGTGGAGATCAGCCCCGTTGTTATGCTTTGCCAGCCAGGCCAGAGGCCGAGTCATCGATGATGTGATTACACAAACTATTCTGGTCTGTGATAGGGGTGCATATGTTTTAATTCATGCGGGATCTACATATTTCTTATGTGTCGTCCTATTTTTCACCCTATTTGGTCATGCCTAGTGAAGCTTTGGGTATTCTTGTATATGTCTCTACACTGGTTGGTGATTCTATAGTGGTCGACCGAGTGCATCATTCATGTGCGGTGGTATTTAAGGGTCTTGAGACCCGTGTCGACTTGTTGTTGTTAGATATGGTAGACTTCGCGTTTTATTGGGGATGGATTGGTTGTCCCCTTATCATGCTATTTTGGACTGTCACGCCAAGACCGTGACTTTGGCCTTGCCAGATTTGCCCCAACTTGAGTGGAGAGGGACCCCAGTTCATGCCACCCGCAGTGTTATCTCGTATGTCAAGGCTCGACGTATAGTGGAGAAGGGGTTTCTAGCATATATGGCATATGTTCACTACTCCAGCGCAGAGGTTCCATCCATTGACTATGTTCCTATTGTTCGGGAGTTCCCCGAGGCTTTTCCTTCAGACCTACCGGGTATGCCACCCGACAGGGATATCGATTTATGCATTGATCTGGCTCCAGGCACTCAGCCTATTTCCATTCCATTGTATTGCATGGCCCTGCCAGAGTTGAAAGAGTTGAAGGAATAGCTTCAGGATTGCTTGATTAGGGTTTTATTAGACCCAGTGTATCGTCTTGGGGTGCACCTGTGTTATTTATTAAGAAAAGTGATAGGTCGATGAGGATGTGCATTAATTACCGGCAGTTGAACAAGGTGACGATAAAGAACAAGTATCTACTACCAAGGATTTTCGATTTATTCGACCAGCTTTAGGGTGATAAGGTGTTCTCGAAGATAGATTTAAGGTCTGGTTATCATCATCTGAGTATTAGGGCCTCTGATGACCCTAAGACAGCATTTCACACTTGATATGGGCATTATGAGTTTTTGGCCATGTCGTTTGGGTTGACTAATGCCCCGGCAGCATTCACGAAGTTATTAATTGAGTTTTCAGTCCCTATTTGGATTTTTCTATAATTTTATTCATTGAAGACATTTTGATATACTCCCGCAGTTAGGAGGAGCATGAGCAGCATCTCAGAGTGGTTCTTCAGACTCTGAAAGATAGTCAGTTGTAAGCCAAGTTCTCGAAGTGCGAGTTTTGGTTGAGTTCAGTTGAGTTCCTGGGTCATGGCGTATCAGCAGAGGGCACCCAGGTGGACCCAAAGAAGATAGAGGAAGTCAAAAACTAGCCTCGACCAGCTTCAGCTACAGATATCCGGAGCTTCTTAGGGTTAGCTGGTTACTACTGACGTTTCATGGGGGGATTTTCATCCATTGCAGCCCCAATGACAAGATTGAACCAGAAGGGTTCCTAGTTCAGGTGGTCAGATGAGTGTGAGGCAAGCTTCGAGAAGCTCAAGATAGCTCTGACTACGGCACCGGTATTGGTTTTGCCCACGGGATCAGGGCCTTATACTATTTATTGTGACGCCTCCTGTATCGGGCTTGGCGTAGTGTGGATGCAGAATGGTAGGGTCATAGCATATGCATCGAGGTAGTTTAGGACCCACGAGAAGAATTATCCAGTTCATGACCTAGAGGTTGCAGCCATAGTTCATGCCTTGAAGATCTAGAGGAACTATTTATATAGGGTGATGTGTGAGGCTTACAAGGATCACAAGAGCCTTCAGTACTTGTTCAAACAGAAGGAGTTGAATTTGAGGCAGCGGAGGTAGTTGGAGTTGTTGAAAGACTATGATGTTTCTATTTTATACCACCCGGGGAAGGCCAATGTGGTGGCCGATGCATTGAGTATGAAGTCCGCCAGCATGGGTAGTCTTGCCTACATTTCGGTCAGCCAAAGACTGCTTGCATTGGACGTTCAGGCCTTGGCCAATCGATTCGTGAGGTTGAATATTTCTGAGCCCAGCAGGGTATTAACTTGCAGGTTGCTCATTCGATGTTGATCGAGCGCATTCGAGAGCGGCAGTTTGATGACACCCATTTGTGTGTCCTGAGGGACACGGTGCAACGGATAGGTGCCAAGGTAATGACTTTGGGAGATGGTGGCGTATTGCAATTGCAGGGGCGAGTTTGTGTGACCAATTTTGATGGTATTCGAAAATGATCTTAGAGGAGGCCCACGGTTCTCGGTATTCTATTCACCCGGGCACCGCGAAGATGTATCAGTATTTGAGGCAGCATTATTGGTGGCGCATAATGAAGAAAGATATTGTTGCATATGTCGCTCTTTGTTTGAATTGTCAGCAGGTTAAGTACGAGCATCAGAGGCCTGGAGGTTTATTTTAGAGAATTGAGCTTCCCGAGTGGAAGTGGGAGAGAATTACCATAGATTTTGTTACTGGCCTACCGATGACTCGGAAAACGTTTGATGCTATATGGGTTATTGTTGATAGGCTGACCAAGTCAGCGCATTTTATTCCAGTTGCCACCACTTATTCGTCCGAGAGGTATGCCGAGATTTATATCAGAGAGATCGTTCGCCTTCATGGGTGCCCATATCTATTATTTCAGACCGGGTCCGCAGTTTACCTCGCATTTCAGGAGAGATATACAGCATGAGTTCGGCACCCAGGTTCAATTGAGTATAGTATTTCACCCCCAGATGGATGGTTAGTCCGAGAGGAATATTCAGATTCTTGAGGACATGCTCGGGGCCTGCGTTATTGATTTTTGGAGGCTCGTGGGACCATTTCTTGCCTCTAGCAGAGTTTTCCTACAATAACAACTACCAGTACAGCATTCAGATGTCTCCGTATGAGGCGTTGTACGATAGGCGGTGTCGGTCCCCATTCGGATGGTTTGAGTCGGTAGAGGCCCGGTTATTGGGTACAGATATAGTACATGAGCCCTTGGATAAGGTCAAGATCATTTAGGACATACTCCGGTCAGCTCAGTCTAGGAAGAAGAGTTATGCATATCGCAAGGTCAGGGATGTTGCTTTCATGGTTGGTGAGCGAGTACTGCTCTGTGTATCGCCTATGAAAGGCATGATGAGATTCGGGAAGAAGGGTAAGCTTAGCCCTAACTTTATTGGCCCATTTGAGATTCTCGATGGCGCGGGAAAGGTGTCTTATAGACTTGCCTTGCCACCTAGCTTATCATCCGTGCATCCGATTTTTCACGTATCCATGCTTCGGAAGTATCCCGACGATCCCACCCACGTGTTAGATTTCAGCACTGTCCAATTGGACAAGGAATTGTCATATGAGGAGGAGCCGGTGGCTATTTTAGACCGGCAAGTTCGACAGTTGAGGGCGAGGATTTTTCCTCTAGTGCGTGTTCAGTGGAGAGGTCAGCCTCCTAAGGCATTGACCTGGGAGTCCGAGTCTGATATGCGGAGCCGTTATCCCCATCTATTCCCCGACACAGGTACTTCTTTCTTTTGTTCGTTTGAGGATGAACGGTTGTTTTAGAGGTGGAGGATGTGACGACCCAAAGGGTCATCACCATAGTTCTTCCTTTCTCCGTGCTTCCGAGGCCTTGAAAAAACTCTTATTTGTCTGCCTCGATTTGCGTGCATAGTCCGGGCAAATTCGGGAAAATTTTTATGTGGAAATATATGAACTTTGTGTTAAAAACTATGAATTTTGATACTAATATTGATATAGTTGACTTTGGTCAATATTTTGGGTCAACGAACCCGGACCCGTGATGTGATGGTCCTGGAGGGTCTGTAGGAAAATATGGGACTCGGGCATATTTCCGGAATCAAAATCTGAGGTCCCAGTCCCGAGTAAGAAATTTTTGAAAGAAATTATTTTGCTGAAAATGATATGAAAAATAAAATGGAAATGAGCTAGAAAATATAGGTATCGGGCTCGTATTTAGGTTCTAACACTCGTTACATGTCTTAAATGAGCGTTACCCGATTTTTGTGAAATTTGGTCGAAATCATACGTCATTTGACGTATTTCAGACTAAAAATGGAAAATTTGGAAGTTATGAACTTTGAAATGGAAATTATGAGTTTTGGGGATTGATTCGTTGATTTTGATGTTCTTTTGGCAATTTGATCGCTCGACTAAGTCTGTAGGATGTCATTGAGTTAGTGTGTGGATGAGTTGAGAGCCCCGAGGGCTCGGGAGTGATACGGAGGTGGTTCGGGGTGGTTTTTACTAAGAGAAAAACAGGTAAATGTTTGCAAACACCAGCGCTGCCTCGGTCATTTCCGCGCGGTCCGCGCTGGAGCCGCACAGCCGCGATGCCTTTCTATGCTATTCGCGCTATTGAGTCTGAGGCTAGGGATTTCAGATTAACCAGCAAGGCCGCGCACCAAAACAGTGCGGTTTACGCTGGGAGGGTTCAAAGAAGCCTAATTTTTCCTCCCACTCGGCGAGGCCGCAGCACATTTTTGTACGGTCTGCGCCAGGTCCTCAGAAAGGTATAAAAAGTTCGAAAATTTCAGCCATTTTTCCACTTTTCAAAAACCCAAAACCTAAGAGGCAATTTTCCAAAAGATTTTTCTCCTTCTAAACAATTGATAAGTGATTTCTAACTTAATTTCCTTGCTCCTTAACATCTTTCAACATGATTTCAACTTCAATCAAAGGTTTTCACAAATGGGAATTTGGGGTTTGGGTGGGACCTAAGTCTTTTAAAATTTGGGGAGTTAGACCCCAATTGGAGGTCCCATTTCAAAACCAATCATATATTTGGATTTGCGGGGGAATGGGTAACCAGATTTTGGCTCGAACCTCGGGTTTGACCACGTAGGCCTAGGGGCATTTTGGGAAATTTTGGGCAAAACTTTAGGAAATTCATTTCTAGGGTATGAAATTGTGTTTTTAAGCCATTATTGATAATATTGAAATAATCATGGCTAGATATCATTATTTTGGAGTCGGATTCTAGAGAAAAAGCAGTGTTAGAGGCTTGATTTCTAATCTCGGACCGAGGTAAGTGTTTGTTCTAACTTTGGCTTGAGGGATTAGGATTAGGATATTAATTTCTATGTGTTAAATGTGGTGTATAGTGTATAGGCATGGTGACGCTTATCTATGAACCGGAGTCTAGCATGATCGTGAGTTTTAGTTGCTTTTAAATTCGAAAGATGTGAAACAATTGAGTTAATCACTTGCTAATTCAGTTATGAAGTGATAGCTGAGAAGCAAATGAGTTAAAGAAGGAAGTGTGGTATTTTTCCCTTGCCGGGACTTACTGTTGACTTGTTCTCCGTTGCCGGGATGTTTAATCTTGTCGTACATTCCTTTCCCTGATTGGTTATGACCGTTGATTTGGCTGAGGAAGAGCGATTATGCATGAAGGGTTTTTTCGTGCCATGTTTTGATAATTTTGCACGAAGGGTCTTTCCGTGCCATGTTTTTGATTAATTGAGCACGAAGGGTCATTCCGTGCCTTGACATGAGAGTTGTGTGAGGAAAGCACGAAGGGTGATGTTAACTTTTCCGAATTTCTTCGGTTAATATAAGATTGTGACTTCCGCTTAAATTTACTGTTTTTATTATTATCGTGTTGAATAGAAGTTGAAAATGTTTGTTTAAGTTGGCTTGCCTAGCTCCGACAGTAGGCGCCATCACTACTCCTGATGGTGGGAAATCCGGGTCGTGAAAACACCGAACGTCCGGCAAACTAAAATAGCAGAAATGAACTTAGGGGAAGTATTCAATAAGGAATCGAGGCATAAATTCATAAGACGACAGGCCGGGTCGTCACACAAAAAAAAATTATTAAAGCTATTTTGTGATGAAATTTAATGATATTTTCATAAAATAAATGCTGGGAGAAATTAGTTCAAAATTTTAAATGCAAAAATTGTATGAAAAATACTAATTGATGCACAATCATAGAATTGAATTTATTATGGGAAAAAATTGGGTACGAACACATGTATCTAGAACTTGACTGGTATGTAAGTTGAAGCGAATTTTAGGTGATGCTCGATTTGAAAAATAATTTTAGGCCTTCTTTGATCTTTTTGAACTTAAATGCTTATCACAAATAAAATTTATCCCTAGTTAACCTGTTTAAGCCTATAGTCTTTGACGCCCACATTACAAGCCTATATCCTTTCTCAATTGATACTTTTTAATAGGCTCTCGTAGATAAGTACATACGTCTCCATACTGATCAGCGAGACGCTAATAAACGAGCTTGTGATTCATGACTCCTATGAATCTAAAGCTCTAATATCATTTTGTCACGACCTCGATTTTCCCTCCGTGAACCATCGTGAAGGCATCTAGTCCCTACGAATACGTAAGCCTAATAATGATGAAAATAAACCCATTTGCGAAAGAAAAACAAATAAAAACCAAAATAGTGGATAAAACAGTATTTAATACTATCTCTCGGCATATAAAACATCAACCCTCAAAACTAATACTTTTCCTAAAACTCGAAACCTCATGAAATCACAAGCAGGATACTACATAGTGCTCTAACTTTAGAATGTCTAAAACAAAGTAAATACATAAGGGTTATAACTACAAGAAAGAATAGAGAGAGACTCCTCGGTCTGCGGACGCGGAAGATATACCTCAAAGTCTCTGAAGGATCACCTCACCTCAAGGATGTTAAGTATGAGTAGAGGTACCTGGATTTGCACATGAAAAACATGTACAAAAAGGGGGATGAGTACACCATTGCGGTACTCGGTAAGTGGCAAGCCTAACCTTGATCAGGTAGTAACAAGAAAGGTTAGGTCCCTACTGATATTAATTAAATATAGAGATGAGAGAATAATATAAGTGGTACAATTGAAGACAATAAGAATTTGATACATGATAATAAGGAACACAATAACTGGAACAGAGATAAAGACAATCATAAGGAAATACCTCTTTTCACAAGGACAATTACAAGGGATCTCTCAGTATCCTCAATATATATGTTAGGGATCTCTTTGTATCCCGAGGATCTCTTGGTATCCTCAATATATGTAAGGGATCTCTTGGTATCCCAAGGATCTCTTGGTATCCTCAATGTATGCTAGGGATCTCTTGGTATCCCGAGGATCTCTTGGTATCCTCAATGTATGCTACGGATCCCTTGGTATACCGAATATCTCTTGGGTATCCTCAATTATCAGGTTTATACTTTTGAGTACTTTGATTAAGATTATTACAATTAGTATTCAAATCGAATAAACAGAAGTTACCAAACCAAATAAACCAAAATTGAAAGGAAAAAAACCAAACCATATTAATTAGGTACAATAATGATATATCATTTTAAGAAATCGAATACTGAAAATACCGAACCGAAATGTCTAAATACCATACAATAACGATCAACGAACACCCTTGCTGGGACCAACTACTTTGAAAAATAACATTCAAAAGAAAAGCATCAAATAATTAAATAAAGAAAAATACGGGAGGTACAAACATGCAGATAGTACAAACTGAATATAGATGGCGCCTGCGCGGGAAACCCAGGAGTGAGAGGAATAGGAGGGGTGTTTAGAGACGAATGGGGGAACTAGATTTTGGGTTTCAATACGAGACTTAAATATGCTACCAACATCTATATGGAAATTCTAGCCCTCCTTCACGGAGTCAAACTAGCACTAACAAAGAAACTCCTTACACTAGTAATAGAGACGGACTGCTTGAAATTATTAAATCTCCTAAAATCTAACAATTGTGTCTACCAAAATTTAATTGATGACTGCAGGTACCTATTACGGAAGGCGAATGATTCACAGCTGAAGCATATTTTTAGAGAGGCTAATGAAGTAGCAGACCTGTTAGCTAAAAATGATTGCAGCCTCGACACTTTTTGTACTTTGCAAACTTTTACTGTTTCGCCTGTTTTTATTTTTCATGTACTAAAAAGAGACAGTCTGGCACTATGTTACTTATACTGAGCTCTAGTTGTAATAACCTTTAGCTTTGTTGAATAAATCTATTATTACCAAAAAAAATGCTGATAGTAATGAATTGTTAGCAAACTGTATTTGTAAAACAATTCTGGAAATATAAATTAATATAAACAAAAAAATTATGATAAACAGAAATGACATATACAAAAAGTATCATAAATAATTCGAGCCTGTTGAATTCACAGTGTCTCCTTATGGAATTTAATCCCCTTCTACACCCAAGGTTATGGATTATTTCCTCCCAGGATAGAACGAATTACACACTGGTGTAGTGGTACTGCAAACGCCAGTGTTTCAGTGAATACAAAGATCAGTAGCAAATCACACTTACTTTTTACTTTATTTGTATGCTAAAGGTATGCAGAAGAAGGAGAGAAAACTCATAAATTCGTAGTGAAATTCTTAGTAGAATAGTTTTGTATTTATAGCCAAAATTTTGGCTGGAATCTGAAGAGGTGCAACTCTTCAGAATGGCTGTTTCTGCAAAACTGACACAGCATAAATGCCCATAAATGGTTATTTACTCAACAATAAAGAGGGAAATAAAGAAGAAAATTTGATGGGTAGTTATTTTTCTGTTACAAAAATAGAAAAACGGATTGGATTTTATATTAATATTTAATATTAATATTCTATTATTAACAAATATTTAATAACACATTTCTGTTAATCTTTTACTACAAACAAGTTTGGTCCATAAAGTTAATCAATCAATCATTTTACCTAAGCAGAGCCGAGCGGCGATGATGGCGCGATGTTTACTTTCTTCTCAACTCTTTAAGAGCTAGAAGAAGAGCAATTGCTTATAAACCCATAAAAAATCTATTCCTCTTCCAATATGGGACAATATCCATATGCCAGGGGGAACTTAAAATTTCACTCAAAAATTTCATTTTCCTCCATTTCTCATTCACCCTCTTTTAAGTATTTAATGTATTAATTAAATACATAAACCCAACATAAATTACATAGATTCCTGCTTATTATCACAAAAAATCAAAATATACGAAAGCCAATAGTTTAATAAGATCCAATTTATATTCAATCATCTTCCTCAAGGCAAGAGCTATGATTTCCTTGTCTATTGACATGTCCAATCGATAACACTTTTACTAGGAAATACTCCCACAAAGGAAGTTTTCATTTGATTCCCCGCCCCCATCCCTTTGGGGAGGAGAGGGAAGGTGTTTATCTTTTGGTTTGGCAATAAGGTGTAATGTCGTGATGACAAGTTCCTTGTACCAAAGAAAATAACATCGACAAATTCATCGTCACCAAACCAAAGGGCAAGGTATGATCTGTAAAGCAATAATTTTAATCAAAATGTATGGTTTAAAGTACCTCTAAGTTTAAATAACTCTTGATTTCCTTAAAATATATGTAAGTATAACGGATCAGATGACTAATTAGGTTTAAAGCGTATTAGAAGTACCTAAAAGTGATAGTGGATGCTTTTCTCTGTCATTTCCAAACATCATATCTTAGCCAATTATTACTTAAAATGGGACCCAAATCTACATGGCAGAATATGAGTGGAGCCTCAAACAAGTTTTGTCTGCCACGTAATTGTTAAGTCTCGTACAAAATAAAATTTCTCGCTTGAGAGGCTTTGAGACGCAACATTCAAACCAAATAAATTAATTCTTCAATATTGAAATCAAACCAAACCAATTAAATCAATTTTTTGTAAATTCAATTTTGCTGGTTTTTCAAGTTTTCCGGTTATTATCTTTATTTTTTTTATATGAGATATACATTATCAAACATATATTTCGGCTACTACATTTTCGATTACCTTTTGATTAAAGCCAAAACCAAATTAAATTTGATCGGTCTTTAAAATTCAAAACCAAAATCAAACCAAATCAAAAAAAATTAATACTTTTCGTTGGTTTTCGATTTAGTTGGATTTTTAGAATTTTTATGAACGCGCCTAATTTCATGAAAGTTCCGCCCCCCTTCAAGCTCAATTTCAAGTTTTCAAAAGAGAAAACTACCCTTTATAGCCTCTCAAAATTTTAATAGCGAATGTTTTTACCCACTTACATAAAATGGCCTTTCGGCCCAATTTATTTGCAATGTGTAGCTATTTTCTATTTCCAATGTATTTATCTTCCCAAAACAACATTTAATCATAGCCTTTTATCTTTCTTTCATTCTATCCAATGCACATCTTTTTATTTTTCTTTCACTCTATCCGGTGCACAGATTTTTTTTCCCATTAAGATTTTCATTCTTATCCTCTTTCTTTCTCTGTGTCCTTTTTGCCTTCCTTTTATCTTTTTTATTTTTGAAAAAAATCTCTTTCCAGCTAGCAAAGTATGATTAATAAGTGTTTTCTTTCTTATAATTTGCTAGTTTTGATAGCTAGAAACCATCAGTAATACATTATTATGTTACATCGAATATCATTATATTTGACGTCTTAAAACTATTTATTCATATGAAAATCAAAACGTAAAGATATCCGATCAAGTGTTAAAAATAAAAAGCCAAAATATATTCATGTCCATAAACAAAAGTTTAACTTCACCGTATGAATACCACTGGACTTGTAAAGTCATATATATATATATATATATATATATATATATATATATATATATATATATATATATATATATATATATATATATATATATATATATATATATATATATATATATATATATATATATATATATATATATATATATATGCAATGTTGCAAAACGTTACTTTCCTTGTCTTTTTTATTCTCTTTTCTTTTGTAGGAAGCACAAATTTTTAATTAAGGTTAAAAAATTATACGTAATATTCTTTTAAAAGGAAAATCCGTGAGTATATACAGGAAATTAAAGTCTGACCAATAAGATGCAACCCACTGAGCTACTAATATATATATACACACACACATTGTATAAATTTTATATATAAGTGTTATCTTGTATTTTTTAGTATTATACAATTTGTATATAAATTGTTATAAAATGTATAAAAATTGTATATATACTATCACATTATATATATATATATATATATATATATATATATATATATATATATATATATATATATATACACTCACACACACACACACATTGTATAAATTTATATATAAGTGTTATCTTGTATTTTTCAGTATATAATATAAAATTTATATATAAGTTGTTTTAATATGTATAAAAATTGTATATATACTAACATGTTATGAAATCTCCTATTTAAGGTGAATGTCTATAATTAGAGAGATTCTAGAGTTCTATTCTTGGTAGATAAATCATCCCCCTCCCTATAAATAAAGGGGTCTTCTACCATTGTAAACCACCCCTAACAATCTCTAAGTATCAATAAGAATACTTCTCTCTCTCTCTATTCTCTCTATTGCTCTTGTTCTTGAGTTATTGTTCTCGTCTTTTATATTATTTCATAACACGTTATCAGCACGAGACTCTACCATCTCAAGAAGCTCTTTAAGAAGATTAAGCCGCCGTCAATTTCTCCGCATCAGAGCCGCCGTCGTCTGCATCAGTGGAGAAAAGGAAGAAAACATTGAAAATATAATTGGTATACCTTAAAGGTAAGTAATTTACTTTTCCCTTTCAAATTCTTGAAATTCTACGATTTGATTTAATATACAAACAAAGTTTGATTATAACTCTAATGGAGTTTGTAAGAAATTATAACCACATGCAGTGGTAAAATCTCTATGTCCTGCCATGATTACATTCATGTATGATTGTGGGCAAATAATTGAAAATCCGTCCCATTGAATTTGCTCCATTCCCTTTAGAGAATGTGGAAGCAGTATATGATAAGTCTGAAAGAAGACTAAAATATTACCATGAAGGTATCAATGAATGTGGACGTGGCAAAGAATTCCGTCCAATTGAATTTGCTCCATTCCTTTTAGAGAATGTGGTAGCAGTATGTGATAAGTCTGAAAGAAGACTAATTACCGTAAAGGTATCAATGGATGTGGACATGGCAATAGACGAAGTTATAATCGTCATTATTGTGATAATGAGAATAATAAAGATTCTCAAAATAATCTTTCACTTTATGAAAGTAATATTCGACATGAGATTGTGTAAAGCACATGATTATGATCCATTCCCTGAAGTGAATGTGATAATTGTAATAGAGCCCGTAAGTATGAACACGCTCTTGATGTAAATTTGTTTTATGTCTGACATTATGAAAAGAAAGTTCGTTGCCCTTGAAATTTCGGGCAAGAACTATAAGACATGGGTGTTGGATGCTGTAATCCACTTAGATGCTATGGGTCTCGGAGACACCATCAAAGATAGAGAAAAAGCATCCACCCAAAACTATGCTAAGGCCTTGATTTTCTTGCGCCATCACCTTGATGAAGGTTTGAAACTATGCTAAGGCCTTGATTTTCTTGCGCCATCACCTTGATGAAGGTTTGAAAATTGAATATATCACAGTCAAAGATCCACCCATCTTGTGGAATGGCTTAAAGAAGAGATATGACAACCTGAAGTTGGTCACTCTGCCACAAGCACGATACGATAAGAATCCAAAAGCAAATAGTTTATAAACTATATATTATCGTTGCGGTGGAAACGGGCACTGGTCAAAGGCTTGCCGTATACCATGACATTTGGTTGACCTTTATCAAGCATCTCGAAAGAGTAAACGCCCTGAAACGAATTTTGTCTCTGACGACAACTTTGACATCACCCACTTGGATGTGGCAGACTTCTTTGAGCAACCCGAGGGGAAGATAGACCACCCAATCGGTGATGGATCCGTGATGAAAGAAGATGGAGTTATTTGATTTTGTTCTACTTATTTGTATTAGTGAATGAATAAACTAATAGCCATCAGTATTAGCTCGTATTAGTTAGTTCATGACATAATGTTACTATTAGTTCTTTAGAATGTATCAATATGCTCAAATATCAATAATATTTTTACTTTCCAGTAGAGGTAATCGACTAACCTGAAAAACTAGTCGGTTATCTCATATTTCGCATAAAAACTGCAAAACAATCGATTGTCAATGATCAACAATCGATTGTCTTTAAAACAGTGTTCTGGAATTTTTCAAAAACAGTCAACAATCGATTGTCAATGTTTAACAATCGATTGTCGTTAGACAGTAATCGAATTTTTCAAAAATCATCCACAATCGATTGTCTATGTCTAACAATCGATTGTCGTTAGACAGTGTAATCTGGAATTTTTCAAAAATCATCCACAATCGATTGTCTATGTCTAACAATCGATTATCGTTAGACACATCCGGAATTTTTCAAAATTAATCAACAATCGATTGTCAATGCTAAACAATCGATTGTGTTAAAACAATGTGCTCTGGAATTTTTCAAAAATAGCCAACAATCGATTGTCTATGCATAACAATCGATTGTCTTAAGACAGTGATCTGTTTTTCAAAATAGCAAATAATCGATTGTGTGTGTTTAACAATCGATTGTCAATGTTCAACAATCGATTGTTTGTAAGTAACAATCGATTGTTTGAAGAAAATGTTTAAACTGAAATTTTCAATCTGCAAAGTAATGGATAACATATCTGATTTATTTTAGTCAATGACATCAGCAGATTTTGAAAATATTATGTGACACAAACGAATTGAACTTATTTATTCTTATGTTCGTGTATATGTCAAACCATGGGAAGTAAATTGATTGAAGGCTCTGGAAGAGCAACTGTAACTCTACCCAAAAGGCATGACGTTTATCTTAGAGAATGCAATATTCTCCTCCAAGTCTAAGAAGAACTTGTTGAGTTTTAAAGATATCATTCAAAATGGATATCATATTGAGACAATAGATGAGAATAATCTTGAATTCTTCATGAAAACGAGGCTGCCCATTTCGGTTTGGGTTCACGCCATTTTGCATGCAGCAATGCTAGTTTGTCGGCTGCCCACTTTGGTTTGGGTTCACGCCATTTTGCATAAAGCAATGCTAGTTCGTCTCTGACTGACGAATTGACACAAATATTCCCCGTTGCAATTGGTTTTGGGTCATGGACCCAATATATCCCATTTAAGAATCTTTGGATGAGCAGTATATGTGCCTGTAGCACCGCCATCCCGCACCAAAATGGGTCTGCAAAGAATGTTAGGAATATATGTCGAGGTTGAATCGCCCTCCATTATTCGCTACCTCGAAACATTGACAGGAGATTTGTTCACTGCACGATTTGCAGACTGTCAATTTGATGAGACACTTTTCCCAAAATTAGGGGGAGAAGTTGGTGAAACCAAACGGGAAATTTTGTGGAAAAATGCATCATTATCTCATCTTGATCCACACACCTCTATTTGTGAGAAAGAGGCACAAAAGATTATCCATTTGCAAAGAATAGCAAATCAAATGCCTGACGCATTTATAGATTTGAAAAGGATAACAAAATCACATATCCTCGAAGTGAATGTGACAACATTTGATTCACGAATACATATTCATTATTGGAAGAATATGAACATGAAATTGGTATTAAATATACCACACTCACCCCTAGAAGGAGGTTTGAGATGATACCATACTCACCCCTAGAAGGAGGTTTGAGATGATATATGGCATGAATGATCGTTGGTCACGTACCTATTGTACGCCAAAGTATTTTGGAAATATGACTATTAAAGGACAACGATAATGCAAGAAACATATCTTGCATATAAGTTTGACATGACCATAATGGTATAACTTTCTCTTTAAGAAAGATATTCACCACATGGATGTTGATGAATCTGTGGTAGTACAAAATTAATTGAGAGCTCTAGAAGAGCCAATTATTACTATGTTGGAGAAACACAATTGAGTATTGTGCTGTAGTAAGTCTCAAAGAAACTTATTTAGTTTCCAAAGTACACGCGAAAGCGATTGATTATATTGAGACTATAAATAAAGGAAGGATTTGATATCTCCTATTACTACAACTTGTAGCGGAGTAATTTGTATATGAAAAGCTACCCGCTTTGTTCTCCAGTTTGTACTACACAAAAGAAAGAATGCCACAATAAAGTGGATATATATTGGTATAAAAACCCATGTCATAATAAACCTGAAGTTTATTGATAAGTGCACATGTCATGGTGTAAATTTGAAGTTTATCAATATTGATAATTTATTCAGTTGGCATTCGTGTTAGCCATCTCATTTTAAGTATGATGTGCAAATTCACATAGGTGAATATTAAAGAACTAGAAAGTTCTTTACGAATTCTCTTGTATCACTTGTTCTCATTAATGAACTGACCAACTAAAGAGTTCGGGTTGAAGCCCATAAATTCTGGAAATATCAAAGGTGAATATGGGCCCATTCACCTACCATGTATACCACATATGATGCATCTATGATATGGTTACATGCGCAATTGTTATTAACCCGCAGCCTGGCCGGTGCTTGCGAGGTAAATTGCTCAGTAATCTAACTTCGAGAATAATTTCCAGATTCTCTACTCAAGATAGTTCATCTTGATAAGTTGGTTTATATCAAAGTTGGTTTAGCAAGATAATTATTGAGTGCTTCCACTTAATAGCTAAACTGTTTCTTATGAGAACAAAGTTATATATATCAGTTTGATATAAGTTGTATACGAGAGTATATTCTCCCCTCACAAGTGGTTCAAGGTCAGGAACCAAATAATTTCATCTTATTATTAATGTGTTGTGTATATTGACATGATAATGCACAAAGATGATTTCCCAAAGTTGAGGAAACAAGTTAGCTTTACTAACATGAGGGGGAGACATGATAAACACTTGAGAAAAGGTTACATGGGATGAATTATCATTTGTATATGTATATCCCCGAATATCATGATATGAACCTGAAGTTCATAAAAGGGATAATTCAATTGCAACATATTGCAAAGCATGCTATACGCACTTGCTGACCCAAAGAAAGTAACTAAATGGAAGAGATACAATTCAAGAAGAATTGATTCCATATGAAAGACATGTAGTTTTGAACCTATAGTTCAAATGCTTGAAAGTTTAAAGTCAAAGGTATGTATAGTCAGTTTTCGATATCTTATTTGTCTAGCATGATATGGAAAGCTTGATATGCATCTAAAGTCTATTATGTGACTTATATGACTTAACTTGAAAGATTTAAGTTGCTTGAAGCATATGCAATTTTTGGTCCTGAAGTACCACATTCTTAGTACAATTTGTGTACATATGTATCTTGCTATAACTATAAACATGATGGCATTGAGAATGCATCTATGGAGATATTGAAGAGTTATTCCACGACATTATATGAAGATGTTCATATCTATCAAGAATGATGATTTCAAGGTGCGGAATATTTATTCAAGTCAAAATGGTTGATTTATTTATCAAACATCTACCAAAGATCGTTTTGAAGATGATACACAAGATTGAAATGCAAATGCTCAAGGATATAAATTGATGTACTCATTAGGGGGAGTCAATGCGCGTTGCACTCTTTTTCCCTTACAAGGTTTTTTCCCACTGGGTTTTCCTTGCAAGGTTTTTAACGAGGCAACCAATAGGCGCATATTCAAACATGTGTACTCTTTTTACTTTCTTTAATTTTTCCCATTGGGTTTTGGTTTTGAGGTTTTAACGAGGCACATTATTGAATAGACATTCAAGGGGGAGTGTTATGAAATCTCCTATTTAAGGTGAATGTCTATAATTAGAGAGATTCTAGAGTTCTATTCTTGGTAGATAAATCATCCCCCTCCCTATAAATAAAGGGGTCTTCTACCATTGTAAACCACCCCTAACAATCTCTAAGTATCAATAAGAATACTTCTCTCTCTCTATTCTCTCTATTGCTCTTGTTCTTGAGTTATTGTTCTCGTCTTTTATATTATTTCATAACATAACACATTATATAGATTTTGTATATAACGTGTATCCTCTATATTTAAGTGTATCCCTAATATATCATTAGTATATATTTATTGTATAATGACAGTCTATTTTGTATAGTGACAATTACAAAATGTATAAAAATTATATATATACTATTACGTTGTTTAAATTTTATATATAAAATATATCATCTATATTTTAGTGTAACCCTAATGTATCATTAGTGTATATTTATTGTATAGTGACTGTCTGTTTTGTATATATTTTGTATAGTGACAGCTTATTTTGTATAGTTACATCTACTACTATATATATATATATATATATATATATATATATATATATATATATATATATATATATATATATATATATATATATATTGTATTGTTACATCTGTTTTGTTATTTTTTGTGTAGTGATAGCCTATTTTGTATATATTTTGTATAGTGACACTCTATTTTGTATATAAATTGTATAATGAGAGTATTTTGTATATAAATTGTATAGTGATAGTCTATTTTGTATAATTTTTGTATAATAACAGTATGTTTTGTAAATATTTCAACTTTATGTATAATCATCTCCTCTGTACTTCCTCTCATTGAGAAACCACCCACCAATATCCAAGGTCTCACAGTCGCCGAAAATGGTAACAAGATCGCCAGAGTTTTAAAATTTTAGCCAAAGATCTTCAAAATATTATCTATATATTCACAGATACTATAAGAGAAAATCACAGAAGAAGACAAGGTTGAGCCTTATGCTACACCACTACTGAAAGAAGTAGATTTGGACTTTTACCCGTCGCCACAAAAATCATAATCAGACTATTAAAAAAGAAATTCCGCTACTGCTTTTATTGGTCTCATTGATTCTGAAAAAAACAATAAGGAGAAATCAAAATGAATTAAAAGCTTACTCTGAGTAAAGAAGCAGAAGAAAAATTACTTTATATAGCTGCTCTCAAAATAATAGTCAAAAATATACTTGTTTAGGACAAAAAAATTCAAAAGTCTTCATTCTTTCTTAAATTTCGTGCCGAGTCAAACAAGTTCACATAAATTGGAACGGAAAGAGTATTTTTTTTGTATATATAAACATTATATACAAATTTATACACTTTTTACAAAATGTAAATAGTTTTTAGTGCGGGCAAAAAATGAAAAAAGTATATCGGGATCAAAGGTGGAACACATAGCATCAAAGACAGAGAGTGCCAAGTCAGCATTATTACGATCAAGTGCGGCGGAGATAATCAAACAGCAATCAGAAGCACTAATAACACCATCATTTTCCTTAGTCTTTTGGGATATTATTTCCAATACCTCACTTGCATCTTTGGCAGCAGAAATTCGACTAATCAATTCACCATTTAACAACTCTGATTGCACATTATTTTCAGCCTAGCCTCACTCAACGAAAGTTTCGGCTTCAAGTTAAAGGTTTTCGGGGAACAATAGTGAGAATAAGGGAGTTTTTTGAGAAATAAGTTTGATAGACGGCAAAAGGGAGGAGAAACTAGTAATTTTGGGAACGGTGGGAAGGAAAGAGAAGCGGGGAAAGGAAGGAGAAAACAAGCAGAGAGTCATGTGGGATTTTTCTGTTTGGATAATGGTGAGATTGTTTGTCGAGGCTCACTGTATGTGTTGAAGCTGGAGATTAGGATAAGAGTTTGCTATTGGGAGGGAACATTGGAATAAAAAGGACGGGGCCCAAACAAAAAAAAGATGGAGGTGCCGCTCTACATAGCCGCTTGTTTTTAGGGTGATCTGCACAGATAATCACTAACCGCACATGTCTTTAGTTTAAAGTCAACGTTTTAAATGTTTTTAGTCTTTAGCCACTGGTTTAATAAATTTTAATCGCTCGGGCAAAAATACCCTTCTGTTCATGTCCTTAACTTCAAGACTTCAGGACTACATGTCCTTAACTTTTGAACTTTGAACTCTAAGTTCAGGACTTCAAGGTTACATGTCCTTAACTTTTGAACTTGGAACTCAAACTTCAAGACCAAGCGTCCTTAACTTTTGAATTTGTAAGTCAAAGTTAAGGACCTATTGTCCTTAACTTTTGAACTTGTAATTGTAAGTTAAGTACTGCTTGTCATTAACTTTTGAACGTGTAACTGTAAGTTAAGGACTGCATGTCCTTAGCTTTTACACTTTAAACTCAAAGTTAAGGATTGACAGTCCTTAAGTTTTGAATTTGAAAAAATAACTTAAGGACTGCATGTCCTTAAGTTTTGAACTTGAACTATAAGTTATGGACCGCCTATCCTTAACTTTTGAACCTGAAACTTAAAGTGAAGGATAGAAAGTCCATAAATTTTGAACTTGAAACAATAACTTAAATACTGACTATCCTTGTGTTTTGAACTTGAAACTAAAGTTAAGGACTGTCTGTACTTATCTTTTGAACCTGCATGTAAAATTTAAGGACTGCATGTTCATAACTTTTAAACCTGCATGTCAAACTTAAAGACTCATGTCCTTAACTTTTAATCTTTGAACTCAAAAGAAATAAAACAAGGTAAGAAGAAAGAAATTACTGTACGTAATTGAGACATTTGCTAAAAAATTCAAAACTTGAAAATTTTGATGATGCAAAAGAATTACTGTACGTATTGGTAAAAGAAATAGTGAAGCAAAATCAGAAGGATCTCGTGATGGACCTGGTTATGTCCTAGTAATTAGGGCCACTAATAGACCTGATGCTATTGACCAAGCATGGATGAGGCCGACCGTGAAATCACCTTAGGTATTCCAGATGAAAATGCAATGCGAAAGAGAGGAAGAAAGGGTAAAATTATCTTTTTTATTAGTAGTGGTTATCTTTTCTGAGCATTATAACATTTTGTTATGGTGGAGAGTGGGGAGTGAAAAGAACAATGCAGCAGAGAACAACTGCATGAATCGGAATCCACTTATTAAGACAGACGACCGAGAATTAAGCTCGCAGAGATTAATAAAACAGAAAGTCTCATAGTACGTCATCCTTTCCATATGAGTAGATATTCTAACACTGGCAAGCAGGATCCAATCTCAAAAATGGGTTTTCGCTTGACAGTGATCACTCTAAAGAAATGAAGTAGTTTTGTCTGTTGTAATTCTAGGTTGGTGACTCACAGCCTTCCTCTCGCCCAAATAAATGAAATGGGGTGAATCAAATCAATAAGCTTTTTGACTGATTCAGGGCGCAGCGAAGCCAAATTAAATCAAGGCAAGGGGGCTTACTTTTCCTGATGCTAATTCATCCTATTCAAATATAGAGGGGAGTTGGGGTGCGCTCTTTCTTCCTGCCGGCTCAGGAGCTTAGGCCCAAGCAGGGTTGAGGGTCATGTTCTTAAGATTCAGATAAGAAAAGAGTTCCACTAGTGGATAAAAATTAAAGACACCCTTAACTAGCGGCTACTACACATCATTTTTACTTGTTTTTAGGTTATGATTTGTATGGGTTAATTTGTGGACTATCGAATGAAATTTGTTTTGCCGTGTTAGGATTTATGCCCGTCACTAGGGGGGTGAATAGTGCGGCATAGGAATATTGATAAATATACGGAATTAAAATTTCAGGAATAAAATAAATTCGGTAATTAAAATAACAAGGAAAGAACGCACCGAATTTATCCTGGTTCACCACAACTTGTGGCTAGTCCAGTCCCCGAGAGACTCTCTCGAGATTCCACTAACTCCGTTAAGCTTACGGGTGCTTAACAAACCGTTACACTTGCTCGTAGATGTACACTACAAGACTTCAACTTGCTCGAGGATACCTCACCCCAAGACTTCAACTTGCTCGTGGATACCGCACCACAAGACTTCACACACTAAGACTTAGGGTACTTAGCGAACCCGACAATCAATGAGAAGATATGTTCTTCTCAAACACCTTTCTCTTTTACAACAAGAACTCTCTCAAAAGAGTAGATAAAGAGATACAAATTTAGCTCTATGAACAACTCAAAGTTGTCTCTCAAATGGCTCAACAAAAGCTCTAAAATGATGCTCAAATAATGTCAATATGTATATCAATAATGGGAGGTGTTGTGTGTTTAAAATCAGCTCAAAAGACCTCTTTTTATAGGTGAAAAATGGTGTATGTCCGTTGCTTAATTGGCAATCAATTATGCTGATTTTGTGCCTAGATAATCGATTATTCAGTATCTGATAATCGATTATTCTCAAACGTTCAGAAAATCAGAAGCTGATTTTCTGCTGAATAATCGATTATCTGATACTGCATAATCGATTATTCTGTGGCAGTGTTCAAACACTGGCAACGGTCTACAGCATAATCGATTATGCATATACTGATAATCGATTATTCTGAGGCAGAATTGAAAACTTACTTCAAAAACCATTTTGGTTAAGATGAAAACTTTAACATCATTTTGTTTGAAGTATTTGAAATATGTTTATGATAAATATGATTTAATAAAATATGTTTATGATAAATATGATTTAATAAAATGATTTTATGCATATTTATGATGACCTATGTTGAGCCGAAAGACGAGATAACTTAAGCGTTGCTCTTACATTTGTTCTACCTAACGACCTACGCCTTGGGTCTTCGGTCTTGAACATTTGAGCTCGTCTTTGGCTTTTCCATTGCAATCCGTTCATCAATATGCTTCTCGGCATTCAAGCTTGATTGTTTGTCATATAATATCGTTATTTGACACTTGACTTCATTGTTTGTCATTCATCAAAACCTATACCTGAAAATCATGCTCATACAACCAAAGCGCACATATCATAGATAGAGTGATTTTCTACAATTTCCCCCTTTTTGATAATGACAAACAACAGGAGATTGTTAGAAACTACGCTTAACGCTAGAGGGGGGGTGAATAGCGTTTTAATGAAATTTAGCGTTTTCTTGCGGAATTTAAATTTTACAGGAAGTAAATAAGTGCAATAAAAATAACTTACACAAGGATATATTCTGGTTGGCCACAACAGTGGTTAGTCCAGTCCCCGAGAGACTCTCTCGAGATTTTCTACTAACTTGTTAAGCTTACGGGTGCTTAACAAACCTTTACAGTTGCTCGGAGATACAATCTCAAAGACTTCACTTGCTCGGAAGTTCCTCACCTCAAAGACTTCACTTGCTCGGGGATACAATCCCAAAGACTTCACTTGCTCGAGGATACAATCCCAAAGACTTCACTTGCTCGGGGATACAATCCCAAAGACTTCACTTGCTCGGGGATACAATCCCAAAGACTTCAACAGAGGAAGCACAAGTTCCTCAACACAAGAGAATCAAAATTCTCTTACAAGTATTTGAAATACTTGAATACTCACTTAACAAAGGTACTCCTTGATGAGTAGATATGAGTAAAATAATACGCTCAAGATCATAACAACTTTGAACAATAATATGGCTCTCAAAAGCTTTATGAAATGAGTAGAAAATGATGAACAATTGAATGAAAGCTTAAAGCAATGTAATGATCAGTTAGTGTATGTTGTTGTGTTTATAACACTGAGTTGAAGCTGTATTTATAGGTGCAAGACTTGGTCTTACCGTTGTCTAATTGCCAATTAAGAATTGCTGAATTTACTCAGTGACAATCGATTGTCAAGACCAAACAATCGATTATCTGCCAGTCAGATCAAAAATCAATCCCAGATTTTACGCTTAATAATCGATTACTTACAGTCCATAATCGATTACTGGCAAAATTCAAATTCAGATAATCGATTATACCAAATCCATAATCGATTACTTCAGCAACGTTCAAAAAATCATTTATAGATTTTAATCAAAAACATCGATTATAGCAAATCAATAATCGATTACCTCATTAACGTTTTAAAAATTATTTCCGGATTTTGAGCAAAACATTGATTACAGAAAACCAATAATCGATTACTTTGAGGTATTTGAAAATCATTTGACAACGGTCAGCTTCAACAATCGATTGTCCCTTGCAACAATCGATTACTTGTCATTTTCTGAAAATCTCAAATCACACTGTTTCAAGCCAAAGTTTTTGCGACTAAGTATAAACTTTGACAATCGATTGTTGGACATAGACAATCGATTGTTAAACCCAGTTAACTCAACATAATCGATTACTATTAGTTACTAATCGATTACTTAAGTAATTTTAAAATCACTGGCAGACATCAACTCAACATAATCGATTACCATTAGTTCATAATCGATTATTCTGAGTATTGGAAAACTTTACCTCATCAATAATCGATTGTCATTAGTTCACAATCGATTATCTTGCAGATTTGGAAAAACATGATGTTAACTGTCTTATTCACAATCGATTATCATTAGTTCATAATCGATTGTTATGCAGTCTTGGCTTATAAACAATCGATTATCATAAGTACATAATCGATTATTCTTAGCCCAGATTTCTGAGGTATGTTTAGAAAACATTTTGTCTAATGTAAATATGCATCATTTGAAATCATTTGATACAGAAATAAGTATGCATGATTTTGGAAAATAGTTTTATGAGAGAAGCCATGTTATGGAGTCAAGTTATAGGATCAAGATCACATTTAAGAATAACTCAATAATAACAATTAAAAACAACGTCTTGGGCTTCAATCTCAACATTTGTGCTCTTGTACTTGAACTCCGTCATATATCAATTTGTGCTTTGTTTGTCATTCATCAAAACCTATAAAAGAATACACGTTTAATATATCGCATTGAGAACGTGTTTCCAACAATTTCCCCCTTTTTGATAATGGCAAACATTAAGCGGGATATGCAATTTTGACAAATAATATTGACGATTCAAGACAAGTAACAAGTATGCATATTTGTTCTTGTTCCCCCTCAATTAAAGAATTCCCCCTCAATTTTAGCTTATAAGCAATTTAGCAATGTAGAGGTGGTGCATACCCGTTATCCCGTTATCGTTATCCCGTTATCTTCCCCCTTTTGCCATTAGCAAAAAAAATAGTAAGGAAAGATACACAAAGACGAAATAAAACAAGGTTTATTTATTGAAAATTAAAGGGGTACAGCAGAGGGACATCCAACAATACAATTAAAAATAGAAAAAAAACAATACAATATCAATTATCTCCGTCACGATCCGCCTCGTCATCCGGCGCAGCTTCAAAGGGAACGAGACCCGCATAGGAATAATGGACATGGTCAAAATAACCATGGATCTCGTGTGTCAACTGAGAGAGCTGGTCGGATATAGTTTGGAGAGTGGGCTCCTGAGATGGACGAGCACGACGGGCAGGACGGGTAGGAGGAGGAGCTGGAGCATGATCACCATCATGATGGAAGGATGATTCCGAGATTTCCCAGATTTTGGTACTCCTTTTGAGAGGACCATTTTCAGTGACAAATCCGGATGCTTCAAGAAAATTCATGATGAGGAGAGAATAAGGAAGGGGCATGTTATCGGCGACGGCATCGAGCATGTGCATTTTAATGAGCCGACACCAATTGATCTTGGCTCCAGTGACAATGGCATGTAAGAGCTTGGAGTCCTCTTGGGATATGGTGGTATGATTGTGCCTACGAGGTCTTAGGACACGGGTGATGAAGTAGAGGAGAAATCGATAATTTGGGTCCATGCCCGAGATGGTAGGACGACGAGAAGAAGCTTGATCATAAGAGATTCCGGCTTGGCGGAAAAGAATGGATTCATCAAAGAGAGAGCCGGCCTCATCAATATACCGAATAAGATCTTCACCATCATTTGGAATGCGGGCGATGGTGTGAAGGTTCTCGTCAGAGAGGAGAATGTGAATGCCATTGATGGAGGTGACCACCTCACCATCTTCATCTTTGTGAAGATTTGAATAGAATGCTTCAACTAAAGTTGTGTTAATATGAGGATGGGTAAGGAGCAAGAAATCATAGAGTTGACACTCTTTGAGCATGTTGGCGGCAGGGGCGAAAGGTTCAAGGAGCTTGCTTGTTGAGAAGCGAGGAGGAAGAATAAATCGCTTCTCAAACTTGGAGAGAAACCTAGAAAGTTCAGCTTGAGTTTCGAAGAACAAAATGGACCCGTCTTCATATGGGAAGTTTAGAGGAGGAGGGACTGTTGAGGCTGAGGCACCTTGCCTGGAACGAGAACGTTTGGAGGAGCGTCCAGACATATTGAAAAATTTTTACTGCTGAATTTTTGAGACTAAGATGCAAGGAATTGACCTTTGATTTTTAGAAATGGTGCTTGAGTGAGTGAGAATGATCCTATATGAGGGCTATTTATAGGAGAAGGAGTGATCAGCCATTTACTAAAGATACCTGCTGAAAATTGAAAGTTGGAACAGTCAAAAACGGTAAGAAATAAATTTACTGACCGTTAGATAATCGATTATTTGGCAGAGATAATCGATTGTATTTACTGTTGGATTGAATTTTGAAACTGACAAATCGATTTAAGAGACAAACGGTAAAAAAAATTTGAATGAGATAATCGATTATCAACACAAAATAATCGATTATGGAGCATTTATGTCCTGACAGCAATCGATGTTGGAGCCAAACGGTAACAAAGTTTAAACAAGAAATAATCGATTGTCAATTTTGGTAATCGATTATTATTGAAATATGGTTGATACAGAGAACTCGGATAATTTCTGAATATGACAACTAATCGATTATAGGAAGAAATACTCGATTGTCTGGAAAAGTATTGCTGAATGACTGAGACGGAAATCGATTATGCAATATAAGGAGTTAACAAATTAAACACATTTGCATAATAAAACTAATCAGTCAAAACAATCGATTATTGATACTGATAATCGATGTACTGCACAGTAGATAATCGATTATTTTCTTGGGATAATCGATTGCGGTGTGCTAAGACTTCATAATTTATCTTACCTTTGGGGAAGTACCTGCAAAATGGAATTAAACGTCTCCGACGCTCAAGTCAGTAATTTATAGTGACGTGAATAAATTACACTAGTGTTATCAAGTGATATCGTGAACTCTTAAGAATTGTGTCCTAGAGTGTTCTTAAGAGAGTTTCGGATACTTACCTTTCCTCCGACGTCGCCAATTACCTGATCAAGAGGGTGATCTTTGATCGTCCTCCATTCATTTTGTTCTTTTGTTTCACTCCCCAAATGTGGAGCTTCTTCCGTTGATTGTTCCACAATTTCATCATTGATTTCCTTCGATGCCTTTTCTTGTATTTTGTTTTTCAAATCGCTTAAAATATCAACCGATCTGAATATGATTGTTTCCAAATATGACGCTTCCTCCTTCTTTGTGCTCTAGTTGAAGGGATTTGGATTCATCTCCCGTCATGTGTTTGGAGCATCCACTATCAAGGTACCATAGTACGCTTGATCCCTTCAAGCACACCTACAAAACAAATTAATTTTCTTTGGGTACCCATGCCATCTTGGGTCCTTGAGGGTTAGGCATATTGTAATAATATGTTTGAGTAGCATGTCTATGACGAGTAAAACATGCGGGAGCAATATGACCAATGCGTCTACAATAATGACATGTCACATTCGGATTATGCATTCGTCTAGGTTCATAGTAGCTAGATGAATGAAGGTTGCTTACCTTATTTTGAACGCTATCATTTCTCCTACTTTGATCTCTAGGATGGGTAGTGTTTCTAGAGTGATGATATCTAGGTTGAGGACCATTTTGGGGTCTTCTAGGAGGTTCACAATTTTGCCTAAAATATGCATCATGTCTATGGTGACTATTTCTAGGCGGAGGGTCATTTCTTGGTCTAGCATGCAAATTTGTTCTAGGATAGCTATTTCTAGGATACACATTTTTGTTGTTGTTCCTAGGTTGAGCTCTAGGTTTTTGAGGTTTAGCATCAACCTTTTCTTCATTTTTAAAACCTATTCCGTGCTTAGTTGATTTTAGGTTATCAAGAACAACATTCAAGTTTTTATGCGAGGAATTAAACTTATCTAGTGTGCCTTTAAGTCTACCTACTTCATTCTTAAGGTTCACACAAGAAACACAACCTTTAGTAGAACTTTCAGGTTTGTCGGCACTTCTCTTTCCATAAAACTTGTTTTGTTCGTGTAGCTTCTCATTTTCCAAAACCAGTTTTTCTAATTCCTTTTCTTTTAAAGAAATCTGTTTTTGAAAATCCGTTTCTTTTAGAGAAGCGTTTTCTCTTAAGCTAGTGACAGTTTTTGAAGCCTTTAAAAATTCAGTATATAACTCATCAAAAGCATTACGCATTTCATCAAGTGAAAAGTTTTCAGACGAAATTTGACGTACCATATTTTGGTTGTCTTCTTGTGCCATGAGACAAAGGTTTGCAGCTTCGTCGTTTTCTTCTTCACTTGATTCATCTCCGGAGTCGCCTCCCCACGAGATATATGCCCGTTGCTTTTTAAAGGATTTCTTCTCCTTTTTGATGTTTGGGCAATTTGTTTTGATGTGTCCAGTTTCTCCACATTCATAGCATTTTATTTGCTCACCTTGTTTTTTCCCTTTGCGCTCATATTCCTTGCGCATAAACTTTTGGAATCTTTTAATGACTAATCCAAACTCGTTGTCTTCTTCCTCTTAAATCTTTGGTTGGCTTGTGCTTGCTTTTAGAGCAATCTTTTGCCTTCTTTGATCATCAACAAACGGGTTAAGAATAGTAGATTCATAGGTTTTAAGATTACCTCTTAGTGCGTCGATGGTGACGTTTGAGACTCCAATTGATTCTTGGATAGCATCGGCTTTGGATTGCCATGCCGGTGTGAGGCTTCTAAGAACTTTTCGAACAAGTTCTCTATCCGTGAACGTCTTCTTGAGGACGTGTAGATCATTTACTATTGTTGAAAAGCGCTCAAACATCTCATCTACTTTTTCTCCTTCCCTCATATGAAACAATTCGTAAGCATGAGTAAGAAAATCAACTTTTGCTTCTCTTACCTGGTCAGTCCCTTCGTAAGTGACTTCTAATTTGTCCCACATTTCTTTTGCTGTTTTGCAACATGAAAGTTTCCTGTAATCGTTAGCGTTAATAGCACAATACAATAAATTTACAGCTTTATAATTATTTTGAATCATTCTATTGTCCTCTGTGGTGTACTCCTCTTCGGATTTGGGAATCCATTCGCCTTCCACTTTCTTGACTGGAATTTCATTTCCCTTTGTGTACACCTTCCAAAGGTAGGGACAATTTGACCAAATGAAGATTTCCATCCTCTCCTTCCAGTATGAGTAATTTGTGCCATTGAATAGAGGAGGTCGTGTAGGGCATTGTCCTTCTTCAATTCCTGCAAAAGAATCTAGAGTAGAAGCCATGGATGGTTCTCTCAAACTGTTAAGTTTTTCAGAGAGTTGGGCTCTGATACCAATTGTTAGAAACTACGCTTAATGCTAGAGGGGGGGTGAATAGCGTTTTAATGAAATTTAGCGTTTTCTTGCGGAATTTAAATTTTACAGGAAGTAAATAAGTGCAATAAAAATAACTTACACAAGGATATATCCTGGTTGGCCACAACAGTGGTTAGTCCAGTCCCCGAGAGACTCTCTCGAGATTTTCTACTAACTTGTTAAGCTTACGGGTGCTTAACAAACCTTTACAGTTGCTCGGAGATACAATCTCAAAGACTTCACTTGCTCGGAGGTTCCTCACCTCAAAGACTTCACTTGCTCGGGGATACAATCCCAAAGACTTCACTTGCTCGAGGATACAATCCCAAAGACTTCACTTGCTCGGGGATACAATCCCAAAGACTTCACTTGCTTGGGGATACAATCCCAAAGACTTCAACAGAGGAAGCACAAGTTCCTCAACACAAGAGAATCAAAATTCTCTTACAAGTATTTGAAATACTTGAATACTCACTTAACAAAGGTACTCCTTGATGAGTAGATATGAGTAAAATAATACGCTCAAGATCACAACAACTTTGAACAATAATATGGCTCTCAAAAGCTTTATGAAATGAGTAGAAAATGATGAACAATTGAATGAAAGCTTAAAGCAATGTAATGATCAGTTAGTGTATGTTGTTGTATTTATAACACTGAGTTGAAGCTGTATTTATAGGTGCAAGACTTGGTCTTACCGTTGTCTAATTGCCAATTAAGAATTGCTGAATTTACTCAGTGACAATCGATTGTCAAGACCAAACAATCGATTATCTGCCAGTCAGATCAAAAATCAATCCCAGATTTTACGCTTAATAATCGATTACTTACAATCCATAATCGATTACTGGCAAAATTCAAATTCAGATAATCGATTATACCAAATCCATAATCGATTACTTCAGCAACGTTCAAAAAATCATTTACAGATTTTAATCAAAAACATCGATTATAGCAAATCAATAATCGATTACCTCATTAACGTTTTAAAAATTATTTCCGGATTTTGAGCAAAACATTGATTACAGAAAACCAATAATCGATTACTTTGAGGTATTTGAAAATCTTTTGACAACGGTCAGCTTCAACAATCGATTGTCCCTTGCAACAATCGATTACTTGTCATTTTCTGAAAATCTCAAATCACACTGTTTCAAGCCAAAGTTTTTGCGACTAAGTATAAACTTTGACAATCGATTGTTGGACATAGACAATCGATTGTTAAACCCAGTTAACTCAACATAATCGATTACTATTAGTTACTAATCGATTATTCTGAGTATTGGAAAACTTTACCTCATCAATAATCGATTGTCATTAGTTCACAATCGATTATCTTGCAGATTTGGAAAAACCTGATGTTAACTGTCTTATTCACAATCGATTATCATTAGTTCATAATCGATTGTTATGCAGTCTTGGCTTATAAACAATCGATTATCATAAGTACATAATCGATTATTCTTAGCCCAGATTTCTGAGGTATGTTTAGAAAATATTTTGTCTAATGTAAATATGCATCATTTGAAATCATTTGATACAGAAATAAGTATGCATGATTTTGGAAAATAGTTTTATGAGAGAAGCCATGTTATGGAGTCAAGTTATAGGATCAAGATCACATTTAAGAATAACTCAATAATAACAATTAAAAACAACGTCTTGGGCTTCAATCTCAACATTTGTGCTCTTGTATTTGAACTCCGTCATATATCAATTTGTGCTTTGTTTGTCATTCATCAAAACCTACAAAAGAATACACGTTTAGTATATCGCATTGAGAACGTGTTTCCAACAGAGATATGCATATCGAATTCCCCCTAAATTCATGCTATATCTCAACATACAATTCATGTAAACAATTTAATATAATTCCCCCTTAATTGAATATTCCCCCTCAATTAAAGCATACTAGAATGTGAAGACATTTCCCCTTATTCGATGCATATCGCCTAAATTCTTCCCCCTTTTGGCATTAGCAAAAAGAGTATACCAATTGTTATTTAAACTATTGACGATACCAATTGTTAGATAAAAACATACCAATCATAAAAACAGTCATTTTTCGCAAATATATCAACTGTGATTTAAACTAAAAATATTCATCAAAACATGAATCAATCATTTAACATAAAAATAATTGATACCAATTGTTATTCACAATAAAACTTATCAAAACATGAATCAATAATTATATCAATTGTTAGCACATATCAATTATTACGTTTTTATCAAAAATACGGTAACTAACCGACGTTCCCCCTCGATGCAGTAAGGTTTCGTGCTTGGTGCATCTACTACGATATTGTAGTCTTCAAGCACACCTGCAAACGTACCTAAAAATAGGTTTTCAGTACCCAACTTCTTTTGGGTCCTTGGGGGTTAGGCAAATAATAATCATAATCAAAATATGAATCTATATGCTTAGCAAAACATACGGGTGCAATGTGTCCTACCCGGTTACAATAATGACATATGACATTAGGATTGTGCATATGTCTAGGTTGAGCCAAATGCGTTCTAGGTGATCTAAAGTTGTTATTCCTAGAAGCGTTGAAATTCCTAGAGTCGTTTCTAGGCAGTTTAACCTTATTTCTATCGTCCTTTTTAATTACCTCACTTGTTCTAGAATCATTTACACTACATTTTTCTAGTGTATTTCTAAGTTCTACGTTCTCCATTTTTAAAGAACTACAAGAAGAACAATTTGAACTTTGAACAATTAAAGAGGCTTCATTCATCTCCTTGATTTTATTTTTGAGATCAACAATGTCATTTTCCAAAAAATTATTTTCTTCTTTTAGCTTTTCATTTTCACAAGTCAATTTTTCAAAAACTTTTTCTTTTAAAGAAGGTTGTTTTTCAAAATCTTTTTCTTGCAAAGAAAGTGTTTTCTCAAAATCTTTTTCTTGCAAAGAAATTGTTTTCTTCAATTCTTTTATGATTTTGGAAGCTTTAACAAATTCATCATAGGCATTTTGTATTTCTTCAAACGAGTAAGAGTTAGAAATACTTACCTCTTCTTTTTCGTTGGCCATGAGGCATAATGCGGCAGTTTCATCGCCCGAGCTGTCCGAATCCCATGTTACGCGCCTATGGTGTTTCTTCTTTTTCTTGTCCTTTGGTTTTGGACAATGTGATTTGGTGTGGCCAAGTTTTCCACAATTTTGGCATGAAGGACTTGGTTCTTCCTTCCTTGTTTCCTTATTCATAAACTTACAAAACTTTTCAATTATATCATTGGAAATAATATCATTATTGCTTTCCGAATCACTTACCTCTACTCTTTTAGACGATGAGGCTTTGAAGGCAATATTCGAACCTTTACTTCTAAGATAAGGATTAAGAATTGTGCTTTCATAAGTTTCGAGGTTACCTCTTAGTCCATCGATTGTGATATCCGTGAATCCTATAGATTCTTGGATGGCATTGGCTTTGGAACGCCATTCGGGAGTGAGACTCCGTAGGACTTTTCGAACAAGATCTTTGTTCGTATAGACTTTCCCGAGAGCATGAAGATCGTTGACGATTCTTGAAAATCATTCGAACATAATGCCAATGGGTTCATTCTCCCTCATTCTAAAAATTTCATATTCATGTGTTAGAAAATCAACTTTCGATTCTCGGACTTGAGACGTACCTTCATAAGTGATCTCGAGTTTATCCCACATTTTCTTTGCGGTTGTGCAACAAGAGATTTTCCGATAGTCGTCCGGATTCACTGCACAAAATAGTAAGTTGACGGCCGTTGCGTTTCTTTCAATTTTCTTGATGTCCTCGGCATCATATTCATTTTCCTCCTTTGGAACCATGATTTCCCCAACTTTCTTTGTTGGCATTTGTTCACCTTTCTTGATAATTTGCCATAATCGAAAGTTGTGTGATTGGATGAATATTCTCATCCGCTCTTTCCAGTATGTATAATTTCTTCCATCAAAAAATGGAGGCCTCTCGGTGGAGTGTCCTTCGCTCATTATTCCTGCGTTCAATATTCTCAACAAAAAAAAATATATATCGCTCTCAACCGGTTAAGGCTTTCAGAGAGTTAGGCTCTGATACCAATTGATAGAATTTATGCCCGTCACTAGAGGGGCGTGAATAGTGTGGCACAGGAATATTGATAAATATTGCGAAATTAAAATTGCAGGAATAAAATAAATTCGGTAATTAAAATAACAAGGAAAGAACGCACCGAATTTATCCTGGTTCACCACAACTTGTGGCTAGTCCAGTCCCCGAGAGACTCTCTCGAGATTTCACTAACTCCGTTAAGCTTACGGGTGCTTAACAAACCGTTACACTTGCTCGTAGATGTACACTCTACAAGACTTCAACTTGCTCGAGGATACCTCACCCCAAGACTTCAACTTGCTCGTGGATACCGCACCACAAGACTTCACACACTAAGACTTAGGGTACTTAGCGAACCCGACAATCAATGAGAAGATATGTTCTTCTCAAACACCTTTCTCTTTTACAACAAGAACTCTCTCAAAAGAGTAGATAAAGAGATACAAATTTAGCTCTATGAACAACTCAAAGTTGTCTCTCAAATGGCTCAACAAAAGCTCTAAAAATCAAATAATGTCAATATGTATATCAATATTGGGAGGTGTTGTGTGTTTAAAATCAGCTCAAAAGACCTCTTTTTATAGGTGAAAAATGGTGTATGTCCGTTGCTTAATTGACAATCAATTATGCTGATTTTGTGCCCAGATAATCGATTATTCAGTATCTGATAATCGATTATTCTCCAACGTTCAGAAAATCAGAAGCTGATTTTCTGCTGAATAATCGATTATCTGATACTGCATAATCGATTATTCTGTGGCAGTGTTCAAACACTGGCAACGGTCTACAGCATAATCGATTATGCATATACTGATAATCGATTATTGTGAGGCAGAATTGAAAACTTACTTCAAATACCATTTTGGTTAAGATGAAAACTTTAACATTATTTTGTTTGAAGTATTTGAAATATGTTTATGATAAATATGATTTAATAAAATATGTTTATGATAAATATGATTTAATAAAATGATTTTATGCATATTTATGATGACCTATGTTGAGCCAAAAGACGAGATAACTTAAGCGTTGCTCTTACATTTGTTCTACCTAACGACCTACGCCTTGAGTCTTCGGTCTTGAACATTTGAGCTCGTCTTTGGCTTTTCCATTGCAATCCGTTCATCAATATGCTTCTCGGCATTCAAGCTTGATTGTTTGTCATATAATATCGTTATTTGACACTTCACTTCATTGTTTGTCATTCATCAAAACCTATACCTGAAAATCATGCTCATACAACCAAAGCGCACATATCATAGATAGAGTGATTTTCTACATGCCGGATGAGCTATAAATGAAGTTTGCTGTTCTCAAAACTGTTGCAGCACTCGAATTATTAAATTAGACTTTTTTCACCTTTTTGACAACAAAAATAGTACTCCCTCCGTTTTAATTTATGTGAACTTGTTTGATTGAATATGAAGTTTAAGAAAAATGAAGACTTCTGAAATTTGTGATTTTAAACAAGTAAAAAATAGATCCAAAGTATTTGTATAATTATAAAAGCTTCTCATTAAAGATAGAATTGAAAGTTTAAACAAAAATTATTTCTGAATTTAAAAAGTGATCACTCTTTTGGGAACATACCAAAAAGAAAATAGACTTATATAAACAGGAACGGAGGGAGTAATTCTCTTGAAAAATAGACGAACATAAAAGATTATACTGAATTATAAACTCAATAAAACAACCTGCTTAAAGCCTGACGACAGCTGACTATAACCACAAAGTAATACTACATTAAAAGCTGATTCCAAAACCTTTCTCTACACGAAAAATAGTTCCCACGTTGTACCGTATTATGTATCCTCCACACGAGCTCCTATGATGTTAACATATTGAAAGCAAAGACCTTAAACATGCTGATCCTAAAAATGCATGCCACCTATTTGGTAGTTTTGTACAGCCAATTGTGGAGAGCGATGACTCGATTGTTCAGTACTCCTAACTATTATAGGAGGATGTCGCCCCCTCGGGACTACCAGTATCTTCGGTTGTTGAGTCTCGTAAGTAACTAGTAAAGTTGCTGCCATGTGACCAGGAGTTTAAAGGTAGGTTTCAGCCGTAGAAATAGCCTCTTGCATTTATAATGCAGGGTAAATAGACCCTTGTGGTCCGGCACTTTCCTGAACCCGCTAAGCTTAGTGCATCGGGCTGCCTTTTTACAACCAATAACTGTGAGCTTACCTGATTCAACCACTATATTCCGCGGACTCTCCAAAATGCTGCCGCACCGGTGTCGGATCCTCCAAAAACACACTATTTTTGGAGGATCCGACACGCACCCGGCGAAATTTTCAGTGAGCCCGAGCAACATAGTTTAGCAGGCCATCCTTACAAAGCACGAGCAATAAGTGGCCAAATATATTTTAATAACATGTTACTGTTGTTAACAAAGGCATACAGCATCAAGACTTTCCTAGCCAGAAAATGAATGAAATTCTAAAATCAAGTGAGAAAAAACCAGCTTTGTGCTTTAGCTCCGTATTAAGACAAGTAAATTTTATAAATGTAACCACATAAAGTACAAGTGTACATGTAACACACCATATCTACATGCCAAGTCTTCTGAAAATGGACCTTTAAAAGAAAATATACAACAGAGTGACGGACAATAAAACGAAAGCAGATGGTTTCAAAAACATGTTCCTCAAGGTATACACCCTCTGCCCTCAATTCTTCGTCCATTGGCTAAGAAACATCGCCACGTTCAAGTATCAAACCATACGCCAAAGTTACAGGGAGATCCCTACCACTTACCCTCAAGTCAAAGTAAGGACAGGACAATCAGCTACAAAAGAACAAGTTCAAAGAACCCAATCTGAAAAAACAACCCAGAATATCCATCAACTAACAAAAGCAAACCAACACAAATTCCACCTCCTCATACATAAAGATGTGTGCATGTCAAAATTCTTATCCACAGTCATCCCAATTCCCATGATTTGAGGTCTCAAAGTTGAAAGTGACTCCTCACTACTAGAGATGCTCAGTCGAATAGGGCTTATCCTTGTACCTGTAAAGAAGCTTCTTCTTCTTTGACGTAGGATTGTCAATCGTCAATAGTATCTTACCTAGCTCAACGATCTTGAAGCTGCTGCTAACAACAGGTTCATCAGTTGGAGTCATCTTCCTAGGCTTCTGTATGTTAACAGTATATCCACTGTCTGTATTCGGCACATATTCAGCACTATATGTCACATCCCAACCCAATACACGTAGCTCCCAGACTATAATGCATTTCTGCAATCAAGATGCTTCAATGGTGAATTATCATCATTAAGAAGATTAAAAGCTTGAGCTAACATTACTACAATTCATAAACAAAGTCGACAAGTTTTCTCCAAAGAAAGGAAGCACAAATCATATAAACGCATTGTAGCTTCACCTCATTTACAATGATCTCCACGGTCTGCTTTGTTGCAGGTTTTACAATGATCTCTGTGACTGGATCACTGACAGTGAACTCAGGATTGCATTCACAGTAATCAACACTGAGGCCCCCATATTGAACAGGTAATTGCTCAGGAGATACGTACCTACACAGCGCCAGTTATACAGACAAGATTACTTCCACTTCTATCAAACTGTTAAGAGTAATGACCATGAAATTGTGCACGTAGAAACTTGATATCAATCACAGCTAAAAGCTCACTTGTAAAGGGTTTCTGCAGTCTTTGATGGACCAGCAAATACAAACTTGCTTTTTGTCCGCTGGGTCATGAATGGGCTGATCATTGTGTAGAAAGCTAAATACCACCAAGGGACATTGATGAACACCTTCAAAAATCCAAACACAAACCATAAACTTCGGCCAGGCTACAATATTTGAACTTCCCCCAAGCAAAAAAAAAGGAACATTGTGACCAAACTTCCAAAAGAACAATAATAGTCCAAGATATGGGGCTTTTGTTCAGTGGTAAAGATGCAGGACATTACGTGTTGGTCAGGTGCACGTTAAAGATTCGAACCCTGCCACAAATAAAGCTTGGTATTTATGTCGGGAGGAGGGTAGAGAGGCAGCCAATACTTCTCAGAGTCCCAAACCAGTGCGTCAACTGGAATCGAACGGGAAGCCCAGGGGGAACTTCTACGATATCTAAGGTATGGCACACTAGGCTAAGAAGCAATATACAACAACTAACAGCTAATCCTACTTAAACATAGTGCCACATACATATAACTAAACCTATACATAAACACTGCAAGAAATCGCATCATAAACAAGTGCTTATCAGCTCTATTTGGTAAATGCAGAAGCAGATGTAGACAACTTTCTATCAGTTAAAAACTTAAAATCATCACATAGAAAGACTCCAAATTCATTGCCAAATATAGAAATGCTTCAAATGAATCGCCAATTAAAGAATCAGAATCACCCATTATCATCATGGAAATGCTTCAAATGAATATGATTAATTCATCATATATCCTATGAGCTAGTGTATTAACTACCTGCTTAGCGACGAACTCAGGATAATTATCCTGAAGCAAATGCATGGCTTGCCTAGTAGCAAGCCGAAGCTCCCTTTTCCCTGGACCAGGAGAGTTCTTGAGATCACTAACTTGAAAGATAGTATTGATTCCGCCTGGATTGAAATCCAACTTCCTTATACTTCTCTCCAAGAACTGAATCCGCCAACGCAAGAACTTGTTCCTCTTCTCCTCATCTCCAAACGTTTTGTTATACAATTCCTTATTCTGAAACTCTCCATACACATTATAGCAAACAGGATGTCCCTCTTTATCATGACCATGCATAAACACAACCTTATCAAGATCATCACCAAGATCTTCATCTACAAGCTCTTCAATGTTAAACTCCTTTCTCCATAAAATTGTCTTCTTTAACATTGCAAATGAATCCTCAACCTTGAAATCTCTAGCTCTAAGAAATTTGAGCAGAATTACATCTGTCCTATCATCTTTCAATAGTGGGATTCCCCAAATGGATACTTCCTGAGGTAAATCCGTAATTTCTGTTGATGGGGTTTGAGTTTCTTGGATTTTAGCTGGGGTTTCAGTAGTAAAGGTTTGATTTTTAATGGATTCTTGAACAAGAAATTTGAACTCTTCAAGTGATTTTCTCTCAGAATCAGATAGATCTGAGACTTTGTTACTTTCTTCTTTGAATGAAACCAAAGATTCAGGGATCTTTTTCACATCAGCTGGTTTAGATTTGTCAGATTCAGTAACACTAACACCCTCTGCTACTTTCTCAGGAAGAGTAACAGAGACCTGTTCAGCTGCAACCAAAGTTGGTTCTTCCGGTGGAGGCTCAGTTAAAGGAGTATCTTTTTCAACTACAGTAACAGCAGGTTGATGTTCCTCAGCTTCTGTTACTGATTCTTGCTTCACTGGTTCAACTTCAACTGAAGCAAGAGGTGGTTCAGTAGCTGCTGGTTCCACTGCTGGGGGTGGGGGAGGAGGTGGGGTATCTTCCTCAGCCGTGGGTGGTGGCTGAAGGGTATGTTCAGGTGGGGCTGTATCAGCCATTTCTTGGCCTTATTGAAAACAGCAAGAAAAGTAAATGGTGGGATGAGGGGAAATGAACGGTTCTTGAAAGGAAAGTGATAGATACAAAAGTGGAAGTGATGAGGATGGTTTGGTTTGTAGTAACAAGTATACAGTAGTACTAGTAGTTGTAGTGAGCTGAAACAGACTAGTAGCTTTCAGTTCATTCTAGAGAGAGAGAGAGAGAGATGCTTTTTTGGACAGGAGGGAGAAACGGCTGAGCAGAGTGACGCAGTTTTGCTCGTGAGCTGTTGAGGTTAATGGTTGACACGAAAAGGATTGTGTCTGAATATTTACTTGTGTATATATATTGGATAAAACAAAGTGCATTAGCAAGAAGTGAAATTTAGGTCCGTTTGGCCATAAAAAAATTCATTATTTTTCTAAATCGTTTTACTTTATTTGGTAACTATTATTTAATCATGAAAATTTTAAATTTTACTTGAAGTTAAATTTTAAAAAAAAATAAAAATTTCAAAAAATTATTTTTTTAAAATTTTCATTTCAAATCAATAACAAAAATTCGAAAAATAGTCGCAAATCATATTAATATCTAAATACAACTCTAATTTTTAAATTTTACTTTTTTCTAAAATTTCACACTTCTTATGTCCCAACGCCCACTTAATCAACAGATTAGTAATACCAATTGAGAGAAGATGTTAGGTGAAATTGTTTACATAGTATGCTAGTGACTAAATTCAGCAAATCTTTAATTGAAATGAATTACGAGGGGGTCTTACATAACTTTTTGAAATATATATAACAGTATTATATATTTAAATATTTTTCAAAGAAGATAAATTCTTTAGGGTTATAGCTTGTTTGGCCAAGCTTTTTACGACCAAAAGCATTTTTCTAAAATAAAAATACTTTTTTCTAAAGTTATAGTGTTTGGCCAAGTTTTTAGAAGAAAAAAAAATTTCGAGTAGAAGCAGAAGCAATTTTGGAGAAACAAAAAAAAGTAACTTCTCTCCAAGAAGATTTTTTTAAAATACTTTTTAAAAAAAATATACTTAGAAGTAGTTTTTTAAAACTTGGTCAAACATTAATTATTACTAAAGTATTTTTAAAATAAATTAATCAAACACAAAATATTTTTTACTAAAAATATTTTTGAATAAATACTTTAAAAGAAATATTTCTCAAAATAAATTAATAATTTTTTACAGCATTGCCGACTATGCTGTTAGCCACACAAACAAAGAATCAGGACAGATATTGAGTTAAATTTTAGTAGGGTTAAGGTGAAGTAAGATGCATGCTACAAATAAATATTCAATAGTTTCTTTTGCGAAAGTTTGTAAATATTAATTAAAAAGTTTCAACTTTTAGAATTGTTTTAGGGCAATTTGTAACGTACAGAGTGGCGCTAGTAAAAATGATTAACTTTCTCCTCAAAGTACGTACTATTTTAATTTATTAAGACATAAAAAGTGGTCGAACATGTCCCTTTTGAAAGGTTAAACGGTATTACGGTACCAACAATTATGCTCTTTATTAGTCTTTAGGAATAATTATTGAGTGAAATTAATAATAATGAATAAATTATTTTTTTTATATTGTCCTTGAAGTAAATAGTGTTGGAATATGTATTATGAGTGTTTATGTGAGATAGTAAAAATTAATATGGTTAATTTTATTATTAATTAATATTAAAAGATGAACTTCTTAATTTGTATAAAAAAACATCCAAAAAATTACTTATTTCGAACACGAAAGAATAGAAATTTCTAAAAGGGAAAAACAAAAAGCTTTTTCTCGAAAGAATACATACTGCGGTTTCATTTTATATTTGCATCAACCACACCATGCCAAAAAGACTCGTACAGTCTTTAATTTACGAATTTTTTTCTCCTATATGTTCTTACTTCCTGTTATTTTATTTTCTAATCTTCTTATGTAGAAAATAGCAAATGGTTTTCTAATTTTAGTAGGCGTTCAGACATAAACATTATGATTTTTGAAAAAAATTAGTATTGAGTTGGAGTTAAGTTAAAAATTTATATGTAAAATTGGAATTATGTTGATCATGTATTTCACTTAAAAAATCTATTACAGTTTTGTAAGTGAGAAAAGAAAAATCTGAAAAATTTAAGATCTGATTTTTGAAAAATTCATTTTCGAAAACATCTCCAAAACTTATAAAATTATATGGGCAAACACGTTTTTAAAAAAAAAAAAATCTATTGACTAATGGATCCTTGGAAAGAAAACATGACTATTGACTAAATTTTTGTTTTTATTTAAATCCAACGCGAAAAAGATAAGAATTGACAAATGCAGAGTGGTCCAATATATTAGTCTAGATATGAAAAGGACTTGAAATCTACTGTAAGACTTTACATCCAACTTCCAATTTACCACTTTGTAGTCGCAATGGCGAAGTCACATGGTGATATGGGTGAAAGAAGTGAAAAAGAATTCGATAAAAAATATTTAATATATATTATATATTATTAAAATATAATATCTTATCTTAGTAAATAATGTAACTTTTCGACGAAGAGTGGTCAGTTGATCACCTTTATTCATATGTGACTTCGCCACTATGTGTACATATGTAAAATAATACGTTTTAGAGGTATATAATACAAATTTAATATCTTTTGTCGGAATTTTTTTCACTTATTTTAAATTTGAACACCCTTGGAGAAATTTCTAGCTTCGTCATTGGTGTCCAGTATCGTATTAGGGCTCGACTAAATTCGGATTCACATCGGGAAGCCATATCTTGATAGTAAAGCTAGCGCTCTACAATAAAGGTGACTTCATTCCTAAGACTTGAACCTCAAACCTAGAGTTAAGGATAAAAAAGTACTTACTACTCCGTCATAATCGTTGTTGGTAATATTGTGGATTGTTATTACTACAAGATAAGAAGGTTTTCAAAATGACTTTGTATCATATGGAATCAATTCTTTTTTAAATATGTTAGATTTTCTCAAATATGCTCTTTCCTTCATAATATTTTTTTTCTTGAGTAGGAAAATGTCACAAATTGGTTTTTTAAAATCGGAAATCCATGATTTATCGAATTTTAATCATTCAATGCATGATATAATATAGGAATCTACGGGAGTGAGTTTTAGTGTTGTTGTTCCAAGTTATCGTACAGAAATATGACTAAAATCTTCTCTCTCTTTTTATTCTCCAACCGAACTTGAAATCTACATGGGTTAATTTCACCTTTGGTCACTCAAGTAAGTTTCAATTTTATTAAAATCACTCAACTATTTTTTATTACTTAAAAGTAACTAAGTTTTTACATTGTCATTTTGGTTCAACTTCCTACCATAAATATGACATGGCATAAAATTTAAAAAAAAATCTAAAAATAAATACTATATAAGGTTAAATGTATTATACCCTTTTTAGATCCAATTTTTCCTTAATCCGATTTGACCCATAACCCAAATGGATTTCAATAGGGAGAAAAACATACCCCTTAAATAACGTGGATAGTTCAAAAGGAGCTCTGGCGACAGGCAATCAAGACGCCGCCCGCCGCCGGCAAGCAACCACCGGTACCAAACACCCATACTAACCCCTTCATCGCTATACATATGGCAAGAGTAATTACACCAGAAAGTGGAATCCCACAAGAGTTAACCCCAAGACCCCTTATGCATTGATTCCCTGGAATGGGGAGTGCCCCGACGGTCATGCAGGCACCGCCGAAGAAGGAGAAGGAAGGTGCGGATGGAGCTACGATGGCCAGGAAACTCACCTACTCCACCGAAGCTCAGAAACCTAAAATGGCGGAGAAACCGACAATGGCGGAAGTTGTCAAAGGCAATCAGACCCAAAAGTAGGGCATGCAGTTGAAGTTCTATCCTCCGTTGATGAAGGATGGTGTCAAAATTGCTAAGCTAAACTCGAAGGAGATTGAGAACCAGAATCAGAAATGGAGGTATGCCCTAATTGGTTATGTATTGGGAGGAAACCCTTCCTTCAAAGAAATGTTGAAGTATGTCTATGGCGTTTGGAACGAGGTTACAACGCCTACCCTGTTGCTTCATGACGATGGGTATTTCATCTTTAAATTCGAATCTATGGAGGAGTAGAATTTTGTCATACAGAAGGGACCATACACCTTCAATGGCAGACCTATGATTTTGAAAGACTGGGACCCTGAATTTCAGATTAAAAATGAGTCGATGCGAATTGTCCCAATCTGGGTCAACTTCCCTGGACTTCCGATACAATATTGGGCTGAAGAGAACCTTGGCAGAGTAGCAAGCCTACAGGGAAAGCCCTATGCAGTGATAGGCTAACACCTGAGTGTGAAAGAATCTCCTACGCGAGGGTCCTTATAGAAGTGGATATCACCCAACCTCAGCCTGAGGATATCCATATAGAGATTCCAGATGGGAAAACATGGATACAAAGTGCTGAGTATGAATGGAAACCAACATTCTGCCTTGAATGTAACTCATTTGGACACAAGAATGGTGACTGTCAGCAGGAGCAACAGAATGTAGACATTCAGAGACAGAGAAGGAGGAAAAAGAAGGTAACAAGAGTACAATGGCAACCAAAAGCTAATGCTGAGGTGATAGTGGAAGGGCAACAAAATGACAGACAAGTCGAGAAACCTATTGAGAAGCCTGCTGAGACATTGAATATAGAAAGGAATAACAAAGGCAAGCAAGTTGCAGCTGTGCGAAGCCCAAAGGACAAAAATCAAACCAAAGTGACTAACTATGCTGAGGTAACCAGGAGAAATACCTTTGCAGTACTCACCATAGTTGAACCCCCTGATGATATCCAGGCACAGGGAGAATGCAGTTTAGAGCCAGGTGACCCAGGAGGATCCACTGTTTCTCCATGAGACTTATATCCTGGAACATTAGAGGGCTAAATAAGCCCTTTAAGCAGAGAGAGTTAGTCAAATTTGTGAAGACAAATAGAGTTGATATGATAGCCTGCCTAGAGACTAGGGTAAAACAGCAGAATGCAATGGCAGTTTATAAGAAACTGGGGAATGACTGGACTATAGAGAATAACTATTTACATGCCCCCAATGTCAGAATATGGGTAATGTGGAAAGAGGTTAATGTCCAAGTAACAATACAGGAGAGCACTGATCAGACAATTCACTGCCAAGTAAAGGACAGACATTCAACATTCAGTAGCTTTGTCACATTTGTATATGGTCTCCACACCACTCAACAAAGGGGAACACTCTGGAGGAGTTTGAGAGCTATACAACAAACTGGGCCTTGGCTCATAGTAGGGGACTTCAATAGTCCTTTGGGAGTTGAAGATAGAATCAATGGCCAGCCAGTGCACCATTCTGAAATTGCAGACTTCCAAGGGTGTATTGATGACATAGGCGTAGGGCAGATTACCAAAAGGGGTAATGCTTTCTCATGGAGTAACAAAAGAGATGCTACTGACAGAATCTACAGACACATTGACTAGGCTTTTGGCAATGCACAGTGGTTCAATCTATACACAGGAGTGGAAGCAGTTTATATGTTGCCAGGAATCTCAGATCATACCCCAATATTGATAGAGACTGACATTGTCAAAGCTAAAGTGAAGAGACCATATAGGTTGCTTCAATCAGTTATGCAACAAACTAAGTACAAGGAGATAGTTCAAAGAGTTTGGGATCAACAAATTCAGGGACACACCATGTACTCTATTTGGAACAAACTGAGGAGAATTGAACAAGAGACCAGAGCTATTCAGCAGGAACACTCATATGTGGACACAAAGCTGCAACAATTGAAGGAAGATCTGACAATAGCCCAAAACAAACTGAATGAAGACTACTTCAATGAAACAGTGATCACAGAAGAGAAGAACTTATTACTGAACATTGAAAAATGGGAAGGTATCCAAGAACAGATATTGAGGCAGAAATCAAGGGCATACTGGATTCAGTTGGGTGACAGCAACTCTAAATACTTCCATGCGTACATGAAATCCAGACAAGCCAGAAACAGGGTAAGCAGCATACTTAATGATAACCAGATGAGGATCACAGACCCACATTAGATCCAAGAAGAATTTACTCAATTTTTCCAGCAGCTACTAGGCACAGCAGCAGACCACCTACCTTGAATTGATATCAATGTGGCTAGGGATGGGCCATGTCTATCACTGCACCAACAGCAGCAGCTTCTAGCTCCAGTAACACAAGAGGAAATCAGTCAGACAGTCCACAATCTCCCTAATGAAAAGGCCCCTGGGATAGATGGATACCCTGCAGAGTTCTTCAAGCTGTTCTGGCCTATTGTGGGGGCAGAGGTGACAAATGCAGTACACCAGTTCTTTCAGAATGGGAAGTTGCTGAAAGAAGTCAACTGTACCACTATTACATTGATCCCAAAAGTGAAGAACCCAAATTATGTTAAGGAGTTCAGGCCAATTGCTTGCTGCTCAACATTATATAAAGTTATTGCAAAAATTCTTACAAATAGGATGAAAATAGTGGTGGACTACCTAGTTGGGCAGGCACAGTCAGCCTTCATTGAGGGGAGGAATATTCTGGACAATGTCATCATGGCCCATGAATTGATTAGAGCCTATTCCCAGAAGGCTGTCTCTCCCAGATGCATAATCAAAGTGGACATCAGGAAAGCCTATGATTCTGTCGAATGGGGTTTTCTGAAAACAGTGCTACTGGAGTTTGGTATACCTTACAGATTGGTCAATCTGATCGTGGAATGTGTTTCTACAGCAAGCTTCTCACTGTTGGTTTATGGGGGCCTCACCAGCAAGTTCTCAGCAAAGAAGGGGCTAAGACAAGGGGACCCAATGTCCCCCTATCTATTTGTCTTAGTCATGGAATATCTCAACAGACAATTGAAGCAACTAAATAAGAACCCAGACTTCAACTTCCACCCCAAATGCTCCAAAATGCAACTAACTCATACTTGTTTTGCAGATGACCTACTGATGTGTTGCAGAGGAGATGAAACCTCCCTGAGACTCTTACTGGCAGAATTTAACAAATTCTCACAGATGTCTGGGTTGCAAGCCAATCTGGAGAAAAGCTCACTGTATATAGCTGGGGTATCACAAGAGACTAAACAGAGCCTGCTGGCAGAGTTTCAGCTTACAGAAGGACAATTCCCATTCAAATACTTGGGAGTCCCTTTGTCAACTAGGAAAATCACAATTGCACAATGCCTACCCTTGGTGGACAAGATAGTAGATAAGGTCAGATGCTGGTCCTCCAAGACACTGTCCTATGCTGGCAGACTGCTATTAATCAAGAGTGTCCTCTTTGAGATGCAAACGTATTGGGCACAGGTATTCCTAATTCCAAAGAAAGTCAGCAAACTGGTGGAAGGCATATGTAGAAACTATCCATGGACAGGGAAGCATGAAGCAAGCCACATGGCACCCATAGCCTGGGATACAGTGTGCAGGCCAGTGGCAGCAGGTGGACTCAATGTGATATGTTTTGAAAAATGGAACAGAGCAGCATTGTCCAAGCTATTATGGTCACTAATGCAGAAAAAGGACAAACTATGGATCAAATGGATCCACTGCCATTACATAAAAAGGAAGGAGGTGATCAATATGGAAGCACCAAAACAGGCAAGCTGGTTGGTAAGGAAAATTTTTGGAGCTAGGGAATGGTGCTCATGACTGGACAGCAATGCAATCTTGCTGCCAGAAGGGGAAATACAGTATAAAAACTGCCTACAGGTACTCCATCCCAGAGTTCACCAAAGTTCCCTGGAAAAAGTTGATGATGGTGCCAGGCATCCTGCCAAAACAGAGATTCATCTTATGGATGACACTGCATCGACGCTTGGCAACAGTAGACAGGCAATAAAATGAGGTATACAAACAGACCAGGCCTGCTCTTTATGTGACTGTGGCAACACAGAGACACATGAGCACCTTTTCTTTGAATGTCCTTACTCACAAACACTGTGGCAAGGAATACTAAAGTGGCTTAACTTCACTAGAATGTTATACAACTGGGAACATGAAATACAATGGCTATCTGCTAGAGTGAATAGTAGGAATCCAAGGAAATCCATCCTAGGAGTGGTATTTGCCACAACTGTATATAATATCCGGATGGAACGAAATGAAAGAAGATTCAGAAAAACGAGCATGGAGGCTAAAATTAGAGCAAGATTGATCGCACAGCAAGTGCACATTACTGGAAGAAAGATGCACAAATGGCAGCCTACTCTACAATACTTAAATTGTTACCCAATATGTAGTCCTTGAGTATAGTCACAGTTTTGTAGAATAAAACTTAGTTTATCAGCCTTCAGGTTGTATAGTGGATAGAGAGGTTTTTTTGAGAGGTGTTCTATAGTCCCAAAGAACACATGATGTACAACTACATTGGTTGAAATACAAATTTTCATTTTGACCAAAAAAAAAACATACCCCTAATAAAATTAGGTCTTGTAATTTTTTTGTGGAGGCTTTTATCGTACAAATACAATACTCCCTCCGTTTTAATTTATGTGAATTCATTTTACTGGGCACAGAGATTAAAAAAAGAGAGAAGATTTTTGAACTTGTGGTGCAAAATGAAGAACACGTATTTTGTGTGGCTATAAATCATTGCATAAAGACAAATTGTTTCCAAATAGACAAAGAGGTCAGTCTTTTTGGTACGGAGTAAAAACGAAATATGTTCACATAAATTATAACAGATGGGGTATTTCTTGTCTAAATAATTATTATATGTTGTCTGTAATTGCATCTTCATTGTGAAAATAGACTCTTATTAGCTTTATTGTTATTCATGTATGCTTATGATACGTTAATATGTAATGTAAGATGAATACAATACTATTTTAATTTCACTAGAAAATTATAAATATGTTATATGAGTTTGATACAGTAGTATTTTACCTTCAGTTATAAAATGACTCGGATGAGCATACAAACAAGATAAGAATTTTTTAGTATAGAATAATTATAAATAGGCATTATGTAATAGAAAAGGCAATAATTTTGTAGTATAAAATAATTATTTTAAACTAATGTGAAATTTAATATTTTCTTTTATTGAAAACATTTGAGTTATGGATCAAATTATATTGAGAAAGAAATGGATCTAAAGTGGGTATGATCCATTAAGCTTATGTGCCATTTATTTTTGAAAATTTTAGATTAAATTTTATGTCATGTCATATTTATGATATGAGTTTGAGCCAAAATGAATTTTAAGTGATAATATAAAATTTTAATTACTTTTAAGTAATAAAAAATTATTAAATAATTTTAGTGAAATTAAAATATAATTGAGTGACCATTAACGGAATTAAACTCATGAAATCTACTATAGTAGGTTTAGGACACATATTCATAATTAGTCTAATATTTAATTTGGCATTTAGTAACCCATAACAAATCTCTCCAGCCTTTGACCATTTGAGGGTTTCAGATCTCTCTTTTTCTCGCCTTTTCAAAATTTCAAAGGTAAAAGAATCCAAGAAAAAAATGTTACCTTCTTCAAAAAAAAGAATCCAAGAAAATTGCGGAGATACGTGGGTTCTTACATTTGTCTCTAAACATTTGTATGGGTGCATTGCGTATCACCACATGGTAGGTTATAGTGAACCCATTTAATTTGCTGTTGGAGGACACAATCAAATAGAGAAAAAAAATTTAAAGAAACAAAGAATATCTACACGTCGAAGATAAGGTTTAGTGTTGGAGAAACAGGGAAATCCGAAAATAGCAAAGATAAAGAAAATAAAATTTAACGTGGAAATTTTTTTAAATCGAAGGTATAAATTACGAGATTATAAAAATATAAAAAGTTTTATTATAACAATAAGAGGATTACAAAAAGTCTTCAAATTGACTATACAGCAAATCCCAAATATGAAGCAATAATAGCAACAAGAGCAACATCAAACCAATTAAATAAAAGACAGAAATCATCCAGATATAGCTATTGTTCGAAACCAAGACCGAGATATATTATGACCAACGGTCAAAATTTTAGCTCGATCCAATAGTGAACAAAGTAGAAACTGCAATTTGAGAAATGTCGGTACACAAAAATTTCTCGAGCAAAGAAATATTTTTTCGCTTTTTCTCACAAAGTGGTTGCTCTATCAAACCTCTCTTATGTGTTATATTCTTTTAAAGATTAATATCAATCAGCATAAAATAATTCCTTAAAGTTGTTCTATTTATAAATAATGAGTGGTGCTCTCTATTAAAGTCAAAATCAACTCCAAAGAAGAAACAAAATCAAATTTAATTCTTAATAGGAATAAAAATAAAAATAAAAAGAATAGGATTAAGCCATTGGACATTTAGCTTGACAACATGGCCATGGCCCCAAAAAACTCCCTCCAGCCAAGGGGCCAAATGTGTCATCAAGTAGGAGACCTGTTAGTGCCTGCCAATTTTCGTGGAACTCATGCATATAACCACCTTTTTCGTCAACATATATGAAGGTATTATCATCAGCGTGTATATTCTCAATATCAAGTGTGACGATCCAAAGGGTCATCACCGTAATTTGTACTTCTGAGACCATTAAAATCTTACTTTTAATTTTCTCGATTTGCGTGTGCAGTCCGGGTGCATAACCGGAAGGCTTTTATGTGAAAATATATGAATTCTGTGGAAAAATTGAAGAACTTTGATATTAATATTGATATAGTTGACTTTGATCAACTTTTTAGATAAACGGACCCGGACCCGTGATATGACGGTGCCGGGAGGTCCGTAGAAAAATATGGGACTCGAACATATCCCCGGAATCAAAATCCGAGGTCCCGAGCCCGAGTATGGAATTTTTGAAAGAAATTGTTTTTTTTCTGAAAATGATATGAAAATTTGAAATTAAAATGAGTTAGAAAATATAGGTATCTGGCACGTGTTTTGGTTCCGGCGTCCGGTACAAGTCTTAAATATGTGTTAAGCACTATCTGTAATGTTTGGTTAAAAACGAAAGTCGTTTGACGTGTTTCGGACTAAAATGAAAAATTTAAAGTTTATGAAAGTTGAAAGAAGAATTTTGTATTTTGAGGATTGATTCATAGATTTCGATGTTATTTTGGCGATTTAATCGCTCGAGCAAGTTCATAAGATATTATTGAATTAGTGTGTGGGTTTGGTTGGGAGCCCTGAGGTCTCGGGAGCGATTCAGAGGTGGTTCGAGGTGGTTTTGGCCTTAGGATTGTTGCAGAAAATACTATCTGTTGTTGCCTAGTTCCTTGTTCTATGCTATCTGTTGTTTCCTAGTTCCTAGTTCCTTGTTCTATGCGATCGCAGAAAATGCTATTTGTTGTTTCATTATATGTGTTTGGTGAATTTGAGGTAATTCGGATAGAGTTCGGCTAGAAATTAGACAAATAGTCTCTCTAAGGAAAGGGTAGTTTGGAAAAAGTCAACCGGATGTTGACTTGTGAGTTATAGGATTCGGAATGGATTTTCGATGGTTCGACTAGTTTCGGGGGATGATTTAAGGCTTAGGAGAGCAATAGAAAGTGAATTTGGAGGCTCGGTGTGGAAATTAGCCTATTTTGGCGAAGTTAAGAATTTGGCGAATTCCGGTTGATAGGTGAGATTTTGATCCGAGGCTCATAATGGAATTCCGAGAATTTCTATAGCTTCGTCATATCATTTTGGACTTGTGTGCAAAATTTGAAGTCAATCGGACGTGATTTGATAGGTTTCAGCAACGAAAATAGAAGTTGAAAACTTCAAAGTTCATCAAGCTTGGATGGGAGATTGAGTTATGATTTTAGCGTTATTTGATGTGCTTTTTAGCCTTGAGCAAGTCTGTAATGTGTTTTGGGACTTGCTAGTATACTTTGTTGGGATGACATGAGGCTCGGATAAATTTTGGAAGAGTTTTTGTAAGTTTTTTGCCGTTTTGAGCATAAACGTAATGATCTAAAGGTTCATTTTTAGTTCTAGAGATCCAAATGTGATTCCGAGACTTCCGAAATTTTGATAATGACATATAGAACTGATATGACAATTTTGGTCTAATTTCATCAAGTCTCGATTGAGTTTCTAACGCGAAATATTGTTATTGTTTAACGAGCGAAATGGATATCGCACTGGGCAAATAAGCTCCGAATTGAGTTTCGATTTGAAGGGTTATGTTCGTATTATTATTTGTGACCCATAGGAACAATAATCGTCTAATTTCGAGCTTGTATGAAGGAGTTAAAGCCTTTTTAGTAAAATTAAAGAGTGTTGGTGCATCAGGTCTGGTGTGGCACTTTTAGCGACCAAATCTGACATTTTTAGCGACCCGCTTTGGGTTTTAAGAACCAGATTAGCTTAATAAAACTGTTGCATTTTTTTGCTCGTTTTTGACCTATTTTTTTTTTGCGAAAAAATACGGCTTGGGGCGATTTTTGAGCAAGAAATCATGGAAAATCTTGAGGTAAGTCACTTGTGATTATTTCTACTCCATAACACTGAATTCTCATCAAATAATCCGACTAGATTATATATTTTTGAGGTGTAAAATAGATATTTTGGACATAGGGATTTGAAGATAAGATTTGAAGATTTGAGGGGTCATTTGAAATATGATTTTGGTAAATTTTATATGTACGAACTCGTGCTGAGACGAGGAATCCGGTGATATGACTTTCGTCATTTTTCGAGAAGTGGGTCCGGGGCTCGGGTTTGCCAACTTCATGATTTTTGCATTTTTCGAGTAATTTTGATTGGGCTATGTTTCTTTAGCATAATGTAACGTATTCGTTGTGGTTTTGACTAGATTCGACGCGCGAAGAGGCCGATTCAAGAGGAAAGGGCATTGCGGACTAGCCTACGGCTGGTTAAAGGTGAGTAGTCTGTATGGATGATGGCATGAGGGTTTGAGTCCCCAGTTTATCACATTGTGATGCTATATTAGGGTGTGACTCGCATCCCATGGCAGATGCAGGGTTGTTTATAATTGGGGATTGTGACTTGGTCCATCCCGAACATGAATTTTACTATATTGGCGACTGATACACACCCTGTATTGAATATATCTGGGCTTATTGCCATGTTTGGGGCCTTGTGCCGATCATAGCATCCTCAGAGAATGGATATCGTTGTGATAGCATGATTTGTATAATTATTTATCTCAGTCCTGTGATTATCCAAGGTTATGAAATGCTAAGTCACTTTTCCTGTAAATAACTAAATAATTTTTTTTTTTTATAATTGAAAATTGAGAATTTAATTGGATCTGTCATGTGACTCATATGCATATTGTGAACTGCGTATGGATCGGGCTGCACGCCCCAGTAATGATATGAGAATATTGCGCTTGGGCTGTAAGAGCCTCTCCGAAGTTTGTACACACCCCAGTGAGCGCCGCCGACGTTAAATGGATCGGGCTGTACGCCGCAGCGGGTCATGTGCATTGCATTGCATTCTTGCATTATACTTGACTAATATACTTGATATTGTTTTGATGTTGATTCATAGTTAATGTGTCGGACTGCTAGTTTTAGCTTTACTTTGTGGCATTTCGTGGATTCCTATCTTCACACATTTTATATATTTATTACTCATTGAGTTGGTAGTACTCAACCCTACTCCCTGCACCTTGTGTGCATATTCAGGTGCACCGAAGGCTTAGCTGAGCAGTCGCTGTCTCCAGAGCTTATCAGAGTTGTTGAGGTAGCTGCTTGACGTTCGCAAGACCTGACTACTCCTCCTATTTCAGTTTTATATATATATATATATATATATATATATATATATATATATACACACACACACACATATTTCCAGACTTGTGTATTTTTGTTCAGATAATTGTTATACAGTTTGTTTTAGAGGCTCTAGACTCGTGACCACAGATCTTATGAGAGTGTTTTATGGGATTTTGTATCTCTCCATATTATTTTACTATAAATATTGTATTATTATTCTAAAACTATTACATTTTCCTTAAATTGTCGGTTTTGAAATTTATTGTCGAATTGAGAGCGATTGTTGGTCAGGTTTTCCTAGCGTTATGGTCGGGCGCCATCACGATCGGGTTTGGGTCGTGACAAATTGGTATCAGAGCCCAGGTTACTAGGCCTCATGAGTCTATCCTCGTGAGGCTACAGAACCTTTCGGAAATACTTCGCTTTCTTGAAATCTTATCGTGTGTCCTTGATTCAGCTTGAAAGAGTAACTCTTAAAATTCCTTCCACATGTTCTCTTACGCGCATGAGCGCGGTATTATATGTGCTTTGATGGCTTGCGATTCCCCGATCAAGGGGCGATATGTAATCTTCGTTAGGTTGATGTAGGACCAGTCTGGAGGACTTAAGGCTGAGTCTGTGCATATGGCTTGAGCACCAGAGTGCTAATTCTGCGAGATAGTGTTATGAACTCATATGTTCGGTATTGTCACTATTAGCCGGAATGGCAGTTTGGTATTCGTGTGATTGAGCATGTCAGTACCGCGAGATGCAATTATATGACTCGGTAGCGACGAAGAAGTCTGCTGGATAATAGAAGAACTGTGAAGTGATTCGTTTCCTATTGTTGTTCGATGTGTAGCCCGAATATAGGCGCATGAAGAATCTTTTCATGGCTCCTAGTGGGAGTGAAGTAAATTACATGATACGATATGAGTTCAGACTCAGGAAAATTAAGTAGTTGTGTAATGTGTATGACGGCGGAAGGTTTACAGAAATGTTATATTGTGGCGAAGTATGTGGGTTATCTCCTGCGGAGTGTTATGAAGTGATACAGTTCCTATGTATATTGTGAGAAGATCTCATGTGTAATTGAACGGTATTTTCTATGTGTTATGATTCAAATAGGTGCAACGCATGTCCATTTATCAATTTTGATAATAGAATACATGTAGTATTGAGATTAATGTTGTTGATATACATTGTGATGCTTTGTCAAGTTGTGGACGTGTTGTTAGGATGGTTTTGGAGATTCTATGGCAGGTGGATAGGCTCAATTAGAAAGGAAACTCTGCCAAAATTTTTGAAAATTTTGGGACTTAGTAAAAATTTTATCGCCTAAAGAGTGGGCTTAACTGTTGTGTGAATGAATGCAAGAATTGCAAAGAGTTAAAATGATTCGTGTTTCCACAAGCTTATGAGAGAGTGAGTTTAATCTCACCATGATATTACAACAGCAATAGAGTATATGTGTTGTGATATATATGGCTTCGAGCAAAGGTTGGGAGGTTGTTGTTGATTAGTTGATTGTACGGTTATGTACTATATTAGTTCCAATTTGATGCATGCGGGTGAATCAGTTCCTGTTGCAGAAATTAAGTCGAGGGTGGCACGAGTGAAACAAAATTTTGACAAAGGTTATATGGTGCTTCGTAGATGTGAGAAAACAATAGGACGTCTTGAGTTGTTGATAAAGAATGCTTAGTGTAAAAAGAATGGTTTTGATGTGTTCAAGATTCTATGTGTAGCACTCAGGTGTTTTAAGGTTGAGGATGTGACCAAGTCAGTGTTTTCATTAGAACAAGTCAAGACTTGTGGTATTTTTATGTTAATTACAGGATTCTATGTATCAGTATCTGGGAAGTAAAGTTAGAGGACTTAGATTCGCAGGAAGTTCTTCAAAGTAGGGTATTTTAGAAGGTGGTATTTTTGGGAACGTTTGAGAGAGTATTTAGTGGCCTATTGGTCTTAGACAATGTGGTCTTACGTTCGAGTCTAGTGTGATAAGCCTGGGTTGAGGCATTGTGGTGCTACAGCAAGAGAGTATATCAAGTTGCAAATGAATTAGAAGGAAATCTAGACAAATGAAGTATCTTGTTAATGGACCGAGTCGGTATGGTAAAGATATGATCAACTCCTTGTTCACGTTCAAGGTAATGAGCCCTGACGGGTATTGGGCGGCAGAGCTTTTAAGTTCGGACAACTTGCTTAGACTTGTGTGGCTAGAATGATTTAGTCCTGGCAATTTATCTTGTGGTTAGGAAAAAGGATATGAAGTTCTCGGGTTATCCTAGTATGGTATGGTATGTGCAGTATGCTGTGGAGGATTGGGATTTGTGTGTGTAAGGTATGGTTCAGTCCGAATGGAAAGTTATTAAATTCTTAAGCAGCACGGGTAGCTGCAGGTGATTTAAGAATCGACCCTCAGATGATTAAGGAAAATGGAATTATAGTGATTTAACGGGAGTATATGTTCAATAAAAGGGGAAGGTGATGTAAACTGATAACACTTCAGTGGGAGTTCGGCAGTTTCCTGTTGGACCGACTGCTGACATTTGAGTTTGTTGATGGAACATGGAAATTTTAGAATATTTTTCGTGGAATTAATGGGTACTTGATGTGTAATATGTATTTATACGGCGGAATGTGGGACCAGGTGTAGTGATTTGTGTTTATATGGAGTTAGAGACTGGGAGTTCTTCGATACAGTCTATGTCACGGTTGTGGATCATGAGTATTCGGCACCATTTAGTGGAAATTAAGATTTGGAGGCTAGAGTGGATCTTTATTTGTTTCTACGACAGATTTTGGATGTGATATAGGATGTAGACTGGTTTCCTCAGTGTTAGATTAATCTAGACTATTGTGTTATGGGATATGCCAGAAGATGCCACAGGTTGTGTGGCGAGGTGAATCGGGTGATGTTATAGCAAGAGTGGGTTGCATTCCAAAGACCAGAAGACGTCTGAGAAAGAATGCTTGTCTTGTTTGGGCCTTCGTGGCAAATGCCAGTGTAGAGGTTTTTACCATTGATTCAGTTCTGGTATTGAGGTACCTTTTCGGATGCGTTCCTCGTGGCCGGGCATGTCGCCGGGTGAGATTGTAGACTTCATTATTTATTTGGTGTTGGGCACATATCGTACGGATTTGGCATGGGATATAGTAGTGGAAGAGGCAGCTTCAGGCTCGTGGTAATGAGTTTGTTGGTAAGCTGATTGAATACGTGTTTAGCTTGAGTTGGCTTGGTTAGTCCAGAATTGTATTAATAAAGGATGGGTTGATTCAATCTATTTTGGACCTATTGGTGATCTGGGAAGATCTATGAGTTGCTTTTTTGTGATGCGAGGCGTTATAATTTTTGGGCAGTGGTACATAAATTGAAGTGCTATCGAGATTCATAGTGGAAGTTGAGTTTTGTAGCTTACACCGCCATAAGTAGATATGATTAGATTATGCATTCAGTGTGCTTACGACCGATACTCGGTATTTTGTTATAATGAGCAAATTCGGCTTGATGTGCATCTCCTTATGTGAGATATTCGTGTGGATCGGGTGGCCGCTGCCACAGGGTATGTTATCTAGATCGGGTCGCACGCTGCAACAATGTGATGCTGAGCATAGTATCCGCATGTTACATTGTATGCTTTGCTTCCTGGTTTCTGAGGAAAGTCCGTATTGGGAGTTGCTCGGTGGATAGCGCATCGGTTGTATCCTTTCAGGATTGAATGGTGTATATAACTTGCTTCACCATGGGTGTGATGGATTTCTTGGTTTCAGACATCAATCTGTGTGTGGCTGTCTATTTTGAGCATGGTGACTCGAGGTACGTCATGTGTAACAATGTTTGGACAGGATCGCGCGTTGTGGCAAAGCCAAGTGAAGTCATGGCCTTTCAAAGAGGATTCAGGTATTCTATTTCCTATGATGTGAGGCGTTATCTCCGCCTTGTATTGTGATGGTACTGATGAGCTTGAGATACAGCTCTTTCGTTGAGGCAATATCAAGATTTGAGTATATTCAAGTCGTTCCTTATTGGTGCGCGTGTTATGCAAGCATGGGCCGGTGAAAAGGTGTCATATCACCAGAATGGCATGTAGGATTCGAGGTGATCGTTGGAGTCATTAATGAATACGAATGTATTTGGTTGCAGCTTGTTGGAAGGTTAATATCGAGGTTCGACTGGGAAATCTGTTGTGACAATAGTCTAAAGGGAAGTGACTTCATGAATGGTTGATATGAGAGATTTTTACAGTATTGCGTGTTTCATTTATTGTTGGCAGTGTATGAAAGTGTTGGAATAATACCTTGGTTAATAAGATGTTTTTCCACCGGTATTCGGGTGTTGTTGGAAAATGCTGTCAATAGTAGCCATCGTTTTGAATGTTGGATTGTGTGGTTTGTTGCATGGGTTCACCTGGGGTTGCAGGTATGTGTTAGTACAACTGGTTCGGGCTTATTCTGAGTATAAATGTGAGGTTCTGATCTTGTGTATGGTTTCGGAAGTGCAATGTGGTTCTACGGTTATGGTCTGGATGGACTGTGAAATTTTAGTTGTGTTGTATTATCGGGCCTATGTGAGTTAGGGTGAGGTAGGATCACCCCGGGTATATGTTTGGTAAGGTCTTCGGGTATTGGTTGGCTCCTAGTACAACTTTGAGCACGCTCGAGGACGAGCATTTATTTAAGTTGGGGAGGATGAAATGACCCGACCCATCGTCTCATGTATCTCTGCCCCGTTTTACCCGTTTTATGCTTTTATATGTTTCATTATATGTGTTTGGTGAATTTGAGGTCATTCGGATAGAGTTCGGCTATAAATGAGACAAATAGTTTCTTTAAGGAAAGGGTAGTTTGAAAAAGTCAACTGGATGTTGACTTGTGAGTTAGAGGGATCGGAATTAATTTCTGATAGTTCGATTAGTTTTGGGGGATGATTTAAGGCTTAGGAGAGCAATCGGAAGTGAATTTGGAGGCTCGGTGTGGAAATTAGCCTATTTTGGCGAAGTTAGGAATTTGGCGAATTCCGGTTGATCAGTGAGATTTTGATTCGAGGCTCGGAATGGAATTACGAGAATTTTTGTAGCTTTGCCATGTCATTTTGGACTTGTGTGCAAAATTTGAAGTCAATCGGACGTGATTTGATAGGTTTCGGCATCAGAAATAGAAGTTGGAAACTTCAGAGTACATCAAGCTTGGATTGGAGGTTGATTCATGATTTTAGCGTTGTTTGATGTGATTTGAAGTCTCGAGCAAGTCTGTAATGTTTGTTGGGACATGTTAGTAAACTTTGTTGGGATGCCATGAGGCTCGGATAAATTTTGGAAGAGTTTTTGGAAGATTTTTACCGTTTTGAGCATAAACGTAATGATCTAAAGGTTCATTTTTAGTTCTATTAAACCAAATTTGATTCCGGGACTTCTGGAATTTTGATAATGAATTATAGGACTGATCCGGAAATTTTGGTCTAATTTCATCAAGTCACGATTGAGTTTTTGACGTGAAACATATGTAATTGTTTATCGAGTGAAATGGATATCGCACTGAGCAAATGAGTTCCGAATTGAGTTTCGATTGAAGGGTTGTGTTTGTATTATTATTTGTGACTCATAGGAACAAGAATCGTCTAATTTTGAGTTTTTTTAAAGGAGTTAGAGCCTTTTTAGTGAAATTGAAGAGTGCTGGTGCATCAGGTCTGGTGTGGCACTTTTAGCGACCAAATCTGTTACTTTTAGCGACCCGCTTTGGGTTTTAGCTACCAGATTAGCTTAATAAAGCTGCTTCATTTTTCTGCTCATTTTTACCTATTTTTTTTGCGAAGAAACATGGCTTGGGGCGATTTTTGAGTAAAAAATCATGGGAAATCTTGAGGTAAGTCACTTGTGATTATTTCTACTCCATAATATTGAGTTATCATCGAATAATCCGACTGGATTACATGTTTTTGAGGTGTAAATTGGTGATTTTGGACCTAGGGATTTGAAAATAAGATTTGAAGATTTGAGGGGTCATTTGAACTCCGATTTTGGTAAATTTTATATGTATGGCTGGTGGCGAGACGAGGAATCCGGTGATGTGATTTTTGTCATTTTTCGAGAAGGGGGCCCGAGGCTCGGGTTTTACCAACTTCGCTTTTTTAGCGTTTTTCGAGTAATTTCGATTGTGTTATGTTTCTTTAGCATAATATAACGTATTCGTTATGGTTTTGACTAGATTTGACACGCGAAGAGATCGAGTCAAGAGGAAAAGGGCATTGCGGACTAGCCTACGGCCGGTTAGAGGTGAGTAGTCTGTATAGATAATGGCCTAAGGGTTTGAAACCCCGGTTTATCATATTGTGACGCTATATTAGGGCGTGATTCGCACCCCATGATAGGTGCAGGGTTCTTTGTGACTGGGGATTGTGACTTGGTCTATTCCGAACAAGAATTTTACTATATTGGCGACTGATACACACCGTGTAATGAATATATCAGGGCTTATTGCCATGTTTGGGGCCTTGTGCCGATCAACATCCTTAGAGGATGGATATCGTTGTGATATCATAATTTGTTTAATTATTGATTTCAGCCCCGTGATTAATCATGGTTATGAAATGCTAAATCACTTTTCGTGAAGTTAAATAACCAAATTATATTTTTTTATAATTGGAAACTGAGAATTTAATTGGATATGTCATGTGACTCATATGCATATTGTGTAATGAGTATGGATCGGGATGCACGCCATAGTAATGATATGAGAATATTGAGCTTGGGCAGTAGAAGCCCCTTCGGAGTCTATGCACACCCCTAGTGAGCGCCGTCCACGTTAAATTGATCGGGCTGTACGCTGCGGCGGGTCATGTGCATTGCATTGCATTCTTGCATTATACTTGAATGATATACTTGATATTGTTTTGTTGTTGGTTCATATTTAATGTGTCAGACTGTTATTTTTAGATTTACTTTGTGGTATTTTGTGGATTCTTATCTTCAAACATTTTATATACTTATTACTCACTGAGTTGGTAGTACTCAGCCCTACTCCTTGCACCTTGTGTGCAGATTCAGGTGCACCGGAGGCTTAGCTGAGCAGTCGCTGTCTCAAGAGCTTATCGGAGTTGTTGAGGTAGCTGCTTGACGTTTGCAAGACCTGACTACTCCTCCTATTTCATTATATATATATATATATATATATATATATATATATATATATAGACACACACACACACACAAATACACACATTTCCAGACATGTATTTTTATTCAGATAATTGTTATCCAGTTTGTTTTAGATGTTCTAGACTCGTGACCCCAGATCTTATGAGAGTGTTTTATCGTATTTCATATCTCTCCGTATTATTTTACTATAAATATTGGATTATTATTCTAATACTATTACATTTTCCTTAAATTATCGGTTTTGATATTTATTGTCGAATTGAGAGCGATTGTTGGACAGGCTTGCCTAGCGTTATGGTTGGGCGCCATCACGACGGGGTTTGGGTTATGACACATCCCCACGATCTCATAGCGTAAAACTTCATGAGCCCAGTTTTGTTCTATGCGAACGCAAACCCTTTCTGTGTTCGCATAGTGTTTACCTCAGGTGCCCGGAAATTCCCTCTATGTGAACGCAATTTCCTCTATGCGAACACAATGCCCAGTGCCTTATCTCTACGCGATTTCAACCCCTTCCTGCGATCGCATATGCCAATTTTCGCCCAATCATTATTTAATTCCAAAAACAGTGTCACGGGATTTTTCTCACTTTTTCACATGGACTCTTCTCTTTCACCCTCCATAGACGAATTTCAAGCTCTAATTCCTCCATAGCTTTTTGGGTAAGTTATTCCCCACCTAATTCCTTCATTTTTCTTCAATAACTAGTAAATTCCTAAGCCTAATATCATGAAATCATGGTAGAAATTAGGGCTTTTGGGATTTTGGGCGATTCAACCTCAATTTGGGGTCGAATCTTAAAACAAATTACATATTTGAACTCGTGGGGTTAGGGGTGATTGGGCTTTGGTCCGAGGATCGAGTTTGGACCATGTGGGCCCGCGGTCAGATTTTGGTATTCTTGGAAGAATGATAGTAAATTAATTTCTAGGCTATGGAATTGTGTCTTTAAGTCATTATTGATACTATTGACCTAAATTGTGCCTAGATATCATTGTTTCGGAGTTGGATTCTAGAGGAAAGGCGGTGTTAGAGATTTGAATGCTATTTTTGGACCGAGGTAAGTGCGTGATCTAACTTTGGCTTGAGGGAATAGGATTAGATTGTTTTAATTGCTAAATGACCGAGTACGGTGTATAGGCATGGTGACGAGTATCTGTATACCGGTGTCTAACATGACCATATGTCGTAATTGATTATAACTCGAAAGATCTGACACGATTATCTTGTTTAAATTGATAAATTCCGTATAAAATGTTAGTTGAGAAGGAAATGAGTTAAAAGAGAATGTGTTGAAATGATTCCATTGCTGGGAAGAATAGACTATTATTACTGTATTCTCCCTTGCCGGGATATTTGAGCTGTTAGTGATATTCCCTTATCGGGACTCCTTGTTTTGTATGCACTTCCCTCGCACTTGAGTTGCGATTGTTGTTGGGTGAATTGTTGGTATTAAACATTGAGGATCGGGTTGCATGCTGCAACGGATATATTTGAGGATCGGGTTGCTCGCCGTAATGGATATATGTGAGGATCAGGTTGCGCGCCGCAATGGATATATTTGAAGATCGGGTTGCGCACCGCAACGGAGTATGGGTCAAGTATATTATTTGTATGTTAGGCTTTCCTGTGTTCTTCCTTATCAGCTGTAGTTGTACGGCTTTACTTCCTATCCGATAATTTCTCTATTTAAACTGTCATACCCCATAGCATGCTCCCTTCCCTCTTAATTGTTAAATAGAGTGTGTTTTTCGTTATTGTATATATATCTGTATATGTTATTTATGGTAGGTCCTGTCTAGCCTCTCACTACTTCGCCGGGTTAGGCCAGGCACTTACCAGCACATGTGGTCAGTTATGCTGATGTTACACTCTGTGTATTTTTGTGCACAGATCAGGACGCAGCTAGCAGACTGCAGCAATAGGACTTCTGGGAGCTATCTTCAGTCCATGGGCTCCCGAGGTAGCCTAGCTGGCGTTACGCAGAGCGAAGTCCCTTTCCTTGTTTTTCGTTTTTTTATCTTGTATCAGACAAACACTATGTATTTCCTTTTCAGACATTGTTTGTAGTATTGTATAGTAGTCCGTGAGTAGTGACACCAGATGCTAGGTAGAGGTGTATTTTAAACCTTCCGTATTTCTGTTTTCAGTTATTTAAGTATTTAAAAGTCTTCCGCTTTAATTATGGTTTCAGTTTATTATAATTGTTTAAATGAAATCAGTAAAATGTTATAATGTTTGGCTTGCCTAACTCCGATAGTAGGCGCCATCACGACTCCCGATGATAAAAAATCCGGATCGTGACATCAAGTAAATTTTCTTCCATGACCATTGTGATATAATGATACTTTTCATTTAGATGTTTGGTCTTAAAATGAAAAGTAAAGTGGCATGGATAGATAGGAAAGCTGATAGATCGCCTTGAGAGAAAGTTTGGGCTGAAAAGCATGCTACAGGAAAATGGGCGAAAGCAGAAGTATAGAGAATCATCTTGGCATGTTGTACTTACTTCATCTGGCAAGGGTGGAATAATAGGATATTTCGAAATACCAAAAGAACAAATGATCAACTAGTGAAGTTGGTGGCCTAGAAGATCCCTGGTAAAGGTAATTGTAAAGTAAAAGTGGCAGGGTGTCTAAAGAATGAACTACTATCCACAATTTGATTCCTTCTTCTCCAACCAGAAATAGATTTGGTGGTTGTAGATCTCAGGAATGTAGTGATCTTATTTTTGTTTTTATGAAAGGTATGTTATTTCGTAGATTCTTAGGTTATTTTGTTTGCACAAAAACATTTTTTCTGGTAATGAAAAAATTATTTTCCAAAAAGAAAAAGTAGAGTGCTTGAGACAGATTGCAATATGATTATCACAAAATAAAACATACCTTGAGTGCTCAAAGCCAATATTATTAATAAACTTCATCATCCAAAGTAATTCTTTAGCATCTTCGGTGATAGCAATATATCTAGATTTTATGATGGATAGAGCTATTGTCGTATGTAGTCTAGATTATCAAGAAATAGCTCCCTTTGCAAAAGTAATCAAAATAATCAAAAGTGGGTCTTTTAAATTATCGAGACTGCCTCCCAAATTAGAGTCTCGGGTTTATAAGTTGAAAAGGGGGCAAATATATTTTCTGCAGAAATAAAAAATCATTGATCTTGCCTTTTTCAAACATTACAATTGATCACGTTGAAATATACTATTTTGCTCATATTCGCCTCTAATCCGTAAAAATCATGAATAAATAACCAAAGTTCTAATATCAAAGTTATATAGAAAGAGGTAAACTCAAAAATAAAAAAAATAACGAACACCAAATTTTAATGTGACAAATCAAAGGTAAAAATTACGAGATCACAGAGATCCAAAAAGCTCTATTATAACAATAAAAGAGTTATAAAAGTTCTCTAAGTTGACTAATAATAAGTATCAAATACGAAGCAACAATAGCAATAAAATTAATAATAACCAATTGAAAAAAGAAAATAAATCACCCAAAAATATAGCTATTGTTCACAGCCTCAATACGATTATTGGGATAAGGTTTACACTGGTGTTATAAGGGTAACAATACCTGTGCTAATCCTTATTTTAATTTTAATAATTGTTTTAATTTTCTTTTTGAATATTAATAAAGTCGAGCCCTAGGCACTTGCCTAGTGGATTGCCAAAAAAAAAAAATTATTCACAGCCAAATATGAACTTAAACGCCTCCAAATCTAATCTTTGGGTTCGGATCGAAGATCGAGATGTTAGAACCACTTATTCAAAATTTTAGGTCAATCCAACTGTAATAAAATCGAGAAATGCAATCTGGGGAAATCTAGTATGCGCAAAAATCTTTGGAGCAAAGAAAAGTTTTCTCTCTTTTTCTAATAAAGTGACTTCTCTCTCAAATTTTTTGCATGTGCTAAAGTCTTTTAAAGACTGATATCAATGAGTAAACAATAATTTTTAAAATTTTTCCTATTGATAAATAATGAGTGGTGCTTTCTCTTAAAGTCAAAATCAACTCCAAATAGGAATAAAAATAAAATCCAGCTTCAAATAAGTATAAAACCCAAAAGTAAGTAGGACTAGATCATTGGACCTTTGTCCTAACAAACTCCTCCTCCAGTCAATGAGCTAAATGTTTCTTCAAATAGAGGAGCTATTGACAACCTTCATGCCTATCAATATTCTATAAAACTCATGCTTATCTGTAACCATCAGTAATATTACTAGTGTGTATCTTCTCAACCTCAAATAATTTTTCTTTCACAATCATTGTTATTCAATGATATTTTCTATTTATATGTTTGGTCTTAGAATGAAAAGTATAGTATTCGATAAGACAATAGTAATCTAATTATCAAAATATTCAAGATCATTAATAAACTCATTCATCTAGTAAGTTTTTAACACCTTCAATGATAACAATATATTCAGGTTATGATGGATAGAACTATGAACTATGAATTGATATGATTTTAACTATAGTTGAATCGGCTAAATATCAAAAAATTTATTGAATCTTGGTAAAGTAATTATTCTTTTCCAATCTAAGACATTGTGAATTGTTTTTACAGGATGAACGCGTAGTGATATAAGGTAGTGATGAATCGAGTCATGCCAACTGAGACTTATCCCTTATTTTTCGATTTTTAAATACGAATTAACCTAAATAGCCGTTAATACAATCACTTGAACTAAAAATAACTGATAGAGGTATAATATCTGCTTAATTTATGATGATATGTGTATAATTATATATAATTAATGTATCATCTATGTATATGGCTAAAAAAATAAGCAATAAAAATGATCGATTATTTGTATAAAAATCTCAATTTTAAATTGGAAGTATTTTCCTGCTAAACTAAGCAACAAAAAATACGTAGATCTTAACTTAACTATTTTAAGAAAAATAATTTGTTTAATAAATTCATATAAAGAGCTAATATGTAGTGATCCATTAATTCCCAAAAATACCATTGTTGTTAAGCTGGGTTTGAAGTGAGAAGCTCAAGATCAGCTGTAACAGAAATTGTGAAAGAGAGTTAACAGAAATTCAAATACACAGCTGAGATTAAATAGAGTTAATGAGCTGCAATAGCCAGGTTGAAGCCACGTCACCTTGTAGTTGTTATAACCACCATCGAAGAGAGAAGGCAGCAATCACGTCAATATTCTCTCTTCTTTTTCCTTACCCAATATTTGTTCTCTCTCTCGATTCTCCTCTAACTTCTTCTTCTTTCTTCTTCATTCTGCAGATTTCCTCAGCTATGGAGTTCCAATTTAGGAGATAGTTATTTTCATTTTACCATTGTAGTTCAACTTCTTCTTTTAATTAATATAAACATAAAAAGTATCCCAAATTCCTTTTAATTCTGCAATTTAGTTGTTTAAATTCTTTAATTTTTATTGAGATCATTACAATTGGTATCGGAGCCTCGATTTAATTCAGCGACTATGAAGGTGGTGATGGTTGAAGGAACGAGGCTAAAAGTTATAGATGATAAGCTGGTAAGAGACAAGGAGCTTTTGAACGAAGTTCTGACCACTCAAGAGGAATTACACAATACTCAAACTGGGATGTAGGGTTCCTTAGAGCTAATCTTATAAAGGTTGGAAAATTTGGAAAGAGTTCCCCGATAAGCTCAAGGTGAAAGACCTCAATGAGATGGGCTCTTTCCCATACCTGGTCAGCAATTGAGACAATACAGGCCTCATCACAAGCCACTCTATAATTATCCTAGTTATAAAGAATTTGACTAACTTGTGGTATTTTCACCATAAGCCACTTTGTCACACTACGTTTACAAAGGCTTTGACTAATTTGTGATGTTTCCACGAAAAATCACTTTGTCACACAACGGTTACAAAGGATTTTTCTTATGACTCAACCTAATCAATGCTTCTAATAAAGCTGGATAGGAGTTACAATAAAGAACACATAACAAAGACTCAACAACCCTAAGGATTTACGATATCATCAATCTTGGATCAGGTCCTTGAGATTGCAGCAACTTTTTTCTTGAGAGAGGTTCTTGAACACTTGAGAGAATATTTTCCTTTTCTGATTTTGCAAGTGTTGAACCTGAATTTTGTGCCTTGCATAAGCTTATACTACACAAGACATTCTTAGTGATGTCCAATTTCAATGGTGATGTAAAATCTAAATGGAAAACGGTTGTTGCAGTGTCTGCTGCACTATTGTAGGCACTCACTTTCTGCAATCGCTTTCCAACTATAGTTGGCTTGTACTTCTGTTAGAGAACCTTAAGGGACCAGGTCCTTGTTGTGTTCCTCTTTGTACAGTTGCAGACGATCACTCAGTTGCGTTCCGGCTGTATAGTTGACTTGTATTTTTGTCAGTGAACTATAAGGGACCAGGTCCTTGTTGTGTTCCTCTTTGTACAATTGCGTACAGTCACTTTCTACAGTTGCGTTCTAGCTGTATAGTTGACTTGTACTTCTGTCAGAGGTGCACAAAAGGATCATGTTCCTGATCTAGTTCTTGTGCACACTGCCCAGGTTGTCTTGAGTTGAGTCCACTAAATGGTGTTTTGTACAAACTCATTGTAGCTACACCTTGATTACATCACTTGAAGTGATGCGAGCACTTTAGCTGGTCAGAGAATGAGCGGGCGTTGGAACCAGTGGATTACGACAGAATCTTTATTTTCATCTGTGTCCAATTGACTTTGTACTGCCGTGAGGAACCTACAAGAGTATCAGGTCCTTGTTTAGGTTGCTACCTCCGGAAGCTTAGTAAGTTCACATTTGGCTGGAATCCTTAGATGCGGTGTAATCTAAATGAGTCAGATTCCCTATCTAGTTCTTGATATTAAGTTTGTTAGATCATCAAAACACAAGGCAAAGAATTAAAAACCTATCAATCCTATAAAATACCTTGATGTGTTTGCAGAACCCAAGTCTTTACCCCTTGTCAGGACCTTATATCACGCCATTCTTTTGAAGCCTGGAACCAGGCCAGTCAGCCCGAGGCCTTACAAGTACAACTACTATCAGAAGGATGAGTTGGAAAGGCAAGTTAAGTAGCTGCTCACTAATGGCATGATACAACATAGTCAATCACCCTTCTCATCACCAAAATTTCTTATAAAAAAGAAGGATGGGACTTAGAGTTTTTGTGTAGATTATAGAGGGCTGAATGACATCACAATAAAGGAAAAGTGTCCCATACCTATTATGGATGACCTCTTAGATGAACTAAGTGGATCGATGATCTTTTCCAAGGTAGATTTGAGAGCTGGTTATCTTCAAATCTGATTGAGGTTAGAAGATGTATATAAGATAGCTTTCAGAACTCATTTAGGCTAATATGAGTTCAATGTGATGCTATTTGGGTTAAAAAATGCATCAGTTACCTTTCAAGATTTGATGAACCAGATTTTTCAACATTTTGTTGAATCACGTTCTCAATCTAAACATGTGTTGATTCATGTAGGTTTTGATAAATGACAAACCAACGAGGATGGAACAATAACAGTCCAAGTACAAGAGAAACAGTACAAGGTCGAGAATTGCAAATGAAGTTAACTGTTGAGTCGTCCTATTTTGTAATCTTGACTCAACGATATATTCTAATATTGGCTCTCACATAAAATCATTTTTCATCAACTCATGCATCTTTATGTTCAAACAAATAAGTTGCATTTTAGCCAAAATGATTTTCAAACTTGTATTTTGAATCTGGACAAACAACAATCGATTGTCATAAAGACTGCCTAAACTGGAACTTTTAAACAATCGATTTTATTATGACTGTGCTTAAATGAATTTTTGGAAATAGCTAACAATCGATTGTCAGTGGTAAACAATCGATTGTCATGATACAGTGTCTCAATGAATTTTTCAAAGTAGCAAACCAATCGATTGTCATAACTAAACAATCGATTGTCTTGAGGCAGTGAGTTACTAAAATTTTCCAAAATGCAAAACAATCGATTGTCATGATTTAACAATCGATTGTCACGAGGCAGTGTGTTTTCAAAATCTTCTATAATTCACAACAATCGATTGTCATAGTCCAACAATCGATTGTCGTAGTACCGTTGTCAAAAATGCTTTTGAAATTCAAATTGACAATCGATTGTCTTCATGAAACAATCGATTATTGAAGCTGCAAAATCCCAAACAGATTTTTACAATCATTTTTGTTCTTAAAAGTCAAGATCTGTTAGTTGAGAATTTATTACACAATCTGGTTTATTCAAAACGTTGTCAGAAATATTTTGAATTTGTAAACCACAATCGATTGTCAAGGGGTAACAATCGATTGTTGAGTTTCCAAATCTGACACAGATCTTTTACAATCGATTTTCTGCTTAAAAGTCAAGATTTGTCTTTTGAAATATTGGTTAACAATCGATTGTTAGGGTGTGACAATCGATTGTCATAAGCATAAAATCAGGGATTTTGTTTGACAATAAGGCAACGGTCAGATACTCTATCTTTTATAAAAACACTCCTCTAAAACTCGTTTTTACACAACACAACTGATCCAAAATCTGTCAAAGTTTACAATCTACATTTGCATACATATCATTCAAATACATTATTTTTTTTGAGAGCCAATCTTGATATATCCACTCTGTAAGAGAGTATTGTTTAAGTGAGTAGAAAGTGTTCTTGTATACACTTGTTGCAAGAGGAAATATTGTATTTCTTCTTGAGAAGTCTTGGAGTGAGGTATCTCCAAGCAAGGTTGTTTGAGGCTTGTGTGACTCAAGTTCTCAGGTTGTAACGGTTCGTTAGGCACCCGTAAGCTTAACAGAGAAGTCTTGGGGTGAAGAATCTCCGAGCAAGTTGTTTGAGGCTTATGCGACTTAAGCTCTCAAGTGTAAAGGTTTGTTAGGTACCTGTAAACTTAACGGTTTGCTGAGGCTTGTGTGACTCAAGCTCTCAGGTTGTAACGGTTTGTTAGGCACCCGTAAGCTCGACGGAACTAGTGGAAATCTCGAGAGAGTCTCTCGGGGACTGGACTAACCACAAGGTGTGGTGAACCAGTATACATCGTGTGTTCCTTCCGCATTTATTTAATTTCCGCACTGATTTAATTCCTGCAGATTTTAATTCCACAAAATTTTTTATAAACGCTATTCACCCCCCCTCTAGCGTTAAGCACTCATTCTAACACCTTTCCTTTGAAAGTTTGTATTGGTCTTTTTTATGACATCCTTATTTACGGTTTATCTGAAAGAGATCATGTGACTCATCTAATTATTGTTTTTGATACCCTGAAGGAATATTCCTTGTTTTCTAAAAAGTCTAAGTGCTCATTTGGTCAGTCTAAAGTTGAGTACTTAGGACATATCATAACTGGTGAAGGAGGGTCCACTGATCTATCTAAAATACAAGCTATGGTCGACTGGCCTAGACCAAACTTAGTGAGGGCACTTAGGCGATTCTTAGGATTGACTGGATACTATAGGAAGTATATTGCTAACTATGGAATCATTTGTAGACTCTTAACTGACTTACTCAAAATGGATGCTTTTAAAGGGAATGATGGAGCTGATCTAGCCTTTAATACTCTCTAGAAAGCTATGTCTTCTACACCAGTGTTAGCCTTACCTGACTACACTAAGGAGTTCATAGTGGAGACATATGCCTGTCAAAGTGGCATTGGAGCTATGCTTATGCAAGAGGGTAGACCAATAGCCTATTTTAGCAAGGTTTTGGCTCAAAAGCACATGGGTAGTCAATATATGTGAAGGAATATATGGCCTTGTTGAATGCAGTTGACAAGTGAAGGAAGTATTTATAGTACATTCATTTTGTGGTTAGAACTGACCACCACAACTTGAAATACATCATGGAGCAAAGAGTTATTCTATTATAAAACATAAGGGATTGACCAAGTTACTTGGGCTGGATTATGAAGTACAATACAAGAAAGGGGTTGAAAATAGGGTAGCCAATGCCTTTTCTAGGCAAAAGAAGATTCATAATGTTACATAGGCCAATCTCAAGGAACATTGCAGGCAAATCAGTGTCTCAGTTACTTCTTGGATGGAGGAGATAACACACAGTTATGAATGAGACTCTAAAGCTACAGAAGTGATCAGTCAGACAACAGTGACTCTACAAGGACCTAACATCTGCGTTACACTTCCAGCATACTCAAAAAGGGAAAGATCTATATTTGTACTAATGGTGATCTCAAAACTTAGCCGATCTCCATATTCCATGATTCTCCTGTAGGTGGACATTCAGGATAGCTTGGAACTCTAAAAATAAGTATTCTATTGGCCTAGAATAAAGCAGATGGTCAGTGACTATGTGGCCAACTGTGATATTTACCTCAAGAGCAATGATGAAAATATGGCCTATCCAGGATTATTGCAGCCGCTACCCATTTCTAACCAAGCTTGAAGCCACATTAGTATGGATTTCATAGAAGGTTTGCCCAAGTCCCAAAACAAAGAAGTTATCCTTGTAGTGGTTGATCGAATGACCAAGTATGACCATTTTATAGCCCTTGCTCACCCTTATACAACAGCAATAGTATCTGATGTGTTCTGGAAGAAGATACATTGCTTCTATGGCAATCTTGAGTCGATAGTAACGAACAGAGATAAATTATTCCTAAGCAACTCTTGGAAGTACTTATTCAAGCTATTGGGGAATTAACTACACTACAACACTGCTTACCACCCTCAAAGTGATGGACAAACTGAAAGAGTCAATAAATGTTTAGAGAACTACTTAAGATGCATGACTGCTAGTAGACCAACACAATGGAAGCAATGGCTAATTGTTGCAGAATGGTGGTATAACACCAACTTCCATACCAGCCTCCAATGCACCCCCTTGGGGCCTTGTATGGTTACCCCCTCCCTCCAACTATCCTTAGGACCCTTATTAGAGGCAGTCTTATAAGGTGTTGAAGATACAGATAAGAAGGAAACAAATGAAACAACTGTTAAAAGACAACCTCACTAAATCTTAGAAGATGATGAAATACTATGCTGACAAAAGAAGATCAGAAAGGGAATTCCAAGTGGATGACATGGTCTATTTGAAACTGCAACCTTATAGACAAACATCCCTTGCATTGAGAAAGAACCTAAAGCTGAGCTCTGGGTATTATAGCCCCTATAAGATTCTGGTTAGAGTTGGTATAGTGGCTTACAAATTAGACCTCCTTCTGAATCCAAAGTCCACCATGTGTTCCATGTCTCTCTACTCAAGAGGAAGGTAGTGGCAGTGAAGATCACTCTGCTATCATGGGTGAAGATGGCCAATTCTTGGTAAAGCTAGTGGCGATTCTGCAAAGACAGCTAATAAAGTGGAACAATGCTGTTGTGGTTAGAGTATTGGTGCAATGGTCAAATCTAACTCCAGAAGATGCCACGTGAGAGGATTATCAGTTCATCAAAGCCAAGTTTCTAAACTTCGACTCAAATATTTGAGGACAAGGATTCTTTTAAGGGGTGGGTATGTAATGATCCATTAATTCCCAAAAATATCATTGTTGTTAGCTGGGTTCGAAGTGAGAAGCTGAAGATTAGTTGTAACAGAAATCATGAAAGGGAGTTAATAGAAATTCAAATACACTACTGAGATTAAATTAGAGTTAATGAGCTGCAAGGGCCAGGATGAAGCTACGCCAGGTTGTAGTTGTTATAACCACATTCAACAGAAAGAGAAGGCAGCAATCACCGGGTCAATATTCTCTCTTATCTTTCTTCACTCATTCTCTGTTCTCTCTCTCTATTCTCTTCTAATTTCTTTTTCTTTCTTCTTCATTATCCAGATTTCCTCAGCCATGGAGTTCCAATTTATGAGGTAGTTATTTTCATTTACCATTGTAGTTCAACTTCTTCTTTTCATTAATATAAATAGAAAATTGTCCGCAATTTACTTTTAATTCTCTAATTTAGTTGTTTAAATTCTTTTGTTCTCATTGAGATCATTACGCAATGGAAATATGTACTAGGCTACCGTACATTATTATGTGATTCTTATGACCTACAAACTCAAGATCACTAACTAGACTAGATCTTGAACCTAGATTTAACGGTATACACCAAATTATAGAACCAATTTTGTTTGGGCGCGTATCCCAATGTGCTTAAAAGAAATATGATATATATCTACAACACACCAAGATGGTGGAAAATCTAAAATGTCATATAGGGACATGGTCACATCCTCAGATTATATGGTTTTCACCCCAAATGATAACCAATCCAATATAGATCTGTCAGAATCTTTTTTAGAAGAAGGAGAAGCAATGGCAAATTTAATACCCTCAACCACTTGAGGCACTAAATTGATCCCTCTTATGGAGGAGAATAAAGAAAGAATTTATGAAATATGGCAATGTTCCATCATTATCAAACTATTTGGAAAACGCACGATGCACCAATACTTAAAAATAAAATTCAAGAACTTTGAAGACCAACATAAATCTTCTCCTTAATCGATCTGGGAGAAGATTATTTTATCATCAAATTCCAAAAAAAGGAAAATATGGAGAAAGCACTTCATCAAGGCCCATGATTTGTAAATGGGCATTACCTTTCTGTGATAAGATGGAAATCAAACTTTGTGGCTACCAATGAAAAATTAACTATCTAAGCAATATGGATTAGATTGACACAATTACCAATGTAGTTTTATGATGGAAAAATATTAGAGAAAATTGGCAACTACATTGGTTTACTGAAAATTGATGTTTGTACATCAACAACAATGAGAGGTCGCTATGCTAGGCTCTATGTTGAAATTCCATTGGATCTCCCAGTGCAACCATTCATCTATATTGGTACTCATATGCAGTATATTCACTATGAAGAAAAAAATTTACTATGTAAGAAATGTGGAAGATTGGGACACCCTATATATAAGTTTAGCTAGCAAAACACAAAATTAAACTCCTGCTCAGTTACTACTACACCAAGGTCAATCGAAGAGAGCCAAGAGCGCGAATGGAAAACTGTCACCTTCAACAAAGGCAAGAGACAGAATGTGGTAAAACAAATAACCACGCGCCAAAGGAGAAGCTATAAGGTCTAGGTATCTCAGTAAATCTATACAATGCAAACACAGGTAATTACACCGATACTCAAGTTTTATAATATAAATCAAAAGGTCCTGCTAAGAACATTACAATCAGGAACAATATAGACAAACCCACTCTTCTAATCCAAAACCACTTCACCATCCTAGATGAAGAGCACATGGTTTTGGATGAAATTAAAATAAATGAAGAAAAATATTCCTCCTAAAGCCTCCCATACAATTAGCCATTTGGGAACAAAGGCAAATGACGTGGCAACACTAGACTTATATTGTAAGGAATAGGCCGGTTGTTTTTAAAATTAATGACCGGATCCCCTATTATCTACTTTCCCCAAGTTTATTTCTGCTATTTTGGTTATTGGGAAATCTTGGAATTCAGAGACCACAAAAACTCAACACCTTTTTCATTTATAAGTAGCATATGAAAGAGAGTTTTGGGCGTCTTGGTATTAGATCCGCTTCAACCGTAATCGTTACCTGACCTAGAAAAGTGGTTTTAAACCGAAAACTTCTGTTAGGTTCTTAGTAGCAGTCGACAACCCCAAAATGAGAAAATGACTTTTAACTGTGAAGCTATAAGGTATCATACCCTGGGGATTACAAAATAACAAAAAAGTAAAAGTGACCGAGATGCGAGGGGAAAACTTTTGTTTAATATTTCTGGAAAGGCCGCCTATTTATCCTAGGATTGCCAAACATTTGGTACTGAATTTCCTCCTCCCTTTTTAGTAACAAAATGGACAAACGATCGACCTGAACAACAAAAAGTGAATAGAAAAACCAAGTCCTAACTACATACCTACAATATGGCCATACGCATCCAGGATGTAAACAAAGTATCTACCGTCCGTGCCATTACTAATTAGATCCAAATAAATTTTGTTTAGCCCGAGAATTTGTTCTTTTATATTTTCGTCTATAATAAAGGAATGTTCCACTATGTCTTTAAAACTGAGTCCTTCTGGTTCTGGTAATTGCATATTTACTTTTGTATCACGATAATCTTTCCAAAGCTTCTTTAGTATAAATTCGGTCCTTTGTTTTAGTTGTTCTAGATCCAACTCATGTATACATTCCAAAATAGTACTTCCTTCTAATACTCTTCCAGCTTTATAAGCACAAAAAATAGTTATCGAAAGAATAAGTCCGACTCCAAGGGTAGTGATGTGATCATCAGAAATCTTTCCATCTCTAATGAAAATTCTTCTAGTTCCGCTTCCTGCTCTTCTAATTCAGAAAGACTTGTCGTAAAAAATGAGTTAGTTGGTTGTTGACCAACGGAAATCATGGGAGAAAAAAAGATGTACAACCTTCTTTGTCTGCACATCTTCTCTTATAATATTTATTGAACATTCGAGCCTTCGTTCTTGCCTATAACTATAATAAGAGGTCAAGAATGAAGTCGTCTATTCTTTCACTTCTCTTCTGCCATTCTGTGCTTTCCCCTCGTACTATTAAGGGAAATCAAGGCAAGGAAACCTTGGTATGCACGAGAAACGCATATGAAACCAACCAAAAGTACGTTTTCGGAATCAGGTGAGTCAACGGTCAGGAGCCCAATCAAAACTAGCTACACTTCCCTTTCAGCCTGCCTGCAATCCAGTGAAACAATTAGACAAAGAGGACTTGTTTTCACGCGAAAAGTGACTCAAGGAAGTCTCACTTGGAATAGAGCTCACCAGAAAAAAGACAGGTTCAAGTACGAATGCTATTCCGTGAGTTTAGACGGAAGTAAATAACTGATAGTTATCTGTGCCCAAGGTCAGATTATCGACATCTGTATTGGGGTAGCAAGAAGATGCATTTGCTGATAACATATCCATCGCCCTTCCTTGGTCCGTCCCCATAGCAAGCTTCCTATTGGCTTCTCACCCTGGATTGAGACTCGCTCTTCTCGTCCACAAGAATAGTTGTCTTCCTGGTTAACTAGTCATTGGTCTTTGGCACCAAAGAAAGTCGAGAAGGTTGGAACGCAAGGTGGTTGTCTCTCAAAGAACTGTGTAAGAAGAGTCCGTGAAAATGGCGTGTGCATCAAAGAAAAGAAATGGAAGGGAAGCGCGTAGTCCCTCGATTCAGGGATCGGTAGCGTCTTCCTCGGTCGGTAGGTGGGCATGAATGGAGCTTCCAGGAGTTAGTAAATTCGATTCCTGGGCAACCATTAGTATCGTCAGTTGGTGCTTTGGAGTTTGGGATAGGTAGAATATGGTGCCACAATTGTAGTCTACTCGGCAAACGTCGATTCTTTGCTGGAGAAGCCCTATGGTAAGGGGAGATACAAAGACTATTCAGTACAGCAGAGAGAGTCTACTTGATGGCTATGATACCACATGAGAAGATGCTCCCGAAGACACACACATGGAAACCTCATCTAATCATCCCAGATTACAGAATAGAAGAGATCTGGGCCAGGACGTTCTGTTTTGAGTTTCAAAGAGTTTTAAGACACTTAGTCCCTAAATAAGAGCTTAAGTGTTGGAAATTTATCCATAGTTAGAACAGTGTAAAGATGATCTCGAAATGGAAATCTATGGTTGTGTTAGCTTCATTGAGTGATTTCGGGTTTGGGATCGTGTTCAGATTGTATTTTGGAGGTCTTGCGAAGTTTGAATTTTTTAAGTTTCCGGTCCTATAGCGAGATTTTGATCCGAGTGTCAGAATAAATTTCGGATGTTGCACTAGCTCTGTCATGTCATTTATGATGTGTGTACAAAATTTCAGGTCATTCGGACGTGGTTTAGTTAGGTTATTTATCAAAAGAGTATTTTGAGGGAATTTGGAGTTCTTAGGCTTAAATCCTTGATTAATTTGAGTTTCTGACGTTTTTATAGGCGGTTTAAGGATTGGTACAAGTTTGAATAAGGTTTTAGGATATGTTGGTGCATTTGGTTTGGGTCTCGGAGGCCTCGGGTGTGTTTCAAGTGGTTAAACGAATCATTTCAAGTTAGAAAAAGTTGCAGATTTTGCTTCAAGTCTGTTGCAGACATTTCTTCTTCGCGATTGCGGTCCCTTTCTCGAGATCACATAGAGTAATTCCGGAGGGGGACCAATTCCTTTTTTGTGATTGCATGACTTGGCTCGCAATCGCGTAGCTTTGCCCCTTCCTTCTTCGCGATCGCAGCTGCTCCCTCGCGTTTGGATAGTAGAAACTGAGTCGGTGGCTCAATGGACCCATTTCTTCTTCGTGTTCATGTGTCTTCAAATGTCGCGAAAGGCCATCCCTTCCTCTTCCGTGATCGCGTGCCTTCCCTCGCATTCGTGTAAGCTATTTTCCTGGAGCCTTCATTTTACTCTTCAAGATCAAAGGCCTACCTTCATGATTGCAATTCACAAATTACCCCGGCAGTTATAAAATTTCAAAACTGAGGGTTTATCCATTTTAACCAAAATATAAGCTTGGGAGCTCGAATTTGAGCGAGATTTCGAGGGGTTACTTTTCAAAGATATCTATTGGGTAACGACTCTAAACTCCTTTTTACTTGTAGCCTACTAATCTAAGCATAAATTCCTTCTTTAATTTTGGATTTTGAATGAAAAATTGATAAAACTTCATTGATCGAATTATTAAGTTTTGAGTGGGTTTTGACATCCGATTTGAGAGATTTTTATATGGTTAGACTCGTGAGAGTACGAGGATTCTGAAAATGTTAATTTCACCTGATTTCGAGACGTTACCCTGATGGGCGTTTGGTTATTTTAAATAATTTTGCGTCTTAGCTTTGAGTTAAATCATAGAATTAGTTGCTTGAGATGTTATTTACAATATATAATTGAATTGAATAGATATAGTCCATTTAGAGTCGAATACTCGTGGAAAACGTGTGGTTTCGAGTTAATTTTGAGCCGGTTCGAGGTAAGTGGCTTGTCTAACTTTGTGTGGGGGACCTTTCCCCTCAGGGTATGATATATGGTAATTGAATGCCTTGTACGTGAGGTGGCGAGCATGTATTTGAGCTAATATTGAGAATCCGATTTTACTTTAAGTATTCTAATTGAGTTCCTTTCTTACTTGCTTTATTCTACTTGCAAATATAGTCTGTGTTAGTTTAGAGAAGTATGTTTAATTGCCTTGAATTGCCTATTTTCTTAAATTGCTTTATTTGCATTACGTGAAGCATACCAGGCTAGAAGTTCATGTTGCCTTGGTAATAAATTCCATTTTCGAACATCTTCTTGTTTTTGCTGTGTATTTACATTGGGACTACAAATGTAGGATTCCGATAGCTCCCTCATTGTTTGTTTACTTTGCGACAATGGGTTATATTCTCAGTAGACCCCCCTACACATTTATATTTGGGACTACAAATCAGATTCCGCTAGATCCCCACGCATTGATAGTTGGACAATGGGACGGTACACCGGGAGATCCTTCGGATATACACATATAATGGACTACGGGACGGTATCCCAGGAGATCCACTGGATAGTTGAGATTGGCACTATAGGACGGTATCCTGGAAGGTGCCCGGATGATAAGACTAACTTGAGTTGTATTTCTTCCGTGATTTGTGGTCTTTGTGCTAGTTGTTGTTGTTTCCTTCCATTCTATGATATTTCTTACTGTTCCACTTAATTATACTGCTTTATTTCATACTATTAACCTTATATTTTATTTAATCTCAGTAGGGCTCTGAATTTCGTCGTCACGACCCGAATGAGGTTAGGCTTGGCACTTACTGAGTACCGTTGTGGTGTACTCATGCCCTTTCTGCGTATGTTTTTCATGTATAGATACATGTACCTCTACACATGCTTATCATTCTTGAGGCAGGGATAGCATTTGGAGACTTCGAGGTATATCTGCCGCATCCTCAGAATAAAGAGTCTCCTTCTTTACTCTATCTTGTAGTGTTAGCCCTCTACCATACCATTGATGTATACATTTCTGGAGATTAGAGCACTTTATTATATTCCTTCTAGCTTGTGTTCCCATGAGATTCTGAGTTTTGGGATAGTTTGTAGAAGTTTGAGTTTTTATGTTGTATATGCCGAGTGACATTTTATATTTTGCTTTCTTCTGTTTAAAGTTTTTGGATTTAAGTTATATTTCTGCAAGTTTCGATTGTTTTTCCGCATTGTTTAGGCTTACCTAGTCATAAATGACTAGGTGCCATCACGACATTTCACGAAGGACGAACTGGGGTCATGACACATATGTGCCTACTTCTACTAGTAATGAAAAAAGTGACATGCTAATAGATATTAACAAAGATATCATTAACCCTAATAAAACTACTAACTCTACACAGCAAGCCACTAAACAAACTAATCAACAGACTACAAATCCTCCTATTACCAATCATACAAGCAAAAATCTTTCCCCAAATATTGGGAATATCAAACACCCAAAGCATGCTATCCACAAAGCTTCTAAGGAACCAAATGATAACAAAATGGCCATTTCTAAAGAACACGATAAGGATACAAAATCCTTTCAGATTCACCCTATAAATCTAAAAGGTGACCATTTAGAGGCCATGCAAGAAGACCATCCAATCATTTCCTCTACAACCAATCCCATCCCCTATATTGATAGCCCAAATTCCACGCTTGTTGAAAACTCATTAAATACCAAACAATCCACTCAAAATGCTAAGAACCTCATATTCTCTATGAAGGAGAAACAGATTAATCCAAATACTAAGGCAACTCAAAAATCCAACGATGGAAAATATACCCCAAGCACCACTATAACCAGAAAATCCTCAAGAGATCTATGTCCAACCCACTCAAGCCCAAGACTACCAACCATTTTCCTGGACGAAAATGAGGCTAATAAGACATGGAGTCTCATTGAGCATCCAAGTTAATGTCCAAGAGGTAATAGTAATCAATCACAACACTCAATACCTAGCACAACTGATATCAAAAGGGATGGGTCTAGCAATGAGCAACTACCTGAACCAAATTTGGCTCAACAATATTCTGCACCCTCTAGCACCATCATTGAACCCCAACCTAGTTTAAGTAATAATTCAATAGTGGAACATACCACCTCACTTCAACCCAATTCAACCACAAAATATCCTCCCAGTTCTTCCCTTATTCCCCTCAGAGATGCTAACTCATCTGAATCCCATCTTCATGCCTTGGGAAATCAATCATCAACCATATGAACAACGTCTTAACCAAGAGAACTATAACGACCTGACCCTTTGTACCGTGTATTCCTACCCCGCTTTCCCTTTTTATGTTGTTATATGTTTTAATATGTGTATTTGGAGAGTTTGGAGTAATTCGCATAGAGTTTGGATAGAAATGAGACAATTAGTCGCTTTAAGAGAAAGTTAGTTTGGAAAAGTCAACCGAATGTTGACTTATGAGTTAGAGGGCTCGGAATGAATTTTCGACGGTTCGACTATTTTTGGACGGTGATTAGTGATTTAGGAACGAAAGAAGAACTGAATTTGAAGGTTTGGTGTAGAATTAGGCTTGAATTGGCTAAGTTAGAAATTTGGCGAAGTCCGGTTGATAGGTGATATTTTGATCCAGGAGTCGGAACGAAATTCCGACAGTTGCACTAGCTCTGTTAGGTTACTTTTTATATGTGTACAAATTTTCAGATCATTTGGAGGTGTTTAGGTCGGGTTTTGGAGCAAATGCAAGTTTCGGAAGTTTTAGTTTAACTTAGGCTTGAATCCATGGAAATTGGATGGTTTTGATGTTTATGATAGCGTTTTTATATTGCGAGCAAGTTTGAATGAAGTAACGGGACATATTTATGCATTTGGCTGGGGGCCTGAGGGCCTCGGGGTGAAATTGGATGATGAAAATGAGGATTTTTGGAAATGCAACAGATCTGTTGGCCAAGCTTCTGGTATTTCCACGAAAGCGGGAGAATTTCCGTGGAAGCGGCTACCGCAGATACGGTAAATCAACCGCAAAAGCAGTCTTGGGCCAGCTGGGCAACCGCAGAAGCGGCCAACTCGACGCGTAGGCAAAGACCGTAAAAGTGGTTAAGGACCGCAGAAGCGGTCCGAGTCGACACAAGGGAGACCGCAAAAGCGGTCTATTGACCGCGGAAGCGACCACCACGAAAGCGATCACCGCGAAAGCGGTCATCGTATCGCAGAAGCGGAAATCGCAGGGCATTAATAAAACAGTGTTATAAATTTCATAAGTTAAGAAAACACTTTTGAACTTCGGGGAGAGACGATTTTAGGCGATTTTGAAGAGGGTTTCAAGGGTTTCTTTCAGGCAATGATTATTGACCTTGGATTATGTCTTTATGGTGTAAAATAGTAGGTTAAACAATGAAAATTCAAGGCTTTGAGGCCAAAAATGGTGGTTAGGGCTTGAAGCCTAAGAGAGAGTAAAATGGTGATTTGAGAGGGTAAACAAACTTCATTTTTGATAAACCTTATATGTACGGACTCGTGGCAAGACGAGGAATCCAAAAATATAATTTTCTAAATTTTTCGAGAAGTGGGCCCAGGGCTCAGGTTTTACCAACTTCGTGATTTTTACTGTTTTTCGAATAATTTCAATTGGGTTATGTTTATTTAGCCTATAATAACCTATTCATTATGGTTTTGAATTGATTCGACGCTCGTGGGAGAAGATTCGAAGGGAAAGGGAATTGCAGACCAGGCTACGACCAGTTAGAGGTAAGTAGTTTGTATAGATGATGGCCTGAGGGTTTGAAATCCCGGCTTATCACATCGTGACGCTATGTTAGGGCGTGACTCGAACCCCATGGCAGGTGCGGGGTTGTAAATGATTGGGGATTTGTGACATGGTCCATCCCGTGAGCTAGATAAATTATTGGCGTTTGACAACACATTGTGTTGTTGATAATTGGGCTTAATGCCATGTTTGGGGCCTTGTGCCGATCTGTAGTACCCGTCTAGGGTGAATATCTATGTTATGACATGATTGCATAATCATTGATCTCAATCCTGTGATCAAACACCATAAATAAAATGCTAAGTCACTTTTCCTGAAATTAAATAATCAAATTATATTCACCTTAATAATCGAAAAAAAAGGGAAGCTAGATTGAATCTGTTTATTTGACTCATATGCATATTATGGACTGAGCATGGGCCAGGCTACTAATCCACAGCGGATATATATTGATATTTGCGCTTGGGCTGAATGAGCCCCTCCGGAGTCTGTACACACCCCCAGTGAGCGCCATCGACGTTAAATGGATCGGGCTGCACGTTCCACAACGAATTCATGTGCATTGCATTACATCTTTATCTGATACTTGGTTGTTGTTGTGATACTGTTATGCTTTTATCCTGTAGCGAAGTTACAGGATTGTTAGTTATAGCTTTGTGTTGTGGTACTTTGTGGATTTCATGCTTCAGTCATTTTCTATACTTATTATTCACTGAGTCGGTAGTACTCACCCCTACTCCCTGCACCTTGTGTGCAGATTCAGGTACATCGGAGGCTTAGTTGATTCTTGTAGTCTCCAGAGATATTTTAGAGTCATTGAGGTTGCTGCATGATGTTCGTAGGACCTGGCTGCTCTTTTTTTCTCCATATGATTATCATTATATATTTTCCCGGATATTTTGGTTTTAGTATTCAGATTCTATTATTATTACTCAGTTTTGTTTAGAGGTTCTAGACTCGTCACCCACAAATCACATGGGTGTGTTTGATTTTTCTTATTCTGCCTATACCACATTACTAATATTCTTGGATTATTATTTTGTTAAATTCTCGGTTTGAGACTTAAATGTTACGTTAAAAGCGATTGTTGGTCAGGCTTACCTAGCCTTAGGGCCGGGTGCCATCACGATCGGGTTGGGTCGTGACAAGATGGTATCAGAGCCTAGGTTACTACCTCACAAGTCATGAGCTGGTTTAGTAGAGTCTTGTTTATGGGTGTATCGTGCACCACACTTATAAGCTGGAGGCTACAGAACTTTTAGGAAACATCTCACCTTCTTGAAATTCAGGGGCAGCACCTGCAGACCCACAAGCTGCCCAGGTCTAGGATGAGCCTCCAGCTGTTGATGCTCCAGTTGTACCTATTCAGGCACCGGCAATGCCCATCGTGATTCCTGGTCTCCAGGAGTCTTTGACCTTGATTTTGTCCATCTACACTGGCCTGGCTCAGGCGGTTTCAGCCACTACAGCAGCCGCTACTTCTCAGACTGGGGACGGTCATTAGACCCCGATGCTCGCACTCCCGAGCAGATTGTTCAAGGCTTACAGACACCTGGGGTTGCTCCAGTTCAGCCAGTTGCACCGGTTGTCCCAGTTGTGCAGGTCACACCAGTTCCAGCTCATGTCGTCCCAGCTATGCCGGATGATAAGCAGCGGCGGTTGGAGAGGTTCGGTAGGTACCAACCTCTGACTTTTAGTGGTGCTGAGGGCGAGGATGCCCAGGGTTTTTTGGATAAATGCTAGTGTATGCTTCGCACGACGGGTATTCTGGAGTCTAATGGAGTGCCTTTTACCACTTTTCAGTTCACAGGAGCTGCATTTACTTGGTGGGAAGAGTTTGAGAGGCGTAAGCCTATTGGGGCAGCGCCCCTCACTTGGCAGCAGTTCTCCATGGTATTTTTGGAGAAGTATGTGCTCCAGTCTCACAGGGAGGAGCTGCATCATCAATTCGAGCGGTTGACTCACGGTGATATGTCAGTGACTCAGTATGAGTAACGGTTTACTTAGCTGGCAAGGCATGCCATATGGATGATCCCGACAGACAGAGAAATGATCAGGAGATTTATAGATGGCCTTAACTATCCGATCCATATATTGATGACTAAAGAGAGGGCCACATTAGCTACTTTTGAGGAGGTTGTCGATGCTGCACGTCTGATTGAGACAGATCGCCGCTGGGAGCGTGTGGAGAGAGAGGCCAAGAGGCCTCGAGGTTCAGGTAATTTCAGCGGCACCCTGTCTAGGGGCCATTTCCAGCAGGGTAGATTTATTGCGTATGCTTCTCGTTAGCGAAAGACCCATGGGAAAAACTATCCTATTTATGACTTAGAGTTAGCTGCGATTGTGCATGCCTTGAAAATTTGGAGGCATTATCTTTATGGTGTATCTTGCGAGGTATATACAGACCATCGCAGTCTTCAACGATTGTTTAAACAGAAAGATCTTAATTTGAGACAGCGGAGGTGGCTGGAGCTACTCAAAGACTATGATATCACCATTTTGTATCATCCCGGGAAGGCCAATGTGGTGGCCAATGCTTTGAGCCGGAAGGCTATCAGCATGGGTAGTCTGGCATATATTCCAGTTGGGGAGAGGCCCCTTGCGGTTGATGTTCAAGCTTTGGCCAATAAGATGGTGAGTTTAGATATTTCTGAGCCCAGTCGGGTATTGACGAGTGTGATTTCCCGGTCTTCTTTGTATGACCGCATCAGGGAGAGGCAGTATGATGACCTGCATTTGCTTGTCCTGAAGGACAGGGTCCAACATAATGATGCCAGAGATGTTACCATTGGAGATGATGGCATATTGGGGATGTAGGGCCGGATCTGCGTGCCCAATGTGGATGGTCTCTAAGAGTTGATTTTAGAGGAGGCTCATAGCTCGCGGTATTCGATTCATCCGGGTGCCGCAAAGATGTACCAGGATTTGAGACAACATTACTAGTGGAGAAGAATGAAAAAGGATATTGTGAATTACGTGGCTCTGTGTCTCAACTTTCAGCAAGTTAAATACGAGCACTAAAGACCCGGTAGTGTGTTCCAGCGGATGGATATTCCGGAGTAGAAATGGGAAAACATTACTATGGATTTTGTGAGTGGTCTTCCTCGTACCTTGAAGAAGTTTGATTCGATTTGGGTGATTGTGGATAGACTGACTAAGTCTGTGCACTTCATTCCAGTATGTACTACCTATCCGGCGGAGAAGTTAGCAGAGATTTTTATTCGGGAGATTGTACGGTTGCATGAGGTTCCGGTTCCATTATATCAGATACGGGTACCATGTTTACTTCCCAGTTCAGGAGGACTTTTCATCGGGAGCTGGGCACACAGGTACAGTTGAGCACAACATTTCATCCATAGACGGACGGACAATCCGAGCTTACGGTTTAGATATTAGCGGACGTGTTACGTGCATGTGCTATTGATTTTGGGGGTTCTTGGGCGGATTCTTGCCACTTAAGGAGTTTGTGTATAATAACAGCTATCAATCCAGCATTCAGATGGCGCCATATGAGGCCTTATATGGGAGACGGTGCAGATCTCCGGTTGGTTGGTTTGAGCCCGGCGAGGCTAGATTATTGGGGACAGAGTTAGTTTAGATGCCTTAGAGAAAGTGAAAGTAATCCAGGAGAGACTTCGCACGGCTCAGTCGCGTCAGAAGAGTTATGCGGACTAGAAGGTTCGAGATATATCTTACGTAGTGGGCGAGAAAGTCATGCTGAAGGTTTCGCCTATGAAAGGCGATATGAGGTTTGGAAAGAAAGGGAAATTGAGTCCAAGGTTCATCGGACCTTTTGAAATAGTTAGGAGAATTGGGGAGTTGGCCTATTGCTTGCCTTGCCACCTAGCTTGTTGGGAGTTCACCCCGTGTTTCATATCTCTATGCTCCGGAAGTATGTTGGGGACCCGTCTCATGTGTTAGACTTTAGCACGATCCAGCTAGACGAAGACTTGACCTATGATGTGGAGCCGGTGGCTATTTTGGGTCGTCAGGTTCAAAAGTTGAGATCAAATGACATAGCTTCGGTGAAGGTGCAGTGGAGAGGTCGGCCGTGGAGGAAGCCACTTGGGAGACCGAGAAAGAGATGCGGAGCAGATATCCTCACCTGTTTGATACTCCAGGTATGTTTCTTGACCCGCTCGAAGATGAGCGTTTGATTAAGTTAGGGAGGATGTAACGACCTGGCCCGTCGTCCCGTGTATTTCTATCCCGTTTTTCCCTTTTAATCATGTTATATGTTTCAATATGTGTATTTATAGAGTTTGGAGTAATTCGGATGGAGTTTGGATAGAAATGAGACAATTAGTCTCTTTAAGAGGAAGTTAGTTTGGAAAGGTCAACCGAACGTTGACTTATGACTTAGAGGGCTCTGAATGGATTTCCGATGGTTCGACTAGTTTTGGACGGTGATTTGTGATTTAGGAGCGAAAACAGAACTGAATTTGGAGGTCCGGTGTAGAAGTAGGCTTGAATTGGCTAAGTTAGAAATTTGGCGAAGTTCAGTTTATAGGTGATATTTTGATCCGGGAGTGGGAATGAAATTCCGACAGTTGCGGTAGCTCCATTAGGTGATTTTTGATATGTGTGCAAATTTTCAAATCATTGGGAGGTGTTTAGGTCGGGTTTTGGAGCAAATGCAAGTTTCAGAAGTTTAAGTTTAACTTAGGCTTGAATCCGTGGAAATTGGATGATTTTGATGTTTACGATAGCGTTTTTATGTTGCGAGCAAGTATGAATGAAGTAATGGGACATATTTATGCATTTGGTTGGGGGACCGAGGGCCTCGGGGTGAAATCGGATGATGAAAGCGAGGATTTTTGGAAATGCAACAGATCTGTTAGCCAAGCTTCTGGTATTTCCGTGAAAGTGGGAGAATTTCCGCAGAAGCGGCTACTGCAAATGCGGTAAATCGACCGCAGAAGTGGTCTTGGGCTAGCTGGGCGACCGCAGAAGTGGCAAATTCGACGCGTAGGGGGGAGACCACGAAAGTGGTTAAGGACCGCAGAATGGTCCCAGTCGACACAAGGGAGACCGCAAAAGCGGTCTATTGACCGCGGAAGCGGTCATCGTATCGCGGAAGCGAAAATCGCTGGGCATTAATAAAACAATGTTACAAATTTTGTAAGTTAAGAAAACACTTTTGGACTTCGGGGAGAGACGATTGTACGTGATTTCGAAGAGGGTTTCGAGGGTTTCATTCAGGTAATGATTCTTGGCCTTGGATTATGTCTTTATGGTGTAAAATAATAGGTTAAACAATGAAAATTCAAGGTTTTGAGGCCGAAAATGGTGGTTAGGGCTTGAAGCCTATGAGAGAGTAAAATGGTGATTCGAGAGGGTAAACGAACTCCGTTTTTGATAAACCTTATATGTACGGACTCGTGGTGAGACGAGGAATCCAAAAATATAACTTTCTAAATTTTTCGAGAAACGGCTCCGGGGCTCGGGTTTTACCAACTTCACGATTTTTAATGTTTTTCAAATAATTTCGATTATGTTATGTTTATTTAGCCTATAATAACCTATTCGTTGTGGTTTTGAATAGATTCGACGCTCGTGGGAGAAGATTTGAAGGGAAAGGGAATTGTAGACCAGGCTACGACCAGTTAGAGGTGAGTAGTTTGTATAGATGATGACCTGAGGGTTTGAAACCCCGGCTTATTACATCGTGACGCTATGTTAGGGCGTGACTCGCACCCCATGGCAGGTGCGAGGTTGTAGATGATTGGGGATTTGTGACATGGTCCATCTCATGAGCTAGATAAACTTTTGGCGTCTGATACGCACATTGTGTTGTTTATAATTGGGCTTAATGCCATGTTTGGGGCCTTGTGCCGATCTGTAGTAACCGTCTAGGGTGAATATTTGTGTTATGACATGATTGCATAATCATTGATCTCAGTCCTGTGATTAAACACCGAAATGGAAATGCTAAGTCACTTTTCCTTAAATTAAATAATCAAATTATATTCACATTAATAATCGGGAAAAAATGTGAAGCTATATTGAATATGTTTATGTAACTCATATGCATATTATGGACTGAGAATGGGTCGGGCTGCACGATCCACAATGGGTATATATTGATATTTGTGCTTGGGCTGAAGGAGCCCCTCCGGAGTCTGTACATACCGCAGTGAGCGTCGTCGATGTTAAATAGATTGGGTTGCATGTTCCGCAGCGAATTCATGTGCATTGCATTAAATCTTTATCTGATACTTGGTTGTTATTGTGATACTATTATGCTGTTAGCCTTTAGCAAAGTTATAGGATTATTAGTTATAGCTTTGCGTTGTGGTACTTTGTGGATTTCTTTCTTTCAGTCATTTTCTATACTTATTATTCACTGAGTCGGTAGTACTCACCCTACTCCCTGCACCTTGTGTGCAGATTCAGGTACACCGGAGGCTTAGTTGATTTTCGCAGTCTGCAGAGATATTTCAGAGTCGTTGAGGTAGTTGCATGACGTTCGCAGGACCTGGCTGCTCTTTTTTTTCTCCATATGATTATCATTATATATTTTCCCAGATATTTTGGTTTTAGTATTCATATTCTATTATTTTTACTCAGTTTTTTAGAGGCTCTAGACTCGTGACCCCCAGATCATATGGGTGTGTTTGATTTTTCGTATTCTACCTATACTACATTACTAATATTCTTGGATTATTATTTCTTAAATTCTCGGTTTGAGACTTAAATGTTACGTTAAAAGATTGTTGGTCAAGCTTACCTAGCCTTAGGGCCGGGTGCCATCATGACCGGGTTGGGTCGTGACAAGAACCCTCATGCACCACCACCCTACCCACATGCAATGCAAGAATAAGTCCAGGTAGAAGCAAGAATGGAGGAAGAAGTAGAAGAGCCCCTCAACCTACCCTTAGAGCAAGTCCTAGAATTCTCAAATCTAGACGGGGTAAAGGTGTTCTATTCAGGGAGATGCATGAGAAGAGGCATGTACTCAACTGTCTCTAGTACTTTACAAGTGCTCAATGGATATAAGGCCACCACAGGATCCAACTGTGGGCAACAGGGACATGATACTTGTGCCATCTCTACGAAGGATCCCTATCTTTCTGGGGGGAGGGAGGAGGGAGAATAGGGAGGCAGGTTAACTTAAATCAAAATCATCCAATGAATCGTCCAACTAATTTTATTATTTGGAATATACAGAGAGGGAACAATGACAACTTTTGAAGGAATCTTATGAGATGATTAATACTCATCGACCTTGCATGGTAACCCTGTTAGAAACTAGAATGATTAATCATTAACATTGGCTTGAGGACTTTGGTTTTACTAAGCTAATCGAGGTTCCACTGGAGGGGCAGTCAGGTGGAATGGTTGTCATGTAGAACTATAAGGTGGCTACATACCACAATTTCACTCGTAGGAACTAGGTAATCCATGCTACAATCGAGGTATAACCCATTCGCAAAACTTGGCTATTTTCTTCTATTTAGAATTAATTATCAATATAGAAACTTTTTGAGGAATAACATAGAAAATGTCACACCTCCTTTTTTTTTCGTTTTCTGTTACATTCCAGTTCGTGTGTGCGTGTGCTGCTGGTTGTTTGGGTGAGAGGTGAAGCAGCAGAAACTACTAGAATGGAGGCTGACAGGTTTTAGGTGGTCGTTTGGTGGAGGAAGCTGGTGGTCGGTGAAGAAGCAACGGCTGAAGTCGGGAGGCAGACTGGTTCGTGACGAAGGAGCAGAGGGGTTGAACTTCCGACAAACTCCTATGCAACTGAGTGGAGATCTGGCCAACAGTGGTTCTTGTGAAGGAGAAATGACGCTAAGGTGGTTGTTAACGATGGGAAAGGTTGGTCGTTTGGTATGAGAGTGGTTATTTTTGCCGGATTTCCGACCAGTTACAGTAGAGGAAGGAGCAGCAGCTCTTAAGAGGAGGGAGTTCATTGGTTGGTTGGTTTTAATGGAGAAGAAGGTGCAGCTGCAATTGGTTATTCGTGTATTGAGGTGGAGATGGGTGTTGTCATGGCTGATGCTATCGTGAAGGAGATGAGGGGCTCATTGTATGCTGGCCCGAAAATGGAAGCGCTGGTTGTGGCTTGGAGATGGAGTCTAGGTTGGTAGGGTTTTTGGTTTTTCATGTTGATGAAGGCGGAAGAAGGAGTAGCGTGTATGTATCACCTTTGCACTGTGCGATTCCCTCTCTAAATGTGGTCTAGGTTAGATTTTAGGTGGGGAAAATGGGGCGGGTCCTGGGTGTTGGGTCAGGTCAAGCGGGTTTGGACTTGGGTTATTTGAGATTTGGGTAAAAGAATCACTCTTGGGCCATTCTATTTTCTCTTTGGGGAAGCCCAATTCAAATTTAAGACCAATCTTTTGTTTTCAATTTCTTTTCTCTTTTGTTTCTTTCTTTCTTTAATTAAAAAAAATCCTAGAAATTAAAAATCCTAAATTAATCTATTTTCGTAAAAACTATTTATTTATTTTTTGCCATTAAAACAACTAATTAACTTAAAACTAAAGAAAAATGCTAATTTTAAAGACTAAAAGTTAAATATGTAAAAATGATAATTTTTAGGACTTTTCTATGATTTTAAAAGTGTTAAAAAATTTATGAAATGCAATATAGCAGAGAAAATTTCCTAAAACTGACAAAAGTTATTTTTGGACAATTTTGTAAGAGTTATTTTCATGTAGGGCAAAAATCACGAGCTCACAGCTGCCCCTCTTTACTCGGAAACCCGAAGGGTTTTCGTGCAAAGATAAAGTGAGCAGATACGAGCGATTTTGCCTGTTTGAATACTCTGTGGGAAGTATTTTTGAAAAATTTGACCGAACCTTGCTTCCCAAGTTGCCTACATATTGTTGGCTATAAAGGAATCAGGTCAGTGTTGTTTAGAAGTGAATGAGATGATGGAGTATGCCGAGGTGAAGAGCCAGTCGAGGTGTCGTTCCGCCAAGGTTCCGGTCCGCGGTCCTGTTATTACATCAAATATCATAAGATGAAAAAAACTAACTAAGCCTGTCAACTACGAGTTACAAGATTTCTATCTATAAGTCTTCTGAAGCTTGATCTTGAGTCTTGAATGGTTCTTCATGCAGATTTTAGATTTGAACCTTGGTGCTTGTTAGCTGCAGGGGCTAGTTCATCCTTCTTCGGCTTTCCGGATCGGGGCCAGGCGTGCAGTGCTTGTGACCTTGGCCATGTCTTGAGCAACCCACACCTTTCATCAACTTCTGCATTTGGATTAACTTCTTGCCTTTCATTTTTTCTTTTTCTTTATTGTGACTAACTTCTGTTGATAATCTCGGACTGTTGACTCGCATTCTTGCTGCGAGCTTCTTTTGTTGCTGACTTGAATTGTAATCTGAGATGCTTTCCCTTTCTCTCGGTGGACGCCTGACTTCAACTTGAAATGTATTCCCATCTTCTCTAGGCGGGCCCCTGACTGCTGTCTTGAAATTCATTACCATGTTTTCCAGGCGAGCTCCTGACTTCTAAAAAACAGATAAAACAAACCACATTACCAAATACCCCTAAAACCCTGAAATCCAAAACTTAAATTGTACTCCCCTATTTTCTAGGCGGGCTCCAGACTGTTGAAACTTGAAATTGATTGTATTCCTCTATTATCCAGGCGGGCTCCTGACTGCTGAACTTGAACTTGAAAGTACTCCTCTATTATCTAGGCGGGCTCCTGATTGCTGAATATGAACTTGAATGTATTCCTCTGTTATCCAGGCGGGCTCCTGATTGCTAAATATGAACTCGAATGTATTCCTCTGTTATCCAGGCGGGCTCCTGATTGCTGAATATAAACTTGAATGTATTCCTCTGTTATCCAGGCGGGCTCCTTACTTCACAAAAATAGACAAACCAAAGAAAACTTTCTGCCACAGTTTGGAAACTGGGTACATGTTACTGGATATTAATAAGAATATGACTAAAGCTTGACCTGAAATACCTCTTTCATACAGGCGGGCTCCTGATTTCCGAAACTTTCTGTGTTCCCTTGCTTTCCATGTGGGATCCTGCAACCAAAACAAACAAAATTTTCTACCCCAGTTTGCACTAGGAAGATTTGTTAGTTTTTAGCAAAATTGTAATCCACTTATACTACTGATGCAATGATGAGAGTAAACCAAAGACTAGACTAGGATGTGCGTCTCCTATGAGTAAAACCAAAAATTTGACTAGCAAATGCATCTGCTAAAATAAGACATGAATAAACTAAACTTAGGAAGTGTGTCTCCTAAAGATGAATTTAAATGACCAAAACTAGGAAGTGCGTCTCCTAGGGATGAAAACTTTAGTGACTAAAACTAGGAAGTGCATCTCCTACGAATGAATTCTCAATTTAGGAAGTGTGTCTCCGATAGAAATAACTTGAAAGTCTTTGATTAGGAAGTGCGTCTCCTACAGGTAAAACTTCAATGAACCAGACCAGGAAATGCGTTTCTTAGGGTCGAACTTAAATGACTCAAACTAGGAAGTGCGTCTCCTAGGGGAGAAACCTCAATTAGGAAGTGAGTCTCCTGCTAATGAACTTCTCAATTTAGGAAGTGCATCTCCTATGGGTAAAACTTCAATGAAACAGACTAGGAAGTGTGTCTCCTAGGGATGAAGTTTCAATGATTTAAACTAGGAAGTGCGTCTCCTATGAATGAACTATCAATTTAGGAAGTGTGTCTGTGTAACTCAACTTAGGAAGTGCGTCTCCTATGGGTAAAACTCAATGACTCAAACTAGGAAGTGCGTCTCCTATGGGTAAAATCTCAATTTAGGAAGTGCGTCTCCTACAATACAATATAACCTGCAGAAGCTAGACTAGGAAGTGCGTCTCCTAGGGGTGGAACTTTCATGATTCAAACTAGGAATTACGTCTCCTACGAATGAACTTTCAATTTAGGAAGTGCGTCTCCTATGGATGAAAATTCAATGACTCAAACTAGGAAGTGCATCTCCTATAAATGAAATATCAATTCAGGAAGTGTGTCTCCTGTGGGTAAAATCTCAATGACTAGGAAGTGCGTCTCCTATGTGTGAACTATCAATTTAGGAAGTGCATCTCCTATGAATGAACTGTCAATTTAGGAAGTGCGTCTCCTAAGCAAAAATATAATTTGGAAAACTTAGACTAGGAAGTGCGTCTCCTAGGGGTAAAACCATCAGTGACTCAAACTCATATGATCCAAACTAGGAAGTGCATCTCCTAAGGGTAAAATCTCAGTTTAGGAAGTGCGTCTCCTACAACAAAATATAACTTGAAAAACCAAACTAGGAAGTGCCTCTCCTAGTGTGATACGTGATCCTTTCAATTGCCTTTGCGTAAGCAGAATTGGGACATTACAACTGAGAATTTCAACCTTCCAAGCTTTGATATGAACATTGCTTCCGTCCCTGTTTCAGACAAAGAAAACTTGTGAGTCTAAACATGGTGGTTGGTTTGTGGCCTTGGCTTTGCTGCGATTACTCCTTCACTTGCCATGATAACTTTGATTTCACCTTGAAAGACCTTGCTTGTTCTTTGACTAAACTCTTTCTCTGTCACCCTAATCACAAAATACCTCTTCTCCATTCAAACCCAATACCCTCCATATATTGCATTGCTCATAAACCAATATCTGCCGAACCTTTGCGTTTCACATGAATCTCAAAGTACGACAATTGCCACCCACTCATATCACTTAAAATATCTCTTCTCCATTCAGACCCAATATCCTCTATCTGTTGCATTGCTCATAAATTGACATTTAACAAGCCCTTGTACTTCAGACGAATCCCAAAGCATGTTATTTGTTACCAACTCAGTGCGCTTGTTGTTCTTTCTTGACTTATGACACTTTGATGTACTAGCCAGATTTTGTCTTATGCAATTACAAAGCTGGTGGCAAATTTTGAAGTTATTTCTCACTTGTTTTAACCAAACAGACTCAGGAGGAGGAAGTAAACAAGATAGAAGGAACATAATAAAGGACAATAGAAAGAGATGATTCCTAACAAGAAAACTACAAAGTAGAAACCTATCAGATGTGGATACAGACTCTAATGACCTTGACAAGCATCTGCAGCCTTTGTGTTAAGCAATCTGTTGTTCATCTCTTGTTGTACCTTTTCGTCGTGAAACTGGGCTTCAATGCTTCGATTTTCCAATCTGATTCACGATCCTTATTTGAGTTGTAGTGCCAGAAGGGTTTTTACCATTAAGTCTCTCTCATTTTGTTCTTTCTCTCAACTTACCGTCGCCTCAAGGTGCCTGTGAAGGTTTTCACCAATAAGACTCTCTCATTTTTTCTCAGCTTTCATCACATTGCGGTACCCGTGAGGGTTTTCATCAATCTGGCTCGCTCATTTTCATTTTCCTTGTTTGGATCGGAGTGTTGCCCCTGACATGAATTATCTTTACCTGCTTGCCCTGGAATTTCTCACAGACTGATCAGAAGGTCTTTCTTTGGACTGTAACGTGGCTTTTGGACAGGGTTAGATAAGAAAGGTCTAAAAGGCTCAAAAACAATTTCAAAAGGGGGTAAAATTATAACTTTCGGAATCCAATTTCTCAAAGAAACCACAATTTCTGCCCCAGTTTCTTGCTTGGGGATTTTTGGACTTTTATTTTGGTATGACTGAACCTCCGCGAGGCTGCCTACGTACCCTTTCGGGATCAAATAAAACGTAGTTCACGTTATCGTAATTACCTTTGTTGTGATTCCTTTTCTTCTTTTCTTTTGTTTTTCTTTCTTTTTCTTTCATTTCTTTCTTTTATTTTATTTTATTTTCCTTTCTTCTCTTCTTTTCCTTTTCTCTTTCTTTTTTTTCTTTCTTTCCTTTTCTTTTTTATTTTCATTTGCATATTTTCCGCACTTGCGTTTCTTAATTGCTACGAAAGAAAATAAACATGGCTGAAAGGGGTGACAATGGAAAAAAGTGTTTAGATAGCAGAACAAAAACGCCTTCGTCATTTCAATCCTTAAAACATGCCAAGTGCAAACAACACAATTAAACAAGCATTCATAACATCTTCTGATAGTGCCAGACTTGATAACCATATCAACACATTTTCCTTCTTTTTCCATTAAATACAACGCACCATTGGGCACCACTCTTACTCTTATTACCACGAAAGGCCCCCTGACAATTTGGCCAACTTGCTTTTATGGTTTCTTTATGTTTTATTTGCCCCAGTTTCACATGGTTCGTGCTTCAAAGATCTCAAAGTTTCCAAATATGTTCTTATTTCCTTCAAGTGCCCATGCCATCTTCAAAATTGTTTCAATGCTTCACGACTAAACTAACTTTTGAGCTCAGGCTGAGAATTATGCTTGCATGTCATGTCACCAGAACCAGCATTAAACAAAAGAATAGAAAAGTACTAAACAAAGAAAAATGACTAGAAATAAATAAAGATAAGAAATTGCATTAGACCGATGGTGAAACGTTCGAACAACAAAACAAGCAAACAAAACTGGGGTTACAACCTTGGAACAAACCTAGACAACACTAAATAAGCTACTACGACTACACAAACTAGGCAAAATAAAAGGATGGAAGGGTTTGAGTCATAAGACAATATCTAGATTACAACTCTGAAATAACCATGACAACAGAAATGACAACAACTAAACCACCAAGCTCCTCTCCGGCTGACCAAGAGATGGAGTGTGTTTCCAGTAACCAAGCACGACATCTTAGCCACTGAGTTCTGCATCAATATTTCCAAGAACATTACCAGCTTCACTATCATCAACTTCAGTCAACAAGTTTCCAAGAGGATTAGCGTGCTCCCTGTCACTGTCATTAACCACAATTACCCCTTCTTGAATCATTCTTTCTATTTCCCTTTTCAAAGAACGACAATCTTCAATGTTGTGCCCTTGGACATTAGAGTGGTACACGCATCGTACAGTAGGATCAAATCCTTTTGCATATGGGTCTGGAGTATACCCAATGAGTGGCTCAATTAGGCCAGAATGCTTTAACTTTTCAAATAAGCTTGCATAGGACTCCCCAATTGGCGTGAAGCTACTTTTTTTCCTTTGTTCTCTTCCCTGTCCCTATTTTCTTGGGTTGTTGGGTGCTTGAGAACGTTGTGAAGGCAAGAATGCATTATGTGGTGCTGGTGCTCGCCATAGGGAGTGGCTTGGTGGTTGGACAGTTGACCATACATTGTTCAGAGGATGATATTGATGTAGATTATGTGGAGCTAGGGGATATGTTTGGGATTGGGGTTGAGGCTGGGTGTATTGGTGAGGCGGATCCTTTGGTCTATGTAGTGACTCTGAAACAACCATGGCAACATCATCATGTTCCTTCTGACCCAGCGAGCTTCTGGTGTCGCTTTGGATTGCTTGTGTTGTGGCTTTTAAAGCGGAATACCTCATGAGCTTACTAGACTTCAACCCATCTTCTACCATTTCGCCCATTCTTACCACATCATTAAAAGGCCTACCCACAGCCGAGATCAAATGCCCAAAGTAAGTTGGTTCTAGAGCTTGATGAAAGTAGTTGACCATCTCTTTTTCTTTCATTGGAGGATCGACTCTGGAAACTTGCTCTCTCCATCTGAGCCCGTACTCCCTAAAGCTTTCATTAGGCCTCTTTTCCATCTTGGCGAGGGACCTGCGATCCGGGATGATTTCCATAATATACTGAAAGTGCCTGGCAAAGGCCTGAGCCATATCATCCCATGTGTACCAGCTATTAACATCTTGGCGGGTGTACCACTCCAGAGTTGCCCCACTCAGACTCTAACTGAAATACGCCATCATTAATTTGTATTTCCAACCGGTGCCTCTCTCCTACTGCAGTAACCTTTGAAATGAGCCACGGGATCTCCGTGCCCGTCAAATAAATCAAACTTCGGCATCTTAAACCCATCAGGCAGTTGGATGTCAGGAAACAAGCACAAGTCTTTATATGCCACGGTCATTTCGCTCCCTATCCCTTGCATGTTTCATAAAGACTGCTCTAAGGTTTTTACCTTACTGGATATCTCATTTTGCACAGCTGTCTTACCAAGCTTTTCAGTTTCACCAAGAATCTCAAATTGAGGAGCATGAGAGTATGGATCTGAGACTTTGAAAGTTGGTTCTGGAGCATAGTGTTGGGCATCGAGGACTTTGAACACAGTCTCATTAGAGCATCGAGGAAAAATAGCTGGTGGAGGAGCTGCAAGAGACTGCGTGGCCAAATGAGCGGTATATGAGGTGGTTTTGGCAGGTAGGGTGTGAAAAGGTTGTGGTGAAACATCAGCAACAGTGGGAATCTGGATTTGTGATAGTGGTGGAATAGTTGCAGGGTTTCCCGTGTAGTTAGTGGGGAATGAAGATGTAGGATGCCCCCCCGATCCAAGACTGATACATTTCTGCGATCTACTGCTTCACCCTTTGAAGCTCCTCTTTCAATTCAGACTCTGACCCCTCAAACTCCCTTTACGGATCAACAACTCTTGTGCCCAAGTTTTTGCTAGCCATGGCTAGCTTGCCCTTTGACCTTGTGTTGTATGGACGAGTTACCTTAAGAACCACAAACCAACCACCCTTCTGCTTGATGAGGAGAACAAAATGAAGTCATCATGTCAGCGTTAGGATATTTAACAGCTAAAAATATCACATTTAATGCAATGCACCTAGCCACATTTATCGGTTCTAAAATGACTTTGAGGGTCACAAGATCACTTGGCATCATCCCAATTTGTCTATTTCAATCCTCTCTTTCCATTGCTTTTCTAGCACTTGCTTGATCATTTTCCTTTCTCTTTTTCCTAATTATTGCTATTTTCTTTCCTCTCATTTCTCACGTCCCATAGTTTCACCCTCTTGTTTTCCATTTTTTTCCCTTTTTTTTCTTTTTCTTTTTCTCTTTCTTTTTATTTTTGCTTTTAATAAATAAATAAAAAAATGATTCGATCGAACCCTATGTAGTTTGCCTACGTATCTTGACCCCGCATGAATCAGATCCTTGCGTAGTTCGGGAAGAACGGGAATAAAATAAACAAACTAACATCCCCCCTTTTTTTGTATGACAATCTGATGAGAAAAGAGAAATGAAGCAGCAAACCCCCCCCACCCCCCACCCCCCGTCCCCCTGTTTTGAATTTTCTAGAATGAATGTTCTATAACCTATTCTAAACTCGAGCTATTTTTGAAGCAAATACTAGAAGAGAGATCCTAGAAGCATATACTCTACTAAGGAAAAATACTAGAAATCCAAACTCAATCTTTCGAAGCAAATACTCTATTAAGGAAAAATCCTAGAAGAGAAAAATATTTTTTGGACCCCTTTTCTTAAGGAAGAAAATCTAAATAATAAACCAAAAAAAAAGATTTAAAATTTTCATTTGATATCTTGATGTAAGACTTCGAAACAAACCATGAAAAATATAAAACAAAATATTTTTGGATTTTAACTTGATTACCTAAGGGAGAAACTCTGAAATAAACCAAAGATAAAATATGTTTTTTTTTCTATGTACAATATCCTAATATTCTAGTAGAAATAAAAAGAATTTTTCATTCATTTTTGCTAATTTTCCAAAGAAACACCTCAAAAGAAAATCTTTTTGAATTTTGAATTAACACCTTAAAAGAAAACTCTTAAAGAGATACTAAAACAAAATTCTCTTCTTTTTTTTTTTTTGGATTTTAAGTCTTAATATACTAAATAAAATATAGAAAAAAACCTATTTTGTCCTAGATATTAAAAGGAAAAACCACCTCAAAATCATTTTTTTCATTTCTACAATTGTATTCTAAAGAATACTTATAACAAAAATATAAAATGCAACATCTCTTTTTTCTTTTTTGGATTTTGATTTATTACACACCTTTGCAAAATAAAAGGTACAACAATAATAATAACAAAATTCGACATTACTATACAAAACTAAAGGTAAAAAAATGACATAAAAGAAAAACAGAGTCAAAACATAAGAAAAGGAAATCTTCTTTTAATCCACTCCTGAATGGACGATCCTGACTAGATATCCTGGGCTTTGTCCTGCTCAAACACCGGTAATTAATTCCACACCGGATGAGAAAACCTAAACTATTGGACGCACGCAAGACATGATTGAGGCTATCTTTGCAAAATGGTTTATTTAGCCAAAAGGTGGCTAGAAGTGTAAAATTTGGCTAAAGACCCTGCAAAGCCAAGAACCTAAGATTTACTAGAAAGATCGGACCCTATTTGGGTTGCATACGTATCGCGCCTCGAAAGACAAGAATCAGGTATGCGTAGTTCGGGCAAATTGGATACGGTCGAGAATTAAAAAAACAACTAATTTAGAGAAAACATATTATTTTTCTTTTTTTTTTTTCTTGAAAGATGATGAAAAATGCAAAATCTGTATAGATTTTCTTTTTCCTTTTTATTTTATTTTATGATTTACGGAAAGTGATAAAAGGTGCAAAAACTCTTTTATTGAATTTTTCATGTTTTTTCTTAATAAATAAAAAATAACAAAAACATAACCAGGCCCTCATTGTTTTATTTTCACACTTTACCCTCTTTTTCTTCTTTTTCCTTCTTTTCCTTTTTTTTTCTTCTTCATTTTCATTCGCCTCAACTGTCATTGGTCCGCCAAATGACCCTTTTACCCTTGAATAAATGCAACATGTAGCACATAGAATGCATCAAGATGGTCTGCTCATTTCAGGTTGCTTGTCCTAGACGGACCCAACCCCTGTGTTGAGTCCCCAAGTCAAAATGCACATGATGCAAATAAGCATTCCTACTAGGGATCCGACATGAGGCTTAGTTATTCTAGGTTTAAAACATGGGTGTTTGTTCTAGACCTAGCTTACCCGAGCAGACGACTCGAGCCGAGGGGGAGGTGGCAATCCAGGAATACAGAAGCTTCGCCTGCTTTGTGAGTTATCCAAACCTTGTTCTAAATTGGGATTTTGATACTAGACAGAAAAGAAGTCGTACAACATACACCCTTCTTCACAATTCAGAAGACTCAGAGAGGAGATGAGTTTCGGCACAGTTTATATACAGTTCACATAATATCAAAGCGGTAAAAGCAGGCAACTAGCACATTAGGCACATATCATGTAACAAAATCAGATAAAAACAAACACAACAATTATTCTAAACTCGGATTCTAAACCCAGAACCAAAGTTCTGGGTTCTTATCCCCAGCAGAGTTGCCAGAGCTCTCACACCTCTTTTTTCACTATACAACCCCGCAAAGGGACGTAAAGGAGTTTTTCCAAATAAAGGACAAGCTGAACGAGATTTATTTATTATTTATTCAGAGTCGCCACTTGGGAGATTAATGGTGCCCCAAGTCACTGGTTGAATCCCGAACCGAGGAAAAAGATGACTCTATTTATAGTATGCGAACCAGAAATCCAGATAAGGAATTCTGTTAACCCGGTAGAAGGTGTTAGGCATTCCCCGGTTTCGTGGTTCTAACACAGTCGCTCAACTGTTATATTTAAATTTTATCTGATTTTATTACATGAAGAGCCTATGTGCCAATTTTATGCCTAACCGCTTTTATTTTATATATATATATATATATATATATATATATATATATATATATATATATATATATATATATATATATATATATATATATATATATATATATGTATGTATGTATATATATATATGTATGTATGTATATATATATGTATGTATTTGAGAAAGTGAAAGTCGTTTAAAATGTGTTTTCGGATTGCGCCGCATCAAATGAACCCGCAATCCTAGGCACACTTCATTTAACGTTTTAGGATTTAGATTTGGGCCGCATAAAATGCCCACCTGTATTTAGGAATGTAATTTATTAAAGTCGCGCCTAATAGGGTCTAACACATTGTAATATTTTGGGGGGGGGGGGGCGTGAAATTCGCTAAACGGCCCTTCCCGATTTCTAAATATTTTAATTAACGTTTTAGGATTTAGATTTGGGCCGCATAAAATGCCCACCTGTATTTAGGAATGTAATTTATTAAAGTCGCGCCTAATAGGGTCTAACACATTGTAATATTTGGGGGGGGGGGGCGCGAAATTCGCTAAACGGCCCTTCCTGATTTCTAAATATTTTAAACATATATTGATGGCCCCGCAATTTGTATTTTTGTTGGGCGGGGCTCGTTTTATTTTATTTTTAAAGGATAAACCTAAAGTAAATATATTTTCTATTTTTTGATTTTTGTCTCTAGAAGTAAAGAAAGATCCTAATTAATTATATTCAAAATCTCGTCCTTAAGTTCAAGTCCGGGTCCAAACAAAAGGACGAACCTTTTAGTTTAAAACTCGCTACCTAACTCAAAGCCCGAATTCATTTAATCTAATTACGTGGTTCAGTTATAGAATAGCAACCCAATCCTACACTGTGCGAAAACATGTTCAGCTATAACCAATTCGAGAAGCATACGAGTAGGTAACTACATGATCAAACTCAAAAACGGAGACAATAGCCAAACAAATCACATAATCAAACCATCAAGCAAGAGATTAACATTCAGCTAGAATAAAACAAGTAGAGCATTGAAGATTTAAACCTCAATATAGCCGGACAATTGATTGTTTCACTACTTTGAACTTGAGATGTAACGAATCGCGGACGGAAACCCCAAATCGGCACCAAAAATCTAAAACCAGCGATGAACTTGAATCAATCTCAACTAAACCCCGTTCCCATACTCGAATAACCAGAAATCAAACCAAATGATGAAACAGAAACTACTTCGTCGACAGATTCAAACCTTAAACGGAACTCCAGATCAAATATTTCGGATCAAATCCACCGTTACCAAATGTGTTTCATTTGTATTATTTTTTAATCTCATAGAACTAGGAACCAAATAAGAACTAATTATTATATATGATCTAGGAAACAAATAAGAAATAAAGGTTCAGAATCCGACAGAACCAAAACAAAGCAGAAAAACGTTTTCCTTCTTCTTCTGCAATCAAACAGTGGCCTCTCTTGTTACTATTTTTATTGAATCTCGCTTGGCTTCCAGGTTTTGGATTGCTGCTCTTGAAAGGTGTGCAGCTGTTAGAATCCTAGGTTCTAGGTTCTCTATGTTGGAAATATGAGGCTATATATATTATTTGTGGAAGAGATGATTGATGATTTAGAAGCTTGATTGATCTTAAATGCTTTGCTTATTGCTTTCTTGAACTCCTCGAACATTTTGTGATTACTACCGGTGAATATCAAGTCATCCATGTATAGGCACACAAGTATAACATCTCCATCCTTGCTTACTTTGGTGTATAGGGCATGCTCATGTGGGCATTTTGTAAAGTCATTCTGCTGGAAATACTTGTCTATCCTTCTATTCCATGCCCGAGGCGCTTGCTTCAACCCGTATAAGGCCTTTTTCAATTTCAGCACCTTATTCTCTATGCCTTTCAAGATGTATCCCGAAGGTTCTTCTATATAGACTTCTTCTTCTAAGTAGCCATTAAGGAACACAGATTTGACATCCATTTGATAAATCTTCCAATTATGCTGAGCCGCAAGTGAGATCATCAATCTTATAGTTTCTAGACGAGCGACAGGAGCAAATACCTCAGCATATTCTATGCCGGCTCGTTGACTATATCCCTTTGCCACCAACCTTGCCTTGTATCTTTCAACTTCACCTTTGGAATTCTTCTTGGCCTTGTACACCCACTTTACACCTTGTACACCCACTTTACACCAATAGCCTTATGCCCCTTTGGTAGAGTAGCGAGATCCCACGTATCATTCCTCTTGATTGCTTGAATCTCCTTCGTCCATGGCACGTTTTCACTTCTCGCTCTTTGCTGCGTCTTCATAGCTTATTGGCTCACAATCGGCAAGAAGGCAGAACAATGTTAGATCCTCCATAGGATGAGTTACCTTGTACAACTCCTCAATGCTCCTTGTGCGATGTTGTAGCCTACTTGATTCTCCTCCTAATGTTGGTGTCGCTTCATTTGGTGTGGTTAGAGTATGTGGAGAGTGCGGAGATGGTGTACTAGAAGGTTCTTGAACCTCTAGATATTCTTCGTTCCTAATAGTACTCTCGAACGGATAAGGGAGAAAATCGTAGTTCTCCTCTTCGGGAACATTCCAATCCCATATTGCTTCTTTATCGAACACCACGTCTCGACTTGATATTACTTTACCGGTCCTGGGATTTTATAGCTTGTAACCCTTCGAACTTGAGTCATAGCCCACGAATATGAGCTTCTCGTTTTAATCATCGAGCTTCGTCCTCTTCTGATCTGGCACATGAGCATATGCCACACTTCCGAACACTCGTAGGTGTGAGATGCCGGGCTTCCTTCCACTCCAAGCTTCAATGGGCATTTTGTACTTGACGCTTTTAGTGGTCGAGCGATTTGCTAGATAGATCGCACAGTCCACTGCCTCGGCCCAAAACTCCTTTGGCATCCTTTTGCTCTTTAACATACTCCGGGCCATATCAAGGATGGTCCTATTCTTTCTTTCTGCAACACCATTTTGCTGAGGTGAATACGGAAGAGTTAGAGGACGTCGTAAGCCATTGTTGTCGCAAAATTCCTTGAATTCCTTGGATGTGAACTCTCCTCCACGATCTGATCTCATCGCCTTTATGGTGAGACCACTTTGATTCTCCACAAACGCTTTGAACTTCTTGAACATACCAAAGACTTCCGACTCCTCTTTTAGAAAATAGACCCATGTCTTTCGACTAAAATCATCAACGAATAGAAGAAAATATCTATTTGTACCGAAAGATGGTGGATGGATGGGTCCACACACATCCATGTGAATAAGTTCTAGAGGTTTCTTCGCACTACTAGAAGCCTCTACTGGAAAACTATTTCGTAAGTGCTTTCCTAGAAGGCATCCTTCACATATTTGATCCGGATGATTAATTGGAGGAAAACCCTTCACCATTCTTTTACTTGATAATAACTTTAAGCCTCCAAAATTTAAGTGCCCGTATCTCATGTGCCAAAGCCAAGAATTATCTCTGAAACATTCTTTTAAACATCTTGGAATGTCATGTTGAATATTTAGCAAAAACATCCTATTCGTTGACATTGGCACTTGAGCAATCAAACCTCCTCTTTGGTCTCTTATAGAAAGACTACGATTTATCATGTGAATATCATATCCTTTCTCGAAGAGTTGTCCAACACTCTGTATATTATACTTCATATTGGTCACATAATACATGCCAGAGATAAATTGATGCCTTCCATTTTTCAAGCGGATGAGGATCTTACCTTTGCCTTTAACCGGGACTTTAGAGGAATCTCTGAAGGTGATATTTCCACTTATTGCATCGTCTAACTCCACAAACATGCTTTTGTTACCGCATATATGGTTGCTTGCACTCGTGTTGAGATACCACAAATTCGATCCTCCATTGTCTCCACCTTTGCATGCTAGTAACAAAGTGTTTTCCACGGCTTCGGTATCTTGTTGTGCAAAATTTGCTCTTTCTTGCACGTAATTGTTTGACTTCTTGCATTCCGAAGCATAGTGGCCAAATTTATGACAATTATAGCATTTAGTTTGAGAGTTGTCATACCTTGGCCTTCTACTTGAGTAGCCTCTCCCGGGACCTCTTGTCGAGTGAAAATCTTGGTTTCTTTCTTCATTTTTGTAGGGACTATAGCCTCCACCTTTGATATATCCTCGCCCTCGTCCTCGGCCACGTACTTGACCACGACCTCGTTGACTCGTTTGATGAGTCTTTTCACTACTCTCTTCCTTGAAAGAGAGTTTTGCTTGTAAAGCTTGCTCCAAAGGCTCCTTATTTTTCTTATTGAACCTCTCTTCATGGGTTTGTAGTGCACCCATGAGTTCATCGATAGTCATTGATTCTAGATCTTTAGATTCTTCGATGGCTACGACTATATAGTCAAATTTTGAAAATAATGATCTAAGAATTTTCTCAATGACTCTTACATCGCTTAGAGTTTCACCATTCCTCTTTAATTGATTGACAATCGCCAAGACTCTTGTAAAATAATTGAAAATTGATTCAATGTCTTTCTTATTTAAGGATACGAACTCACCTCGTAGGGTTTGTAGTCGAACCTTTTTCACCTGATCAACTCCCTTGTGAGAATTCTCTAAGATCTCCCATGCTTTCTTGGCGGTGGTTGCACTTGCAATTTTCTCAAAAGCTCCATCATCTACACTTTGTTGGCATCAGATCCTGGTTTGACAAAATGATGGCCAACAATGTCATCACGTTTCCTTGCCTCACAAAGGATAATTATAATCGATGGAGCATCCAAATGAAGACCTTCCCAGGTGGACAAGACCTATGGGAGATTGTCGAGCAAGGTTATGAGGAGCCTAAAGACAAGGGCTCACTCACGAAAGAAGAAAAGCGAGACAAGATCAATGATCAAAAGGCTCTTTCCATCATCCAACACTCTCATGACTGCCTCTTCTTGAAAAGACGATGCAGGAGGCTTACGAAAATGGTGTTTTAGAGTTTCTGGCGAGATGTTATGGACGGGAAGAAACTAAAGCCGCGATGGATGATGGCCAACATACGCAGCTCCTAACGGTTGTTCTAGAGATCGAGTCGGGTGGTCGTTCAACGACTGAGGAGGAGTGGCGTCGCTTCAGATCTCGTGAAGATGTTGAAGCCGAGGAGGTGAGGTTTTCTATGTAACGGCTGCTGATGGTCAAGGGGTTGTTGACGACGGGAATGGAGAAAGGACTGGTGAGGGGGGGGCTTAGATGGTTGTCTTGGAGTGTGTCACGGCTGGTTTTGCTCTAAGGTTTAAGGTTTTTTCATGGTGACGAAGCCTTAAGAAGATGAAGCAGCATATGGGTCCTCTCTACTCTAGCGGCCATAGCTTGTATAATGTAGTCTAGGGTTTTTATTTTGTATAGGTCTAGGTCACTTAAAGAAGAATACGGATCCGGGTGTTAGGTCGGGTCGACCCAGTTTGGGTTGGGTAGGGAGATGGACTAAGTTAAATTAAGAATGGGTATTGAATGATTTGGGCTCACTCATCACATGGCCCAGTTTCGAGTTTAAGACCAAGCTTTTCAATTCCTTTTCTTTTTGTTTTCTTTTTCTTTGATTAAAAATCCTAGAAATTAAAAATCCTAAATTAATCTATTTTTGTAGAAATTAAAAATCTTTATATATATTTTTTTAACATTAAAACAACCAATTGATTTAAAGCTAAAGAAAAAATGCTAATTTTAAAGACTAAAAGATAAATATGCAAAAGTGACAATTTTTAGGATTTTTCTATGATTTAAAAATGTTTAAAAAATGCATGGAATGCAAATAAACAAAGGAAAATTCCTAAAAGTAACAAAAGTTATTTTTGGACTATTTTTTAGGAGTTATTTTCATATAGGGCAAAAATCACGTGCTCACAGAAAAGATCTCCAATAATTATAACGGGCCTTGGTTGATTGGAGGTGATTTCAATGATATCTTAGGTTCAATAAGAAGGGGTGGGGGCTTATTAACAATAATAGGGTAGAATACCTCATTTCTAAGATTTCAAATTGTAACATTAAGGATTTAGGTTATAAAGGATGTAAATACACTTAGTCAAATTATAGACATAAAAATAAAGGTTTAATTATAGAGAGATTGGACAAGCATAGGAACCAAAAATGGGGTGACCTATTTCTAAACTATTCCATAATTCATTTACCTAAAACCTACCAATACCATAATCCTATTCTAATAGAACTAATCCCTAGAAGTAGACAAAGACATATACAACCTTTCTGCTTAGAGATTATTGGTGCAAACACCCTGATTTTCAAAATCTTATTAAATCAAACTGGCTTGGAAATAACTATTTCAGGGCCAGCAATTCTTTTATACATAATGTTAAATCCTGAAAAAATAGGACCATTGGAGATATAATGGGGAAAAAGGACATTAATAGCAAAAGCTCCAAGTTATTCAAAATTCTAGGAACTACACAAGTAGCACCTTTCTCCAAAATCTAGAGAGTACCCCAAAGAAAGAATATAATGACATTCTCAAGATTGAAGAGGATTATTGAAAACTAAGGTCTAGAATAATGTGGCAAGACGATGAGGATGCAAATACAAAATTCTTCCACATATCTGCCTCAAATAGAATAAGAAAAATAAAATTACTTATTTTAAGGACGAGGCAGGAAATTGGATTAATGATCATCAATTAATGACTTCTCATGTTTTAAATTACTTTACAAAAGCTTTTACATCCTCTTATACATGTACTCATTGGAAGGACTTAGAGATAACAAACTCTAGCGGCACTTCAATTGACCTAAAATTCCTAGATACTCCCCAATTAAACATTAAGGTCAATAAGGCCATATTCTCCTTCAAAGCCTTGGGGCGATGAACTTCACCCTTTTTTCTATCGAAAATACTGGAATATCATAGGCCAATCAGTTACTAATTTTTGCCATGATGTATTCAATACATAGGTAATTCCTAATGAAATCAGTAAAATATATCTTTGTCTGATTTCTAAAGTTCCAAATGCTAACAACATTAAAAACTTTTGTCCTATTGGCCTTTGTAATTCTATCAACAAAATTATTAGCAAAATTCTTGCAAATCGTCTCATACCTTTCATAGACAAAATCATTAGTCCCTTCCAAGCCAGCTTTATAAAAAATAGACGAGCCTCGGATAATCCAGTAATAATTCAAGAATCAATTTCTAACCTAAAAAATATCAAGGGAAAACATGGCCATATGATATTAAAATAGATTTGGGAAATGCTTTTGACCACATAGAATGGTTATTTTGTGCATCATGCCCTTAGATTTTTCAAAAATTCTCTAACCTACTTCTCAGTTATATCTCATCAAGCTTTATTGCAATACTAGTTAGAGGTTTTACCACAACTTTTTCTGAACCTAGGAGAGAAATTAGGCAAGGTGATCCACTGTCACATTACATTTTTATCCTTTGTCTAGAGTTACTATCTAGCTATATTGAAAACCAAGTTGATATGTCCAAGTGGGATCCAATCACCTAAGGAAGAAAACGCCCTAGCTTCTCCCATTTATTTTTTGCAGATGATCTAATACTAATGGCCAAGGCAAACAAAAAATCATGCTTTGACATTAATACAGATCTAGATTTATTTTGTTCAATGTCAGGTCAAAACATAAACCACTCCAAGTCAAAAAAAATGTTCTCCCAAAATTATAACACTACCATCACAAAAAATATAATCAATACATTAGATATTATGAGAAGTGAAAAATATGGTACTTACTTATATTTTGGGACTTCTTACTCAGGCAACCTCTCCTTGGGCAAGGCTGATTATTACCAAATATGGAGGGAGTTGCTCTAGAATAAACCATTCCTTCATTTGGAAGGCCATCTTCAAGGGATGAGAATTGTGCAATAAAGGTATCATATGGCCACCCCACATAAATTCAAACCTAAACATTTGAGGTACAAGATGGATCCCGAACTTCACAAACCTAAGAAGTTTAATTGAAGGTCCCATTAGGCCAGAAACACACAATCTTAATATCAAAGATATTTATACCAATAGCAAAGGGATCTTATAAAACTATCGGTAGATATTCCTTCTGAAATTCAGCAAAACATCCTTAAGGTCAAAATTCGTACAAAGGAACCCTTAAATGATATTGCTATATGGTCTCTTTCATCCAAAGGAACTTTTACTAGCAAAAGTAGTTATAACCTCACTGAACCAGTGGATGAACACCAGTAGGATTATGATTGGATTTGGCATTTATCAAGGGGGAAATTGTTGAAACACGTTCTCAAGTCGCTAAACTAAACGTGTGTTCATATTTGTAGGTTTTGATAAATGACAAACCGACGTGAACGGAACATTGACATATGCCGAAGTCCAAGCACAAGAGAAACAAAGATCAAGATTAAGTAAAGCAACAAAGTTGTACATGAGTCGTTCTATAATTGTGATCTTGATCCGACAATTGATTCAAGACTTGGCTTCTCTCGTAAAATCATTTTTATCAAACCATGCATCTTCAATTTAAAGCAAAATGATTTTCAAACATTTCATTTTAACCAAAATGAATTCTAAACATGTCTTTCAAATCTGGACAAACAAAATCGATTATGTACTTTATGATAATCGATTATGTTAAAGCAGTGTACACCAGATTTTACAAAGCTGTAAGATAATCGATTATGTACCTTATGATAATCGATTATGTTAAGGCAGTGTACACCAGATTTTACAAAGCTGCAAGATAATCGATTATGTACCTTATGATAATCGATTATGTTAAGGCAGTGTTCACCAGATTTTTTAAAGCTACAAGATAATCGATTATGTGCCTTAGACTAATCGATTATGTTGAGACAGTGAGCATCAGATTTTACAAAGTAGCAAAATAATCGATTATGGCTTTTCTGGTAATCGATTATATTAAAGACCGTTGCCAAAGTATTTTCAAACAATGAAAGATAATCGATTATGTACAATCAGACAATCGATTATGTTAAGCATAAAATCGGAGATTGATTTTTGAACGTTGTCAAGTAATCGATTATACGATTTGGATAATCGATTATTCTGCTTAAAACGATTGGCAGATAATCGATTATGCAGAATCAGATAATCGATTATCCTAGCACAAAATCAGCAATTTGTGATTGGCAATTAAGCAACGGTTTTGGGTGTTTTGAGCACTATAAATACAACTCAAATTCACTCTTCTAAGTACAGCAACTGATTACATTCTTGCTAAATCTTACATACTCTCATATCAATCATTTTATATTCATTTCATAGCTTTTTGAGAGCCAAACTATTGACTAAGTTGTTGTGTTCTTGAGCTTATTGTTTTTACTCATATCTACTCTATAAAGAGAGTCTTGTCTTGAGTGCTAAGTGTTTGTACACACTTGAAGGGATATTCCAATCCCTTGTAGTAAGAAGGAAAAGAAGTTCCTTGGTTTGAAGTCTTGAGGTGCGGTATCCTCGAGCAGGTTGAAGTCTTGTAGAGTGTATATCTACGAGCAAGTGTAACGGTTTGTTAGGCACCCGTAAGCTTAACGAAGTTAGTGTAAAACTCGAGAGAGTCTCTCGGGGACTGGACTAACCACACGTTGTGGTGAACCAGGATAAAATTCGGTGTGTTCTCTCCTTACCCTTTCAATTGCTGCACTTACTTTATTCCTGCAATTTTAATTCCGCAAATTTACATTGTTTTTTATTATAACGCTATTCACCCCCCCTCTTGCGTTAAGCGTATATTCTAACAATTGGTATCAGAGCCTAACTCTCTGAAAGACTTAACAGTTTGAGAGAAACAATCCATGGCTTCTACTCGTAACATTAATGCAGGACTAGGTGAAGGACAATGCTTCACAAGGCCACCACTCTTTGATGGCACAAATTATACTTACTGGAAGGAGAGGGTGAGGATTTTTATTCAATCAAACAACTTCCAATTATGGAAAATCATAAAGAATGGAGAACAACTTCCAACTAAAAAGGTTGGAGATGAACTCGTCCCAAAGTCGGAAGACGAATACGATATGGACGATATCAGAAAGGTGGAATATAATGCAAAGGCCATCAACATGCTATTTTGTGCTGTAAATCCCGATGACTATCGGAAAATCTCATGTTGCACCACGGCTAAGCAAATGTAGGATAAATTGGAAATCACCTACGAAGGCACGAACCAGGCAAGAGAAGCTAAAATAGATTTTCCAACCCACGAATATGAACTTTTTCATATGAAGGAAAGCGAGAAGATAGACGATATGTTCGAACAATTTTCAAAATTCGTTAATGATCTTCATGCTCTCAAGAAGACTTTCACGGATAGGGAGCTTGTCCGTAAAATTCTTCGAAGTCTCACTCCGGAATGGCGCTCCAAAGCCGACGCTATTCAAGAGTCAATCGGCATCACAAATGTCACAATCGACGGGCTTAGAGGTAATCTCAAAACCTATGAATCTACTATTCTTAACCCTCCTTTGGATGATCAAAGGAAGCGAAGAATCGCCGTCAAGGCAAGCAGGCTCAACCTCAAAATGATGAGGATTCAAGCGACGAAGATAACGAGTTCGGACTCGTTATTAGGAAATTTCACAAGTTCATGTGAAAGGAGTTTGAACGAAAAGGTAAGCGACAAGGAGACCAATTAAAGTGCTATGGATGCGGAGAAATCGGGCACATAAAATCAAATTGTCCAAATACCAAAAAGGAGAAGAAACCCGTCAAGAAACAAAGAGCATACATCTCTTGGGAAGGCCACTCCGGAGACGAATCAAGTGATGGAGAAGGAAACGAGACCGCAAACTTGTGTCTTATGGCACACGAAGAAACTCAAAATGAGGTATGTACTTCTTCTAAGAACTACTTCACTTTAGAAGAAATGCAAGATGCATTTGATGAGTTGTATAAAGAGTTTATTAGCGCTTCTAAATCTATAAAAGATTTAAGAAAACAATTTTCTTCAAAAGAAAAGGATTTTGAAAAACTTACTCTTGAAAATGAGAAATTAAAATAGGAAAACAAGTTTTATGGTAAAAGAAGCGCCGATAAACCCGAAAGCTCAAATAAGGATTGTACCTCTTGCAAATCTCTAAAGGAAGAAGTAGAAAGTCTTAGAAGCACTTTGCACAAATTCAATTCTTCACACAAAAATCTCAATGAAGTGCTTGTAAATTTGAAATCCACTAAGCACGGTATAGGCTTTAAACACGAGCCAAAAGAAAAAGTTGAGTCCATTCAAAACCACCTAAGACTCAACTTAGGCAAAATAAAATAAATGTCAACACTCAACCTAGAAATTTTAATCCTAGAATTGCAACTCATCCTAGAACAAATGCTAGAAGAAATAGTGGCTTGTATAGACCACCTAGACAAGATTTTCAAAAACCACATCAAAACTATATTCCTAACAATAGAGTAAATACTAGAAGAAATATTGGCATGCATAGACCACCTAGACAAGATTTTCGAAAACTACATCAAAACTATATCTAAAAATAGAGTGAATAAATTTAGACCTCTAAATTATTATCATCCTAGAAGAATGCACAATCCAAATGTCATTTGTCATTATTGCAATAAAATTGGACATATTGCTCCCGCATGCTTCACTAGACATAGACATTCACTGCAGGACAATCACACCAATATGTTGCACCTAACGCACAAGGACCCAAAATGGCTTGGGTACCAAAATCTCATTAATTTGTTTTGTAGGTGTGTTTGAAGGGATCAAGTGTACTTTGGTACCTTGATAGTGGATGCTCCAAACATATGACCGGGGATGCATCAAAATTCCTTCAACTAAAACCCACGGAAGGAGGAAATGTTATTTTTGGAGACAATAACAAAGGAAAGATTATCGGCATTGGATCCGTCGGTAAGGACGAATCCTCCTCCATTAAGCATAATTTGCTAGTTAAAGGTCTTAAACATAATCTCTTGAGCATAAGTCAATTATGTGACAAGGGAAATCTTGTATTGTTTGACTCCGAAGAATTCTTAGTTATCCGTCGTAGTGATTTTAAAATTATTCTTCGTGGTATTAGAATGGATAATATCTATATGGTTGATCTTGAAAATTCTTCATCAAGTTATGTGAATTGTCTTTTGAGTAAAGAAGACGACATGTGGTATGGCATCGTAGAGTAGCTCATGTAAATATGAATCTTTTAAACAAACTAGTTTCACAAGATTTAGTAATTGGTCTTCCAAACATGAATTTTGAAAAAGATTCTACTTGTGATTCATGTCAAAAAGGGAAACAAACAAAAGCCTCTTTTAAATCCAAAAATGTTGTTTCAACCACTAGACCCTTACAACTTCTTCACATGGATCTTTTTGGACCATCTCGTGTTGAAAGTCTTGGTAGAAATCTTTATGCTTTTGTAATTGTTGATGACTACTCTAGATTCACATGGACGTTATTTCTTGCTCATAAAAGTGATGCCTTTCATGCTTTCAAAAGTTTTCTTAAACGTGTTCAAAATGAAAAGAACACAACCATCACTTCCATAAAAAGTGATCATGGGGGAGAGTTCGATCACAATCTCTTCGTGGATTTTTGTGACGAACTCGTTATTGAACATACCTTTTCGGCTCCACGTACACCACAACAAAATGGAGTGGTGGAACGTAAAATCGATGTCTCAAAGAGATGGCTAGAACCATGCTCGATGAGGCTAAGATTTCCAAAAAGTTTTGGGCAGATGCTGTGAGTACCGCAAGCTATGTTTTAAACAGAGCTATCATTAGACCGATACTCATGAAAACTCCCTATGAACTCTATAAGGGAAGGAAACCAAATCTTTCCCATCTTAGAGTCTTCGGTTGTAAATGTTTTATTCACAACAACGGAAAAGATAACTTGGGAAAATTTGATGCGAAATCTGATGAAGGAATTTTTCTTGGTTACTCATCACGTAGCAAAGCATATAGAGTGTTTAATAATCAAACCAAAACTGTTGAGGAATCTCCTCATGTAGTATTTTGTGAAAATGATGCTCGCTTGGCGAGAAAGGATTCTTGTGTTGATCTTGCAGATGCTTTAAAGAAAATCAATCTTCAAGACAAGGTACAAAAGGAGGATCCAAAGGAAGTTCAAGATGAAGTCATGAAACAACCTTCGGAAGAAGTACCACCACAAGAAGAAGAATCGATGATGCCTAAGGCTTGGAGGACGTCTAAAGACCATCCTCTTGACAAGGTAATTGGCAACATCGAGAAAGGGGTATGTACACGAAACTTTCTTAAAGATACTGTAGGACATATGGCTTTTGTTTCACAAATAGAACCTAAAACCATTTCTGAAGCAATTGGGGATGAGCATTGGACCTTGGCAATGCAAGAGGAGCTTAACCAATTCAAACGTAATGATGTTTGGGAATTGGTGCCAAGACCCGATAATCACACCATAATTTGTACGAAATGGGTTTTTCGGAAAAAATTAGATGAAAATGGTATAATCACTAGAAACAAAGCTAGGCTAGTTGCTAAGGGATATAATCAAGAAGAAGGCATTGATTATGAAGAAACCTATGCACCCGTTGCACGCCTAGAAGCCATTCGTTTATTACTTGCTTTTTCATCATCGATGAATTTCAAATTATTTCAAATGGATGTCAAAAACGCCTTCCTCAATGGGTTTATTCAAGAGGAAGTGCATGTTGAACAACCCCCGGGCTTTGAAGATTTTACATCTCCCGACCATGTCTTCAAGCTTAAGAAAGCTTTATATGGTCTTTAACAAGCTCCTCGAGCTTGGTATGAACGTCTAAGTAAATTTCTCTTAGACAATGAGTTTGAAAGGGGAAAGTTGACACCACACTTTTTATCAAAAATAAAAACAATGACATTCTATTAGTTCAAATTTATGTCGATGATATTATTTTTGGTGCTACTAATGATTCTCTATGCGAGGAATTCTCTAAGTTAATGACTAGCGAATTCGAAATGTCAATGATGGGTGAGCTAAACTTCTTCTTGGGGCTGCAAGTAAAACAAATGAAAGAGGGAACTTTCTTTTGCCAATCCAAATATTGCAAGGAGTTGCTAAATCGCTTTGAAATGAGCAACGCCAAAGCAATGGCCACCCCAATGAGTACATCCGACCATCTTGACAAAGATGAGAAAGGTAAGGAAGTAGACACCAAGAAGTATCGAGGTATGATCGGATCTCTTCTCTATCTTACTACTAGTAGACCAGACATCATGTTTAGCGTGTGTTTATGCTCGATATCAATCATGTCCGAAGGAGTCACACTTAACTGCGGTAAAACGGATTATGAAGTATCTTGTTGGAACAATAAATGTGGGACTATGGTATCCCAAAGATTCTTCATGCCAACTTGTTGGCTATTCCGATTCCGATTTTGCGGGTTGCAAATTGGACTGCAAGAGCACTAGTGGCACTTGCCATTTGCTCGGTAGCTCCTTAGTTTCTTGGTTTAGCAAGAAACAAGTTAGTGTTGCGTTATCCACAACCGAGGCTGAATATATAGCCGCGGGGAGTTGTTGTGCTCAAATCCTTTGGATGAAGAAACAACTCTCGGATTATGGTCTTAGTATTGATCATGTTCCTCTTCGATGTGACAATACTAGCGCCATAAGCTTGACGAAGAATCCTATTCTTCACTCAAGAACGAAACACATAGAAATTAGATATCACTTTATATGAGATCACGTTCTCAAGGGCGATGTCGAAATTGAATTTGTTGAAACCAAAAATCAATTGGTCGACATCTTCACAAAGCCTTTAGAGAAAGAGTCATTTTTCCGCATTCGTAGTGAACTCAGAATTCTTGACTCCACGATGATCTAATTCATGCATTGCATTTGCTTTAAATAATTACTAACTTGAGCGTCGGAGGCGCCTAATTCTCTTTTGCAGGTATCGCCCCAAAGACAGGGGGAATTATCAGACATCGGTGCAGAATAATCGATTTCTCTAAAGTCAATAATCGATTATTCCCCATTTACGTTTTATGTTTATTATGCTGGAAAATTGACATAATCGATTATACAACACTACAATCGATTATCTAACAGTTTTTGGCTTTGCAGGATTTTAGCTGTTAAATATAAAAATCGATTATCACATATCCCTAATCGATTATGTTGACATTTATTTTCAGGTGTTAAGTCACTGTGTGACAATAATCGATTATTTAAAACAGTGTAATCGATTTTCCTATTACCGTCTCGGATGTCCGTTACTACATTTCCTGAAATAATCGATTATCTCAAAAGCATAATCGATTATTCCCCGAGTCAGAAAATCACTGGGCACACTGTGTCAAAATAATCGATTACCATAGTTCCATAATCGATTATTCTCAATCAGTATTTCAAAATAGTTACCGTTTCTGACCGTTTGTTCCTTAAATTTTTGCAGATTTCTTAACTTTAATGCAATTTCATTCTTCACATTATAAATAGGTGCATTATATCTTCAATGTCTTCACTCAAACATCAATCTTAGCTCCCAAATTCTCAAAAATCTCTCAAAACTCTTCAAAGGCTATTACTATTTATTCAAAATGACGGGCAAAACTTCCAAACGAGCTCGTTCCGGCAAAAATGTTGCCTCCTCTTCCGTCACTCGTCCACTAGTTCATTGTTATAAAGATGGTTCTTATTTACGATTCAATAGTGAAGCCGAACTTATGCGCTTCATTGAAAAATTTGAAAATCGAGAAATCCTTCCTCCTCGATTTTCCACGGATCGTTTCCTTAATCACAGCGCCCCTCCATCCACAGCAAATATGCTTATGCAAAGCCAACTCCTTGAATTCCTATATCTTCACACTCCTTACATTCACCCTCCTCTAATTCGGGCCTTCTATTCAAATCTCGAGAAGGACGAAGATGGTGAAATTGTCTCGCACGTCAATGGAATTTCAATTCCTCTATCTGAGGCAACTACAAGCCCTCACTAAACTCCCGCGCAATGGGGAAGACATTTCTCTCTATACTAGGGAAGAAGGCGCGTTATTTGATGAACAACTTCTCTTCACCCAAATTGGCATCGGTGAATTAATTGCAACTCCGGACCATCGTCGTCCAACCATTACAAACATGCTCCCAGAATATCGACTAATTTTTTATTTCATCACCCGCGTTCTAAAACCACAAAAATTCAATCACACAACTATCTCTCATGAGGATTCAAAACTCATGCATGCCATTATCACTGGGGCTAGCATCAATTGGTGCAAGTTCGTCATGACTCACTTATATGATGCAATTGGGGAAGATAAGCCACTCCCCTATGCTTTTTTCGTTATGACCATTCTTGTTGCTTCCGGTATCGACACCTCCGTCGGTCCTCACAAAAAGGCGACAAAACATTGGAAAATTCAAGAATCTTCATTTCCCAATATCGGTGAGCATCCGCCTCCTCCTCCACCTCAAAGACGTCGTCATCCGGCCCCGTCCGATGCATCCCTCCAATCTATTTCCGAGCAACTTGCCTCCATGTCCACATCCCTAAATCGTATTGATATGAATGTCAATCGATTGACTCACGAGCTCCATGGATATTCTGATCACGTCCATTATCCGTATTGTTGGAAACACGTTCTCAAGGCTTTATACTATAACGTGTGTTCTTATGTGTAGGCTTTTGATGAATGACAAACAAGCGCAAATTGATATATGACGAAGTTCAAGTACAAGCGCACAATTGGTGGATAACGAGATTTAAGCACAAGACAAAGTTTTATAGTTTAAATGAGTCGTTCTTAATTGTGATCTTGATCCAACAACTTGACTCATGACATGGCTTCTCTCGTAAATTTTTTTTGACAAAATCATGCATATTTAATTTAATGCTAAATAATTTTAAATCATGCATATTTTCATTAGTCAAAATGATTTTTAAACATGCCTCTAAAAACTGGACTAGGATAATCGATTATGTACTTATGATAATCGATTATGTTAAGCCAAGACTGCATGACAATCGATTGTGAACTAATGACAATCGATTGTGTTAAGGCAGTGAGCATCAGGTTTTTCAAACCTGCATGACAATCGATTGTGAACCTTATGACAATCGATTGTGATGAGGCAGTGTACAAAGTTTTTCAAAACTCAGAATAATCGATTGTGAAGCTAATGACAATCGATTGTGATGAGGCAGTGTCCATCAAAGTTTTTCAAAACTCAGAATAATCGATTGTGAAGCTAATGACAATCGATTGTGAAGAGACAGTGTCCATCAGATTTTTAAAAGTCACAAAATAATCGATGTGAACATATGACAATCGATTGTGTTGAGGCAGTGTCTTCCAGACTTTTTCAAAGTTATTAAATAATTGATTGTAAGTATATAACAATCGATTGTCACGAGGCAGTGTCTAAAATGATTTTCAAAGTCTGATAAATAATCGATTGTTAACATTGCGCAATCGATTGTGAAGCTGACCGTTGTCGTAAAGTTTTCAAATACCGTCAGGTAATCGATTGTTGATTTTGTACAATCGATTGTTGATATTAAAATCTGGAAAAGATTTTTTGAACGTTGCTGAATAATCGATTGTTGATTTTGTACAATTGATTGTTGAAATTAAAATCTAGAAAGGATTTTTGAACGTTGCTGAATAATCGATTATTGATTTGGTATAATCGATTGTTTTACGTAAAATCTGGAAATGATTTTTTGAACGTTACTAATAATCGATTGTTGATCTTGGACAATCGATTGTTAAGCGTAAAATCTGGGATTGATTTTTGGTACGATTGGCAAAGAATCGATTGTGGCTTCCTGACAATCGATTGTCACAGAGTAAAATCAGCAACTCTTAATTGGCAATTAGGCAACGGTAATGCCAAGTTTTTCAACTATAAATACAGCTTCATTTCAGTGTTTTAAACACAACAACATACAACAACTGATCATTCTATTGCTATAAGCTTGCATACTATTGTTTATCATTTTATATTCATTTCATAAAGCTTTTGAGAGCCAAAGTCTTGTCCATAGTTGTTGTGATCTTGAGCTTACTTCTTTTACTCATATCTACTCATTAAGGAGTGTCTTGTTTGAGTGTTTAGTGTTTTGTACACTTGTAAGAGAATTGTGATTCTCTTGTTGTAAGGAACTTGTGTTTCCTTGGTTGAAGTCTTGGAGTGTTGTATCTCCGAGCAAAGGTGTTGAGGCTTGTGTCCTCAAGTTGTAAAGGTTTGTTGAGCACCCGTAAGCTTGAAAAGTTAGTGGAAAATCTCGAGAGAGTCTCTCGGGGACTGGACTAGCCACGTGTTGTGGTGAACCAGAATACATCGGTGCGTTCTTTCCTTTTGTTTATTTAACGCACTTATTTATTTCCTGCAAATTTTAATTTCCGCAAGTTTACGCTAAATTTTATTATAACGCTATTCACCCCCCCTCTAGCGTTAAGCGTATTATCTAACAACTGGTATCAGAGCCAACTCTCTGAAGACTTAACAGTTTGAGAGAAACTTCCATGGCTTCTACTCGTGATTCTTTTGCAGGAATAGAGGAAGGACAGTGCTCCACCCGACCACCACTATTCAACGGTACAAACTATACGTACTGGAAGGAGAGGATGAAAATCTTCGTTCAAGCAAACAATTTTCATCTCTGGAAGGTGATAACAAAGGGAAATCAAATTCCAACCAAAAAGGTTTAAAACGAATGGGTTCCCAAGTCCGAAGAAGAATATGACTCGGATGATATCCGAAAGGTTCAAAATAATGCTAAAGCAATTAATTTATTATATTGTGCTGTAAATGCTGACGATTACAGGAAAATATCGTGTTGCACAACGGCAAAGGAAATGTGGGACAAGCTGGATTACGTACGAAGGTACGGACCAGGTAAGGGAAGCTAAAACTGGTTTCCTAACCTATGCTTATGAATTATTTCACATGAAGGAAGGTGAAAAGGTGGATGAAATGTTCGAACGATTTTCAATAATCGCAAATGACCTACATGCCCTCAAGAAGACATTCACGGATAGAGAACTTGTTCGAAAAATTCTTAGAAGTCTCACTCCGGCATGGCGATCAAAGGCCGACGCAATTCAAGAATCCATAGGCGTCTCAAATGTCACTATCGACGCATTAAGAGGTAACCTTAAGACTTATGAATCTACAATACATAACCCTCTTGTTGATGATCAAAGGAGGCAAAGAATAGCGCTTAAGGCAAGCACAAGCCAACCTCAAGTTGATGAGGACGGAGACAACGAGTTTGGACTCGTTATCAAAAGATTTCAAAAGTTCATGCGAAAGGAGTATGAACGAAAGGGCAAAAATCAAGGCGAGCAAATAAAGTGCTATGAATGCGGTGAAACCGGGCACATCAAATCAAATTGCCCAAACATCAAAAAGGAGAAAAAACCTTTTACGAAGCAACGTGCATACATTTCTTGGGGAGGAGACTCCGGAGATGAGTCAAGCGAAGAAGAAGAAGACGAAGCCGCAAACCTTTGTCTTATGGCGCAAGAAGACGAGCAAGATGAGGTATGTCAAATCTCTTCTAAAAACTTCTTTACTCTTGAAGAAATGCGAACTGCTTTTGATGAGCTATATACTGAATTTATTAAAGCTTCAAAAATTGTCAAGAGCATAAAAGAAAATGCTTCTCTAAAAGAAAAAGATTTTCAAAAACAGCTTTCTTTGAAAGAAAAGGAGTTAGAAAAACTGGTTTTAGAAAATGAGAAGCTGAAAGAGGAAAACAAGTTTTTCGGAAAAAGAAGCGCCGACAAGCCCGAAAGTTCTATTAAAAATTGCTCTTCTTGCATGCATCTCGAAAATGAGGTAGATAGACTTAAAGGTACCTTAGATAAGTTTAATTCTTCCCACAAAAATTTGAATAAGGTCCTTGTTAATTTGAAATCAACCAAGCATGGCATAGGCTTTAAGAATGAGCCTAAAGAAAAGGTTGACGCCAAAACCCCAACCACCTAAGGCTCAACCTAGGATTAATAAAACAAATGCTTATCATAGAAATAGCAATCCTAGAACAAATATGCATGCTAGAACAAATGTTGAACATTTTAGAAGACCTAGAAATGACTTACCACCTAGAAATGACTACCCTAGAAATGATGCATATTCTAGGCCAAACACTAGAAGGAGTTTTGAACCTTTTAGAACATCTAGACATGATCATTACTCTAGAAATGCTGCTCATTTTAGAACTAATAGTAGGAGAAATGGTTCTCATGAAATGCGCAATAGTCATAATGAAAATAGAGTAATTCATTTTCGTCCATCAAGTTACTATGAACCTAGAAGGATGCATAACCCCACGTGACTTGTCATTATTGTAGACGCATTGGTCATATTGCCCCTGCATGTTTTACACGACATAGACATATCACTCAATCGCATCATTATGATATGCCTAACCCTCAAGGACCCAAAATGGCATGGGTACCTAAAACGCATTAATTAGTTTTGTAGGTGTGTTTGAAGAGATCAAGTGTACTATGGTACCTTGATAGTGGATGCTCCAAACATATGACGAGAGACGAATCCAAATTCCTTCAACTAGAACACAAAGAAGGAGGAAGTGTGATTTTTGGGGATAACAATAAAGGAAAGATTATTGGCATCGGATTGGTCGGTAAGGATGAAAATTCCTCTATTAAGCATATATTACTTGTGAAAGGTTTAAAGCATAATCTCTTGAGCATAATTCAATTATGTGACAAGGGAAATCTTGCCCTATTTGATTCGGATGAATGCTTAGTGTTTAGACGTAGTGATTTTAAAATTATCCTTCGTGGTTTTAGAGTGAATAATATTTATATGGTTGATCTTGCTAATTCCTCACCCGAATATGTTGATTGTCCTATGAGCAAAGAGGATGATACTGGGCTATGGCATCGTAGAGTTGCTCATATAAACATGCATCTTTTGAACAAATTGATTTCACAAAACTTAGTTATTGGTCTTCCCAATTTGAAATTTGAAAATGACTCTATTTGTGATTCTTGTCAAAAAGGGAAGCAAACAAAAGCATCTTTTAAATCGAAAAACATTGTTTCAACTACTAGACCATTGCAATTGCTTCACATGGATTTATTTGGACCATCTCGCATTGAAAGTCTAGGAAGAAATCGTTATGCTTTTGTGATTGTTGATGATTATTCTAGATTTACTTGGACTTTATTTCTTGCCAATAAAAGTGATGCTTTTCAGAATTTTAAATACTTTCTTAAGCGTGTTCAAAACGAAAAGGAAACAACCGTCACTTCAATTAGAAGTGATCATGGGGGAGAGTTTGATCACAATCTCTTTGCGGACTTTTGTGACGAACTCGGTATCGAGCATACCTTTTCCGCTCCACGTACACCACAACAAAATGGGGTGGTGGAAAGGAAAAATAGGTGTCTCGAAGAGATGGCTAGAACCATGCTCGAAGAGGCTAAGATTCCCAAACATTTTTGGGCGGATGCCGTGAGTACCGCATGCTACATCTTAAATAGAGTAGTCATAAGGCCTATACTCATGAAAACTCCCTATGAACTCTATAAGGGAAGGAAACCAAATATCTCCCATTTTAGAGTATTCGGCTGTAAACGTTTTATTCATAACAATGACAAAGATCAATTGGGAAAATTTGATGCTAAGTCCGATGAGGGAATTTTCATTGGTTATTCCTCACGTAGCAAAGCATATAGGGTTTTTATTAAAAGAACCGAAAACTGTGGAGGAATCCCCTCATGTTGTATTTGCCAAAAATAATGCTCGCTTGGCGAGAAAGGATTCCGGTTTTGATCTTGCAGGTATTTTAGATAGCTTGAAAGACAAAATACAAGTGGAAACGCCTAAGGAAAATAAAGATGAAATCTTGGAACAACCAACGGAGGAAGCGCCACAATTGGAAAATGAAACGAGAAACGCCTAACGAGTGGAGGACAATCAAAGATCACCCTCTCGAACAGGTAATTGGCGACGTCGGAGAAAAGATAAGTACCCAAAACTCCCTTAAGAACACCTTAGGACATACTGCTTTTGTGTCTCAAATTGAACCAACAACCATCTCCGAAGCAATTGGGGATGAATTTTGGACCTTGGCAATGCAAGAGGAGCTTAACCAATTCAAACGGAATGACGTTTGGGATTTGGTGCCAAGAACCGAAAATCATACCATAATTGGTACGAAATGGGTTTTTCGAAACAAACTAGATGAAAATGGTGTAATCACTAGAAACAAAGCTAGGCTTGTAGCAAAAGGCTATAATCAAGAAGAGGGTATTGACTATGAAGAAACATATGCTCCCGTAGCTAGATTAGAAGCTATTCGTCTATTGCTCGCTTTTGCCTCTTCTATGAATTTCAATTTATATCAAATGGATGTGAAAAGTGCTTTTCTAAATGGTGTTATACAAGAAGAAGTTTATGTTGAACAACCCCCCGGTTTTGAAGATTTTAAATCTCCCGATCATGTTTTCAAACTCAAAAAGGCTCTCTATGGTTTAAAACAAGCTCCCCGAGCTTGGTATGAAAGATTGAGTAAATTTCTATTGGAAAATGATTTCATTAGGGGGAAAGTTGACACCACCCTTTTTGTTAAGCATAAAAACAATGATATTTTATTAGTTCAAATATATGTAGATGATATCATATTTGGTGCTACTAACAATGTCTTATGCAAGGAATTTTCCAATTTAATGACAAGCGAATTTGAGATGTCTATGATGGGTGAGTTAACATTCTTTTTGGGATTACAAGTAAAGCAAATGAAAGAAGGTACGTTCATTTGCCAAGCCAAATATTGCAAAGGATTGCTGAAACGATTTGAAATGAACAATGCAAAAGCAATGGCAACTCCCATGAGCACATCCGATCATCTAGACAAAGATGAGAAAGGTAAGGAAGTCGACACTAAGAAGTATCGAGGTATCGCCCTAAAGGTAGGGGGAATTATAAAGCATGACGCGCAACAATCAAGTCTTCTTCAGAAAAATCGATTTCTGTCGTCTAATAATCGATTATCTCGTATCAATAATCGATTGTTCTGCTATTACTTGAGTTATTGTGCTCTCTTTAAGTAATCACGTTTTTTCTTTCCAATAAATAAACAAGTTTTATTTACATCTTTGGCATCTTCTTATATTATTTTTGCTAATGGCAAAAGGGGGAAGATAACGGGTATGCACTCTCAATATTAATAAGCTTAAATTGAGGGGGAATTCATATATTGAGGGGGAACTAATCGCATACTTATTGCATATCTTTACTTGTCTTGAATCGTCATTATAAATTGTTTAAGTTGCATATCCCGCTTAAAGTTTGCCATTATCAAAAAGGGGGAAATTGTTGGAAACACGTTCTAAAGGCTTTATACTAAAACGTGTGTTCTTATGTGTATGTTTTTGATGAATGACAAAAAAGCGCAAATTGATATATGACGAAGTTCAAGTACAAGCACACAATTGGTGGATAACGAGATTTAAGCACAAGACAAAGTTTTATAGTTTAAATGAGTCGTTCTTAATTGTGATCTTGATCCAACAACTTGACTCATGACATGGCTTCTCTCGTAAAATTATTTTTACAAAATCATGCATATTTAATTTAATGCTAAATGATTTTAAATCATGCATATTTTCATTAGTCAAAATGATTTTTAAACATGCCTCTAAAAACTGGACTAAGATAATCGATTATGTACTTATGATAATCGATTATGTTAAGCCAAGACTGCATGACAATCGATTGTGAACTAATGACAATCGATTGTGTTAAGGCAGTGAGCATCAGGTTTTTCAAACCTGCATGACAATCGATTGTGAACCTTATGTCAATCGATTGTGATGAGGCAGTGTACATCAAAGTTTTTCAAAACTCAGAATAATCGATTGTGAAGCTAATGACAATCGATTGTGATGAGGCAGTGTCCATCAAAGTTTTTCAAAACTCAGAATAATCGATTGTGAATCTAATGACAATCGATTGTGAAGAGACAATGTCCATCAGTTTTGTAAAAGTCACAAAATAATCGATTGTGAACATATGACAATCGATTGTGTTGAGGTAGTGTCTTCCAGACTTTTTCAAAGTTATTAAATAATCGATTGTGAGTAAATAACAATCGATTGTCACGAGGCAGTGTCTAAAATAATTTTCAAAGTCTGATAAATAATCGATTGTTAACATTGCGCAATCGATTGTGAAGCTGACCGTTGTCGTAAAGTTTTCAAATACCGTCAGGTAATCGATTGTTGATTTTGTACAATCGATTGTTGATATTAAAATCTGGAAAAGATTTTTTGAACGTTGCTGAATAATCGATTGTTGATTTTGTACAATCGATTGTTGAAATTAAAATCTGGAAAGGATTTTTGAACGTTGCTGAATAATCGATTATTGATTTGGTATAATCGATTGTTTTACGTAAAATCTGGAAATGATTTTTTGAACGTTACTAATAATCGATTGTTGATCTTGGACAATCGATTGTTAAGCGTAAAATCTGGGATTGATTTTTGGTACGATTGGCAAAGAATCGATTGTGGCTTCCTGACAATCGATTGTCACAGAGTAAAATCAGCAACTCTTAATTGGCAATTAGGCAACGGTAATGCCAAGTTTTTCAACTATAAATACAGCTTCATTTCAGTGTTTTAAACACAACAACATACAACAACTGATCATTCTATTGCTATAAGCTTGCATACTATTGTTTATCATTTTATATTCATTTCATAAAGCTTTTGAGAGCCAAAGTCTTGTCCATAGTTGTTGTGATCTTGAGCTTACTTCTTTTACTCATATCTACTCATTAAGGAGTGTCTTGTTTGAGTGTTTAGTGTTTTGTACACTTGTAAGAGAATTGTGATTCTCTTGTTGTAAGGAACTTGTGTTTCCTTGGTTGAAGTCTTGGAGTGTTGTATCTCCGAGCAAAGGTGTTGAGGCTTGTGTCCTCAAGTTGTAAAGGTTTGTTGAGCACCCGTAAGCTTGACAAGTTAGTGGAAAATCTCGAGAGAGTCTCTCGGGGACTGGACTAGCCACGTGTTGTGGTGAACCAGAATACACCGGTGCGTTCTTTCCTTTTGTTTATTTAACGCACTTATTTATTTCCTGCAAATTTTAATTTCCGCAAGTTTACGCTAAATTTTATTATAACGCTATTCACCCCCCCTCTAGCGTTAAGCGTATTATCTAACACGTATGCCCAAATTGTCCTACGGGAAGATGTACCGGATGTCGAGACGGAAGTCAATGATGATAATGAATAATGTCTTGTCTCTTTGTTTTTCTAGTTTGCATAATATTCTGTCTTTTATTTTTATGTATTTGCAATATTGTTTAATCAATAAAGAGTTAGTTATTTTTTTGCTAATGTCAAAAGGGGGAAGATATGGGCTATGCACACTAATACATATTGGCATAAATTGAGGGGAAATTCATAACTTGAGGGGGAACTCGTTGCATATCTATATACTTATCTTGGATCGTTGTGAATTAATATGCATATCCCGATATTGGTTTGCCATTATCAAAAAGGGGGAAATTATTGAAACACGTTCTCAAGTCGCTAAACTAAACGTGTGTTCATATTTGTAGGTTTTGATAAATGACAAACCGACGTGAACGGAACATTGACATATGCCGAAGTCCAAGCACAAGAGAAACAAAGATCAAGGTTAAGTAAAGCAACAAAATTATACATGAGTCGTTCTATAATTGTGATCTTGATCCGATAATTGATTCAAGACTTGGCTTCTCTCGTAAAATCATTTTTATCAAACCATGCATCTTTAATTTAAAGCAAAATGATTTTCAAACATTTCATTTTAACCAAAATGAATTCTAAACATGTCTTTCAAATCTGGACAAACAAAATCGATTATATACTTTATGATAATCAATTATGTTAAAGCAGTGTACACCAGATTTTACAAAGCTGTAAGATAATCGATTATGTACCTTATGATAATCGATTATGTTAAGGCAGTGTTCACCAGATTTTTCAAAGCTACAAGATAATCGATTATGTGCCTTAGACTAATCGATTATGTTGAGACAGTGAGCATCAGATTTTACAAAGTAGCAAAATAATCGATTATGGCTTTTCTGGTAATCGATTATATTAAAGACCGTTGCCAAAGTATTTTCAAACACTGAAAGATAATCGATTATGTACAATCAGACAATCGATTATGTTAAGCATAAAATCGGGGATTGATTTTTGAACGTTGTCAGGTAATCGATTATACGATTTGGATAATCGATTATTCTGCTTAAAATCTGGGAATGATTTTTAAACGATTGGCAGATAATCGATTATGCAGAATCAGATAATCGATTATCGTAGCACAAAATCAGCAATTTGTGATTGGCAATTAAGCAACGGTTTTGGGTGTTTTGAGCACTATAAATACAACTCAAATTCACTCTTCTAAGTACAATAACTGATTACATTCTTGCTAAAGCTTACATACTCTCATATCAATCATTTTATATTCATTTCATAGCTTTTTGAGAGCCAAACTCTTGACTAAGTTGTTGTGTTCTTGAGCTTATTGTTTTTACTCATATCTACTCTATAAAGAGAGTCTTGTCTTGAGTGCTAAGTGTTTGTACACACTTGAAGGGATATTCCAATCCCTTATAGTAAGAAGGAAAAGAAGTTCCTTGGTTTGAAGTCTTGAGGTGCGGTATCCTTGAGCAGGTTGAAGTCTTGTAGAGTGTATATCTACGAGCAAGTGTAACGGTTTGTTAGGCACCCGTAAGCTTAACGAAGTTAGTGTAAAACTCGAGAGAGTCTCTCGGGGACTGGACTAACCACACGTTGTGGTGAACCAGGATAAAATTCGGTGTGTTCTCTCCTTACCCTTTCAATTGCTGCACTTACTTTATTCCTGCAATTTTAATTCCGCAAATTTACATTGTTTTTTTATTATAACATATTCACCCCATCTCTAGCGTTAAGCGTATATTCTAACACAAATAAGATAAAAAAAAAATTTATGGCAATGTCTATAAAATAGGTTACCTTGTAGGAAATACCTAGCTCGGATTGGAATCAACATTGACCCGATGTGTCCTATATGCAAAATGACAGAAGAAGAAACTTTCACTCATATTTATCTCACTTGCAAAGTAAACAGAACGTTTTGGGACAATTTGGGAGGGGTAACTTTTTATGATCCCACAAGGGGGCACTGGCCTACACAATTAAGAAAATCAAAATTTCACTCTAAGACACAACCTTCTTGAATGGAATTATATCCTCCCTTTCGTCTTGTGGGAAATTTGGATTAACAGAAATGCTAATAATCAAAACAAATCGACGAACGTTGTAAACGTAAAAAATATTACTAAACAAATTGTGGAATTCAAGCTGCTTACGGAAAATAACCCGTTGCCCATTGAGAGGATTCAATTACAAATCAAGTGACAAATGCTCCCAAATGGATGGTACAAATTAAATATTGATGCTAGTCACAACAACTGTCAAAGTTCACTAGGGAGAGTATTTCGTAGTGCAAACGGTCACTGGATTGTTGGTTTCACAAAATACATACAAGCTAGGGGATCCCTGGAGGCAGAACTAAAGGCAATAAGCAAAGGACTCAAAACTACACATAAGAAATTTATTCCTATTGAAAATAGAGACAAATCGTGCGGAGGCAATTCAAATTATACAATGTTGGTAATAGACTTTTTGATAATATTATCAATATTTGTAGGTCGTTAATGAAAGGGAATGTGACCTTCCTCCAGCACACATTTAGGGGATGCAACATTGTCGCTCACACCATGGCCAAGATGGGAAGGACTCCGGGAAGGAAGAAAAAAGTTTTTGTATCTCCTCCCAATTTTGTTTTTAATCTTGTTAAGTATGATGTAGACAATGAACGTTGTTTTGTACTTATCTGTGGGCGCTTGCAATAGATTAGCAAGCATAGAAAATTAATATGTCATAAGTGGCACACTATTAGACCATGATGTAACAAATGTTACGTAAATTTAATATCTATGTTTTCTGTTTGCTAAAAAAATGACATAATTTTTATTGTTTCCCTAGTCAATGAAGAAAGTCCAAATGTTTACTTCCTCAATTGTCACTTTTATCCAAATATTTTTTAGAGTAAAGTTATTTTCATTACAAAATCAATTCGGTATCTGGTTATGAAATGTTATCCGCAAAAACGGGCGAAATGAGCGAATGTTAATTTTATTGCATATTTTCAAATTTTTATTCCATAATACTTGCTTTAAGTAATGCTTAGATACACACTATTTTCAATCTTTTATAGAACACTATTCTCATACACTACTCTCAGCCTTATATGTTAACATTTTCTTTGAAAAATATTTTCCTTTGCACCCATGCAAATAGTAATTCTTAAACAAACAATAATATGATAAAATCTAAAACAATCCAAATCTTGTGACAGAATACCCAACCAATTGTGGCCCAAAGGCGCAAATGAAGCACTCATTGCAAAAGTGGAGAGGGTGATAATAAGGAGTTTTTACCCCAAATGATTTCTTAAGTTAAGGGTTAAGTCTATTTTCGTCTTCATAACATTGTCTTGAGAGCATATAATCTTTAACTTTGTCAAAATTGAGCATTGTTTGTCCAAATTCTCATTTGTCATATGAATCATTTAAAAAAATCAAAGATGTTAGGTTTCTTACATGTGACTAACCTAAAAAACAACGGCAATTAGGGATTTGTTGCCCAATTTCATTTTTCTTTGATCAAGGTCCATTTTCATTATTAATATATTATGTTAAATTTTGCAGAAATTATATTAGGACTTTTATTTTTTGTTTTTGTTGAAATTGGAAGAAAAAAAATTGAAAAAGAAAGATCTCAATCTCAATTATGGTTTTTTCTTTTACCCTGATTATGTAAGAAAATCACATCTCCGGTAGCTTAAAGATCCCCTTAAATATTTGGTTAGTTGAACAAAAAATGCCTTTCAATTTAAAAGAATCACATGTGCCTTTTTATTAGAGAAATATATAATTTTGGTTGTTCTAAAAAATACGAGCCAATAATATATATATATATATATATATATATATATATATATATATATATATATATATATATATATATATATATATATATATATATATATATATATATATATATTATATTATATTATATTATATTTACTAGTAAATACAATTAGTTTCGACCAACTGGCCAATTTTGTATTTTGGCCTTTTTGTTATTTGTTATGAAATAATATAAGAACAAGAACGATAATATAAGAACAAGAACAATAGAGAGAAAAGTAGAGAGAGGAGTATTCTTATTGATACTTTGGGATGGTTTACAATGGGAGAGAACCCCTTTATTTATAGGGAGGTGGTGACTTAGCCACCAAGTAGTAAACCCTAGAATCTCTCTAATTATGGACATTCACCTTAAATAGAGTTCTATTTATAACACTCCCCCTTGAATGTCTATTCAATAATGTGCCTCGTTAAAACCTTAACTAAAACAAGAGTACACATGTTTGAATATGCGCCTATTGGTTGCCTCGTTAAAAACCTTGCAAGGAAAACCCATTGGGACAAAACCTTGTAAGGGGAAAAAGAGTGCAACTCGCATTAACTCCCCCTGAATAGAGCATCAATTCACATCCTTGAGCATTTGCATTCCAATCTTGTGCACCATCTTCAAAATTATCATTCTTGATAGATATGGACATCTTCATATAATGTCGTGGAATGACTCTTCAATATCTCCATAGAGGTATTCTCGATGCCATCATGCTCATAGTTATAGCAAGATACATATGTACACAAATTGCACTTAGGATGTGGTACTTCAGGACCAAGAATTGTGTATGCTTCAAGCAACTTAAATCTTTCAAGTTAAGTCATATAATCCATATAATAGACTTTAGATGCATATCAAGTTTTCATGTCATGCTAAACAAATAAGATATCAAAAACTGATTATACATACCATTGACTTTATACTTTCAAGTATTTGAACTACATGTCCAAATCTACATGTCTTTCATATGGAATCAATTCTACTTGAATTGTATCTCTTCCATTTAGCCAATATTTTGTTTGTATTCGACAAACATAAGATCCTCATCGATATTTAGCGCTATCATAGATGTCGTCGACGGACATTTTATATCGGTTCCAGTAGATTTTCATAAGGACATAACATAGAGATCTCTTCATTCATATATTCAGGTACCTGAATCTCTCATGAGATTTTATGAAGTGTTATGTCATGTGATCTTCTGGATCACTTGCCTCCTCATTATGATCACTTCGATCATTTGCTCATCTTCTTTATTAAGAAGTTCCTTTTGAAACCGATTTGTCTATACGCTTCAAGCGTATCCAAGACTTTGTCCTTCTAGGACTTAATATGAGCATTCGCAGTGAGAATATAGTTACATTCTTTGGGTCAGCAAATGCGTATAGCATGCTTTGCAATATGTTGCAATTGAATTATCCTTTTATGAACTTCAGGTTCATATCATGATATTCGGGGATCTACATATACAAATGATAATTCATCCCATGTAACATTTTCTCAATTGTTTATCATGTCTCCCCCTCATGTTAGAAAAGCTAACTTGTTTCCTCAACTTTGAGAAATCATCTTTGTGCATTATCATGTCAATATACACAGCACATTAATAATAAGATGAAATTATTTGGTTCCTGACCCTGAACCACTTGTGAGGGGAGAATATACTCTCGTATACAACGTATATCAAACTGATATATATAACTTTGTTCTCATAAGAAACAGTTTAGCTATTAAGTGGAGGCACTCAATAATTATCTTGCTAAACCAACTTTGATATAAACCAACTTATCAAGATGAACTATCTTGAGTAGAAAATCTGGAAATTATGCTCGAAGTTAGATTACTGAGCAATTTACCTTACAAGCACCGGCCAGGCTGCGGGTTAATAACAATCGCGCATGTAACCATTTCATATATGCATCATATGTGATATACATGGCAGGTGAATGTGCCCATATTCACCTTTGATATTTCCAGAATTTATGGGCTTCAACCCGAACTCTTTAGTTGGTCAATTCATTAATGAGAACAAGTGATACAAGAGAATTCGTAAAGAGCTTTCTAGTTCTTTAATATTCACCCATGTGAATTCTCTATTATTGTACATCATACTTAAAATGAGATGGCTAACCCGAATGCCAACCGAATAAATTATCAATATTGGTAAACTTCAAATTTACACCATGACATGTGCACTTATCAATAAACTTCAGGTTTATTATGACATGGGTTTTTATACCAATAGATATCCACTTTATTGTGGCATTCTTTTGTTTGTATAGTACAAACTGGAGAATAAAGCGGGTAGCTTTTCATATACAAATTATCCCGCTACAAGTTGTAGTAATAGAAGATATCAAATCTTTCCTTTATTTATAGTCTCAATATAATCAGCGCTTTCGCGTGTACTTTGGAAACTGAATAAGTTTCTTTGAGACTTACTACAACACAATACTCAATTGTCTTTCTCCAACATAGTAATAATTGGCTCTTCTAGAGCTCTCAATTAATTTTGTACTCCCACAAATTCATCAACATCCATGTGGTGAATATCTTTCTTAAAGAGAAAGTTATACCATTATGGTCATGTCAAACTTATATGCAAGATATGTTTCTTGCATTATCGTTGTCCTTTATTAATAGTCATATTTCCAAAATACTTCGGCGTACAATAGGTACGTGACCAACGATCATTCATGCCATAATAATGACATCATCTCAAACCTCCTTCTAGGGGTGAGTGTGGTATATTCAATACCAATTTCATGTTCATATTCTTCCAATAATGAATATGTATTCGTGAATCAGATGTTGTCACATTCACTTCGGGGATATGTGATTTTGTTATCCTTTTCAAGTCTGTAAATGCGTCTGGCATTTGATTTGCTATTCTTTGCAAATGGATAATCTTTTGCACCTCATTTTCACAAATGGAGATATGTGGATCAAGATGAGATAATGATGCATTTTTCCACAAAATTTCACATTTGGTTTCACCAACTTCTCCCCCTAATTTTGGGAAAAGTGTCTCATCAAATTGACAGTCTGCAAATCGTGCAGTGTACAAATCCCCTGTCAATGTTTCGAGGTAGCGAATAATGGAGGGCGATTCAAACTCAACATATATTCCTAACCTTCTTTGCGGACCCATTTTGGTGCGGTATGGCGGTGCTACAGGCAAATATACTGCGCATCCAACAATTCTTAAATGGAATATATTAGGTTCATGACCCAAAACTAATTGCAACGGGGAATATTTGTGACAATTCGTCAGTCAGAGACGAACTAGCATTGCTGCATGCAAAATGGCGTGACCCCAAACCGAAGTGGGCAGCCGACGAACTAGCATTGCTGCATGCAAAATGGCGTGACCCCAAACCGAAGTGGGCAGCCTCGTTTTCATGAGTAAATGAGGTATTCAAGATTATACTCATGTATTGTCTCAATCTAATATCCATTTTGAATGATATCTCTAAAACTCAACAAGTTCCTTTTAGACTTGGAGGAGAACATTTTGACTGATATCATTAAAACTCAACAAGTTTCTCTTAGACTTGGAGGAGAACATTGCATTCTCTAAAATATTGTTCCTTTAAGTAGAGTTATAGTTGCTCTTCAGGAGCCTTCAATCAATTTAATTCCCATGGTTTGACATACAAAAGGAAATATATGAACATGAGAATATACAAATCTGTTTGCTTCATATTTAAACAATATTTTCAAAATCTGCTGAGGTTATTTGAATAACTAAATCAGATAGTCGACTATCATGCCTTGCGGAAAAGTCCAGTTTTAATGCGAAATATTAGATAGTCGACTAACCAAGTTGATATTCGACTATCTCAGAAAACAGTCATCAGGATATTCGAATAACTAAATCAGGTTATTCGAATATCTAAATCAGATATTCGAATATCTTAGCTTGCGGAAATTCCAGTTTTAATACAAAATATTAGATAGTCGACTTTATTAGTTAATCGACTAACTTTGCTGGAAAATAAAAATTTCTTCGAAATTTAAGCATATTGAAACATTCTAAAGAACTAATACTAACATTATATCATAAACTAACTAATACGAGCTGATACTAATGACTATTAGTTTATTCACTAACTATTGCAAATAAGTGAAATAAAATCAAACAATCCCATCTTCCTTCATCACAGATCCATCACCAATTAGGTGGTCAATTTTCCCCTCAGGGTGCTCAAAGAAGTCTGCCACATCCAAGTGGGTGATGTCAAAATTATCGTCAGAGACAAAATTTGTTTCAGGGCATTTATCTTTAGAGATGCTTGACAAGGCTCAACCAAATGTCTTGGTACACGGCAAATTTTCACCCAGTGCCCTTTTTCCACCGCAACGATAACATATAGTTTATGAACTATTTGCTTTTGGATTCTCATCATATCGTGCTTGTGGCAGAGTGACCAACTTCAGGTCGCGCAAGAAAATCAAGGCCTTAGCACAGTTTCAAACCTTCATCAAGGTGATGGCGCAAGAAAATCAAGGCCTTAGCACAGTTTCAAACCTTCATCAAGGTGATGGCGCAAGAAAATCAAGGCCTTAGCATAGTCTTGGGTGGATGCATTATTTCTGTCTTTAATGGTGTCTCCAAGACCCATTGCATCCAAATGGATTTCAGCATCCAACACCCATGTCATATAGTTCTTGCCCGAAATTTCAAGGGCAACGAACTTTCTTTTCATAATGTCAGACATAAGATACAATTACATCAAGAGCGTGTTCATACTTACAGGCTTTATTACAATTATCACATTCACTTCAGGGAAGGGATCATAATGACGATTATAATTCCGTCTATTGCCACGTCCACATTCATTGATACCATCATGGTAATAATTTTGTCTTCTTTCAGACTTATCACATACTGCTACCACATTCTCTAAAGGGAATGGAGCAAATTCAATGGGACGGATTTTCAATTTTTTGCCCACAATCATTCATGAATTTGATCATGGCAAGGCATAGAAATTTTACCACTTCATGTGAGTGTAATTTCTTACAAACTCCATTAGAGTTATAATCAAACTTTGTTGTCTTTGTTTGTATATAAAATCAAATCGTAGAATTTCAAGAATTTGAAAGGGAAAAGTAAATTACTTATCTTTAAGGTATACCAATCAATGTTGTGATATCAAATATACCTCTTGAGTTTCCATCCCGTGGCAACAAATTCTGGCAACTTTGGTCGACTCCCGCGGCCAATTTGATGCCGGAGAACGCGACATATTTTCCGTATAGAAATTCAAGATTGCCATTGGACCTCCAAACTATCAGCAAACTTTAAAAATCCAAAAATCCATTGTTTGCATAATTGACCAGAAACGTTCCACTATACAACTAAATTAAACCAGTCATCAATTCAATTGTAACAAAGAAAGGAATAGCGGAAGTAAATAGCTAGGATCACTTGTATGTAATATAGACAACACATAATTATAGATTTTAATCGAACATAAAATCGATACTTATCTCTTGAAGCGTGACCCGGATAATGCCCGGAATTAGCGAAATTCGTGTGGGCGAATTACTCCTTAATCTTCTCAAAGTGCTTCTTGAGACGGTAGAGTCTCGTGCTGATAACGTGTTATGAAATAATATAAGAACAAGAACGATAATATAAGAACAAGAACATTAGAGAGAAAAGTAGAGAGAGGAGTATTCTTATTGATACTTTGGGATGGTTTACAATGGGAGAGAACCCCTTTATTTTAGGGAGGTGGTGACTTAGCCACCAAGTAGTAAACCCTAGAATCTCTCTAATTATGGACATTCACATTAAATAGAGTTCTATTTATAACATTATTATTATTATTATTGTATTTTAAGTGTGCTAAAAGTGATACAATGAAAAAAAAAGAAGGCAAACAGACATATCACCAAACTTAAGGGACTATTTGGGCCAAAGAACTTGAAAATTGGGGAAGACTCGTATATTCTCCAGAAAGAAGCGTAGAGACGGAAAAACGAAACCCTCGGCTCAAAGTCCAGCAAAGATCCAATTGAAGAAACCATAGAGAAACTGAAACCTAATACACAGTGAAAGAGAGATTTGTGTAGCAATGGCAGAAGAGAAGAAGCAAGAACAAGCAATTGTACCACCTCCACAATACAATTTGGACGCAAAGTGGGACGCTTGTCTTGATTTGGGGGTTCGCCGTTTCGCTTACTTTTCCTTAATCGGTGGCTTTGCTGGTCTACTCCTCTTCCGTTAGTGTCTTTTTTCCCCCACAAACTCACAATTTTTGACTTGCCTTTATACTGTTTCTATGGTTTTTTTGTTTTTCTTAGTATTGTTTGTGTGACCTAATTAATCATTTTGAAATCGGTGTTGATTGGATGAAATTGGGAAAATGCTGAAATGGGTGTCTTTTTTCATTTCCGAAATATTATAGTTTTGTGGACTGTACCAAGATAATTGAAGCTGGAGTTAGAGCTTCTGCTTACCAGCTTCTTCTGTTATTTTATCACAGGAGTGGAAATGCTTTTATGGTTTTTCTCCTCTAATAATGTTTAGTATTTTGGAAATTGGAGAAGTTTTGTTGCTTAGTTTTTTTGTGCGATGTGGTGATTGTGGAATTGGTATCGGAACAGAGAAATGGAAATATGTATGTGTGCACACACATACACACACATATTAGTCTTGTATCAATTATGATACACTTACACACGCATATATATTGGTCTTGTATTATTTATGGATTTTGTTTCATTGGTTACTGTCTTCTTAGTTGGATACTTCAACTGTGCTTTTTGCTTAGTTTGCTTGTGTATTGTGAAAAGTGGGATTTGGAGGGATAAGTTGCGAAATGCCGAAATGGGGTTTTGAATTTGTGTTGTGTGGTAATGGTTAATTAGACAAGAATGTTGTCAGCCTTTTGTGCTCGCTAGTATTGTCACATAACTTTGTTTGTTAAGACCGATGCATTGGTTAAAACTCCAGATGTTCTTTTTCTTAGTCTTGTGTGTGTGATCTAGTGGTTGTGGAATTATGTATTGCATGGATGCTTATGGGAATGACAAAACGGGGTTTTCTTGCAATTATATTCTATTGTTATTTAAGCGAACAAACTGAGGCTGACGTAAAAGCTTTTTGCCTGCCAGCTTTTGTGTTCACTAGTGTCACATTACATTACTCCTTTAGCCCTTTGAAAGTTTTTTTGGTAATTGGCAACTTGTGCGAGACAAAATTTCTTCCCGCTGTACATGTTGTACATGTCATACATATTTTACACCTGCTTGCTGCTCGGTGCATTCTGGTGCAATAAAAGTTATCCTTTCGTGTAAAAAGAGAGCAAATTAAATTATACACGTGATGCAGTATTCCAACTAAATCCTTCAATGATGAAGGCCGGAATTGAAGAATGACCTATCATTAAAAAAATTTCAGAATTGAAGTGTATGGATAGAGAAGTAGCGAGCACTGATTGTGATGAAAAAGCATTGGATGGATTATGAGTTGGTTTCTTATTAACTTAAATTAAATCTGTGTGGTCGCGTTGTGTTTATGAGAACTTGAAGAAATAGTTCTTGTTGAAGCTTGGCTATGTGGATTGTTTTTGGATGTAGAGATGAAAAGGGAACAGATGTAACCTAGCATACAAGAGGTTACATTCTTTTAATGTATTATGGCGTGCTGTCAACTTGATAATGCTGTAGCTTAATAGTTGTGTTTGTAATATTGCTTGCTGTTGTCTTGATAATCAATCTCCCACTCTGTTCTTGAAATTTTTGGTAGCTGCATGCCTAGGCATTGATTTGGTCATGCTTGCAGCTTTGTTGTGGTATTTTCAGTATATCTATCTATCTATCTATATATATATATCTATCTATATATATATATATATATATATATCTATATATATATATATTAAACAACTCTATATATATATAAAATAGAGTTGTTTCTTCTCTTTGATTGTTTGTCCAAGTGTTGTCTGATAGATATTAGACATAATGTAGTAAGTTGACTCATTTTCATTGATCGACATCTTAGGGAGTCCTGTGACACGCTGGGCATCAACGGCATTTGGTGCTGGGACAGGTCTAGGATCTGCATACACGGAATGCTCTCAGAAATTTGGTGGATATCCTGGAAAATTAACTACTAATACTAATGTTTCTGAGGCTCCTATTACCAAGGTAGTACATTGCATCTATTTCTATTTGCCAAGCTAATACGTAAGGGAAATACAAATAGGCTTGCCTATCTTTGATGATATTCAGTGAATGCTCAGTATTCTTTTCTATAAGCTGTGTAAAGCTGTTCTCTTGTGGCTGGACAGAAATATTCAGGTTGGACACGATGGTTGTGTAATTATGCTATTTCCTTTGCCCTCCCCCCCCCCCCCCTCCTTGTGGGGGAGAGAAGTCTCTTGTTGTGCCATTGTTTTGGGGCTAGGGAATAGTAGAAGAATAGCATTCATTGATGCATTTTTAAAGCTTTTAAAGGCTTTCATTTGTTATCACTTTCTTTTTCTGTTGCTCATGAAGCAAGATGTTATCTTGCAATGTTAATGTTCGAAGCTATCTTATATATTTGTTAGTAGATGATTAAAATATTTGATATTTCAGTTCAGAACTACACCCTCCGTTTCAATTTAGATGTGGTAGTTTGACTCGGTGCGGAGTTTATGAAAAGAAAAGAAGGCTTTTAAAACTTGTGATTTTAAAAATTTTAGGGGTAAAAGCTTTGTGGGGCCATGACATTTGTGTGGTTATAAAAGCTTCTCCAGTATTGCCATGAGTTTTTCTATTTAGAGATTAGTATATACTAGAAAAATATAGAGAACCTTCAGTTTTAGAGAAACCCCAAGTTATTGAGCATTTCGATAATAGTGGTTTAAAAGGGGAGCGCACTGGATAATGAGGATTTATATAACAAACTGAACTAGCTTAGAATGGAGGCATATTTGTTGTAATCTTTTAATAAGAAATGCTGTTGCTGATTAATAGTGGCCCAATTGTTTTCCATGTATATTAGGATGTATTGGGCTCTACTAGCACTGCATTCTGATTTTGTCATCTGTCCCTGTGGCATGATAGCTTACCTTTTCTTTTATGTTGTCTACGTATTATACTCGTTTTGATAGACATGTTTAGTCTGTTTTTCCTTGAGCCCACACGGTTTCTTTTTGCTGGGAGTGTGAGGATGGAAGGGACCCAAGGGTGTCGCCTAGTGGTTAATGAAGTACGGGGAGAATTATGAAGTTTCAGGTTTAATTCCTAGCGGAGGCAACAGATAGTATGTGTTTTCTTCCCATCTACCTAACTTTGGTGGGTAGAGTTATCTGGTGCTTGTGTTGGTGGGACCTAGCAGGTACCTGGTGGAATAATTGAGGTGCGCGCGAGTTGACCTAGACATCACCTATATTAAAAGGATGGAAAGGCGGGGTTTGTAGTCTGTACCATGAAGTTATGCTTTTGTGTTGCTATTAAGGTTTACTTTCAATTTGCTATGCTTGTTCTAATGTTTACTTCAAACTTTCTAATTTTCGTCTGTCACAGGATGGGGAGCACTGAAGCAACCGTTTCACTGGAACCACAGATCAAAATCTTCATGTTATGAATCGTTGTTGCCTGTTTCCACCATGGGTTTTTTTGCCCTTTATCTGGACTATTTGTTGACTTTGATTTTCAGAGCAATCTATGGCTAATTATTAAGTAGCACATTTGGCCGTTTTTTATTTTGTAACTGTTACTACCGAAACAGAGTTAGATAGCAAAAGGAAAGAAGAAATAATTGCTTTCGTGCAGCTTCTTGTGTTGTGTTCACTCCTTTGCCGATGGAAGTGTTCTGTGGCCTATAAGCTATGATGAAGTAGAATTTGATGAATTATAACACTTCTTCCTTCTTCATTCCTCCATTTCCACGCGGACTGTGAAACTCTTCAAGTATTTGGTTTGTGGCAAAAAACGAGATGATAATTGGTAACTGTTGAAATGTTGACACTAGTTCCTATAATATTCACATGGAGTATACAAGAAATCTTTTTATAATATGGCGAAAAAGGAAATATTTTGATACTTTATGACATTAACTTGCTCTATAGTCCCTCGTTACTGCTCAAAGGAGCAGTAATAGGTAGGTAGGGATGACCGGATTTGAATGTGACATTTTCTAAGGCACTCGCCATCTATTTTCGTTGTTTGAATCTTTGACAGCACAACAACAACAACTCAGTATAATTTTACAAATAGAATTTGGGAGTTTAATATGTACGTAGGACAGTACGAAAAAAATTATTATTTAATTCATTGACAACAAGAAAAAAATCATAAGCTCTGCCCTCCATCTCTTACCTTTGGTGTATCGGGGTAGAGAACGGAAAAATTCCATACGACCCTTTATATCTACCAAGTTGCGTTACACGTCAATCCAAGATGTATGTTCCTCTCCAGGACATAGGAAAGGAACTTTTGAAATACCAAATAAGCATTAAATGATAGAAAGAATCAAATATTATACTTAACTTTGATATGTCATCCACTGAACAAGATTTGGCAGGCACAATTTGTTTCTTGTTTGTCTATGTATGTGCTTTCTTTGGTCAATTCAAGGTAAACAAGGAAATATGGCATACTTCTAAAGTTAAAAAGACAATGATCTAGTATATTTACATCATTGTTCAACTCAAAGTTCTCATATACTTTAGAAGCATAAATCGATTAAAATTAACGGAGGGCCAATCATAGCAGATTATAATAAACCAAAAAACCAAATGAATGAAATGTAAGGGACAACAGTTATTGGTTAAGGGAAAGAGGGTAGAAATCTTCTATTAATGATATCGATTTGGTCTGTCTCTCCATGGAGGGGTTCAGAGCCTTACAATGATGTATATTCTCTTCTTTTAGAAGTGGAGGTCAAGAAGAAGAAGCAGCCCCCCTTTTTAGGGTTCGTCCTCTTCATATTTATAGCTGTGAATCTTGCCAGCTGGCGAGGGACGGCCGTGGCCGCGTCGAAGGGACGTCCGTGAATCAATGAATAGGCAGTGGTCTCGTTTATTAGGTCGAGTAATCTCGGAATACTTTTGTCAACAAATGATTATACCATTTATTAGTCCGAACAAGCTTAGGAGCCAGTTAGACACGCTAATTATCATGAATCTAGTTTTGACCCATATCAATAGTCTCTCCGCTTATTGAGGTCGGGATCCGTCCGAGCTCGATGAGCGGACTTTGCCGAGTATAGTTCAAGAAATCCGGAGGGGAAGACCGAATGCCATTTTGGTCGTGACCTAAGATGGCCGTGGTCGCTTATACTTTGAAGATGGTCGTAACCATTTGGACTTCGATGATGGCAGTAGTCGTTTGTATTTTGGAGATGGCAGTAGCCATTTTGCACGGACAATCCTTGACTGCAATGGAGCTGTTTGTTAAGTGAATTCACAATCGACGATCGTAGTCGCAATTATTTGGTTTGTTTTCCTACAAGCACTGGCCATAGTCGTTCGTATATCTTAAACGGCCGTGGCCTTTTGTTTATATGTACTCTTCTTCGGGCTGGAGGTCGTAGTCACCTTATTTTTTGCGAGACGAAAATAACCGTTCGTTGATTTGAGAGGGCTGTAGCCGCCCTTACAAAGGGGGTGTCCATAACCATTTCGTATTCAAGATACGGCAATGGTCGTTGTTGCTTCAGAGATGGACGTAATCAAAATTACTTTCGGGGGCGGCCGTGGCCAGACTTATTTTGAAGATTGCTATAGCCACTATTGATCTAGAGAGGCCGTAACTGATTACATACGTTTTGCGGGGATACGATCAGGCTTGCCGCGTATAGGAACGGCATCATACGCTTAGGGAAGCATGAGGCGTGCTTTTGGTGTCTTGGGATCGTTACAATCGTTTCGAGGGTGATATGCCTACTGACAGTTGAAATGGCCATTCCACGGTATTCGTCATAATGATTCCCCTTACTGTAGGTCTGAACCGTTTTGCGGTTGGTCAGGCAGTTAATGGTGGCCTTTGGGATTCGTGAAAGCCATTTATGCTTTGCCAATAAATAAAGGGTTGTATCATTCAATTCTCACTTTTCCAATATTTGCTTAAGTAAAATTTTGAGAGAGATAACTCTTTTTATTCTCAGATTGCTTCATATTCTTCTCCTTGTTACTTTATTCTACGTCGTTTATCGTCAGATCTTCATCTCCCTTTGCTATTCTGGTGAACTCTATTCACTTTCTTTAAATATATTGACAATGGCGAGCAGTTCTGGTTCCGATATTGCTCCGGTTATGGTTCCGGCGGCTGAGGGTCCATCTACGGGGGTGAGAACAACCGATTCGGTGGGTATTGACAGGCTCCCATCGGTGACCGACATTCTTTCTCCGTCGGGTGGTTCGACGACCAATTTCTCCGATTATGAAGGAGAGGACCAAGTGGACGAAGCCCCATTAATGGGGGGGAAGTGGGCATCTCCCAACTGAGGTATCAGTGTGACATTCCTCGCTTCTTTGACATCGTCCTTGCTAGGAGCGGGGAGAGGGTACACGTCGACCACCAAGGGTACTGCAACTTTTACGCCTACCCTTTCAAGATGGGATTCAGACTTTCTCTCCCAATGCTAGTGGTGGACTTCTGTCGCCACTATAGGGTATGCCCTGGTCAGCTCGTCCCTCCTGCTGCAAGTTATTGGCGATGCTGATAAAATATGCGGAGTTGGCACGGAGGGATATTACCCTTGGGCACGTACTAACTCTCAACGCTCCCTAGAGGGTACGAGGTACCATGATTCGGTTGGTCCCTCGTAGGGCCAGCGGCTTAACTGCAGAGCTTGATGACGAGGTTGATGCCCGTCCTTATGAGCACTTTTTCTACATCAGGACCGAGCACCTGGTGCCTTGTGCTACCGACTTCCCAGATGGATGGAACCATGCACGTGAGTTTCTTTTTCTTTGACCTCCTTTTATTTTGGTTATATACCCTGTTTCACATTCGTACGTACTGACCTTCCTCTTCTGTCGTAGCTGGAGATGCACCGCCGGAATTGTTTTCCGGCATCCGCGAGTGGGTCGAGGCCGTGCTTCCTGTCATAGCGGGAATTCATACGTGGGTATCTTTCTGGGAGGCCCATGGCCGTAGGCTGGCTGCCGGTAAGAATCTGACTTGCTGTATTGCTCTTATTTCATAATACTCAGTTTCTTTTTCTTTGACCTTTCTTCCTTTGTCGACTAGGGCGACCGCGTCGCAGGAGGACTCCTCAGCTCGCTTTCCGCAGGCCGCGGGCGACTGACCGCTTGATTACAATTCCGGCACCTCGCCCAGTTCTGAGAGCGACTTCAGTTGAATCCTCAATGGCTCACTCTCCAGCACGGTCCGTGCACCGGGTTGAAGAATCTTCAGGGGCTGTGCATTCCAGGGTGGAGTTGTCGCTAAATAAAGACGAGAAAGAAGAGGAGAGGCTGCTGATTCGGTGTAAGGTGGCCGGTCCTTCTGGTGGTGATTAGCTTGGATTCTCCGCCATCGGAAGAGGAAGGGAATGCAGCGGATCCTGCCCCAGAGGGCGAGCGATCAGTGGGGGTTGCCCCCGTTGGCTTAGCCCAAGGTGACACAATCGCTTCGGTGATTCAAATTTCAGTTCCTGTTGCTGAGAGGGAAGGTAGTTTCTCAACAATTATTTTTGTGGAGGAGATGGGTGTCGATGTTTTGGCGAGTGCGGGTGCTTCAACTTCCCGAGCGGCGGAGGCCTCGACTTCCAGGGCGGTGGAAGGAAGGGGCGCCTCAGGAGAGGGGAATGATTCTGAGTCCAACATGGACCCTGAGGACATCCGCCTGTTTCAGGAGGGTATACACGCCCGGCGGTGCAGGCCGAAGGGGATTACCGCTATGTGGAGATTCCTAATGAGCATAACCTGCTACTCTAGGAGGAGAATCTGGTGACGCTGTTCGAGGTTATGTGCTTGGAGGTGGAGACCGCGTACTTGAGGGGCATCTCAGATGTTGGGTTGATGGGTGAGGTGGCCGCTCTAGGTATAAAGGTACGTGTGAAGTCTTAGTCTATTTCTTTTCTTTGTGTATCTTCTTATATTAACTGTTGTCCTGTTTGTTGTAGTCATTCTTATTGGAGGTGGAGTGCATTCGTCGGGCCAATGTCCGCTCGACTGTCTTTGTGCAGTTGTTGGAGAAGTACCGCCACTATCGGAACCAATGCCGTGATTTGCGTGAACGCTTATGGAACGACCCGCGGAACCGGGAACTGGTAGAAGAGCTGGTGAGGAGGAAACTTCATATGTAGCAAACCCTTAATAGGGTAAATGCTCTTGAGGGGCAGCTCCGTCAAAGGAACCAGGAGATGGACGCTAAAAGAAGGGCGGCTACTGAGAGAGAGCGCCAAAATCGGGCTACGGCAGCAGAGGCCGCTGAGGCTTTGACTAGGCAGGTGGCTGCCCTAGAGACGAAGACTGCTGCCTTAAGGAAGCAGACAGAGGACGCCCTGGAGAGGATCGAAACGTTCCAGGCGACCAACCACGCCCAAGAAAGAGAACGCGGATTGGAGTGGGCCGCTGCTACTTTCTGAGAGAGGCCGTTGGAGGGGCGCATTGATGTTTGTGAGCAGGACGCCCGTACTGCGGCGGACCGAATTGCGGCCTTGGAGGCTAATAAACAGCGCCTGAGGAATCAGGCCGCTTCTTTCGGTCCTGCTCGTGAGCTTTGGACGTACGCCGAGTCCCAGCTCGACATGTATAGGTGGTTGTGGGAAGCCGGTGTTGTTCCTGAGGCCACCTATGAGGAAGCACGCCAAAAGGTTCGTGATGCTCGCCTCGACTGCGGTTCCGACCCATCTACGCCCGGGGTTGATGATGGTGCTGAGGGTGCTGATGATGTTGAAGAGGGCACTAATGGCGTCGAGTGAACAGTGAAAAAGTTTGTAATATTTGTTTATTTTTCATTCTTTTTTTCTCTTTTATTTTTTGTTGCCATTTGGCTATATTTATTTTTGCTGGCCCTGGGCCAATGTAACTGGGGGTAACCCCTTGTAGATATTGTAAATATATGCGGTTTTCTTCCATTCTGTTTGTTTTGTATCAATTTCGTGCGTTTTGTTTTTGTGCTCGTTCGAGAGGGCCTTGCCTTAGAGTTTTTCTAGTGAGCATGCTATTGGTCTCGACCGCTTAGGTAATTTCGACCATTATCAAATTGGTTCCTTGCTTAAGGGAAAATTGGTGTAGATGGCTTTGGCCATAGACAGAAGCTTTTGTTCATCACCTTCCTCCACTTGGTGGGAGTGGGTTATAGCCGTGTTTGGGCAGTGGCAACACATAGACTTAGTCCCAGTTCGGGCTTAGTCAGACTACTGGCCGTGGTAATGAAAAGCACATCCTTGTAGTTTGACTTGGGCCGAACTTTACGTGGGCCGAAACTTTAGTGTAAAGTTAGTCGTACTTACTTGAATGGCGGGGGCGTTTGGCCCGACCTAGGGTTCAACCATGGTTGAACATTTGGGGGCGCTCGACCTCGCCTGATCGCTGCCCGGATCATAGCCGCGGGGACGTGTATTCTTGGCTTTAATTCATCCGTTGTTGAGTTTGTGACTCTTGTGACAGAGGTGTGTAGCTCAAGTCCTAGTTCTACTCGTAGTTAAACTCTTTGGGCGAGGGCACGTAACCTGAGTCCTAGTTCAACTCGTAGTTGAACTTTTTGAGCGAGGGCACGCAGCCTGAGTTGTTGTTCAACCGTAGTTGAACCTTTGTAATTCTTAATGGCAAAGGCACTTGACATGAGTCCCAGTTCAACTCGTAGTTGAACTTTTTGGGTGAGGGCACGTAGCCTGAGTGGTTCAATCGTAGTTGAACTTTCGTAATTTTTCTGATGTCGAAGGAACATAGCCTTAGTTGTTATTCAACCGTAGTTGAACCTTTGTGATTCTTAATGGCGAAGGAACTTGGCATGAGTCCCAGTTTAACTCGTAGTGGAACATTTTGGGCGAGGGGACATAGCTTGAGTGGTTCAACCTAGTTGAACTTTTATAAATTTTCTGACGTCGAAGGCACATAGCCTGAGTTGTTGTTCAACCGTAGTTGAACCTTTGTAATTCTTAATGGAGAAGGCATTTGGCCTGAGTCCCAGTTCAACTCGTAGTTGAACTTTTTGGGCGAGGGCACGTAGCCTGAGTTATTGTTCAACCATAGTTGAACCTTTTTAATTCTTAATGGCGAAGGCAATTGGCTTGAGTCCCAGTTCAACTCGTAGTTGATCTTTCTAGGCGATGGCACGTAGCATGAGCTGTTGTCCAACCGTAGTTGAACCTTTGTAATTCTTAATGGCGAAGGCACTTGGCCTAAGTCCCAGTTCAACTCGTATTTGAACTTTTTGGGCGAGGGCACGTAGCCTGAGTGGTTCAACCGTAGTTGAACTTTTGTAATTTTTCTGATGTCGAAGGCACATAGCCTGAGTTGTTGTTCAACAGTAGTGAACCTTTGTAATTCTTTATAGCGAAGCCACTTGTCCTAAGTCCCAGTTCAACTCGTAGTTGAACTTTTTGGACGAGGGACGTAGCCTGAGTTGTTGTTCAACCGTAGTTGAACCTTTGTAATTATTAATGGTGAAGGCACTTGGCCTGAGTCCCAATTCAACTCGTAGTTTAACTTTTTGGGCGAGGGAACGTATCCTAAGTGGTTCAACCATAGTTGAACTTTTGTAATTTTTCTGATGTCGAAGGCACATAGCCTGAGTTGTTGTCCAAACGTAATTGAAACTTTGTTCTCCCACATAACCTGCTTTGCGTTGGGCGTTGGGATTTGATTCTGGTTTAAGATCTTTCCTAACTCGTGCTTGTAGTCTTCTCGGATGGTTCGCACAGGTCATCCCATTACAGATCTCAGTTCGAGATGCTTTTGTGTTTTCCTCCTTTTTGGCAGGATCCCTTGTGAAAAAGGGGGGGAGGGGGGGGGTACCTTATGTGCAACTAAGGGATCTGCTGCTTCTTCTTCTTCTTCTTCTCCTTGCTCGGAGACGTGGGATGTGGAAGCAAGCTCGTCGCGAGGCTTTTGAATTCCACTGTCAAAAATATTATAGTAGTAGATTTTCTAACAATGTAGGATAAGATTGAAGTGCAAAACTAATTCATCTGGTGGGTAACAAGAATTTGTTTCACATTCAGTTTCCTATAATGTGAGAGCATGGTCTAAACAATAACATGGGAGGCAAACAGCCAATACCATAGGATTCACAGAATTCATGACAATAGGAGCAAACATGAAGACAGAAGTCCAACTACTTATTCTGTGTTACAACAGTCAAGAACCACAATTTACATAATATTATTTGTTTTAGAAGGGAAGCACTAGACTCACTCTACGGGAACTAGCTTTTCGCTTTGTAATATCTTATTATTTTCAAATAGAGGAGGTTTCATATCTCATTTTGTTGTTCAATGGCCTTGATTTGTTTCCTTTGAGTCGGACATACAAGAACAATCAGGGCAAGGACATTCAACTTTTTCATCTATTGTGCTGGCCATGCAAGAGCAATCAGGACAAGGACATTCTACTGTAGTCAGCAGATTTCTTGTTCTTGGGAAGTTCATATTCACAGTGTATATCTTGGTTAAGACGCTTGACTCAATGGTTCCCGGAGTTTCAACATGACTCTCAATTGACTCACTTGTGCTGAAATAGAAGCAAAGTGCAAAAACCATAAAAAGCAAGACAACAGACAGTTTCTTTGCCATGGATCCAAAAATTTAAGTTAGTTCCTCTTTAAAATCACTTTTGCTTTGATGCCGCTGCTCAATGCTATTGAATAGTTGGAATTTATACTGATATATTGCCTAAAGTGTTCGATTTTTTCCCCTCGAATTATCAGTACTTGCTGGAATATCTATGTTGTATTAAACTATATGCTGATACTAATTTCTCTTGGAAAGTTAAGATGGTATCGTTACCACCTATGCACAAACAAAAGCATCAATGGAAAAGACCAACTACCATCAAACCTCTCCGTAACAGCCTCGTTTGTTTCAATACTTTTTAGCTGTTGTAGTGAATTGTTGTTATAGAGGACATTATGGGTGTACAAAGGAAATCAACAAATTGCACCAACCCGATAATCCGAGTCAAACCGAGAAAAAAAACCCGACTATGGTTTGATTTGATTTGATTTGATTTGGTATTGGAAAAAAAACCCGACCTTAATTGGTTTGGTTCGGTTTTAACTAAAGAAAGTCAAACCGAAACCAAACCAATCTGACATATATTTAATATATAAATATACTTATTGTGCTGTAATTTATTAATATTTCTTAAAAGATTTCATAATTTTATCTTTTGAGGTAGTATTTCAAGGTTGGACTTAGAACTTCTGAATGTCCTTCTTTAATTTACTAAGTTTTATAGCCATAAACATTAGTAAATTTAAATAGTGCTAACAAAAATCCAAATCAAAATCAAATCAATACTAATACTAACAAAAGAAATTCAATTTAATACTACGAAAGGGAATGTATTGAATATCTATTTTTTGTTTTGCAATAATTTAGATAAAAATGCATAACTTATTTTTATTTTTCTTTAGCATTTAGTCATGTAATTAATACTCCCTTATTAGTCTACTTATTTCAGCATGATTTAACACTTTTAGATTATGTTTATTTTTATTATGGCTTTTTAATTAGTAATATTTAAATTACATAATTTTATTGTCTTTATTGTTGAATATTTTAGGATAATGACATGCCATATCTCTTATTTTGTATTATTTTCTTAGAAAATTCTTTATGTAATTATATCTTACTAGGAATAAAGAAATATTTTGAGCATATTTTATATGTTTTGTTCTACGAAGATTTTACCGAAAAAAAATCCGAAAAAATATGAACAACCCAAAAATCCGAGAAAATCCGAAAAAAATCGAGAGTGAAAAATCCGAGTTTATTGGTTTGGTTTGGTCTTTAGATTTAATAACCTGACACAATTGGTTTCGTTTGGTAATCGTAAAATCCGAACCAACCCGGCCTATGTACACCCCTAGAGGACATATATTATAACATAACATAAAAATTGGTTCCGAAAAAAATTAACTTTTATAGTGAATGGCTATGATATGAGGATGTTGTTATAGAGAGGTCTGACTGTAATGCATATTTTGGTTTATTAAACTGATACAATGCGTCTCAGTTCCAAATATTCCAAAATAATTATTGCCGCTTCTAAGTTATTTACAACATAACCTTCTTAATACATTTATTAATGTGAAAGACTGGTGGTAAGAGTGTGCGTTCGGACAGTTCGGATTGCATACGAAATTTCGGTTTGAATTTTCACTTTTCGGATTGACAAAATGACAATCCATATCCAATCCAAATAGTTTCGGATTGGGTCTGATTTTTTAAGTTCGGTTTCGGATTAATCGGTTTGAATATTTTGGATTTTCGACTTTGAGCTTATAACTTGAGATGTTTCTTCTTTTTACAAAAATGAATATCCAAATGAAGTACTCATATTAAACTGCCTGAAAAGTTCTTCATTTTTACCTCAATCATCTAAATAAAATATTAAAGTAATAAAATTATCATATAAAAAAATAAATATAAAAAATACAATAGAGACGTTAATAAGACAGATAAAAAGTAGAAATAGTATAACCATGTCCAAATAGAAAGTATTCTCATAATAACTTAGTAAATATTGAATATACATGACAATATCTAATGCGTAGGGTAATGAACTTATTACTATTGACATATGAATAATGGACTAAATATAAAGTATAAGAATTTCGAATTTTTGGATATCCAATAGTTCGAAGTACCAAATCCAATATCCAAAAATCTTAAAAATTAAATCCAAAATCCAATCCGTAATCCGAAAATCCAAACCAAAAATCCAAGAAATTCAAATTTCGGTTTGGATTTCGAATTTGCTCAAAGTATGCCCACCCCTAACTGGTGATGTATCTTAAACACTGCCATCTATAACCATTTTAATATATTGTAATTAAGAAATTAGTTTATCTCGCGTCTCCATACTGTCCAAAAGTTTTAAGTTTATCTTATATCTATCGACTATAGATACCGCAACAATATAGTGTTTATATCAAACTAATGAATACAAGTATCCTTCATACACATTTATCGATTTAACCATATGTAAATGGTATACGCATTTTCACTTTAATCTTTAGTAGTTAAATTGCATGGTTTGGTGTAAATATGTGACGACCCAAAGGGTCATCACCGTAATTTTCCCTTTCTTTGTACTTTCGAGGCCTTGAAAAAATATCTTATTTGGTTGCCTCAATTTACGTGCGCAGTCCGGGCGCGAGGCTGAAATTTTTTTATGTGGAAATATATGAATTTTGTGTTAAAAACTATGAATTCTGAGAATAATATTGATATAATTGACTTTGATCAATATTTTCGGTAAACGGACCCAGACCTGCAGTCCCTGAGGGTCCGTAGAAAAATATGGGACCCAAGTGTATTCTCGGAATCAAAATCTAAGGTCCCAGGCCCGAGTACGGAATTTTTGAAAGAAATTATTTATCTAAATTGATGTGGGAAATTTAAATGAAAATGAGTTAGAAAGCGATGGTATCGGGCTTGTATTTTGGTTTCGATGCCCGGTACAGGTCTTAAATAGCGTTAAGCACTATCTGTAAAGTTTTATTTAAAACGAACGTCATTTGACATGTTTCGGACAAACAATGGAAAAACGGAAGTTCTTGAGAATTTAAAGGAGAAATCATGTGTTTTGAGGTTTGATTCTATGTAAATGATGCTATTTTGGTGATTTGATCGCACGAGTAAGTCCGTAGGATATTTTTGAGGTTGTGTGCATGTTTGGGTTGAAGCCCCGGTGGCTCGGGTGAGTTTTGAATAGGTGTTGGGTTCATTTTTGCATGTTGGGAATGATTCGCAATTCCGAAGCCTGGTTCGCAAATGCGAACATGGTCCCAGAATTGTCGAGTTCGCAAATGCGATGAATGTTCTTTTCCAGCATGTTTTGCAAATGCGAATGCCCCAGCCTAAGTCATGAGTTCGCAAATGCAAACATTTCCTCGCAAATGCGAGTCCCGACCAAATTATGCCTTGTTCGCAATTGTGACATCCGCCCTTCTTCTGCATAGTTCGCAATTGCGAACACATTCTCGCAAATGCGAGATATGCACCTGCATATTTTACACTTAGCCGATTTTGAAGCTCACTTTTCATATTCTCTCAACTCTCTCTTTCCCAAATCAATTGTAAGTCAACTTTTACTCAATTTCCTCATTCTTTAACATCTTTTATCATGATTTCATCTTAAAATCAAAGCTTTTTTTTGGTCCACTAGGCAATCACCTAGGTTTTTTTTAATTATTAATAGGAAAAGAAAAATTACAACAAATAGGAGAAATAAAATAAGGCGGATTACGCCGGTAATGTTACACATATATCAAAGCTTTCAATGGGTAAAATGAGGATTTGGGGTAGAACCTAGGTTTTCTTAAACTTAGGGATTTGGACCTCAATTTGGAGTCCGATTTAAAAAAAATTACATATATGGACTCGTGGGGGGGTGGGTAACCCGGTTTTGTTTTGAACCTCGGGGTTTGACCACGTGGGCCCGGGGGCACTTTGGGAATTTTTGGGCAAAACTATGAGAAATTCATTCTTAAGCATTCAAATTGTTTTAACTAGCATTTGGTAATATATTTGAGTAAATTGTCATTAGATTCGCCCGGTTTTGTGGTAAATTCGAAGGGTAAAGCTATCCTAGAGGCGTTAGTTGAGTTTGGAGATTTCGAGGTAAGTGCTTGATCTAACTTTGGCTTGAGGGAATCAGATTAGAGTGTTTGATTTCTACTTGCTAAATGATCGAGTACGGTGTATAGGCATGGTGACGAGTATCTACACACCGGTGTCTAGCATGACCGTGAGTTGTAAATACTTTTGAATCAAAGGAATATGATACAACTATCTTGTTAAATTGATAATTCCCATGTGAAATGTTGGTTAAGAAATAAATGAATTAAACGAGTTCGTGAAGCAATGATTCCCTTGCCGGGACGAGTAGACTGTTACTATTGAATTCTCCCTCGCTGGGACGGGTAGACTGTTACTATTTAATTCTCCCTTGCCGGGATATTAAACCATTACTTGTCCCCAAGAAATCAAACTACACTTTATATAGACACGACCTTTTAAAATAATTTTCCTAACTTATCACACCAAGAATATTTAAAATAGAATAAGCACAAAAGTGTAAAATCTTCACCTCAAGATTTGACTCACAAGTATCGCGCATTATTCATAACTCACCCACTTACTCTAATATAAAGGTCATAGAAATTATTTTTCCTTCATGAATCAAGTGCCCTCATAATACAAAAGAGAGTTGTTCCACACACACTAAAATTTAAGAGCAATTAGGAACTCAAGATAGAAATAATTCACTCACTCTAGAAAATAACATTCATATGCCAAAAAAGATGCACCATAGGCTTGCCCGTAGTGTACTACTCTACTATTCAAGCTCAATCAGTCTTGGATCAAGCAGGACTTTAATTGGTTTTAATGTAGGATGTGGGACGAGTAGGATACAATTAGATATAAGAGTGACAACACCTCCCTAAGCACATTAATACATATACTTTAAAATTCAAGCCCATGCTTATGTCAAACCATGACTCCACCTTCAAATCAATACACATCAACTCCCAAATTATTTAAGTACAATTACATCAAGAGTTACCACTTGTTAATGAATATCTGCACACGATACAACTATTTTTTTCATTTCTTTTTCAATTCAATTGGCTCTTACTTTTTTTCCTAATACAGTGTACCTTTATCCTTATCTCGTTATTCCACTCAAATTCCAAACCAACCACCCCACACTTTAACTTTTACATAATTCATAACAATTCAAGTGCTCACAAGAGGTGAACGTGTTCAAATAAATGGTTAATTTAAACAATTGGGTAAGGCTTGTAATTTGGTTTCCAAATAAAAAGGATTACAAGCTCAAAATACATAACAATTAGGCAGGTTAAATACATATATAGCTCAACAAAAAAACTCCTATATCACTTCCAACACTGAAAAAACTACTATTTCGCTTTGCAAACACACGGGGCATGTTCTAGATATAAAATACAATACACATAATACAACAACCCTCACACACACATGGAACATGACTCACTCAAGATTGGATCATCAAGACACTCTAGTCAAAGCAGTTGAACAAAGTTAAGAACATACAATTTAAGGTACTTATCCAAGAGTAAAAAAACTGAGCCTAAACGTCATAACCAAAGGACTCACTATTCTCAAGTAATAACAAAGTCAAGAGATATTGATTTAAAAACACAACACAATGGCTCCTACTCCCAGAAAAACTAACTACACCCGGTTCAAACAAAACCCTTAGAAAAGAACCTCAATACAAGGAAAAACAAGGGGGAATTACTACACTACCTACAAAGAAAATATTTTTGTCCTTTTTTCTTCAGACTTTAATCCCTCAAGAAAATTATCTAGGATATCCATCGTCAGGAAAAGTCTAATCATTTAAAAAAAGTATTATTCAATTAAACTAACACAACAAAAATAGCATTAGAAGTCACCCAGACAATCTCCTTACCCCACACTTAAAATTATGCATTGCCTTCAATGCACATAATAACTATAAGAGGGCAAGAGAAACTACCTGGTAGGCCAATGGGCGAAGCACTAGCAGCTCATGTGGTGCTCAGACTTTTCCCGGGCTTGGTCCTTCGTGCGGGTACCTCACACTTAGTTCCAACCATCTGGTTTGTTGTTTCATCTTTCCAATAGCTTTGCTTTCGATGCTTCAAGAAAATAAAAAATTAACACTACAAAAACAATAATAATAAATAAAAGAAAGCAATAAAGATGGGTTGCCTCCAAACAAGTGCTTGATTTAACGTCGCAGTACGACGCGAATCACTTTTTGCCTTCACTTTGAACTTATGAATTGAACCCTAAGTTTTGATTCTGCTCTATGATCATGCTCCTGGGGTGGTGGAATGAATTTGACTCGCCCAATAAAATAATGTCGTATTCTACACTTCTTGGCCTTTAGTTGAGGTGTGTAATTCCAAATTTCTGGCAAGAAGAATTCTAGAATGTAAGCACCTTGTTTCTCATTCCTTGACTCCTCAAGTGGCTCGGATGACTCTATTTTCATATCATCATCCAAACACAATATGGAAAAATGCTTGGAGTGTGGATCAATGCGCTCAACTACATGAACATTGGAACTGTCTACATTCTCAACACTATGACAATAGAGTCAACAAAATATGTATCGTCAATATCCTTGGTTGACTCTAGTATCTCTTCTACAACATCGGCGTCCTCAAAATATATTTCGATTGATTGTTGGTGCTCTACTCTAGTCTTATCCTCTAGCTCCTCAATTCCTGTATCTAACTCAAGCTTTCCTTCCATACTATTCACAATATTGGCTTGTTGAGCATTAAAATCTTCAACCAGTTGGCTCATGTGAACATTCAAGTTGTGAATAGTTTCCTCCTGCCTTTCTATCTGCAGTTGTAATTAACTATGTTGTTCCAAATGTATTTTAACATATCTTCAATCTTCTTTAGGTCAGTTTCCTGGGTTCTTTGTTCCTATTAACTACACCAGATAAAGAAGAACCATCAAAGTAAGGGGTTGGGAAAATGTAATAAATATAAACACAATCGTGAAAGTGGCCATCTGGACTACTACACATATCACGCACATTCCACATATAAAATAGATTTGGTACACAAAATTCGCTCTCGCGAATATTTTGATAATGTTGCCCTGGGTGGTTTCCTTCATAATATGCATAAGGAGGATCAAAAAGTTGAATTACCCACATCAGAATTCTCATAATTCTATGATGCCACGTTTCTCAAATTAGCAAATAAAACAAAAATAAAAAATCACATAAAAGTTCAAACTTGAAATCTAGCAATATGTACAACTAAAACTACAACGTTAGTTCTCCGGCAACGACACCAAAATTTGATCACACCCAACTGCCTTATAAAAATGACTAAGCGATCGTTGCAAATATAATCTGGTTTACAAGTCCGGAGTCGAATCCCACAGAGAACTAATGCTTAGCTACAATTTTTCACTATCACCAATAATACAAGCTTTAACAGTTCCTAACTTATAGATATTAATATTCTTGTGTTTAACTAACTAACTAACTAACAAATTAAAATAATAAATTAACACTAAAGATACCACATGTTGGAGAATAGATTAAGGAGGTCTAGAGTTATTATTTCCCCAATTGTCAGAATCCTTCCCGCTATGTCTTCTATAATTTCTCCTAAGTATTCTCTACCGATCATGAGCGCTCTGCGTGTTGTAATTCTCTCCCGAGTAATTATGACAATTTACTAGGCATACTCTACCAAGTTACGCTAGCTGGATTTAATTATAGCTCACTTAGATCACATCCAAGGTTTCGTTATCCCTAATCCCACCTTTATACCCTTGGTTATTTATTCCTCACATACGTCGGAAGTGATGTTATTCAATAACTACCTAAATGTGCACTCTCTCCCGAGTGATACATACTAAATAGGCACAGTTAATTGAGGGCCCTTCAACCAACCACAAGAATAATATAGTTGAACAAATAGGGAAAATAATGCGGCTCAATTTATATAATAACATAACAAGAATTTTTCCTACAAAAGGTTCCATCAAAGCCCTTATAACAAATTAGCTATTCAAAATAGTATGCAAAACTATAATACAAAAAGTCATAACCAACAATGAAAAATATGAAGAGGAAGGAAAAACTTATAGAAGAATTCTCCACCTTTCTCCTATTGTGTCTCTGCCTCCTTAGGTCGAATCTCGGTCTCCTTAGCCTCATTAGGTCTAAAAATATGTCAAAAGTATGTCCAACCTCTCCAAAATAGCGTTTCTACATGTATCTATACCAAGTAGGGTCGGGCCCAAATTAAAATACCTACTCCCGTGCGAAATAGGACAAACACTCTGTAAAATTTGCACTAACGCACTGCATGGGGCGACGCACTATGTGGACGGCAGTGGAAAAGTTCAGATTACTGATTTTGACAGGCTGCAGGAAATTTCCTTAGGCGCGGCGCACTTCGCGCCGCACCACATGCTGCGGTAATGGGAATTTGCAAAAATGCAACATATGAAAGGTATATCCCTTTGAAATAGCTTTCCAATGATATGTTGTGGAGTCCAAATGGAGTTCTAAGCGAATATTTATGTGTATTTTACTAGACAATGAACCGTATGCCCGCTCGATTCTTCGTTTCGTTCTTAACTATCATCCGTTTATCCTCGAACATGATCCCGACTTAATTCCTTGGGCTTTTACTCAAACGTTAAAGCTCGAAATCACTTGAACTCATTTCATACATCTACATAGATCGGAATAACTCCTACAAGGCATACCATACACAATAAATGAAAAACACTAGCGATTAAAGCTCAAACTCAACTAAAGTGCAGTAAATTAGAGTGCGATAAAAGACTAAACTATGTAATTATATCCAATCATCAACACCCCACACTTAAACCATTTCTAGTCCTCAAGCAATCAAACTACACTTTATATAGACACGGCCTTTTTAAATAATTTTCCTAACTCATCACACCAAGAATATTTAAAATAGAATAAGCACAAAAGTGTAACATCTTCACCTCAAGATTTGATTCACCAGTAACACACATTATTGACAACTCACCCACTTACTCTAGCATAAAGGTCACTAAAATTACATTTCCCTCATGAATCAAGTGTCCCCATATTACAAAATAAAGTAGTTCCACACACACTAAAATTTAAGAACAATTAGAAACTCGAGATAGAAAGAATTCACTCACTCTCGGAAAAATATTCATACGCCACAAACAATGCACCATAGGATTGCCCGTAGTGTACTACTCTACTAATCGAGCTCATTTAGTCTAGGATCAAGTAGCTCATTCAGTCTCGAAAGTTCATGTCCGCCAATAGCCTCCTCCTCGGTCTCCATCCCCTCGGAATGCAGAGACATGCCTATATCAGCTTCCACCGGCCTCAGAGCCTCAAAACTTGGTTCAACATAACGGTGCCAACCGGGCCGAGTTGGGCCGGGACCGTACCGGTCTAAGCCGGTACCAGATCAGCCCGGTTACAAAGGGGTCGGGTGGGCTGGGTTCGGGGGGGGGGGGGGTTGGTCCGTTTGGGATTTTTGGGGTTGGAACCGGACCGGCCCAGTTCAACGTTATTTTTTTTTTATTTTTGAATTTTTGGGGCCTACATTACCATTGGCAACGGTCCAGATCCATTGGCCAACGGATACAACAACAACAACAACCCAGTATAATCCCACTTAGTGGGGTATGGGGAGGGTAGTATGTACGCAGACCTTAACCCTACCCTTAGGTAGAGAGGCTGTTTCCAAATAAACCCCCGGCATCCTTCCCTCCAAGAACTTCCCACCTTGCTCTTGGGGAGACTCGAACTCACAACCTCTCGGTTGGAAGTGGGGGTTGCTTACCATCCGTTGGCCAACGGATAATTTTGCAAAAATGGCCATTTTTTGTTATTTTTTGTATTTATTAATTTACAATAATAACCCTTCTGAAAATCTATAAATACCATCCCCTCTTCTTCATTTCTTCACTCAAAATTCTTATCTCAATCTCAATTCTCAAATTATCAATCTCTCTCTTCCCTTCAATTTGCAAGATTTCATATTCTAATTTTATAATTTTATTTGTCTCTCTTTTCCCGAATTTAATTTATCGCAATTTGTCATTCGGAATTTGAAGCTTGAAGTTCAAAATTGAAATACTTGCTTGACGTTTGTTCGTGGTAACACCGTATTTGCGTAATCAAGTGCTTAATTTATTTTCGAATTCGGTGCACTCCCTCCAACTCTTTCTCTAATATTTTAATTGCATATTTAACTTTAACTTATACTTTCATTTTTACAATATGTTTAGTGTTGCTAAAAGAGCGTGTAGAAAAGTTACTAGTAGGGGTGGAAATAAAAAAAGAGCTAGTCCTGTAGCTTCCGATAGTAATTGTAATGATCCAATAACACATGTTTCTGAATCATCGCCTAATGATAATGTAGAGATTGATTATGAACAATTACAAGAAGATTTTGGAATAATAGATAATGAAATTGGAATAGAAGATGAGATACCACCTACACCTAGTAGTGGAAATGTTGGTAGTATTGGAGTTGGAGTTGCTAGTGCTACAAGGGGTAGTAGACCACCAGTGACTCCGGCTTCTAATCGTAAAAAAAGAAGTCCGGTATGGTAATTTTTTGAAATAATAGAAGGTACTAATAGAGTTAAGTGCAAACTTTGTAACGGAACTTTTAAACATTTGACCGGAGGAAATTTAGGGGAGACTAGGATACTTACTAGACATATAATGTCTAACCATCCCATAGAATGGGGCAATAATGGGGATGGAAGTCAAACAACTATTAACCCTACTTCTGGAGGTCTAGTAAAATATGATAAAATGAGGGACCATGAGGAATTAGCAAAAATGATTACTTTGGGTTGTTTACCTTTTTCTTTTGCTTCTTCATCGTATCTTAATGTATATTCAAAGGATTTACAATCCTTTATTTAAAGAAATCCCTAGAAGTACTTGTAGAGCAGATATCTTTAGATTTCATGGACAATATCAAACATACATATGTTATTTGTTTAGTCACCTTCCTTCTAGAGTATGTCTAACTTCTGATATTGGTCATGCTGTTAATAGAGATGATTATTTGACAATTACATGCCATTGGATAGATGATAATACTTGTATGCAAAAACGTATTATCGCTTTTAAATATGATGAAGATCAGAGTCATACTGCTACGTTTATAAGTAGTACAATTGTTGAAGTTGTTGAATTTATAATCTAAACAAAAAGTTTTGTGTATGTCTTTTGATAATGCTTCAAACAATAATGCCGCGGTTTCAATTTTAAAATTTCATTTGCAACCACCTCTTGATGATATTTTCCATGTTAGGTGTGCATGTCATGTTTATAATTTAATTGTTAAAAGTGGCCTTGATTTATTTTCAGTTGAGATTACTCATGTTAGAAGAGCAATTGGTATTATTCAAGGAAATAATAGACAATCTAGAATAAAAGAATTTAAGACTAAGTTTATCCAGTATAACATTAAACCTAGATTCATGCCAGGCGAAATTGTTACTAGATGGAATTATACATATATATTTTTAAAATGTTGCTACAAATATAGATTTCCTATAACTGAAGTTGCTAATGCACATTGTACTGATCCTAGGCGTATGTTAACAAGTGATACTTGGGAGGTCATTAATGATGTTGTTAAATTATTACATAAATTTTATACTGCTACTGTTGTGTTTTCTGGCGCATATTACCCCATTGTTACTATGGCTTTAATACATATAGCTGAAATTTCTTTGCTACTATCTGAATTTAAGAAGAAAGAAAGTATATGGATGTTGTTGAAAAAATGCATGCAAAATTCAAAAAAATATTTCTTTCCAATTCCTCCGATTTACTTAATTGGTGCAGTTTTAAATCCTTCTATTAAAATGTCTGATTGTCACCAATTAATGAATGCTTTATATACTAATATGGAGATTGGAGAAACTGAAACTCCAAATTTATATGATTCTATGAACAAGCTAAATGAGTATTTACAACAACTGTATAATTATTATGCAAATGAATGTGATAATATTGCTCGTGCTTCTGGCAATGTTAATCCCGCTATGCAGTGTAGCAGTTCTGCTAATGTGGATGATGAAGGCCTTGATAGTTTTAACATTTTTTCTACATTTTCTAACACTCAAACCAGTAGCAGGAATATTGATAAGCTTCAATTCTACTTGCAGAAGCAAAAGGAGCCTCGCACAAAGGAATTTTCACCGTTGGGATGGTAGCATGAAAATGAAAAGCAATTTCCCGTTCTTTTCGCTATGGCTGGGGACGTCTTGAATGTGCCAATTTCTACTGTTGCATCGGAGAGTGCATTTAGCCAAGCAAGACAATAACTTGGAGACACCCGCCACTCATTGGGAAGCAATGCTTTGGAAGTTTTAGTATGTTTCAGAGATTGGATAAGATCGGAACGAAGAAATCAAGGAAAGGAAGATGTTGATAGCGCAGAAGCCGAGGAATTTAACTCCCCAGAAGATGTTGAAACACATCCGAATTTAACTCCCCAAAAGAAGGTCAATCGGTTCATATTGATTATGATGAACCTGCTAGGGCGATGCAAAATATTTGAAATTACTACTTTACTAGTTTACTTGTTAGAAAAAATGTAAACATTTCATTTTCTACTTTTTCAATTTGAAATTAAGAAATAAAGTAGCACTTACAATAAGTGCAATTTTTTCTCATCTTACTTGTATTCATTCAATTACTACAATGTATTAATATAATTATAACTTAATAGTTATACTACACATAATTCCAAAAAAAATTGAAAATATACTAAACCCGGCCCGGCCCGCACCCCTTCAACCCGTAACCCGTATGGTTCAATTTTAACCTGAACAAACCCAGCCCGCTACGAACCCGTCACTGTGCAACCCAGCCCGTAACCCGGGCGGGTCGAACAATTTCGGACCCGAACCGGCCCGGTAGACCCGTTTAACACCCTTGGTTCAACATCATCATTCAATAAAATCATCACTGCCTCACGCAACGTGAAGTCCCCTTCCGCCACATCTACGGCTAGAAGGACTCCGTCTTCCACATCCACAGACCTCCTTTTTCGAAGGTTAAAGATCCTCGTCGCTGGGTGAATGTTCATCGTCCTCATCATTAAGTGAAAATAGAAGAGAGGAAAAATTGCAATGGCGAAACAAAAATGGAGCATAAGCGTCAATGGTAGGGAAGATGTTACCTACCAAGGGAAGAGATGGCTTAAATTTCCAAGAGAAACTCGACCAGTAACGTATCCCCGCCGTTTGAGGAAGGATATGTCTGACCCAATCGGCAATATGGGTCGTCATCTGGAAAGGTCGAATAGTAGCTGCAGAAAAGGAAAAGTTGATTAAACATCACACAGCAAGAAAAGATCTATACAAAAAAAAAACATAAACAAACATGAGCACTTGCGATTGGGGTTCCAAGCCTATGGGAAGCCGGCGGCGGCTGACACAGTGGCTTCGGTTCTGATGAGAAAATGGTCTAGACAGAAGTGCGAATAACCTTGTCATCCATCCTTAACACCAAATATTTTTCCCCACAGTGACGAAGATTCAGCAACGTCTGTCGATAGAAATAAGGGGCGAAGTGATGGATCAGGTGGCGTACCGTTATCTCGACGTCGGCCAATTCAGCGAATTTCGTCAGCATCTTGACCGCCTTAATAACGTAAGGGCCAAGTTGCGCTATACATACATTATAGTAGCGACAATTCTTCCACCAAAGGTGGTAGAAGGAATGGATAGCCGATTATAAACAAATATGTGTAAAGGGCGCAGAATCAGAGATAATGAACCTATACTTCATCATCACCCACGGGAACCAACTCTACGTGACCGGGAGGTCGAGCTTAGCCTCAAAATCAGCTAAACACTCAACCGTCATTATAGATTGGAACCTCTCCATCACCACTTCCGGCGCCTTGTGGAAATCAGGTTTAGCATCGGGGTACCGAGATATGATCTCCTCTATAGTAGGGAGGGGTTCTTCCTCAACAGGAACTCTGCTATCTTCTCCCTGATTAGGGAAAATGACATCTAGAGGGATAGCATGATCTTCTATGTGGATATCTGATGAGAGGTTCAACATTGTTGTGGAAGGAGGTAAAGAAGTAGAGAAAGCAACAGAGATACGAAAAGGTTGTATGAAGGAGAAGTTCTTCTTAGAAAGAAGAAGGAATGTGGGAAAAGTTTCAAATTCAACGAGCCACTCCCTATTTATAAGATTTGGGGGCACCAAAATCGAAATGGCTTGTCATGATTAGCACGAAGATCGAAATGACAGAACCAATCAAGCGCCAAACAGGAATCGGCATAATACTTCGGGAAACGACATCATCATGACGCATGACATAACTCTTTCTCTTAGACCATATGGCTCCAACAAAATTTCTTGGGAAATTCAAAGAATTTGAAATATGCAGCCCACAAAAAGCCATGTTGCCTGATTGTTATGATGACCATGACCTGTATAGCCAGCTCGATATGCTCGACCACAAACAACATTATCCACTCATCGAACTCGCCTGCGAGGACAACTTCGACAAGAGAATGGACTAACTGTATAGGCACAAAAATATTTTTGATATAAGCAAGCCATGTCAGCATCATGATAGCCTTCATCGGCCGTCACCTGTTATTAGTAAGATTCCAACAATGATCTGCCCCAGGTCGGAGTGTCCTTGAAGTGATGAAGGGCGCAGTCGAAGAGTCAGCGAAGATCAAGGTCGTGAAATCATTATAGATCACGGTCGAGGTCGAGCATCTTAGACTGAATTATAACAACTATTGTTAAGATAGGATATTAAAGAGAACATTCTAGTAGATATTCTCTGCAATTTTAAGAAAACACATTAATTTTATCGAGAGAATCTGACCCTATTGCAAATATAGGAAAAAAAAATTTATAAGATTTTTGTCTAACTTTTTCACTTGATCCAAGGAAAACCCCAATATTCAAAACCTCATCAGTCATTCATCATTGTCATAAGGGATAACAACAAATCTCACCCCTTTTCAGGTAACTCATATGTTCTTATTTATATAAATATCATCCATTGCTATTTATTGTTAGTTAATGCTATCTCACTCCCTTTGAGTCATTAAATATTATTGGCATTGTTCATATTTATTGTCATCCGACATAACACACATATTATTTTAAAATCGGTTATCTCATCTTTTCGATATTAATATTAGCTAAGATTGACTTTACTTTATTTAAATCTAACTGGTTGAACCGGGATCTGTATTTCGGGTCAAACAGTTTCATATTCATCAGTTTCCTATTAAAAGAACAGCATGGTCTGAACAATAAAAAACGAGGCAAATAACCATTCCATAAGGTTCACAATATTCATGAAAATAGAAGCAAACATGAAATGGAGTATTATTTATTTATAGCATCTGAGGTGATGGACCAGAAGTACAACTACTTATTTTGTGTTACAGCAATCAAGAACCACAAGAGCAAACGTATCATTTTTTTGTTTTGTTTCAGAAAACCACAATCCATGACATTGGGATTCCTATCTTAAGGTCCTATTCAATGGCCTTGATCTGTTTCCTTTGAGTCGGACATACAAGAACAATCAGGGCAAGGACATTCAACTTTCTCATCTATTGTGCTGGCCATGCAAGAGCAATCAGGACAAGGACATTCTACTGTAGTCAGCAGATTTCTTGTTCTTGGGAAGTTCATATTCACAGTATATGTCTTGGCTAAGTCGCTCGACTCAATGGCTCCCGGAGTTTCAACATGACTCTTAGTTGACTTGAAGCAGAGCGCGAAAACCATGAAAAGCAATGCAACTGAGATTTTCTTAGCCATGGATCCAAAAATTTAAGTTAGTCCCTTCTGTGTAATACTTTTACTAGTGATGTGGATGCTCAAAGCAATTGAGATGTTGAGATTTATAATGATAGATTGTTTATAGTGTTTGAATATATTAGTACTAGTTGCAGGGATATCTATGTTGTATTAGAGTATATGCTTTTTGGAATTAGTGTTTTGGCTGTTTTTTTATAGAAAGTAGTGCCAATTTATCTTGGAAGCTTAAGATTGTGTTTGATGCCACCTATGGACAAAAGAAAGCATCAATGAAAATAATGCAACTGTCGGGTGTCGTCGTGATTTTCTTACCATATTTGGCTTTCCTATCTCGTGAAGGAAAGGACAACATATTTACCATAATTGTGTTTTTTTTTTCCCGGAGGAAAAATATAATACATCCATACGTGGCTAGTCGATTTTCTTATAAAAAAAAGGTTTAGAGTTCTATAAATTTAAGACCAGTCCTTCTTATACAGTATCATCCGTAATGTAGCCATATGGGGCTTGAGAGTCATGTTTAGGGGGAGAACTTTATGGGACAAGTATTAGTGTGTCACTTGTGTTTGCCTCTTCGTGAGGTTGTTCTCTGGATATTTTGTACTCTCTTTTATATAGTAGATTGCTCATCTCCGTCCATGGAGGTAGATCAATCGGCCGAACTACGTTAAATATTTGTGTCTCTTTTGGTATATTTCTCTTTTGTTGGATGATTTATCGCTATTCAAGGTTTACTTTACTAGCTTCCGCATGACACCTGATTATTTCGATACTAACAGCAACAACAAATAACAGCATACCCATGTATTCCCAAAAGGGGGGTATGAGGAGGGTAGAGTGTACGCAAACCTTATCCCTACCTTGTGTCGGTAGAGAGGCGGTTTCCGTTAGACCCTCGGCTCAAGTCAATCAAAAATACTTCCTAATGGATATTTAGCTTTATGGCATTAATATATCTGTCATAAGCTGCAGAAGGCTTGATTGTCAACCACTTTCTGTTATTTTCTATCAGTGAATAACTTCTAAAGATGTTGTTGAAATAAGATTTTCTTATACTTCATAAGAGTTAAATAAAGGAAGTTTCGAATTGGCAAGAATTTCATTTCACCAAATAAGACTATTCACAGCAATAGTATCAATATTCAGAAACTAAGCCATCATGCAGCCAGTTTCTCATCATCAAGAAAGCCTCTTCTGCATCTTTATCGTCGTCTAAAGATTGTGGTCGATGGGCAAAACCATGACCCCGCCCCTCAAAAACCACCACTTTGCAACCATTAGCATTTTTATCAACCTCCTTCAACACATTTACAGGACAAAGTGAATCGTTATCGCCTGCAATGAGTAGTAGTGGAACCTTAATTTTGCTAGCAACAGATACGTCAATCCGTGTGCCATAGAATGAGATCCCAACACCAAATTGAGAACCTTGGTCCTGAGCCAATATGTCTATTAATAGGCCACCTCCAAAGCAAAATCCAATAACGCCAAGCTTCTTCGAGATTCCAGCAGCCACAAATTCATCGACCATCCATTTTGTCGATGTGAAGATGTCTCTCACAACCCGTTGTTTGTCTAGGCTACCACGCCATTGCTCAAACGAAGCCTGAGGTTTGTCCTTTCCCCATGGATTGCCACGAAACAGATCCGGTACCAGAACACTGCAAAATTATTCAATAAAACACCATTAAACAACAGAGGAATTCAATTCCTAACTAAAAGGGCTAGATATAACAATGAAACTGAAAACAATAGTACTAATAGATATAACTTACACACACTGACAACGTATAAGATAGCACGTATCTGTCTTATTTTTCAGGTTACTAATCCCACTTTTCATGAACGGTTACTTATAGTTATCTTTTAGGTGACCTGATATGTGAAACGAAGTCACAAATCATTATTAATATTCTACAAAAAGAATCAGAACACAGAAGGAGAAATGTTCATGACCGAGGTTGCTTGTTTGCATCACTTTCTAGCACATAGTGTGAAGTAAGACAACCAAACGAGACGCCTTTTAAATAGAAAAGGAATAGCAGAAGGACTAAATTACTTACTTGTACCCATTGCATGCAACGCGATATGCAAAATCTCTGGTAAATGAATCCTCATATCCAAAGATATCAGATAAGAGCAAAATGCCAGTACCATTGTTGTTCTTTACCGCGTTGCAAAGATAAGCATCAATGCTATCAACTCCATCCTCAATGGAAAGCTCAACTCCGTTAACCAATTCACAAGCCTCATCCTCTACTTTCACATTGCAACTAAAGATTTTGTATTTCCTAGGCTTTCTGAAGGATAACGAAAATCCCCAACACTTCACGTAGCTTTTCTGGACAATAACTGAAACTTGACAGTCAGCCCTTTCTCGACGATTATCAACTTAAACAACACAAATTATCATGCATGAACTGAAGTTACAACTTGAAAAGGTACAACTTTGTTTATTCCTTTCTACTTACAAAATGTGTGCGCCTTCTCTGATCGATTTAAAGTAAACTAGGAAATATGGCATACTTCAATAGGAATTAAGAGTTTCACAACCACTTAGCTTTTAGCAGATCAATACATAATATAATCTCTCCATAAACCTTTTTCCTTTTGATCTCAATTTGAAAATGATATACTTGAAGTCGAAAGAAACCCCAGCCTCCAAAGACGGACAAAGGATTTGAATTCTATGGGTTCGAATTCATTATATTGTTACAATTATAGGTTCATATATGCTATTTGTTCTTACTTTAGATAAACTTTTACTCATAAATTTATGCTCCGCATCAAAATTACTGGGTTCATATGAACCCGGCACTGCTGTACTGGGTCCGCCCCTATCGGCCTCGTCATACTGAAATTGCAATAATAACAGAAAACTGGATAGAACTTTTTCCTGCAGCTTATTATTTGATCCAATCAGCCACATTACACAATGCTGTATTTTGACGTTATGAATACCTATTTTTTAAATTTAATCAACGTTAAAAAATACAATAACAACAAGAACAACAACACAGTAAAATGACACATGTGAGGTCTGGGGAGGGTAGAGTATACGCAGACCTTACCTCTACCCAGAGGGATAGAGAGGTTGTTTCCGAAAGACCCTCAGCTCGAGAAGAAGAAATATAAACAATAGACAATAAATAATAGATCAGTGACAACAGTAGAAGATAAAAAATAGTAACAACATCCTAAGAAATAGAAAAATAGATATAAAAGCAATAACTATAAACAACAAGACTACCATTGGAAATAGTGAGGAAACTACATAAACCACTAACAACCTACAGCGAAACATCAACAGTCCAGCCCCGCCCCCTGAAAAAAGAAAACGCTTGATTCCCTCCTAACCTACAATTCTAATGCTGGATCTCCACCCCTTCTTATCTAGAGCCATGTCCCCAAGAAAAACATGTTAAATTTTGAAGGAGAGGAATAATCCAAGTCCAATTGCCACTATTGTTTCCTAGCATTCTGTTTTTCATAGCCCAATTTTGCTATAAAGCTAACACTTCACTTTTGGTTAAGCTACAAATTTGGCTAAAGGTGTTTAAGAGTTAATATATATGTATACGAAGTAATATTTGGCTTATCGATGTATAATATTTCGACGAAGGTTGTTCAACTGATCGTAGCAAAAGCCAGAAAAACCTACCGAAAATGAAAGATGATCAAGTGGTGGCAAGAATGCCCCCCTCCTATTAAAGAGGCTGCTGCCACTACTTGTAGTTGCTGGAGCTGTATACAGAAGGGCTGACTCCATTTTTCCAACTCTCTTGTTTTGGTAAAGCAAGTGAAGAAGATATTAATGTGCTAAATACAGAGGAAAAGAGAAAGGTGACTAGTGGACAATAATAATGCATGGCATTGAGAAAATATCTTTGCCTCAAGAATTAGAGCCTCAAATGTGAAATATCTCAATCTTTTTTCCGTTTTTCCTTTTTTTCTTTCATTCTTTGACAATAAGGACTTCAATCCTGATAATTGCAATAAGGATAGTGCCGAATAAAGTGAACTAGTAATGCATGAATTAGTAACGTAAGTGTTAGTTATGCAAATATTATTTCTTATTTATTGTTTAGTGTGGTTTATTAAAAATTATAATGCATTGCATAATTTTTAACAAAAATAAATATTTACAAAAATGCCCTCCATATTGTCTAACTTAAAGGGACTTTAAGGATAATTTTATCTTTAAACATACTAATACATGCATTAATAGCTTGCTAGTACTAATGTTATGGTTTTCTATGCATTACAAGGATAATACCAAGTATGATGTATAACTAATACAATTATTAGTTATACACAGGTTAAAGAAATATACCAAACAACGTATTAGTAATACGCAGAACTAATGGTTGCATTATGTTTTTTAATACCTCCTGCCAAACGACCCCTAAGTTAGTTTCTATAGTATAATGGAAATGTCATCCAAAATTAATTACCAAAAAAAGGTTTTTCAAATTTGTCTTGTATTTAGGTGAAGTGACTAAAATAATTTTGTAATAAAAAGTCACCCAAATTACCTAATTGTAATTCCACACAATAGCTAGTAATTTTCCGTGATACTTAGGCAAAATTCATTATTTTTGACTGTAGTAAAAAATAATTTTATGGCTTTTATAATACTCAGACAAAGTTGAGTTAATATTTTTTTTTGGCCTCGTCAACTCAACGCTAACTTTGCTTATACTTCTTCCGTTTTAATTTATGTGAATCTATTTTCTTTTTAATTCGTGTAAAAAAAAAACTTCTTTCTCTATTTACGAATAATTTTACGTTTATATAATGATTTAGAGCCATATTAAATAAATGTACGTTATTTTACACTACAAATTAAAAAAAATTTAATTTTATATCTAATCAAATAAGTTCATATAAATTGGAACGGAAGGAGGGAGTATGAGTTTGACCAGGAATTTAATGCAATGAGGTGACAGGTTGGCAAGCCCCCCGAACAATTTGGGGTAGAGAATTGATTGATGTTGACTCAACGTTATCTTTGTCTAGGATAAGATATTTTGTTTTGCTATTCTATGGTTACTAAAACAAAGCTAGAAATAAGTATTCTATTCGGTCCAAAATTTGGATATTTCACACAAATTAAAAATTATAATTTTTAGCATTAATTAGCAATAAAATTGATCATATTAACTTTTACTATCTCATATAAATACGCCTAATATATTCTAATATTATTTAGTCCAAGAACAATGTAGAAAAAAAATAATTAATTTATTTTTAAAATTTGAAAAAATTATTTATTTTGGACCATCAAAAAAATATCAAAAAACCACTTATTTTAAACCGGATGAAGTATTTGATTACTTTTCCCATAGTAGAAAGGCCCTTCTTAAAACAGTAAGCAAAACTGAAACAGTATTCAACATTAGCTGTTTTTCCAAAATAAGAGGGGATTAGAGTTTTCATATCTCCTTTTATTAATGAAGAATTAACCTCCCTCCCCGAATCACTTAAACTTAAAATAGCCGACAATGTATAGTGCATGTACAATCCATGTTTAATATGTGTGTAATCATTATATAATCAATACATATCAGCTAAGAAAAATAAACAATGAATCAACTAATCGTGTAAAAATCCCCTTTTATTAATAAAGGTAGGAGTAGTTGTTTTAAAGAATTTTCACTCTTAAAGAAACATATTAATCAATTTATAATCTCATAATCTTCTAACGCTTGCCAACATCTAGAATGTTTGGTCAAGCTTTTCCAAAGTTAAAAGTGTTTTTATTTATTCAAATCAAATATTTTTAAAAAAAAATTAAGATGTTTGGCCAAGCTTTTAGAAAGAAAAAAATATGTTTTTGAATAGAAGCAAAAGCAACGCTGTTTTTGAGAAGTTAAAATCAGCGTTTTGAATGTAAGTATTTTCTTTTTATTTCTAGAATAGATTTCTAATATATGGTGACTTTTGGGGTTAATACTTTTATATTTGTTGAATGTTGTTTTGATATATTTAAACCATTGAAGAATAAAGTACTTTCAATTTTATGTTCATGTTTTACTTAATAAAGAAGAACCTAAGTACGCATTTGAAATTATTTATCTACTTCAATAATATTAACTATTAAGTAAATCTTTTCATGTTCTTATTCGTAATTTGACACTTAAATTAACTTTTTAAAAAGTTTGGCCAACCATATATTGCTGCTCACAAGTATGTTTTTCTCCAAAAAATACTATTGTTAAAAGCACTTTTAAAAAAAACACTCAATAAGATTGTAGAAGTTTGGCCAAACAAACCTACTAGTTGCAAATGTACTCGCGAAAACCATACAAAATCAAACTAAAATAATTAGCAACATAATTGTCATTGATTCGAGACATATTTATTGGATTAGGATTAGAACAAGTACATAGGAAATGCACAGCTGGAACAATTGTAAGCTTCTTCAAAACCATATGCAAATTCGTGGGATATAAATTATAATCATTGAATTAAACCAGCAGTTTGCTGAATAAACATTGTAAAATAAATAAAGTATTGCCCTGTGAATATTACATAGTATGCCTTCCTTGAAATGCCAAAGTCTTGCTTTGATAACTGTCCTTGTTTTCTTGATGAAACTGTGGCTCTTCTTTAAGCTTGAAGATGCTGAAAAGACTGAGCTGAAACCTCTCTTGGCGAACATTTTCTTCTGTTTTGAGCATCCTTTCCCAAACGAATATATACACGATCCCTCACCAAACGAATATACACATGACCATGTCATGATGTCTATACGGCTACTCTTCCGTTAGCCAAATTTAATGTGCTAAGAATAGGAACCTAGTTCATACTTTCATGCAAAGTTTGATGTTCATGAGCTAGGAACCCTGTTCAGCAATTCGTTCATGACCGGGAATCTAAAGATTGAATTGCGAGCTTGGCTGCTACCAAGGAAATATTTTCTTGCACATATCCTATGGAATCTTCAAGTCTCTCTAGGGTATCCCTGATGTCCATAGCTCTCAGCTTCTTTTTTTGCAGCTTCTGCAACTCTGACTCGGAGGATCCTGTGAAAAGGGAAAGATAATGCAAGATTGAAAATAAGTAAAGAACATGTTCGATCATCAATCTGCCTTCTCAAACATCAGACTGCTCTTTATGGTTTCCATCATCAAAATTCATAACTACATGAGCTAATGCATGCAACTTGAAAGGATATTTGGGACAAAAGTATTACCCCATTTGGTTGAGAGAAATTGATGAGGATCGAGAAGTAACTTTCTCTTTCTTGCAACATACAAACAAGAGTGGACAAGAAATGTTTCTTGCTGCTAAATATAGTCCCTTTGGTTGTTCAAACTCCCTATGCTCTGTGAAAGTGATCTTTCTTATACTATTTCACCTTTGTTTAGGCACATATCTAGATATATGTTTTGGTAAACTGAACCGCGAAAAAAGAAATGACAAATGAGAGCATTGTTGTTCTTCCAAAAACTCTGGAACTATTATTTTACTGTTATATACCTTCAGGTATTACTTTGATTTGCTCCAACACAAAATAAACTTTGTTGTTCAAGAATATTCTAGAAAGGAACTAACTATGCCTCAACCAAGGGGCTATCTGTCCTGGATTAGAGGTCGGGTAAGGTAGAAAGAGGAGGCAAAACAACAGTCCAGATTTTGGTTTGCCCAACTAAATTTAGTCCAAAGGCATATAATAATTCAATCCAAGGGGACATTCCAATTCAATGCGAGTTGTTTCAAGAGTTGGTGCAACTTTGAGTTTTGGATGAACAGTAATTACACGCCCGCATGTTTAGATCAAACTAACAAACATTAACAGACTTCAGAATGCAGCAATTATTTAAACAAGAATTGCTGAATCTAAACATAGAGTTTATAAGTATATATGGAATGTCAGCTTTTGAGTCAATCAAACTATGCAGCAGTTCAAAGAAAACTAATCTGAAATATTTGCATTTCCCATTTATAGTTATTTATAGAGCCAAGCTGGACATGTAACAGAAACATGCTACCATTCCCTTCAGAAGATGTGTCAAATGGCTTGAACTCAGATGAGGTTTATACATAACACATACAAATCCTTGGAGACTGAACTACTTACCAGAAACAGGTTGAAGTGCTGCAAAGGATACAAGCTCAGCAAAAGGTGGAATGAAGCTGTTGTCGCAATCCAGAACAGGTGTCTTCTCAGACCATTTCAAAGTGTTTGCAGTTAAAGTTTGCAACAAAGCTTCTTGAGGAGCCTGAAGTAATATATGCAAATTAAGATTTCACATTTTCAGCCCAGCCCCAAGTGAGAACTCAACCTTTCATTGCCTAAACTTTGTTTAGATCAAGTAAATTTGCAACATGAATGAACCTATGCTAGTTTCTTAAAAGTTCTGGAGAAAAAGAAGGAGCCACTGAGAGCAAACATAACAAGATAAAGCATTTTCTAAACTTCAACGGAAGGCAGAAGAATATGGAATAAGCTAAACAAGATGGAACAATATTATAAAGATATGAGCATTTGTCACAATGTACTTCATAAAAAAGAACAAACTTATGAAACTTTTAAGAGAGTGCATGCTTCCCGAAGACAAACAGACTGACACACAGAGAGAAGAGAGAAGGGAGAAGGGAGAACCTTCAGCTTTATTTCCAAGCTATTCAAATTACGGAGAGCTTCTTTTATCTCCAAAACTTTGGAACTTAGTTCTGTATCACTGTGTGGAGTGTTGTCCAGCAATGGTATGACTGCACCTGTCAAGTATGGTTCTGCCTACAAATTATGTCAAAGTGAAGACCCGCTTGGATATTCTGATTGTGAGCATAAGAATGTCTACAGTGGTTAAGTTAATATTCATAGCGAATGATTGTGGACAGAAACAGAAAGTACGGACTCTATAACTACTTATAAGCCCCTATGCCATTAGAGAATTTCCACAGCCTGCGTAGCTACCTAGTATTTGTAAAAGCTCATAAAAGAATTGCTCTTATTTTCCCATCACTAAGCTGAACAATGATAGCATGAATTGGTCATTATCTTGCTCCATATCCTGCTTTTTGACATCTCCAACTATTACCTTTTCTTCGTTGAACTTTGCTTGAAACTGTTTCTAGTGTGACACTTAAATTAACAAATACATAGCATTTTTAGGCCTTTTGAGGTAGAGTGCCACGACTCAACTTTCTTAAAATATACGTTGCACATAACTGGCAAAGCGTAAAGATACCTTTATCTGTAGAAACTGACTAGTCCAACTCCTTTTCAGGTGTTGAAAGTGTAGAATTACTACAATTACATAAAATAGGCAATACAAAAAGGAGCCATTAGTGGAAAATTCATTTTTCCAACTCTTTTGAACTGGTTAAAAGGCTGAGTGATTCTCTCTACCCCACATAGTATAGATAGAGAAAAAGTGTCAACAACCAAATAGCAGAGTTGCTATATCAGGTACTTAGGATAGCAACAACAACAACAACAACAACCCAGTATAATCCCACTTAGTGGGGTCTGGGGAGGGTAGTGTGTACGCAGACCTTACCCCTACCCTTGGGTAGAGAGGCTGTTTCCAAATAGACCCCAGCATCCTTCCCTCCAAGAACTTCCCACCTTGCTCTTGGGGAGACTCGAACTCACAACCTCTTGGTTAGAAGCGGGGTTACTTACCATCAGAGCAACCCCTCTTGTCCAGGTACTTAGGATAGCATGATGGAGAAATGAGATATTGTGTTCATCAACTTATAATTAGTGACAGAGAGCTTACCTGTTCAAATTTCAGAATTTTGGCACGGCCTATACCCCTAATAGAGACTAATGCACCAATATCCAATTTCTCAACCTGCATAGCAAAGTGAAGATTCTCTTTTACTTTGGGTTCTGTTTGATAATTGTTACAGCAGCAAAGTAAGAAAACTCACCTTCTCTATTGCAACCAAGCAACCGTATCTAGCAGCAAAAGATGCTTCTCCTGATGTATCATTGATGGCTATAGGATCTAGAACAAAGTGCACAAAGAATCTCTTCTTCTTAAAAAGAGACTGCAGCAATGAACGGAGAAAAACTGCAGTTAAGGCAGAACGTTTTGATAAACACTGTTGATCAAAATAAAAATGTTCAAGAGAATATGATTTATTGATTGCTTCTCTTCCCGAATTCTAAAGAATATATATTTCACACTTTATACGAATAATTCTCTCATGCAAAGATTTTCGAGGCGAATAAGCATCTACGATGCAAGCACGTTGTGCAGGTGATCAAATAGTACGAAATTGTTTTTGAAGCAATCATTAATGCAGAAAGCTCGGAGCTGTTTTATCTAGATAGTTGTGTAGCCATAAGCAGTGAGTTATTCGCGTATATACAAATAAAACTATTAGCGTGTTACAATTCAAACTTGAGTAATAGAGACTGATAAGAAACTACTAAACCATTATCATTAGCTTATATATCACATATGAAGATGAAAACATTATATCCTGCACCTCCTCTAACAGCGCCAGGTATCTTGCTTCATACAAGTGTAGTGTCTTTGTCTCTGAAGGGACTAATACCTGCATAACAAAGAGTTCCCACAGTTACTATCTTTACTTATTTTCACTATCAACCTTAAGCTAAAATGCACACTAAACAATCTTTAGCTTGAGCTTTCTATTGGTTGCAGATAACCACAAACTTGACCAGAAAAATGCAAAATCTCAGTATTTAAAATTTTAACCTCTCCAATTTACTTAAAGAAAAAGATACACCAAAATTTCTGTAACTTAAATATTTAATTTAGAAAAGACCACACAAAATCTAAACTCCCTCCATTCGAAATTGTTTGGTATAGTTTGACTCAACGCGAATTTTAAGAAAGAAATGAAGATTTCCCAAGCTTGTGGTCTTAAAAATAACATAATATTTGTGCGATTTTAGTCTATTTTAAAGTTGTGGCATTAAATATATGATAATATTTATACGGCTATAAAAACTTGCTAAGGTAAGATGGTACTAAGTCAGTTGTTTCCAAATATAAATATCTATCGTTCTTTTTTAGAACGGACTAATAAAAATATAGTATCAAACATATTGGAATAGAGAGAGTAAAGATACTAAAAGGAGAAAACTCAAATGAGAAACGCCCCAAAAGTGAAGGAAAAAGAGAACCCAGATGAGAAAAATAAATAAAAGTAATGTTCACCTGGTCAATAGGGAAGGGAAGAAGCGGCAGCTGTAAGGAGGAAGCACAAGTGATAAAACGACTTCGTTTCTTATCTGAATGAGGAATCCTGTGAACAGGATGAAATGGAAATGAGGAGAAGCTAACTAAAATGGTTGTGGAGTTGGATTGCACCAATTGTATTTTACTTGTGCAGAGTGAGGGATTAAAGGTTGATGGATGAGGAAAAGATAAGCTGACATTCATCTTCACTGGACTGCCTCTCACTCAGTGTTTGAAAATGAATCAAACATATATATGACTGTTATGAAAATATTATATTGTGTACGTATATTATTATTACTCTGCTATAAATAATTTTTTTGAAAAAGATTATTTATTTTTAATTCTGTTAAAATTTATCTACAAGCAGCGGACAGGTTAAGAGCAACTCATTCAGATAACATATAAGCAGCTCAAGAACAGTCTCGCAGCTGCTCCTGAAAAGTCTTGCGGCTGCTTCTTGAAAAGCCTCGTAACTACTTCATTTCTTTTATTAATAGAGAAGTTGTCAATTTATTATGTACATCAGTTTGAAGTTAAATAATATATCAATCTCTCTTTACTTGTCTTCAGTTTATTTACTTTGTAGTATTTATTTTATAACACGTTATCTGCGGAAGACTCTACCATCTTGAGCAAATACTTTGAAAGTATTAGAGGTGCGAACTTTCCTTTTCTAAATAATGTCAAATCTTTCTGAACTTGAATTTCTAGCCTTGAATATATCGGGCAGGAGCTATATATCTTGGATGCTTGATGTTGAAATTCATCTTGATGCGAAGGTTCGACAGACACCATCAAGGACAAAAATCAAGCATCAAACCAAGATCGTGCCAAAACAATGATATTCCTACGCCATCACCTTGATGAAGCCTTAAAAATAGAATATCTCGCTATTAAAGATCCAGTTATACTGTGGAACAATTTGAAAGATAGAGATGACCACCTAAAGATGGTCGTTCTTCCACATGCATGTTATGACTGGACTCATTTAAGCTTACAAGATTTTAAATCTATCACTGAGTATAATTCTGTTATGTTCAGAATTATTTTCCAATTGAAATTATGTGGTGATAATATTACTGATCATGATACATTGGAGAACACTTTCACCGAATTTCATGTCGTGAATATGCTCTTGCAGCAGCAATATCGAAAGATGAGATTCAAAAAGTATTCTGAACTTATTGCACATCTTCTTGCAGCCGAGCAACATAATGGGCTATTAATGAAAAATCATGAAAGCAGACCTACTAGTTCTTGTCTATTCCCTAAAGTGAATGAGACGAACTTCCTCCAAACTAAGCGTGGAAGAGGTTGTGGCCCCAGTGGTAGTCATGGTCGTGGTCGGGGAAGAAACTCTAATCATGGTAATTGTAATGCACCAACGAACCCTCCTAACCACCAGCAGTGGAAAATGAAGGAACAAAAGCATGAAGCGGTGCAAGCAGCAAATGCAAAAAATATATGCTATAGATGTGGAGGAAAAGGGCACTGGTCACATACATATCATACGCCAAAGCACCTAGTTGAGCTTTATCAAGCCTCCCTAGAGAAGACAGAAAAAAATGTTGAATCAAATTTTATTTCTGAAGATAATTTAGATTTCATGCATTTGGATGTAGCTAGTTGCTTTGCACTCTCAAAAGGAAAAATAAGTCATGTGATAATTCTATATTTAATTTTTTTTTTTGTAGTAGATAGTATGGTTATGTAATTGTTGTGAATAAATAAAAGTTATGCTTTGATAATGATGTTTACTATAATATATTTTGTTATGTCATTTTGAAGAATATTGATAATCCTCAAATTATGTTTGGATCAACGACAATCATGAAGATATTTGTGTAATTGATAGTGGAACAACTCATGCCATATTTAAATATCAGAAATACTTTCTTATTTGCATAGGAAAAAAGTAAATATCTCTATAATTTTTGGTAATATAAGTTTGATTGAAGGCTCCGGAAGAGCCATTATGATTTTGTCTAAGGGAACAAAATTTATCATAGACAATTCATTGTTCTCCTCCAAGTCACGAAGAAATTTGTTGAGTTTTATAGATATCCGCCAAAATGGGTATTATGTTGAGACGGTAGAAGAAATGGACGTAGAATATCTTTGTATTACAAAGAATATTTCTGGCCAGAAGTGCATTGTATAAAAGTTACCAGCTTTATCTTCTGGCTTATACTATTCAAAGATCAGTACAGTTGAAGCATACTCTACCGTATATCAGAAGTTTACAGATTCAAATACTTTTTTGCTTTGGCATTGCTGCTTGGGCCATCCTGGATCAATAATGATGAGACGAATTATCGAAAATTCGAGTGGGCATCTATTAAAGAACCTGAAGATTCTAAAAATGATGAATTTTCTTGTGATGCTTATTATCAAGGCAAAATGATTACTAGACCATCACCAATTAAGGTTAACATGGAATCTTCTGCCTTTTTAGAGCGTATACATGGGGATATATGTGGACCTATTCACCCACCAAGTAGATTATTTAGATATTTTATGGTCCTAATAGATGGACCTTCAAGATGATCTCATGTATTCAGACTCATTTATTAAATGCCTGCAATTGATAGCAAGACCGCTACGTATGAAAATAAAATTGCACAGTATAGTTTGTGGCCATGCTATCTTGCATGCAACATCACTTATTCATCTTAGACAGATACATTATAATAAATATTCTCCGTCACATTTAGTTTTTGGTGATGAACCAAATATTGCTCACCTACAAATTTTTGGATATGCTGTATATATGCTTGTAGCACCACCACAGCGCAGTATGATGGGATCCTAGAAAAGTTTAGGAATATATGTTGGGTTTGAATCACCCTCTATTATTCGCTATCTTGAACCATTGATGGAAGATTTATTTATTGCTCGATTTGCAGATTGTCAATTTGATGAAATAAATTTCCCACAATTAGGGAGAGAGAAAAAGGAAATTAAAAGAGAAATTGTGTGAAAATTTTTATCATTATCTCATTTTGATCCACGTACCTCTATATGTAATCAGAAGGTCCAGAAGATCATCCATTTGAAGAATATAGCAAATCAAATGTCAAACGCGTTTACTGACTTGAAAAGAATAACTAAGTCATATATCTCTGCAGAGAATGTGCCTATTCGAATTGATGTCACAGCAGGATCATCTACAAGCATGAGAGCTAGTGAACCTAAAGTACGCCTGAAGAGGGTATGTCTTTGGGTTCTAAGGATAGAAATCCTAGGAAAAGAAAATCGACAAATGATCAATATGATATTATGAATGGATCTATTGAAGAAACCCAAGATCTTATTAGTTCTAAGATTCCTAAAGAAATAAATGAACCTCAACCTCAAGTGAGCGAGGAACTTTTAATAAGTTATATTGATGATGGAATTAATTTAAATCTATCTGCAATAGTGGTGGACAATACTTTTGTATATAATGTTGCACTCAATATTATGCAAGACATTGAGGATCTTGAACCCCGATCTATCAAACAATATCGAAAAATATTTAATTGGTCAAAATGACAAGAGACGATTTAATCAGAATTGAACACACTTGCTAAAAGAGTGGTATTTGGACTAATAGTCCATACACCTGCTGGTATAAAACCAGTTGTTCATAAAAGGATTTTTCTGCAGAAAATGAATGATAAAAACAAAATTGAAAGATACAAAGCTCGCCTTATCGCACAAGAATTCTCACAACGACTTGGAGTCGATTTTGATGAAATATATTCACCTGATATGGATATTTCATATCTCAGTTTAACCTACATGAAAGGCTTGAAATACATCTAATGGATGTAGTTACAGCTTATATGTATAATTCACTTGATAATAAAATTTATATGAAATTCCTTGAAGGATTTAAAACCCTGAAGCAAATTCAAAATCTTGGAAAATGTATTCAATCAAATTACAAAAAAAATTTGTACGGTTTAAAGCAATCCCGGCGCATATGGTATAATCGCCTTAGTGAATATTTGTTGAAAGAAGGTTACACAAGTGATGTTATTTGTCCATGTATTTATACAAAAAAAATGACATAAGAATTTGTTATACTTGCTCTTTATATTGATAACATAAATCTTGTTGGAACTCCATAAGAGCTCCAAAAGGCAACTGAATATCTTACGAAAGAATTTGAAATGAATGATCTTAGAAAGACAAAATATTATCATGGTCTGCAAATTGAACATTTAGCAGACGGGATCTTTACCCATAAATCTACTATACAGAAAGGGTCTTAAAACGCTTTTACACGGACAAAGCGCACTCATGAAGTACACCAATAATTGTTCGATTACTTGAAGTGAATTAGGACCCGTTCTGACTTCCAAAAGACAATGAGGAACTTCATGGTCTTGAAGCACCATATCTTAGTGAAATTGGTGCATTTACGTATCTTGCTAATGCTACAAGGTCTGACATAGCATTTTCTGCTATTTTACTAGAAAGATATAACTCTTATCCTACACAGAGATATTGGAACGAGATTTAACATATATAGTGATATTTAAATGGAACTCTTGATGTGGATTTGTCTTATGCAAACAAAGGTAGTGTAAATCTTGTTGGCTATGCAGATGCAAGTTACTTATCTGATCCCCATAAAGCTCGATCTCAAATCGGATATGTGTTTACATGTGGATGTATTGTCATATCATGGCGCTCCACAAAGCAATATATTGTTGCTACTTATTCAAATCATGCTAGGATAATAGCTATTCCTGAAGAAAGTATGGAATGCGTCTGGTTGAGATCAGTGATTCATTTTATTCAAGAAAAATATAGTTTGGAAAGTGATAAAAGATCCACAATTTTATACAAAGACAATGCTACATGCATAGTCCAATGGAAGGGAGGATTTATAAAAGGAGATAGAACGAAGCACATTTCACCTAAATTATTCGACACACATGATATTTAGAAAAATGGTGATATTGATGTGCAACAAATTCGTTCAAGTGACAATTCAGCAGATTTGTTCACTAAATTTTTGCCAACTTCAACTTTTGAGAAGATGGTATACAAGATTAGAATGCGGAGACTCAAATATTTGGAACAAAATTTTCATTAGGGGAAGTGAAATACGCATTGTACTCTTTTTCCGTTACTATGGTTTTTCCCATGGAAGTTTTCTTGTAAGGTTTTTAATAAGGCAGTTAGAAATGTATATTACTAAATATGTGTACTCTTTTTCCTTCAATTGAATTGTTTTCACTAGATTTTTTTTTGTAAGATTTTAACGAGGCATATTATCTTTTCATGAACATCCAAGAGGGAGTGTTATAAAAATATAATATTGTGGATGTCCATTTATTACTCTACTATAGATAATCTTTCTGAAGAATATTATCCATTTACTATTCTGTTGAAATTTATCTACAAGTAGCTGATGCAGGCAAGTTGCAAGTAACTCAATGAAATAATGTGCAACAGCTTATTGCAGGTTGCGAGCAGCTCATGCAGACAACTTACAAGCATCTCAAGAAAAGTGTCGCATCTGCTTCTTGAAAAGTCTCGCAACTGCTTCCTTTCTTCTATAAATAAAGGAGTTTTTATTTTATTATGTACGTCAGTTTGAAGTTAAATAATATATCAATTTCTCTATATTTATCCTCAGTTTATTTGCTTTACTTGTTTTATAACAATGACAAATATGTATCAACTTTTTAATACTTTTAACATTTCTAAAAAATAACATACTAAAGATTTAGTTCTTGATATTTTATTAAGCTTTGATAGTGTGAAAAGTGTTACTGTTTAGTGTAATTGTTGTTGCACAGTTAAAGTAATTGTTGTGTAAAGTTGATCAACAATTGAATATGTATTTTTAGTTTCTTAGAACGAAAAATATTTTAGACAAAGGTTTTTGATTAAATCCGAAAATACAAAGGATCGGATAAAGTACATATGGATGCATAATAAATGCACGTTATTTTTAAACTTACCTACAAAAATTGACGTTTTCTATCCCAACTCGGCGGCGATAAACAGATTCATTAACATGAGACTATTAGGCTGATTAAACAAAAAGATCATACATCCATAAATTGTTACTCCTACAGAAATATTTTGGTGGTTAAGATAGAAAACGTTTCATGGTCTATGACATATTTGTTCTTTATGTTTAGTTCAATTTGGCCAATGCATCACCAAAGGATGTGATGTAACGGATGAGACTGTTCCTCCCTTAATCAGAAGTCTCGAGTTTGAGTCATGTGTATGAAAAAATACTTGACAGGAAGCGCTTCCCCCCGAAAGGGACCCTACACGGCGCAAATCCGAATATATTCAATCTCCGGTGCGAATAACGAACACCTGGTAGGAAACCAAAAATAAAGAAATTTGGCCAATGCATGTGAAACAAAACACCATTTTGGAAAGTTTGAACCCATCATCATAAAGAGATGATGCATATGTAATCATATAAATTGTCAAAAATAAGCATATGAAGTCATTGCGGTTGACCTAAATTTTGGATATAAAACAAATTCATATATATGCTGTTACAATTCAAAAGAGAAGAATCAGAGGAGCTGAAGAGACCAATGTCAGTAGGTTTTAACTTAGAACTATTGTCTTATTCCCTTCTTTCCTTTTCTGCTCCTTCACATCAATGAGCCTTAACGTTTGAGATATATGTTTGTTGGAATTGAAATTAATGTATTCTCATAAACCAAACATTATTTGATTAAGTCTCCAGATCCTGTAAAACGAATTGGTGATTGTTGTTTTTTTTATCTCATTGTTGAAATTTAAATTAAGATGTGAATGAGAAATATTGGAAACGAATTGGAGGAAAAATGAAAAGTTTGAAAAAGTTCCAACGGAGCTTTGTCCCCCCTCAAAAAACGAGAAGAAAATTTTTGTGCTTATATAGAATAGGGTGTGTGTATATATTGGGTAAAATCGATAACCCAAACTATTAATTACTTATTGAGTTATCGGTATTGGATTATTGGCTTAACGGTTCGGTATTGGGTAAAAAATATTTTATTGGGTTATTGATTCGGGCTCGGTCTAGCAATTCTATTATTGAGTAAACCGATCACCCAATAAAGGTTAACTTTTTCTAGGGTTTCATATACATGATTTCAAAGTATATTACTAAAACTTAAAAAGCCATCTTCCTCAGAAAATACGAAGAGCATTAGCAAGAACTTGTTTTAATGGTTTAACAAGTTCAACTGTCAAATGTGTAATTTATCAAGGGGGTCTCCTTCACCTTAGCGATGGAGCTAATACTCAATATATTACTGCCACAGCTTTTCTTTTTAGTGTTTACAGTGATTACCTAACTAGCCATAAGCAAAAGACCAGTTGTGGTAACAAACAGTTCAAGTCAGCTGATCTCATGGCCTTTGCCAAGCAACATGTAATATATATTAGCACTTTTTTGATGATTTTCGCAATTTTAATCTTAGCAATAAGCCAGCCCTGGATAAAGATTTCTAACGCGTCATACTCATGAGAGCTATTTCTATCGAAAATTTGGTCAGGCATTTATGTGCGTGTAGGATAATACTCTTTAGTTTAGTTTTACCTTATCGGGTAAACCGATAACTGAACCGATAATGATTAATAACCGATAACCGATAATCAATATCTTATCGATTTGGTTATCGATTTATCATATTTATAAACCAATAACCGATATGCAAAACCGATAATATTCATAACAGAACTGAACCGACCGATGTCCACCCCTAATATAGAAAAATACTTATTCTAGTTATTAAAAGAATTAGAAGAGAGTACGCCTTGAGCTGTCGTCACTCGCTCGACTCAATGTTTACCCCTATTTTTCTAATAGTTTTGATGCGAAATTTTAATATAGATTAAAATTTACAATGATTTTTCCAACAATCAAATTCACGACCAAACAATATATTTAACAAAAATTTAAATAATTTATGCCGAATAGATACCTTTTTATACGAACATACATCATTGCACCTGTTAAAACTCAATCTCGTTGGTTATTATAATTAACAAGGTATGGAAGAATTAAATTGGTGTGTTATTCCATGTAGTGATACATATATATACATGTACATCAAGTGTTAACTAAAGAAAGAAAATAAAAGAGATTCCGACAAATTTGCTATTTATATATGAGTTATGTACACTACTAAGAAATATTCTATGTTCAGTGTATAAAGTGTCTAGGTGCATTCTATAATACTCCCTCTCAAGCTGGGGCATATATATATTTATCATGCCCAGCTTGTTAGTACCATTCAATGCTTTTGTGAACAAATCAGCTAGCTGTTCTCCTGTCTTCACGTAGCCAATGGAAATCAAGTTCTCCTGAATCTTTTCACGAATAAATTAAAATGATAGTCATCTTCAATATGTTTGGTTCTTTCATGATACACTGGATTTGAGGCAATATGAAGTGTAGCTTGATTATCACATCAGAGTTTTGATAGAGTAGGATGCTTCAACCCAATTTAAGTTAAAAGGTGATGTATCCATATAATCTCACATGTAAATTGTGCCATAGCTCTATACTCGGATTCTGCACTGGACCTAGATACCAATATTATATTTCTTACTTTTCCATGATACGAATTTTCCACCAACAAATATACAGTAACTAGCGGTAGATCTTCTATCAATCTTGGATCCAGCCTAATCTGCATATGCAAAACATTTAATGCGAGAATGACCGTGATTGCTGTATAATCTTCCAAGTCCAGTAGCTCCTTTGAAGTAACATAGGATCTTCTCCAAAGTGTCCCAATGTTTAACTGAGGGCGTGGACATGAACTGGCTAACCATATTCACTGCAAAAGCAATATTTGGATAAGTCACAGTGAGATGGTTTAATCTCTCAACCAACCTCCTGTATCTATCTGGATCATTAAATGGATTGCCATCATTTTTCATAAGAAGCAAATTAGGAACCATTTTTCACGACCCAAAATCCCAAATCCGGTCGTGATGGCTCCTTTCGTGAAGACAAGTCCATCTAACATATTAACAATACCTCTTTTAACAATTAATTAATACGAATGAGTCAAAACCATAGATAACATTTGTAAGGCCCCGTGAAAATGAGTGCTCAAATGCTAGCAGCTCACAAAGTCAAGTCTACCTACGTGGGACAGATTCTTTTTACAGTTTTGCACTTAAAAGGTTGAAGTCAAAAAATTTCCAAACAAGGTCAAATTTGCGGTCCAGAATGAGGTCACAGATCAGGTATGCAGACTGCATTTCTGCCGCAGAAATTTCCCGTGAACAGTAAAGTTTTGGTGTTGAAAATGTGTGGTCGCATAATCAATATGCGGATCGCATAGTGACCGCATATGATCCCTGAAGAATTTCAAAGGCCAGTTTTGTGGTGCATTATGCGACCGCAGAACAGGGATACGGACCGCATATCCGCCGCATTCCCAACCAGAGAAGGTCCGAAACTTAGGACCCTTCTGTGGTCTATTCTGCGGACTGCATATCCTTCTGCGATCGTAGATTTGCGTCGCAGATCGTGCTCAATCAGTTATTTTCTAAAATACTAAACCCGACCCCTCCTTTAATAAAACACCCCATCCATCATTTTTAACTCATTTCTGAACAAAATAAGTGAGAGAAAGAGAGATTTCTTGAGAGAGAGAGAGAGAGAGCTATTTCTTCACCAATCGATCTTTTAAAATCATTGGAGGTCGGGGAATTTTGGTGAATTGTCTTCACTTCTGACTTCACAGGTAAAATACCTAACTCATTTCCCCTAAATTTTTGAACTTTAGCTTGGGGAGGGAACCTCATGCACTAGATCTTGAAGCTCTTGATAAAACCTTCATGCATGTCTTTAGAACCCTAAAAGCTACTATAAAGGGAATTTGGTAGTAATTATGAGTTCCAATTATAAGGCCTATGTATTGATCATGAACTAGATTGACCCGTCTTGATTGCTTGGTGAATTGGAGTAGAAGTTTAAAGGTGATATTTCAATTTCAGGTATGTATGGCTAATTTTGATCCTTGTGAAATCGCCCTGTATCGATGTGTGAAATTGCTTTATACTTGGTATCCATGTGGGGTTATTGTAAAACTCTTGTGATTTATACTTGTGTGATAACATCTTGTGGCAAAATTTAGGAACATGTGATTGAAGGGAATCCTTAAATGGTGAAAGCGAAACTATTGTAGTAACAACGTATATGATTGGCTATGGACATCTATTGTGGTAACTTAGATTTTGTACGAATTGATGAACAAGAGGAAATTGATGTGGTTAGTTGTGGAAATACTTTACTCCTTGTTGTGGTTACATCTTAACAATGTGCTATAGTTAATTCCTTGTGATTGTTGTTGTGTTGTATATTGTTTGTGGATTGGAACTTTCAGGCGGAGCCGAGTTGTGCGCCGCAACACAGTGAAATAAAGTGTGTTGGTGCGATAAGGGTGGCCGAGGTAATAAGGGTGGAAAAGTGATCCAATATCACTATTGAAACGAATATAAATTATGAAATGATCAATGCGGAATTATGAAAGGAGACAGCATGAGAGTTTGTAATCTGCGGGCATTGATTTCCCCTTTGTTTGGCTAATTGTATAATCTATTTGTGAAGTGCTTGGTTGTTGTTTCTATTGTTGTTCAACTTTCTACTTGTGCATGTATCTTCGGCTTGAGTTTACTTGGGACAGGGTTTGTTCATACATACCAGTACAATTCAAATGTGCTGATGTCCCTTTTGCCGGGGGCGCAACATTCGTGTTATGATTGTAGGAGGATCCGTAGCAGGCACTCCAGTCCATCGTCCGTAGCTCCTACTCTTTCCCTATCGGCAGTGTTCGTAATTGGTGAGCTCCTTTCCTTCCAGGGCCCTGCGTGGCTCATGCCACTTTTGTTGTTGTATTTTGGGATTTTGTGTCGTTATTGTAAAGGTATAGCCGGGGCCTTGTAGCCGGCAAGTATTGTATTATTTTCTTCATCTTAGAAGCTCCATAGACCGGATGATGTGGGCTAAATACCTTATGTGATATAAGTGTATGTAGTGGGCGCTGTCATATGTAAACCATGCTAGCTGTTAATGGTAATATGTACATTCTGTAAAAGAGGTGTTTCGCTTACTTTCAGTTGCATCAAGTATCATTGGTTAGTTAATGATTAACAATGTGGGGTAACACGTGGGAATAAGAAAGGTACCCGGGTCCACTCGATTGGGGATGCCTGGTCGGTGCCGGTCATGTCCCTCGAATTTTGGGGCGTGACAACATTATCATAAATGCGGAAGAAAAATGATAAAACAGGGAATCAGACCAACTGAGCCCGAAATTGGGGTGTTACAAGTTATGAGCATCTAAGTAATCTAAAAACTACTATAAGACCAGTAATATACATATTGGAATTTAAAATCAAAGGAAAAGATAGGGTGCTGCGAATGTTGGTGGTCATCTTGCTCAGCTACGATGGCAAAACCTCCAATCGGCTCAAAACCCGCTATCGGGTGAACAATTACATGCGTCTGCACACGAGGTGCAGGAAATAAAGTGAGTACTCCAACTCAGTGAGTAATAAAAATAAATAGCGACTAAAATCATGAAATCTCATAAAGACACAATATAGCGCTATCTCAAGCAGTAAAATCAGTTATACAGTAAAACAATGAGTATCAGATAATCCTCATTTTAAAACAGTAAAGTAAATAATTTCAACAGTAAGGAATAATCAAAAGCTTGCCCCTCGAGCTCAATATCAAACTCTCAATATAGCATCAGCCCCACGGGCTCACTCCCAACTCACCAGCACACAACATCAGCCCCTCGAGCTCATTCCCAACTCACCAAACACAAACAACGGCCTCTCGGGCCCACTCCCAACTCACCTGGGTACCCTACGCTCACTAGGGATGTGTACAAACTGCGGAAGGGCTCCTACAACCCAAGTGCATATCATAAGGCCTTAAAGCCTTCACACACTACACCCGAGGCCTGAAAGCCTCCTCACATAACACTCGAGGCGTGAAAGCCTCCTCACATCACTCAACATATCCTCACACATGGCCCTCGGCCTCAATCAGTCCAGAAAATAATCATAAGCCCCTTGGGCATCAGTAAGCAATAATGCTCAGCTCAACAATATTATAAATATCATTAAATCTCGAGTTGAGTATAAATGTGGCTGAGTTCACGAAATAATATAGTTCAATTGGACTGGGTTCAAATAATATTTCAATTTGGTGGGAAAAATAGTGATGTAAATTCACAAAAGATTTCAAGTAATTGGCACGAAGCCCAAATGTGTCAATAAGCCCAAATCATGGTGTAACATAGTAAATCTTTATCAAATACGCGGTAAAATACCAATCGGGATGGACTAAGTCACAATCCCCAATATTAAAAGACCTCGCGCTCGTCATACAACGCGTGTCCCATCTCAGCATAGCAGTATGTTGTGCAATCCGGGGTTTCAAACCCCTCAGGGCATCATTTAAAATCATTACTCACCTCTAGCATGTCAAATACTACTCTGTGATGCCCTTTCCTTTCGTATCGGCCTCCTCGCGCGTCGAATCTGGCCAAAACCACAACGAATACATTATAATAGGCTAAGGGAATATAACCCAATCAAAAAGACTCGAAAAATATCGAAAATCACAAAATTTGCAAAACCCGAGCCCCGGGCCCACGTCTTGAATCCACAATTTTTTACATCAATACGATCCTTATCTCGCCACGAGTCTATACATACCAAATTCACAAAAATTGGAGTTCATTTGACCCCTCAAATCACCATTTCTATCCAAGAGGGTTTTCTACTATTTTCAACAAAAATTCTCAAATTAAACACCAAAACTTGCAATAGATTCGAGTTGTACAACCAAAATTGAGTTAAGAATACTAACCCCATTGTTCTCTAAGAAAATCAGTCCAAAAGTCACCCAAACCGAGCTCCAAATTGATAAAAATGGAAAATGGGAACGAACATAAATTAAACATTCTGCCCAAAATTTTCGAGGTTACTGTTCACCACGTGTTACTGTTCACCTGTGTGTATTGTTCACGGATACTGTTATGGGGGTATTGCTCACGGATAGCGTTCATGGGGTACTGTTCATAGATACTGTTAGGGGGTACTGTTCAAGGATACTGTTACGGGGTACTGTCCAAAACTATTGTTCATAGTGCTGTAAAAAAATGCAACATCTTTATTTTTTGTGCCTAAATTGATTCGTTAGCCTTCCAAAATACACCAGAGGCCCTCGAGACCTCAATAAAATGCACCAACCAATCCTTAAATGTTAATTGTTCCAATTATCAAAATACCTCGACTAACACTAAAATCATCGAATTACATCAAATTCAAGCCTAAGTTCTTTTAAAACTTCCAAAACACACATTCGATAAAAAACCCGACCAAAACTTATCCTAATGACTTGAAATTTTGCAGACATATCCCAAATCTCCTAAGAAACTGTAGCAACTTCCAAAATTCCATTCTGACCCTCGGATCAAAATTTCACCTATCAACCGGAAATCGCCAAAATACTAACTTTGCCAAAATAGGCTGACTTCTTCACCGGACCTCCAAAATTACTTCCAATAGCGCTCCTAAGCTTTAAATCATCCCTTGAAACTAATCGAATCATCAGAATTCAATTTCGAGCCCTCTAACTCACAAGTCAATGTCTGGTTGACCTTCCCAAGATAATTATTCCATAAAGAGACTAATTGTCGTATTTCTTCCCAAAATCACTCCAAATAAATTCTAATGCACCCAATATCGATAATGAAGAATGAGAAAGTAGGAAATGGGACAAACAGTGCAGTAACTCACGAGACAACAGGTCGGGTCATCACACCATTGGAGTACTACAAGGCTTGACAACCAGCTTACCAGTTTCTACTAGTAAGTCAAGAATATACTTTCTTGAGATAGAAAAATTCGCTTCTTGCTTCTAGTTATTTCTATCCCAAGAAGTATTTCTGTTGTCTCTAGTATTTTGTATGAAACTTAATATCCAAGAAAGACTTGAGAGAAGAGATTCCTGCATAATCACTCTCTGTGATAACAATGTCATCCATATATACAAGGAGAATAGATCCAGATGTTGATTGCTTGTAGAAGACAGAATGATCACATTTGCTCCTTTTAGCCTAAATTTTTGAATTACTTCACTAATTTTTCCAAACCAAGCCCGGGGACTCTACTTCAAGTCATATAAGGATTTCTTCAAATGACAGACCTTGCCATACTCCCCATGAGCAATAAAACCCGGTGGTAGCTCCCTATATACCTCTTCATGGAGATCAACATGAAGAAAATCATTCTTAATATCTAATTGATGCAAAGTTCAATTCTCAAAATCAGCTAGAGAAATAAACAAGAGGACAGAAGTAAGTTTGGCAACCGGAGAGAAGGTGTCTGAATAATCCACCCATAAGTCTGAGCATACCCCTTAGCCACAAGTTTGGCCTTATGTCTCGCCACAAAGCCATCGGTATTAAATTTAACCGTGAAGATCCACTTGCATCCCACTACTTTCTTTCCACTGGGTAAATCCACGAAATCCCAAGTGTGGTTTTTCTCTAAGGCATGTACTTCCTCAAGCATTGCTTTAGACCAATCAGGATGATTCAAAGCCTTCTACGCTGTTTTGGCATAGAAACAGAGTCTAGAGACATAATCAAAGATATGGAAGTAGGGGATAAGTGGTTGTAGGAAACAAATTTAGCAATAGAATATGTGGATCTGCAAGTGCGTATACCTTTGCGAAGAGCAATTGGAATGTCAAGATTTTCCGGAGGCCTAGGTGGAGACAAACCTGATGATGAAGGAACTGATGATGAAGGAACTGGTGCAGAATATGTATCATTTATTTGTTACCTCCACGAGTAAACTTAAAAAATTGGCGGACTTTCTGCCACAGTTGGAGCAGGTGCTAAAAGTAGAATAATGGATTGGTGCTCGATAGAACTAAGAGATGGAGGAACATCATCTCGTTGTTCTGTCAAAGTATGAGTAACCCAATATACTAGCCACTCATCTTCCCCCCTGACTTGTAGAAAGGGGAGGTGCATAGAAGAATGGTGTAGTATTTGAATATACCACATCAGTTGATACAAAATATTTGCGAAGTTCAGTAGAATAATACTGAAACACCTTCTGAATGCGAGAATAGCCAAGGAAAACACACTCCAATGCCTTGGGATCCAACTTGTTAACAGATGGTTGAACATCTCAAACATAACATGTGATTCCAAATACCTTAGGTTCCACCGAAAATAATTCCTTATTTGGAAAAAGGGACACTTTAAGTCACATTGCCACCAAGCACTGTAGATGGCATGCGATTAATTAGAAAGCAAGCTGTAGAGACTGCATCAACACAGAACTATTTAGGAACCTTCATTTGGAATAAAGGTGCCCGAGATGTCTCTAGTTGATACCTATTCTTCCTTTCAGTTACTTCAATTTGAGGGGCTGTATAGACTGATGTAGAATACCACGTTGTCTCATGTACGACTGAAATAACTATGACATGTATTCTTTAATATTATCACTCCTTAGAATACGCAATGAAGCGGTAAATTAAGATTTAATTTCAGCACAGAAGGCAGAAAAGTGATTAAGCACTTCAGATCGGCTCTTCATAAAGTAGATCCATGTCATTCGAGAAAAATCATATACATATGTGACAAAATAATTATGCCCAGTTTTGGAAACTATGGACTTGGTCCCTAAACATCAGAATGAACTAACTCAAAAGCTGACTCAATTAGTTTATTGATCCTTGGACTTAACGAGATGCGATGGTGTTTTGAAAATTGACATGACTCACAATCCAATGAAGAAATATTCTGAAACTGAGGACAAAGCTTCTTCAACAAATGCAGAGAGGGGTGTCCCACTCAACAATGTGCTCTAAAGGGAGACATAACACTACAGCATGTGATCACACCCAACTATGCCTCATAAAAAGGACTATGCGGACGTTGCAAATATAACCTGAGTATTATGCCCAAAGTCGAATCCACATAGAGTTAACCTATTAATCACTATCTTTAGACCCAATAACTCTTGAGAACCAATTTCCCCAAAGGTATGAATCACAATTGATGGTGTCTTTAATAACTAAAATTGCAAGTAAATAAACAGCTGTAAACTAAGGATTCTACGGTTGTAACAATGATCAAAAAACGCTAAGGTAATGATTTCCCCTATTGATGGAATCCCTTATGTTTATGCTTCATACAAATTGACCAATACCTTTCTATCAATCATGAACGCACATCTTACCATAAATCTCTCCCGAGTAATCACAATAATATACTAAATGCACTCTCCTGAGATACATTAGCTATCTTTAATTAACACAGTTCACTTTAGATTGCACCCAAGGCTTCATTATCCTTAATCCCGCCTTTAAACCCGTAGTTATAGATCCCTCTTATACTTTGAGAGTGGTGTTGTTCAACAATAACCTAAATATGCACTCTTTCCTGAGTTATGCACACTAAATATGCACAGTGAATTGAGGATCCTGTCAATTAACTACAACAAACACAAAGTTGAACAAATAAAGATTGAAACTAGGAATTTGTATTCACATAAACAAGAAGTTCATTCCCCAATAGGTTCCATCAAAACATTAGACAAAGTATTTAGCTACTCATAACTATATTTAAACAAACTAAAATAATATTCATCATAAAACTTGTAAGAAAAATCAAAGAAAAGAAGAAAGATGTTTTGGGTGATCTCTCACAATTGTGTTCCTTGCCAAACTACTCTCCAAACCAATACATACCTCTCTTGGGTGAAGTCTAATGTTTAAAATAGAGTTTTGGGCTAAAAATCCCATATTTTGCACTTTAGTCCCTGATGTTTTCCGCCTCCGCCGTGGTTCTGCCCCGTTCGCAGTCAAACCGCGGCCAGACATGCTCTCTGATTCTCAATCTATCCGCGAGAACACTTTGCCGTTGTTCTGCCACGATCGCGGTCAAACCGCGGCCAAACACCTTCTCTGAAGCTCCAGTTGTCCGCGACCATATTCTACCATGGTTCTTCTATGGCCGCAGTGGAACCGCGTCAATCCTTCTTCAGGCTTGATTTGAGCTGTTTAAAGTGTCCACTTGGCGGAATTTTTATGATTGGCCTCTTTTTCTTCATATTTTATCCCAAAAGTACTCCATAGCCTTCTCTGGTCAAATATAACCTGCAAAGAATTTTTTTTATCACTTTTATCATCCAAACTATACACGAAGGTAGTTATTTAGGGCCTAATTATAGTTAAATTCACCTAGTATCAGTACCCTACACTTAAACCTTTGCTCGTCCTCGAGCAAGTTAAACCATACTTCTAGGCCTAACTGTTTGATGCATTTCCCAAGTATATGCCACACCCACCATTACGAAAGAGCAACCTAAGCTGTGCAACAGTCACACCTCAGATGAATATTTTAACGCCATGGTACCCTCGTTCTTACTCTAGTTACTCTAATAGAGGTAAAAACTCACTTTTTCTTCCTCAGTCACATGCCCTCACATCACCATTATGAGAGAAGTTTTGCACACATCAAATTCAAGCAACAAGGGATCAAAGATAGGAAGAATTCACTCACTCTCAGTAAAGAACATTCACATGCCACACAGACACGCCATAAGCTTGCCCTTACTGTAATACTCTAATAATCGAGTTGTTCAATCAAAGATCGAGAAGTCTTTATTTGGTTGTAATGTAGGCTAAGAGACGGGTAGTATATATTTGGATATAGTGACTAACCTCCCTAAGCACTTTTAATACACCCTTCCTTTTATTTCAATTTCCATGCTCAGCCCAATCGTTCTTCCACATTTTAGTTCATATGTGACCCCCACTTTTCTTTAGGTGCAACTGGCTTTCTTTTCTCTTTTTCTTTCTTTTTGTTTTGTTTTTTTTTTCTACATTTTTTTTCTTTTACAAATACATTGCACCATTCAAGTATTTCTTTCCTGATTCCCCTTTTTTACTTCCCTACCACCCCATACTTTGATTTTTTTATGTTCTTTAGTAATTCAAGTGCTTCTAGGAGGTACAAGTTCAAACAATCAAATTATTCAAATACAGGGATATATGTCACTATTGGGTTATCAAAGAACAGGCTTCAGGCTCAATGGGGTTAACTATGACAATATATACAAGCTACATAAAGAAATGCCTCAATCATCTCTAAAATCAAACAACTTCTATTTTGCTTTGCAAACACACATGGAAAGTTCTAGGTATCACATACAAGCACATAATACAAGTAATAGCTCACACACACTTGGCATGTAACTCATTCCAAATCAGTTTATCAACACACTCATACAAGCATTCAAGCAAGAAAAGATGTGCAAAATTAAGGCATAGATTTACGAGTTTTCAATGAACCTAGACGTCGCACCCTCAAGTTCATTTTTGTTATTTGCAGGTGTGTACATCAAGGGTTGCATTCTAGCCTTCACCCATTTTGGTCCTCAAACTATAAAAGAAAAATCTACCTAATTCGGTTCAAGAAAATTCCTTGGAAAAGAACCGTGGTCAAAAGAAAAACCAAAGGATAATTACTTCACTACCTAAAAAAAATAAAGAAACTACATGGACTACTTCCCTCAAGTGTACTGTCCATGTGGTCCGTCTTCAGGAAGAGTCCTCTACATTCTTTTTTTCTTAAATCTGACTTTGAACCTCAAGAGACCCATCGACAAGTGTCTGTCGTTAGGCCAAGTCAGTTACTTTTAATGTGAGTACAGGTAATTATACACAACAACATCAATCTAATACTACAACATACTCAATATCTATATACACTACAATACACTACCAGAGCAAGTCTCACACCCCACACTTCAAATTATGGCATATCCCCATGTAATATGGAAAACAATAAAGAGCAGAAGGGTAAGATGACTTCCCTGAACCTCAATCAGAGTCGGAGACGGTGCTGGGGTCCACATGGCAAGCTCTCCCCAAAGCACGGAACCAGGACATAAATCGGCTCTCAGACCTGGCTGCCGCTGAGACATGGCATCCAGACGCGTGTGTAGGCCCTCCACCGAGTTGCGAAGATCCACAACCTCGTCCTCCATAATACACAACATAGGATAGGTAGACTCTGATCTGGATAAGTTTGCCTCAGCAAGGGGGCGCCAAGAGGGTCCGACACTGTTATAGGATCTCCTAGATGGTGCTTTGGGAACAGGGTCATCATCAATCTGAATGGTGGTGTGCACCCCTGCCCACTATGATGCCCGAAGCTTTGAAAGCTACTTTAGGGGGGAACTCTCCATCAGTAGGATTGGTGGGGACATTCTTCAGCAGGCACAATGTATTCACCAGGGAGGGGAAGTAGAATCCCTTTGACCTCAGTGGGGACCGTATGATCATTTCATCACCAATTAGTCTTGCAGCATCAAAATCTTTCTTTATGGTGAAGCACCACGTCAAGAGGGCTCTTTGGAAGTTCACGTTAGTCGTGTTGCCTGAGGGAAAGAACCGGATGCAAATGACAATGAGCCAACACTTAGTCAAATGGGTGAATGAGTTGGAGTTCATGGTGATATGGTCACGTATCTAGATTGGTTACCCCCTGCGCAGAGTGCATCCGTCATAATATCTCAAGTGACTCCTGATGTGTCCTGGTAATAGTCGACATCACCAGTAAACTGGGGCAACCGCAACACATGGAAAATATTTGCAATTGAGGCATCGACCACCTTGCCCCTCACAATCACCTCCCGCAACATGTGTTCTGGGCAGTTCATGCAGAATTCCCTTACTAGCATCCTGTTCACCGTTGCAGGTTCAACAAATAAGAATTCCATTTCCCTCTGCCTGATTTCATCATTCATCTCCTCCTTTTCTACACAGAGGGCTGCCCTGTCAATCGTAATCTCAGGGATGAAGCTTTTTGAGGCCTTGGCATGAAAGTCATCCTCTGCCAATTCCGATTCGAACCTTGAGGCATCATATGTAGGTTGTTGGGACGTGCCTGCCGATCTCTTTTGCTTCTTATGAGCCATATGACCTGGAAAAAATACAAGAGAACCATCAAATATATCCTATATGTGCTAGTCGTATGGGTACTCAGACTTCACCACCCGATGGCACCAAATAATATCCCTATTTATTTCATTCCTTCACTATGCCAAAACCCCAACTAGTAAGGTGTTCAAGGTTACAACCTCCCACAATGGCCCCACATATTTCTTACAAATTCTGGTATACAACACCCCACACTTGCTCCCTCAATTGGTTTACGTCAAATACAACACCACCATTCATAAAATACAACACCACCACAGCCTAGGATAGGCACAAAATGCCTCAAAATATTACAACAAGCTCCCAGTTTTCATCCAAAAGGGGCCCTCTACCAAACTACAACATACAAATTATTTCTAGGCCTCCAAATCATCTAAACCGCCGCTACAATTGAAGAACCACAAAGACCCACCCAATTAAACATCACACAAGTCCACAAGGGCAAATACAACAATAAAAAGGACAAAACAAAACAAAAAATTGACAGAAAATTAAACTATTCATACCTAGGGTATAATTAATCTACTTTATGCTACTTACACTAATTAAGAAGAGAAAACAGAAAAAATAAAAAGAAAACACTTACTTGAGGAAGGTTGGCACGGGTGGTTGTTGGTGAGTTGAGGTTAGGGAAGATGATAATGAAATTTGGGGGAGAGAGAAAAAAGAAAGATAGAGAAAGGGATTTGGGGGTGTTTCTGGTCGGTTTTGTGATTGGGGGGGGGGGTTGGAAATAAGGTTTTAGGGTGGGGAGGGTTAATTAAAATGGGGGGGGGGGGGATAAAATAAAATTCATACCTGGGCCTGCCTTGATTTGTTGTGGTTCTGCCACGGTTGCGGTTGAACCGCAGTGGAATGGATTTAGAGAGGCTACCTTACTGCGGTATGATCGCAGTGAACGAAGTTCAAAGGGGGTCTCTGACCGCGATTTGATCGCAGTCACGGTGGAACCACGGTTGGGGCAATTGTCTGATTTTTTGCTTTTTTTATATAAGGTGTTACACTTATAATAATTTCGTGGTTGCCTCCAACGTAGTGCCTAATTTAACGTCGCGGCACGACGCATGATGAGCGCATTTAAGCTCGCTCGACCTCTGTGGTTCAGTCAGGTGCAGCTCAAGCCCTTCCTTTTTCTCGCTCATGCCCACATATGGTTTCAATCTTTGACCAATGACTCTAAATGTACGAGAGTCATTCTCTATGGCAATCTCAACAACCCTTGAAGGGAAAAATTCAACTACTCGAAATGGTCCAGACCATCGTGACTTAAGTTTACCCGGGAACTGATGTAGTCTTGGGTTGTAGAGAAATACCATGTCCCCGGGTTTGATATTTCTCTCAATAATGTTCTTGTCGTGCAACCTCTTCATTCTCTCCTTATACAATTTTATGCTCTCGAAAGCAAGATATCTAAACTCCTCGAGCTCATGCAAACAGTAACTCTTGACGTGCCCACAACTTCTATGTCTAAGTTCAGCTGTTTCAATGCCCACAATGCTTTATGCTAAGTTCCACTAGCAGGTGGTAGGCCTTCCAAAAACCAGCTTGTATGGTGACATACCAATTGTAGTTTTGAAAGCAGTTCTGTAAGCCCAGAGTGCATCATCTAGCTTCCTCTCCCAATCAGTTCTTGTGGCGTTCACAGGTTTGGTTAACACACTCTTGATTTCTTTATTGGATACTTCAACTTGTCTACTAGTTTGCGGGTGGTAAGTAGTAGCCACCTTATGGTGCACATCGTACTTAGCAAGAAACTTTTCAAAGCCTCTATTGCAAATATGAGTGCCTCCATCACTGATAATTGCTCGTAGTGTTCCAAAGCAAGTGAATATGTTCTTCTTTAGAAATCCCACCACCACTTTTGCATCATTGGTAGGTAACGCCGCAGCTTCCACCCATTTGGACAGATAGTCTACAGCAACCAGAATGTACTTATTGCCATAGGAGCTAAGGAAGGAACCCATGAAGTCAATCCCCCATACGTCAAACACTTCCACATCTTGAATTGGGTTCATGGGCATCTCGTGGCACCGGGAATTGTTCCCAGTGTGTTGACATTCATTATAGCCCTTCACCCATAAGTGAGCATCTTTAAACACTGTTGGCCAGAAGAATCCAGCCTCTAGCACCTTTGCCGTTGTCTTAACCCCTTCAAAGTGTCCACCATATGCCGATGCGTGACAAGCCTGCAAAACAGAAAATTACTCTATATCGGGGACGCATCTCTGGATCATATTATCAAGGCATATTCTAAACAGATAAGGTTCATCCTAGTCACTGGCGGCTTTCACAAAAAAATCTTTTCCATTGGACCGATGAAAGGTCGTGAGGAACGATACCACTAGCCAGGTAATTGGCAAAGTCTGCATACCATGGCGCTTCTTGATGAGTGGTGGCAAGCAGCTGCTCATCTGGAAACGTTTCCAGTATTTCCTCAACCTCTACTACATATTCAACTCCCTCAAGTCGTGATAGATGGTCAGCGACTTGATTCTCAGTGCCCTTACTTTCACGAATCTCAAGATCCAACTCTTGCAATATCAACACCCAATGAATCAGGCGTGGTTTAGATTCTTTCTTTTCTATTAAGTACATGAGAGTTGCATGATCAGCATATATAATTAACTTGGACTATATCAGGTAGGATCGGAACTTGTCAAACATGAACACTACAACCAACATCTCCTTTTCAGTCATAGTGTAGTTTAACTAGGCTCCAGTCAGCGTTTTACGAGCATAGTAGATTGATTGCATCAATTTGTCTTTGCGGTGGCCCAGCACTGCCCCCACTGCGTAGTCACTAGCATCGCGCATTAGTTCGAATGGTTGCTCCCAATTGGGGGCAACAATGATGGGTGCTGTGACCATTCTCTTTTTCAACTACCCAAATTCTACCCTGTGTTCATAAAAAAAAAACATGTGATCTTTTTCTAACAACATACAGAGAGGGTTGGCGATTTTGGAGAAGTCTTTTATGAACCTCCGGTAAAAACTGGCATGTCCAAGGAAGCTTCTAATGGCTTTGACTGAAGTTGGGGGAGGCATCCTTGCTATGAAATCAACTTTCATGCGATCCACCTCTATTCAATTGCTCAACACCCAGTGTCCCAAGACTATGCCTTCTTATAACATGAAATGGCACTTTTCCCAGTTCAGAACCAAGTTAGTCACGATGCACCATTTTAGCACACGTGTCAGATTTATCTTGAACTCCTCAAATGAATTCCCCACCACTGAGAAATCATCCATGAACACCTCTATTATTCCCTTAACCATGTAAGTGAATATGGCCATCATGCACCGCTGGAATGTGGTAGGTGCATTTTATAGGCCAAAGTGCATCCGTCTAAAGGCATAAATGCCATACGGGCATGTGAATGAGGTCTTCTCTCTGTCCTCCAGTACAATGGAGATCTGATTGTACCCTGAGTACCCATCCAGAAAACAAAAGTGTGACCTCCTTGCCAATCTGTCAAACATCTGATCAATGAAGGGAAGTGGGAAGTGGGAAGTGGTCTTTCCGGGTGGCTAGATCCAACTTTTGATAGTCCATACAAATTCTCCAGCCTGTGACGGTTCTTGTTGAGATCAATTCATTGTTGTCATTTGTCACAACTGTCATGCCACTCTTTTTAGAAACACATTGAACTAGGCTAACCTAGCTGCCGTTAGAGATTGGGAAAATAATTCCTGCATCTAACCACTTTATCACCTCCTTCTTCACCACTTCCTTCATGTTGGGGTTCAGCCTCCTCTGGTGTTCCCTAGAAGGTTTGTGCCCCTCTTACACCGGAATTTTGTGCATGCAGTAGGCGAGGCTGATCCTCTTAATGTCTGCCATGGTCCACCCAATGACAGTTTTGCACTCCTTTATTACATGTAAAAGTTTTTGAACCTGCACATCTAACAAAGTAGATGAGATAATAACAGGTAATGTGGAGTCAGGTCCCAGAAATTCATACCTGAGGTGGGCTGGCAATAGCTTTAACTCCAACTTTGGTGGTTCTTCAATGGATGGCATAGCTAAAGGAGTTTCTCTCTTTTCTAAGTGCAAATGGCTCAAACTCTAGATTTCTCTCCCAGAACCCTTTACCCTCTAATTCCAACACCCATTCTGCCAAATTCTCACCATTCACTTTATCTAAGTTCATCAAACATGCGATAATGGGGTCCTTACTTGTCAACAGCTCATCATCATACTCTACAATTACATCCACGACATCAATAAGAGAGCAATTAGCGAACTCGCTTGGTCGCCTCATAGACTTCTGCACATTGAATGTTATTTCTTCATCATTGAGTCTCATTTTGAGCTCGCCAATCTCGTAGTCAATTAGAGTTCTCCCCGTGGCCAAGAATGGTCTTCCTAAGATTATAGGAATCTCATCATCCACTTTGCGATCCAAGATCACAAAATCTGTAGGGAACACAAATTTCCCCACCTGAATAAGCACATCATCAAGGATACTGAATGGTTACTTCACAGTCCTGTCGGCCAGCTGCAACAACATAGAGGTGGTCTAGCTCTCTTAATGGCCAACTCTTATAGATAGCTATGGGCATAAGATTAATACTGGCCCCTAAATCACATAGCGCCTTAGCAAAGGCGAAATTTCCAACAATGCATGGAATTGTAAAGCTACCTGGATCAGATAGATTTTCAGCAATCGGACTAGTCACCACTGCACTACAGGTTTGAGTAAGTGTAACCGTAGCCAAGTCTTGAAAGTCACATTTCCAGGACATCAATTCCTTCATCATTTTTGTGTATCCAAGCATCTCCTTTAAATCTTCAATTAGTGGAATATTTACCTGGACTTGTTTGAGTATTTCAAAGAAATTTTTATACTGATCCTCCTTTTGATGCTTGTCCAGCCTCTATGGAAAGGGTACAGTAGGTCTCTTATTCCCAATCACTTGGGACTTCTCTTTATGAGCTACTATTTAAACTACTGGCTCTTCAACTGGCTGGGCTACTTTCTCAGTTTCCTGCTAAATGTTCTTTTCTGCCTGAGCGGGCTGGATTGTCACCTCTGTCACTATCGTAGACTCGTCCAGCTAAATGGGCACTGGAATGAGTGTCTCAGCCTGTATATTTTCTCAAGCTCTCTCTTTCTCTACATGTAGATCCCTGCCATTACGGAGACTCACCGCTATCAGCTGCTTTGAGCCCTGATCTTTTGAATTAATCTGGGTGTGTGTAGCTAATGTCCCCTGAGGAAGATTGTTCAGAGACATTGAAATTTGGCCGAATTGCTCTTCAATATTTTTGATTATTGCTTCATGTGCATATAATCTTTCATTTATTTTTTATTGGACCCAATAACCTGCTACTTCATTGCTTCAAGTCTAGCGAACCCATCTTTTTGCCTTCCACCATGCTGTTGCTGAGACCCTGTAGCCTTGGATAAGGTGCCATATTGTTGGGGGTCTCATACCTCCCATGCTTACAGCATTGTACTGTGGCTGAGGTGGTCTGTATGGCTGCTGAGTTTGCTCACCCCAGTTCTGATTGCCCTATCTCTGGCCTCCATAGTTTGATACATAGTTCATGTCTTCAGGGTGCTGATGATGATGATCATGTTCTACATCAAGGATTACTAATTGGCTGGCTAATGCAAGATAAACAAAAGCCCCAATTGGTAGTATCTATAGTATGTACTTGTTGTTTCTGCCCTGATTCCTCCACCTTTTTGGTGAGTATGCTCATCTGTGTCAAGAGGGTCGCCACATTTTCAGCCATGGAATTTGATGGATCAAAAGAACTGAATGCACCATTGGACTGATAGGTGCATTCCTAGTTGGCCACCCCGAATTCTGAGCCATTTTGTCAAGCAGACTCTGAACTTCTCTCCAAGTTTTGGTAAAAAATGCCCCACTAGCTGAGGCATATACAATGTTCTTTATGCTATCTGACAGTCGCATGTAAAACTGTTGTCCTAACATTTGATCTGGAATACCATGGTGTGGACATATAACCAACATTCCTTTAAATCGGCTCCATGTCTCATGCAATGTCTCCATTGGTTTCTGTTGAAAGCTCACGATCTCATCAACTTGGTGAGCTGTTTTGTTGGGGGGTGGAACTTAATGTGAAATTGCTTAACTAACTCATCCCAAGTTTCTATAGAGTTTATCGGTAGTAAGTTTAGCAAGACCTGAACGGCTCCTGTCACCGAGAATGGAAACAACAACAGTTTGATTGCTTCCGGAGTTACGTTAGGCTGCCTTTGAGTTTTGCAAATCGATAGGAAGTTCATCAAGTGCTGCTGAGGATCTTCGGCTGGTGTCCCAGAAAATAGTCCATTGTTTTGCAACAAGTGCAGCATGTTATTTGTGATCTGGAACAATTCAGCTTGTATCACTGGCATAACAATGGCAATGGCCAGATTTTTAGTTGTGGGTTTTGCCCAGTCATATAGTGCAGCCTCAGGCATAGGAGGTCCCATATCTCTGACGTTTCCGTTGATGTTTTCTACGTCACTGATGTCACTTTCGAGTTTGTGTGTTTGTTGAGGTTATGGAAGTCTCTTGTTAGCACTGTTCAATATCCAGAATGTTTTATCATGGTCTGAGAGTCCTTCAAGTAGTTCTCCAGTCCTTGTAGAGGTTTTAGGCATACACCTGTGCAACCACGTCAACAACCGTCAAAACTTTCAATCAAAAACTAGGTGTAGAGAAAACTAACTACACTAAGAATTTTTTGTATTTCTATCAATGGTAATTGATAATTCTGTTAACTCCCCGGCAACGACGCCAAAATTTTATCACACCCAACTATGCCTTATATAAAGGACTCTGCGGACGTTGAAAATATAACCTGAGTATTATGCCTAGAGTCCAATCCACAGAGAGTTAACCTATCAATCACTGTCTTTAGACCCACTAACTCTTGAGAACCAATTTCCCCAAACGTTTGAATCACAGTTGATGATGTCTTTAATAACTAAAATTGCAAGTAAATAAACAGTTGTATGTTAGACAATACGCTTAACGCTAGAGGGGGGGGGGGGTGAATAGCGTTATAATAAAAATTAGCGTAAACTTGCGGAATTTAAAAATTGCAGGAAATAAATAAGTGCGATAAGTAAATAAAATAGAACAAACGCACCGATGTATCCTGGTTCACCACAACCCGTGGCTAGTCCAGTCCCCGAGAGACTCTCTCGAGATTTCCACTAACTTGTTAAGCTTACGGGTGCTCAACAAACCGTTACAACTTGAGGACACAAGCCTCAACAACCTTTGCTCGGAGATACAACACTCCAAGACTTCAACCAAGGAAACACAAGTTCCTTCTTACAACACAAGCGACTAACACTTCCCTTCAAGTGTACAAAAACACTTAGCACTCAAACAAGACACTCCTTTAAGAGTAGATATGAGTAAAAAGAATACGCTCAAGATCGCAACAACTTTCGTCAAGAATTTGGCTCTCAAAAGCTTATGTAATGAATATAAAATGATAAGCAATAAAGTATGCAAGCTTTAGCAATTGTATGATCAGTTGTTGTGTGATGTTCTTCTTAAAAGACTGAATTGAAGCTGTATTTATAGCTGAAAAACTTTGTATTACCGTTGCCTAATTGCCAATTAAGAATTGCTGATTTTACTCTGTGACAATCGATTGTCAAAATGCCACAATCGATTGTTTGCCAATCGTTCCAAAAATCATTCCCAGATTTTACGCTTAACAATCGATTATCTAAGATCAATAATAGATTACTGGCAACGTTCAAAAAATCATTTCCAGATTTTACGTAAAACAATCGATTGTCAGAAACCTACAATCGATTACTCAGCAACGTTCAAAAAATCCTTTCCAGATTTTAATTAAAACAATCGATTATAAGAAATCAATAATCGATTACTCAGCAACGTTCAAAAAATCCTTTCCAGATTTTAATTAAAACAATCGATTATAGGAAATCAATAATCGATTACCTGACGGTATTAGAAAACATTTTGGCAACGGTCAGTTATACAATCGATTATATTAAGTTGACAATCGATTATATATCAGTCTTGAAAAATCAATTTAGACACTGCCTCTTGATAGTCGATTGTTATAGGTTCACAATCGATTATTTAATAACTTTGAAAAAGTCTGGAAGACACTGCCTCAACACAATCGATTGTCATAAGTTCACAATCGATTATTTTGTGACTTTGAAAAATCTAATGGACACTGTCTCTTCACAATCGATTGTCATTAGCTTCACAATCGATTATTTTGAGCTTTGAAAAACTTTGATGGACACTGCCTCATCACAATCGATTGTCATAAGGTTCACAATCGATTGTCATGCAGATTTGAAAAATCTGATGCTCACTGCCTTAACACAATCGATTGTCATAAATTCACAATCGATTGTCAAGCAGCTGACTTAAACATAATCGATTATCATAAGTACATAATCGATTATCTTAGTCCAGATTTTAGAGACATGTTTAAAAATCATTTTGACTAAAGTAAATATGCATTATTTAAAATCATTTTGCTCTAAATTAAATATGCATGATTTGTTAAAAATATTTTTACGAGAGAAGCCAAGTCTTGAGTTTAAGTTGTCGGATAAAGATCACAATTAAATACCGACTCATATAAAACTTAATCTCGATCTTCGTCTTGTGCTTGAATCTCGTTATATATCAATTTTGCGCTTGTGCTTGGACCTCGTCATATGTCAATTTGTGCATAGTTTGTCATTCATCAAAACCTACAAATATGAACACACGTTTAGTATAATGCCTTGAGAACGTGTTTCCAACAATTTCCCCCTTTTTGATAATGGCAAACTTTAAGCGGGATATGCATATTAGGCAATTTATAATGACGATTCAAGACAAGATATGCAATTTGTTCCCCCTCAATATATGAATTCCCCCTCAATTTATGCCGATAAGTATTGAGAGTGCATACCCGTTATCTTCCCCCTTTTGCCATTAGCAAAAAAATATAATAATAAAAAAAAACTTGTTTGTTTATTAAATCTGCAATTTCAGACATAATAACGCAAATAATGTCAAGACAATCGATTATTGATACTGCATAATCGATTATATAAAAGAGAAAAAAATTGTTCTGTGCGTCAAGCTTTATAATTCCCCCTGCCTTTAGGGCGATACCTGCAAAAATACGTTAGACGTCTCCGACGCTCAAGTTAGAAAACATGTGAAAGGGAAGATGCAATGCATGACTTAGATCAACGTGGATTCAAGGATCCCGAGTTCACTACGAATTCGGAAGAAGGACTCTTTCTCTAAAGGCTTTGTAAAGATGTCGGCCAATTGATCTTTGGTTTCAACAAATTCAATTTTGACATCGCCCTTGAGAACGTGATCTCTTATAAAATGATGTCTAATTTCAATGTGTTTTGTTCGCGAATGAAGAACGGGGTTCTTCGTCAAGCATATGGCACTAGTATTATCACATCTAAGAGGGATATGATCAAGACTTAGGCCATAGTCCAAGAGTTGTTGTTTCATCCAAATGATTTGAGCGCAACAACTCCCCGTGGCTACATATTCAGCCTCGGTTGTGGACAACGCAACACTTACTTGTTTCTTGCTAAACCAAGAAACGAGAGAGCTACCGAGCAAATGGCAAGTGCCACTAGTGCTCTTGCGGTCCAATTTGCATCCAGCAAAATCGGAATCGGAATAGCCAACAAGTTGGCATGAAGAACCTTTGGGGTACCATAGACCCACATTTACAGTACCAATAAGATACTTCAATATCCGTTTCTCCGCAGTTAGGTGAGACTCCTTCGGACACGATTGATAACGAGCGCATAAGCACACGCTAAACATGATGTCCGGACGACTAGCAGTAAGATAAAGGAGAGAGCCAATCATACCTCGATACTTTTTAATGTCGACTTCCTTACCTTTCTCATCTTTGTCTAGATGATCGGATGTGCTCATGGGGGTTGCCATTGCTTTTGCATTGGTCATTTCAAATCGTTTCAGCAATTCTTTGCAATATTTCGCTTGGCAAATGAACGTACCTTCTTTCATTTGCTTTACTTGTAATCCCAAAAAGAATGTTAACTCACCCATCATAGACATCTCAAATTCGCTTGTCATTAAATCGGAAAATTCCTTGCACAAAACATTGTCAGTAGCACCAAATATAATATCATCCACATAGATTTGAACTAATAAAATATCATTGTTTTTATGCTTAACAAAAAGAGTAGTGTCAACTTTCCCCCTAATGAAATCATTTTCCAATAGAAATTTACTCAATCTTTCATACCAAGCTCGGGGAGCTTGTTTTAAACCATAAAGAGCCTTTTTGAGTTTGAAAACATGATCGGGAGATTTAAAATCTTCAAAACCGGGGGGTTGTTCAACATAAACTTCTTCTTGAATAACACCATTTAGAAAAGCACTTTTCACATCCATTTGATATAAATTGAAATTCATAGAAGAGGCAAGCAAGCAATAAACGAATAGCTTCTAATCTAGCTACGGGAGCATATGTTTCTTCATAGTCAATGCCCTCTTCTTGATTATAGCCTTTTGCTACAAGCCTAGCTTTGTTTCTAGTGATTACACCATTTTCATCTAGTTTGTTTCGAAAAACCCTTTTCGTACCAATTATGGTATGATTTTCGGGTCTTGGCACCAAATCCCAAACGTCATTCCGTTTGAATTGGTTAAGCTCCTCTTACATTGCCAAGGTCCAAAATTCATCCCCAATTGCTTCGGAGATGGTTGTTGGTTCAATTTGAGAAACAAAAGCAGTATGTCCAAAGGTGTTCTTAAGGGAGTTTCGGGTACTTACCTTTTCTCCGACGTCGCCAATTACCTGTTCGAGAGGGTGATCTTTGATTGTCCTCCACTCGTTAGGCATTTTCGTTTCTTTCTCCAATTGTGGCGTTTCCTCCGTTGATTGTTCCAAGATTTCATCTTGAATTTCCTTAGGAGTTTCCTCTTGTACTTTGTCTTTTAAACTATTTAAAATACCTGCAAGATCAGAACAAGAATCCTTTCTCACCAAGCGAGCATTATTTTCGGAAACACAATATGAGGGGATTCCTCCACAGTTTGGATTCTATTATTAAATACCCTATATGCTTTGCTATGTGAAGAATACCCAATAAAAATTCCTTCATCGGATTTGGCATCAAATTTTCCCAATTGATCTTTTCCATTGTTATGAATAAAAACTTTTACAACCGAATACTTTAAAATGGGAGATATTTGGTTTCATTCCCTTGTAGAGTTCATAAGGGGTTTTCATGAGTATTGGCCTTATGACTACTCTATTTAAAACGTAGCATGCGGTACTCACGGCATCCGCCCAAAAATGTTTGGGAATCTTAGCCTCTTCGAGCATGGTTCTAGCCATCTCTTCGAGACACCTATTTTTCCTTTCCACCACCCCATTTTGTTGTGGTGTTCGTGGAGTGGAAAAGGTATGCTCGATACCGAGTTCGTCACAAAAGTCCGCAAAGAGATTGTGATCAAACTCTCCCCCATGATCACTTCTAATTGAAGTGACGGTTGTTTCCTTTTCGTTTTGAACACGTTTAAGAAAATATTTAAAATTTTGAAAAGCATCACTTTTATGGGCAAGAAATAAAGTCCAAGTAAATCTGGAATAATCATCAACAATAACAAAAGCATAACGATTTCTACAAAGACTTTCAATGCGAGATGGTCCAAACTAATCCATGTGAAGCAATTGCAATGGTCTAGTAGTTGAAACAATATTTTTCGATTTAAAAGATGCTTTTGTTTGCTTCCCTTTTTGACAAGAATCACAAATAGAGTCATTTTCAAATTTCAAATTTGGAAGACCAACAACTAAATTTTGTGAAACTAATTTGTTCAAAAGATGCATGTTGATGTGAGCTACTCTACGATGCCATAACCAAGAATCATCCTCTTTGCTCATTAAACAATTCACATATTCGGGTGAAGAATTTGCAAGATCAACCATATAAATGTTATCCATTCTAAAACCACGAAGGATAATTTTAAAATCGCTACGTCTAAAAACGAAGCATTCATCCGAATCAAATAAAACAAGATTTCCCTTGTCACATAATTGTCTTATGCTCAAGAGATTATGTTTTAAACCTTTCACAAGTAATATATGCTTAATGGAAGAAATTTCATCCTTATCGACCGATCCGATGCCGATAATCTTTCCTTTGTTGTTATCACCAAAAATAACACTTCCCCCTTCCTTGTGTTCTCGTTGAAGGAATTTGGATTCGTCTCCCGTCATGTGCTTGGAGCATCCACTATCAAGGTACCATAGTACACTTGATCCCTTCTAACATACCTACAAAACAGATTAATGAGTTTTAGGTACCCATGCCATTTTGGGTCCTTGGGGGTTAGGCAAATCATAGTGATGTGATTGAGTGTTATGTCTATGTCGTGTAAAACAAGCAGGAGCAATATGTCCAATTCGTCTACAATAATGACAAGTCACGTTAGGATTATGCATCCTTCTAGGTTGATAGTAATTGGACGGACGAAATTCATTTACTCTATTCTTGACAATATAACTATTGCGCAAATCATGAAAATCATTTCTCCTACCATTTGTTCTAGGATATGCATCATTTCTAGAATAGTTGTTTCTAGGTTGGAAGTCATTTCTAGGTGTTCTAAAAGGTTCAAAATTCCTTCTAGTGTTTGGCCTAGAATGTACATTATTTCTAGCATGATTATTTCTAGGTTGCGATTGATGAAAACCATTTCTAGGTTTGTTGTATCTAGGATGAACATTTATTTTATTTATCCTAGGTTGAGCCTTAGGTGGTTGGGGGTTGGCTTCAACTTTCTCTTTAGGCTCGTTTCTAAAACCTATGCCATGCTTGGTCGACTTCAAATTAACAAGCACTTCATTCAAATTTTTATGAGAAGATTTAAACTTATCTAAGGTGCCCTTAAGCCTTTCTACTTCATTTTTGAGATGCATGCAAGAAGTACAATTTCTAGAACTCTCGGGCTTGTTGGCGCTTCTCTTGCCAAAAAATTTGTTTTCCTCTTTCAACTTCTCATTTTCTAAAATCAGTTTTTCCAATTCCTTTTCTTTGAAAGAGAGTTGGTTTTGAAAATCTTTTTCTTTTAAAGAAGCATTTTCTTTTATACTCTTAACAGTTTTTGAAGCTTTAATAAATTCGCTATACAACTCATCAAAAGCATTTTGCATTTCTTCAAGGGAAAAGAAATTTTTGGAAGAAATTTGACATACCTCTTCTTTGTTGTCTTCTTGTGCCATAAGACAAAGATTTGCTGCTTCGTCTTCTTCTTCCTCACTTGACTCGTCACCGGAGTCGCCTCCCCAAGATATGTATGCTCGTTGCTTCTTGAAGGGTTTCTTCTCCTTTTTAGCATTTGGGCAATTTGATTTAATATGCCCGGTTTCTCCGCACTCATAGCACTTTATTTGATCTCCTTGCTTTTTGCCCTTTCGTTCATACTCTTTTCGCATGAACTTTTGAAATCTCTTGATAACGAGTCCGAACTCGTTGTCTCCGTCCTCATCATTTTGAGGTTGGCTTGTGCTTGCCTTAAGAACGATTCTTTGCTTCCTTTGATCATCAACAAGAGGGTTAAGTATAGTAGATTCATAAGTTTTAAGATTACCTCTTAATGCGTCGATGGTGACATTTGAAATGCCAATGGATTCTTGAATCGCGTCGGCCTTGGATCGCCATTCCGGAGTGAGACTTCGGAGAATTTTTCGAACAAGTTCCTTATCCGTGAAGGTCTTCTTAAGAGCATGTAAATCATTTACGATTTTTGAAAATCGTTCAAACATCTCATCGATCTTTTCGCCTTCCTTCATGTGAAACAATTCATATGCATGGGTTAGGAAATCAATTTTGGCTTCCCTTACCTGGTCCGTACCTTTGTACGTAATTTCCAGCTTGTTCCACATTTGCTTCGCCGTTGTGCAACAAGATATCTTCCTGTAATCATCAGCATTTACAGCACAATATAATAAATTAATAGCTTTAGCATTATTTTGCACCTTTCGGATATCATCCGCATCGTATTCATCTTCGGACTTTGGGACCCATTCATTTTCAACCTTCTTGGTTAGAATTTGTTCTCCATTCATTATGACCTTCCAAAGATGAAAACTATTTGATTGTACAAATATTCTCATCCTCTCCTTCCAGTATGTATAATTTGTACCATCGAATAGCGGTGGTCGGGTGGAGCATTGTCCTTCACCTATTCCTGCAAAAGAATCACGAGTAGAAGCCATGGATGTTTCTCTCAAACGGTTAAGTCTTCAGAGAGTTGGGCTCTGATACCAATTGTTAGATAATACACTTAACGCTAGAGGGGGGTGAATAGCGTTATAATAAAAATTAGCGTAAACTTGCGGAATTTAAAAATTGCAGGAAATAAATAAGTGCGATAAGTAAATAAATTAGAACAAACGCACCGATGTATCCTGGTTCACCACAACCCGTGGCTAGTCCAGTCCCCGAGAGACTCTCTCGAGATTTCCACTAACTTGTTAAGCTTACGGGTGCTCAACAAACCGTTACAACTTGAGGACACAAGCCTCAACAACCTTTGCTCGGAGATACAACACTCCAAGACTTCAACCAAGGAAACACAAGTTCCTTCTTACAACACAAGCGACTAACACTTCCCTTCAAGTGTACAAAAACACTTAGCACTCAAACAAGACACTCCTTTAAGAGTAGATATGAGTAAAAAGAATACGCTCAAGATCGCAACAACTTTCGTCAAGAATTTGGCTCTCAAAAGCTTATGTAATGAATATAAAATGATAAGCAATAAAGTATGCAAGCTTTAGCAATTGTATGATCAGTTGTTGTGTGATGTTCTTCTTAAAAGACTGAATTGAAGCTGTATTTATAGCTGAAAAACTTTGTATTACCGTTGCCTAATTGCCAATTAAGAATTGCTGATTTTACTCTGTGACAATCGATTGTCAAAATGCCACAATCGATTGTTTGCCAATCGTTCCAAAAATCATTCCCAGATTTTACGCTTAACAATCGATTATCTAAGATCAATAATAGATTACTGGCAACGTTCAAAAAATCATTTCCAGATTTTACGTAAAACAATCGATTGTCAGAAACCTACAATCGATTACTCAGCAACGTTCAAAAAATCCTTTCCAGATTTTAATTAAAACAATCGATTATAAGAAATCAATAATCGATTACTCAGCAACGTTCAAAAAATCCTTTCCAGATTTTAATTAAAACAATCGATTATAGGAAATCAATAATCGATTACCTGACGGTATTAGAAAACATTTTGGCAACGGTCAGTTATACAATCGATTATATTAAGTTGACAATCGATTATATATCAGTCTTGAAAAATCAATTTAGACACTGCCTCTTGATAGTCGATTGTTATAGGTTCACAATCGATTATTTAATAACTTTGAAAAAGTCTGGAAGACACTGCCTCAACACAATCGATTGTCATAAGTTCACAATCGATTATTTTGTGACTTTGAAAAATCTAATGGACACTGTCTCTTCACAATCGATTGTCATTAGCTTCACAATCGATTATTTTGAGCTTTGAAAAACTTTGATGGACACTGCCTCATCACAATCGATTGTCATAAGGTTCACAATCGATTGTCATGCAGATTTGAAAAATCTGATGCTCACTGCCTTAACACAATCGATTGTCATAAATTCACAATCGATTGTCAAGCAGCTGACTTAAACATAATCGATTATCATAAGTACATAATCGATTATCTTAGTCCAGATTTTAGAGACATGTTTAAAAATCATTTTGACTAAAGTAAATATGCATTATTTAAAATCATTTTGCTCTAAATTAAATATGCATGATTTGTTAAAATATTTTTACGAGAGAAGCCAAGTCTTGAGTTTAAGTTGTCGGATCAAGATCACAATTAAATACCGACTCATATAAAACTTAATCTCGAACTTTGTCTTGTGCTTGAATCTCGTTATATATCAATTTTGCGCTTGTGCTTGGACCTCGTCATATGTCAATTTGCGCATAGTTTGTCATTCATCAAAACCTACAAATATGAACACACGTTTAGTATAATGCCTTGAGAACGTGTTTCCAACATTGTAAGCTAAAGATGCTAAGGCTGTAAACAATGATGAGAAAACGCTAAGTTAATGATTTTCCCTATTTATGGAATCCCTTCTGATTATGCTTCATACAAATTGGCCAACACCTCTCTATCAATCATGAATTCTCATGTTATCGTAAATCTCTCCCGAGTAATCACAGTAATATACTAAATGCACTCTCCCGAGATACACTAGCTAGCTTTAATTAACACAGTTCACTTTAGATTGCACTCAAGGCTTCGTTATCCCTACTTCTGCCTTTAAACCCGCAAAATTATAGATCCCTCTTATACTTTGGGTGTGGTGTTGTTCAACAGTAACCTAAATATGCACTCTCTCCTGAGTTATGCACACGGAATAGGCACATTAATTGAGGATCCTCTCAATTAACTATAACAAATACAAAGTTGAACAAATAAAGATTGAAACTAGAAATTTATATTCACATAAATAAGAAGTTCATCCCCCAATAGGTTCCATCAAAACCTTAGACAAAGGATTTAGCTACTCATAACTATGGTTAAACAAACTAAAATAATATTCATCATAAAACTTGAAAGAAAAATCAAAGAAAAGAAGAAAGATATTTTGGGTGATCTCTCACAATTGTTTTCCTTGCCAAACTACTCTCCAAACCAATACATGCCTCTCTTGGGCGAAGTCTAATGTTTAAAATATGTATTGGGCGAAAAATCCCGTATTTTGCACTTTAGTCCCTGAAGTTTTCCGCCTTCACCGCCGTTCTGCTGCATTCGCGGTCAAACCGCGGCCAAACATGCTCTATGATTCTCAATTTGTTCACGAGTACACTCTGCCGCGATTCTACCGCGGTCGCGGTAAAATCGCGGCCAAATACGTTCTCTGAAGTTCCAGTTGTCCGCGACATCTTCTACCGCGGTTCTGCTGCAGTCTCGGTGGAACCGCGGTAGTCCCTCTTCATGCCTGATTTGAGCTGTTCACGTGGTTCACTTGGCGCTATTTTTACGATTGGCCTCTTTTTCTCCATATTTGATCACAAAAGTACTCCATAGCCTTCTCTTGTCATATATAACCTGCAAAGCATGAAAAACGCTAATTACAACATTTTTTATCACTTTTATCATCCAAACTATACACGAAGGTGGTTATTTAGGGCCTAATTATGGTTAAATTCACCTATTATCATCCTGCAATAGACCGTGACTCCCATTCATCAAGGATTTAAAGATCACCTGATAAATATCTTTTGTCAATAACCTATTTTGTTGTAAGATCTAGAAAGAAACAATAATCAGGAAAGAATGCAACACAACAATTGAGGTCTTTGGTGATTTTACTAACATAAATCAAGTTAAAGGCCATGTTTGGTAGACTTAATACGATGAAAGGGTAATAGAGGAAGTTGGTTTAACAGTCCTAGATCCAACACTACTACAAGTTGATCCATCAACTATAGTAACTGGAGAGGATTCTTTATGTGACCGAAAGCTAGAAAACATATTTGGATTACCTGTCATGTGATTTGTGAAACCTGAATCGATCACCCATTTATTGGAAGATGTGATAAGACATGTTTTATCTGATCCAACAAAGGCAAGATTTCTTAACTAATTTATGATTTTGAAGGACTTTTAGAAACTCATCCGAAATCAAGATTGCTGGACTAGGAGTTGTTGCATTATTATTCTTTACCCTCTTTTTTTTCTTTGAACAACAAACCGATTAAATTAACAGAGGCCCCTAAAGCTAAAAATACCAAAATTGATCTCCGGTAAACATGAAATCAACAATCTATTTAAGAGAACTCCAGTCAAATAATCCACTCAACCAAATTAGAGAACCAAACAAATCTGTCCCCAAATCAAATAAAATCAGAGACCAACAAAGTTTCGGATAATATTAAGTCTCAAATTATAACAAATCGTCTTACAAGGAAGACTCAACAAATATCAATTCACAAGACAAGCAATCAGATGCAAGAATATTGTTCCACGACTACTTCAGTATCCCAAAAATAAATAAAAAAGTAGAAGAACTCAAACCTGACCAAAATTGGTGTAATACAACCTTGTCCGAGTCTGTTCTTCATGAAAATAAGGTTAAGTTATTAGAGGATAACCAAATACAAGCTGATCTCGGAGAACAAAGCTGGACAGAGAATGGACCACATACGCACCTCACGTGTCTGCCAGAAAGTTTTGGTCATTTCCGGCAAGAAAAACTCAACTCCGCCGAAGCCACAGATGTGGCTCTGATACCATGTAATTAACAAGGTATAAAAGAATCAAATTGATATATTATTCCATATAGTGATACATATATATACATGTACATCAGGTGCTAACTAAGGAAAGAAAATAAAAGAGATTCCTATAAATCTACTATCTATATATGGATTATGTACACTGCTACGAAACAGTCTATGTTCATTGTGTAAAGTATAGGTTCATTTTGTAACATTTTATAAATTCAAAGGCTTGGCCCCTTTTTTCACAATCGAAAATCTGATACTCTTCCTCTCTCTTATTAGCATTCATGCATAATTTTAAAAACAAAACATAAGTGTCCAGTGTATGATTTGATGCCACCTTATTGCATTCGCTGAAACACTGATATTTGAAGTACCATTACATCAATATAGGTAATTTATTATATTTTAGGATGAAATAATTTTAAACGTCGTCTAGAAAATAATTAAATTTTTTAAGGACATACTGGGAAATCAATGAGATCAAATTTTTGGTCTTCGTTTGCATTTCTGTCTCTCTTTCTGTTTTTATCTTTTTCCGTGCAAAATTTATTTTTTAATACAGAATAGATACACTTATCTCATTGGTACAAAAATAAAAGTGAATCAAGTGTGACCTGTTTTGTGCACCATGTGGGACTCGAATTTGTTTTCCATCCTTAATTGTAAATTGTAATTACTCTAAGAAGCTATCTCTGTCTTCAAAATCTTATAACTATAGTACAATTTATCCATTTTAGATTTGTTTACATAAGACTATACAATGATTAAACAAAAATATTTTTAGCAAAGAGTAGACTTTAGAGCAGCAAATTTTTCAAATGTCTACATTAAAAGTACGGTTAAGGGTCTCATTTAGTTCTCTACTATCATAAATAAATTTTATTTATTTTCTATTTGAATTTTTTATCAAAAATATTTTCACCGTTATATATTAATTACACATTTATCCCTTACCCGTTAAAAATGCCTTCTTAGCTTTTAAGGAGCACGTGGCGTCCCCTTATTTGACCAACTGACCCGCCCCAAATATTAATTCAATCCCGATCCAACCAATTAACTTAAACCCATCGGTACAATTCCTTCCAATAGCAATGGGAAATTGGAAGGAACTGTACCGATGTGTTTAAGTCTTTAAGATAATTGGTTGGGTCGGATTTGAATTAAATTTGGGGCGGGTCACTTGGTCCAATTAAGAGATCCCACGTGCTCCTTAAAAGTTAGGAGGATATGTTTAACGGGTAAGGAATAAATGTGCAATTAATATATAATGATAAGTGTTATAAAATATTCTATTTTAGGTGAATGTCCATATTTAGAGAGATTCTAGGGTTTACTTCTTGGTGGCTAAGTCACCACCTCCCTATAAATAAAGGGGTTCTATTCCAATGTAAACCATCGCAAAGTATCAATAAGAATACTCCTCTCTCTACTTTTCTCTATATTGTTCTTGTTCTTGTATTATTGTTCTTGTTCTTATATTATTTCATAACACGTTATCAGCACGAAGCTCTACTATCTCAAGAATCTCTTTGAGAAAGAATTGGCAAAGTTGGATTATGAAAAGGGTGAAGTTTTTCTTCGTATGAATCTTAACTTGGGTTCTGATGAAGCTGTTCTTCACAGAATTTCTATACGGAAAAATAGAAGAGGAAAGACAACGAAAAAAAACGAAACAAAAAAGGAAACGGAAAAGAAGAATAGAAGGAAAAGAGAGGAGGAAAAAGAAAGAAAAGAAGAACAGAAGGAAAGAAGCCAGAAGACAAGCCGCTGTATTTTCTGTTCAAGTTCAGGCGGGTTTTCATTGTTGGGGTCCATCTGGCGCCGGTTCAGCCATTGTAATTTCACTGGAGAATTTCTATACGGAAAATAGAAGAGATGGTATCATCATAAAGTAATGCAACGGGATGGAAACTCAAGAGGTATATTTGATATCACAACATTTATTGGTATACCTTAAAGGTATGTAATTTACTTTTCCCTTTCAAATTCTTGAAATTCTACGATTTGATTTCATATACAAACATAGACAACAAAGTTTGATTATAACTCCAATGGAGTTTGTAAGGAATTATAACCACGTGAAGTGGTAAAAGTTCTATGTCTTGGCATGATTAAATTCATGTATGATTGTGGGCAAAGAATTGAAAATCCGTCCCATTGAATTTGCTTCGTTCTCATTCCCTTTAGAGAATGTGATAGCAGTATGTGATAAGTCTGAAAGAAGAAAATTATTACCGTGAAGGTATCAATGGATGTGGACGTGGCAATAGACGGAATTATAATCGTCATCATTGTGATAATGAGAATAATAAAGATTCTCAAAATAATCTTTCACTTTATGAAAGTAATATTTGACATGAGATTGTATATAGCACGTACAGATGATTATGATCCATTCCCTGAAGTGAATGTGATAATTGTAATAAAGCCCGTAAGTATGGACACGCTCTTGACGTAATTTTGTTTTATGTCTGACATTATGAAAAGAAAGTTCGTTGCCCTTGAAATTTCGGGCAAGAACTATATGACATGGGTGTTGGATGCTGAAATCCATTTGGATGCAATGGGTCTTGGAGACGCCATTAAAGACAGAAATAATGCATCCACCCAAGACCATGCTAAGGCCTTGATTTTCTTGCGCCATCACCTTGATGAAGGTTTGAAACTAAGCTAAGGCCTTGATTTTCTTGCGCCATCACCTTGATGAAGGTTTGAAACTGTGCTAAGGCCTTGATTTTCTTGCGCCATCACCTTGATGAAGGTTTGAAAATTAAATATATCACAGTCAAAGATCCACCTATCTTGTGGAATGGCTTAAATGAGAGATATGACAACCTGAAGTTGGTCACTCTGCCACAAGCACGATGCGATGAGAATCCAAAAGCAAATAGTTCATAAACTATATATTATCGTTGCGGTGGAAAAGGGCACTGGGCGAAAATTTGCCGTGTACCAAGACATTTCGTTGAGCTTTATCAAGCATCTCTAAAAGGTAAATGCCCTGAAACCAATTCTGTCTCTGACGACAATTTTGACATCACCCACTTGGATGTGGCAGACTTCTTTGAGCACCCTGAGGGGAAAATAGACCACTTAATTGGTGATGGACCTGTGATGAAGGAAGATGGAATTGTTTGATTTTATTTTACTTATTTGTATTAGTTATTGAATAAACTAATAGTCATTAGTATCAGCTCGTATTAGTTAGCTTATGATATAATGTTAGTATTAGTTCTTTAGAATGTTTCAATATGCTTAAATTTCAAAGATATTTTTATTTTCCAGTAGAGTTAATCGACTAACCTAACAGTTAGTCTATTATCTAATATTTCGCATTAAAACTGGATTTTTCCGCAAGCTAAGTTAGTCGACTATCTGATTTAGATAGTCGACTAACCTGATGACTGTTTACTAAGTTAGTCGACTATCAACTTAGTTAGTCGACTAACTAATATTTCGCATTAAAACTGGACTTTTCCGCAAGGCAAGATAGTCGACTATCTGATTTATTTAGTCGACTAACCTAATGACTGCTTCCCAAGTTAGTCGACTATTAACTAAGTTAATCGACTAACCTCTGCAGATTTTGAAAATATTGTTTAATTATGAAGCAACGGATTAAATTTGTTTATTCTCATGTTCGTATATCTCTTTTGATTAATTGATTCATGTACCACACATACGATAAAAGAGAAGAAATATTACTCTCATTTAAGTATGTGTAAGGCAGATGTTACTACAATTTCTGGTAGTAGTAAGTTGATTAAAGGCTCCGGAAGAGCAACTATAACTATGCCTAAAGGAACAACATTTTAGAGAATGCAATGTTCTCCTCCAAGTCTAAAAGGAACTTGTTGAGTTTTAAAGATATCATTCAAAATGGATATCATATTGAGACAATAGATGAGAATAATCTTGAATTCCTCATTTACTCATGAAAACGAGGCTGCCCACTTCGGTTTGGGGTCACGCCATTTTGCATGCAGCAATGCTAGTTCGTCTCAGAATGACGAATTATCACAAATATTCCCCGTTGCAATGAGTTTTGGGTCATGAACCTAATATATCCCATTAAGAATTTTTGGATGTGCAGTATATGTGCCTGTAGCACCGCCATATTGCACCAAAATGGGTCTGCAAAGAAGGTTAGGAATATATGTTGAGTTTGAATCGCCCTCCATTATTCGCTACCTCGAAACATTGACAGGGGATTTGTTCACTGCACGATTTGCAGACTGTCAATTCGATGAGACACTTTTCCCAAAATTAGGGGGAGAAGTTGGTGAAACCAAACGGGAAATTTTGTGGAAAATGCGTCATTATCTCATCTTGATCCACATACCTCTATTTGTGAAAAAAGAGGTGAAAAATATTATCCATTTGCAAAAAATAGCAAATCGAATGCCAGACGCATTTACAGATTTGAAAAGGATAACAAAATCACATATCCCCGCAGTGAATGTGACAACATCTGATTCACGAATACATATTCATTATTGGAAGAATATGAACATGAAATTGGTATTGAATATACCACACTCACCCCTAGAAGGAGGTTTGAGATGATATATGAAAATAATGTCATTGTTATGGCATGAATAGTCATTGGTCACGTACCTATTGTACGCCAAAATAATTTGTCAATGTGATCATCAAAGGACAATAATAATGCAAGAAACATATCTTGCATATATTTTGACATGACCATAATGGTATAACTTTCTCTTTAAAAGAGATATTCACCACATGGATGTTGATGAATTTGTGGTAGTACAAAATTAATTGAGAGCTCTAGAAGAGCCAATTATTACTATGTTGGAGAAACACAATTGATTACCAATAAGGTATTGTGTTGTAGTAAGTCTCAAAGAACTTATTCAGTTTCCAAAGTATATGCGAAAGCGATTGATTATATTGAGACTATAAATAAAGGAAAGATTTGATATCTTCTATTACTACAACTTGTAGCGGGATAATCTGTATGTGAAAAACTACCCGCTTTATTCTCCAGTTTGTACTACACAAGAATACCACAATAAAGTGGACGTTTATTGATAGAAAAACCCATATCATAATAAACTTGAAGTTTATTGATAATTGCACATGTCATGGTGTAAATTTGAAGTTTATCAATATTGATAATTTATTCAGTTGGCATTCGGGTTAGCCATATCATTTTAAGTATGATGTGCAGTAATAGAGAATTCACATGGGTAAATATTAAAGAACTAGAAAGTTCTTTACGAATTCTCTTGTATTACTTGTTCTCATTAATTAATTGACCAACTAAAGAGTTCGGGTTGAATCCCATAAATTCTGAAAATATCAAAGGTGAATATGGGCCCATTCACCTGCAATGTATACCACATATGATGCATCTATGATATGGTTACATGTGCGATTGTTATTAACCCGCAGCCTGGCCGGTGCTTGCGAGGTAAATTGCTCAGTAATATAACTTCGAGCATAATTTCCAGATTTTCTATTCAAGATAGTTCATCTTGATAAGTTGGTTTATATCTAGTTGATTTAGCAAGATAATTATTGAGTGCCTCCACTTAATAGCTAAGCTGTTTCTTATGAGAACAAAGTTATATATATCAGTTTGATATACGTTGTATACGAGAGTATATTATATTCTCCCCGCACAAGTGGTTCAGGGTCAGGAACCAAATAATTTCATCTTATTATTGTTGATGTGCGGTGTATATTTTCATTAACACCATAATGCACAAAGATGGACTCTCAAAGTTGAGGAAACAAGTTAGCTTTTATAACATGAGGGGGAGACATGATAAACACAAGGTTACATGGGATGAATTATCATTTGTATATATAGATCCTCGAATATCATAATATGAACCTGAAGTTCATAAAAGGATAATTCAATTGCAACATATTGCAAAGCATGCTATACGCATTTGCTGACCCAAAGAAAGTAACTATATTCTCACTGCAAATGCTCATATTAAGTCCCAGAAGGACAAAGTCTTTGATACGCTTAAAGCGTATAGACAAATCGGTTTCAAAATAACTTCTTAATAAAGAAGATGAGCAAATGATCAAAGTGATCATAATGGGGAGGCAAGTGATCTAGAAGATCACATGACATAACACTTCATAAAATCTCATGAGAGATTCAGGTACCTGAATATATGAATAAAGAGATCTCCATGTTATGTCTTTATGAAAATTTACTGGAACCGATATAACGTTCGTCGACGACATCTATGATAGCGCTAAATATCGATGAGGATCTTATGTTTGTCGAATACAAACAAAATATTGGCTAAATGGAAGAGATACAATTCAAGCAGAATTTATTCCATATGAAAGACATGTAGTTTTGGACATGTAGTTCAAATACTTGAAAGTATAAAGTCAATGGTATGTGCAATCAGTTTTCGATATCTATTTGTCTGGCATGACATGAAAACTTGATATGCATCTAAAGTCTATTATATGGCTTATATGTCTTAACTTATATGTCAATCCATGAAAGATTGAAGTTGCTTGAAGCATATACAATTCTTGGTCCTGAAGTACCACATCCTAAGTGCAACTTGTGTACATATGTATCTTGCTTATAAGCATGATGGCATCGAGAATACCTCTATGGAGATATTGAAGAGTCATTCCACGACATTATATGAAGATGTTCATATCTATCAAGAATGATAATTTCAAGGTGCGGAATATTTATTCAAATCAATATGGCTGATTTATTTATCAAATCTCTACAAAAGATCGTTTTGAAGATGGTGCACAAGATTGGAATGCAAATGCTCAAGGATGTGAATTGATGCTCTTTTCAGGGGGAGTTAATGCGCGTTGCACTATTTTTCCCTTACAAGGTTTTGTCCCACTGAGTTTTCCTTGCAAGGTTTTTAACGAGGCAACCAATAGGCGCATATTCAAACATGTGTACTCTTTTTCCTTTTCTATAATTTTTCCCATTGGGTTTTGTTTTAGTTAAGGTTTTAACGAGGCACATTATTGAATAGACATTCAAGGGGGAGTGTTATAAAATATTCTATTTTAGGTGAATGTCCATATTTAGAGAGATTCTAGGGTTTACTTCTTGGTGGCTAAGTCACCACCTCCCTATAAATAAAGGGGTTCTATTCCATTATAAACCATCCCAAAGTATCAATAAGAATACTCCTATCTCTACTTTTCTCTATATTGTTCTTGTTCTTGTATTATTGTTCTTGTTCTTATATTATTTCATAACAATAAGGATATTTATAATAGAAAACGCAAACGTAGGATAAATAAATTTATGATAGTAAATGAGCATATCATACCCTTAAGCGTTAAAAGTTCACTAAGGAAAAAAGAATATATGTTTCAATAAGAAAGACGTGATCGGAAGATTGAAATGGATACTTATGAAAATATTTAGATCGTAGAAATAAATTGCATAGATAGAAGCGATATATACTGGTATCAATGCAGATATAAACTCATATATTAGAAATTGAACCAAAAAAAAAAACATGTTCAAAGGAGGGCTAGTTTGTTCAACAAGTCACACAAAGTCTGAACCTTTAAGCAAATATCACAATTAAATAAGAAATTACTCTTTATTTTGGCATTTAAATGAAAAGCTTTAGATGTAGGTTTCTTAACCGCGAGTTATTATATGCATAAAATAAAGGGAAACCTTCAAACAAATTTTTTTTTGCATTTAAATGAAAGGTTGAGTTTTAGGTTCTAGGGACAGGCATTCGGACAGTTTGAATTAAATATAGAATTTCAATTTGGATTTTCGATTTTTTGATTATCGAAATGAAAATTTAAATCCAATCCAAATAAGCTCAGATTGGATTAGCTTTTTTATGTTCGATTTCGGATTAATCAGGTTGGATATTTTGGATTTTCGGTTTTGAGCTTATAAGTCGGCATGTTTCTTCTTTTCACAATGATGAATATCCAAATAAAATACTCACATTAAATTGCATGAAAAGTTACTCATTTTCACAGCAATCATCCAAATAAAGTATTCAAGTAATGAAATTACTATCAAGAAAATGCAACAGGGATACTAATATAGCCGATAAAAAGTAGTAATAGTAAAACCGTTCCATATAAAAAGTATTCTGACAGTAACTTAGTAATTAATATTATATATATGAAATAATATCCAATGGATATGGTATTTAACTTATTGTTATTGATATATAGATAATGGAGTAAATATAAAGTATAAAATTTTGAATCTTCGGATATCCAAAATCCAAAGTACCAAATCCAACATCCAATCCGAAATCTAAAAAATTTAAAAATTAAATCCAAAATCTAATCCGTAATCTGAAAATCAAAACCAAAATCTAAAACAAACTGTTCCCACCCCTATTAGGTTCCTAACAAAAGGAGTTACATTATATGATGTCTTATTTCGGTAAAAATTGCATGGCGTGCCTTATTTGGTCGTCTTATTTAATTTATATTTAATTTTAATTTTTTTTAACTTGTTACTTACTTTTTAAACACCTTCAGTCCCCTTTCTCCTCCTCTTCCGTCTTCTCCTCCTGCTATGAAACTTCAGTTCATGGAATGATTGACATAAATATGTTTATCGGATTATATAAAAATAAATTATAAATAATTATGTAAGCTAGTAGACAATAATTTGTGAATATTTTCACATACGTAAGTTAGTAAACAATGATAATTATGTTCTTTTCACGATTATTATTTCCAAAATTTATGATTTAGATACTGTTGACAATTTTATTATTTATCTAGTACGTTAGAAAGTTTTTTCAAAAATTTCAGCCTATATAGTACTGAAGTTTTTACCAATGGACTAAATAACTTCAGCATCTTCTGAAGTTTTTGAAAAAGCTTTATGACAAAACTAATGAATCCAGCACAAAAAAACTTTAGCTTATTTAATATAATTATAAATAAAAATTTCAGCAAATAAAGAACAAAACTTCAGCTACTATGCTTAAGTTAAACAATTACAAACAAAAACTTCAGTACACTTGCTACTTCAGGCCCGTCTACCAAAATACTGAAATTTGGCGTGATTGTCTTTGCTACCCCACCTCCGTATGCTAAAGTTACGTGAAAGAATATGTACACTTGCAATTGTTTTTTACAAAACAGATATAAGTTAAAACGTGACCCAAAAAACGGATATAGATACAAATGCCCCTTATTTCGTCGGTCACCTTTCTTGTTTTCTTTTCTTCCGTTGTTTACACATAATTATTGATAAGTGAAAACTCATATAATCGATTTTAATTTATTTTGTATTAAAGCATTGTTATTGTTTTTTTTTTCAAATTTTTTAGTATTGGCAAAGACATCACTCTTTCTGAAACTATTAAATTTATTTATACTATGTACTATTATTATTTAGTAAATAAGTTATCTACATTAAAACTTTCGACTTATTTTGGAACTTAGTGATAGAAGGTAGTACTATAAACTTAAATCTTCCCATGTTTTACTGAGCTGGGTATAAATGATTTGTTCAATGGATTTGTACAATTAGAATTAAACTCTTTTACCGTCTGTTATCTTGATTTCTCTTTAATCGGTACAATTTAATTAATTTTCAGCAATTTGTTTTTAAACATTACCTAAGATTCTAATAATAAGCTTTAACATAGCACATAAAAGAATTGAAAAAATATGCACAAGAAAGGATTTGCTTTGAGCTTAAACCAAATTACCAAAGGGATCAAAGTGTAAATTTCCAGAAAAATAAGGGGTAAACTTCGAATAAAAGTTCTCTTCAGACCTTCTTCATCAATTCTTACTTGCTAAGAAAAATAGAGCTAAAATTCCAAGTTTCAAGACGAAACACCATTGAGGGCAATCATAATAAAACTACTGGATCCACTGAATTTTTTTGAATGCTTAATCAAACCCACAACAAAAATACATATAATTTGTATGAAAAAAGAGGAAGAGAAAAAAAGCAAGTGATTGTATAAAAAACGAAAATGGATGGTCCACCAGCGAATGACGTTTGTTCAATTTGCCATGGCAATTTCCATGTCCCTTGTCAATCCAATTGTTCCCATTGGTTTTGTGGTGAGTTCTTTTTTTTTTTTTAAATATCTCTTTTATTATTTATTTGGTGTTTATAACTTGCTATTATGTTACTGAAATTAGAGTTGAATATTTTTTTTTCTTGATGAGAAATGGAGAATGGTGAAAATTTGGGAGTTGCCCATTTTCTTATATTAGGAAATTAAGCAGTTCTTGTATTGTATTATGGAAAAATTTACATATTGGTGTAGTTTTTTATTTTCTTGATGGAAAATGGGGAAATAAAATTGCGAGTGACCCACTTGCTTATATTGCAGATTTTTGTAATTGATGTTTTGGAAAAAAATTCAGATTGTTTTTATGGGTTTTGGTTGAGAAACTCAATTTCAATTTGAGATATACCATGTTAAAGGTTTTTTTTATATAATTTTAATCTTAATGGAAAATGGGGAAAGGTGAGAAATTGAGAGTAATATACTTGCTTATATTGAGAATATAAGCTGTTTTTCTCTTTAGTTATGGAAAATCTCAGATTGTTGTTGTTGGTTTTAAGTGAGAAATCCCGTTTGAGTATATGTATACATACACATGATGGTAAATCTCAGGTTGCTCTGATGGTAAGCAACCCCCACTTCCAACCGAGAGGTTGTGAGTTCGAGTCTTCCCAAGAGCAAGGTGGGAAGTTCTTGGAGGGAAGGATGCCGGGGGTCTATTTGGAAACAACCTCTCTACCTTAGGTTAGGGGTAAGGTCTGCGTACACACTACCCTCCCCAGACCCCACTAAGTGGGATTAGTCTGGGTTGTTGTTGTTGTTGTTGTTGTGTATATATGTGTACTTTTGATATGTAATGTAAGTGTTTATATATTTAGGACACTTAAACGTACCCACACCAAAATCTGTGTCGGGCCGTCATGGGTTGTGGCAGGTGTTTTGAAGGATCTGACTTGAGCAACATAGAATGAATCTCATGTTTTCCTTCCTTAAAAAGAATTCTACAAATGATTATCAAGCTTCTAAACGTTAGCAGATCACTAGTTTTTGCTTCTTGGCCTGAATTGGTTTTGACGTTCCCCTCTTCTCTTTTGTTTTGTCAAGAGTCTCTCTCGCGTTCAAAAGAATGTTCTTTATTTACCTCTACTGAGCACCTAAGGAATTGCTGAACTCCAGTGCAGTGTTGTCAAAGGCGTGCTTAAAGCGCGCTTAAGCCCTGAAGTGAGGCTCAAAACACGTTGAACGCTTCGCCTCGCTTTGTGGGCGCTTTAGTGTTGCATCCAAGCTCTAACGTATATTTTTCCTTGCCAATGCTTGTAATCCTGAAATGACGACCTTAAATAACTAATATTTCACTTTAGCACGAAATTTTTTTTTTTCAATTTTTTTGTCCATATATTTGTTATTCATGCTTATAATGATTAGTATCGGAAACAACCTCTCTGCCCTATCGGGGAGGGATAAGGTCTGCGTACACATTACTTTCCCCAGACCCCACTTTATGGGATTTTGCTGCGTAGTTGTTGTTGTTGTTGCTTATAATGATTAGTCTTGTACTACTATGCATATTTTTTCTTTTTTTCCCGCTGCGCCTTTTTTTCATTAAAGCTCATGCTTTATTTGCGCTTAAAGCCCCAACGGATCTTAGAGCTTTTTTCCGCTTTTCGCCTTTGATAACACTGCTCCAGTGGCTGATCAGAGTTTGTAAAGAATTATGTCTCCGTGAGGTGTGAAGAAGTTTTAAGTATGTGATGTCTCTTGTTACCAGGATTCTCCCGAAAAAAAGAAAAAGAGGAATGAAATCAGTATTTTCTAGTGATAATCATAGATGTCAAGTAATTGGAATAGTGATACTTATTAAAGGACTTCATTTCTTTTTATAATCATAGCTGTCAACTACTTGGATAGTGATACTTAAAGGACTTCTGTGCTAATGTTAAAGATAAACTTAAGTAAGAATCATCGAATTGATTCAACTGAAATCATCACACACTAGTGCTATATAAAGGTTTTCAGCGGGTATGTGCTGATGTTTGCTACTTTCCTTCACAAGTATGAGTACGTGTACTAAAATTCTAACCTTGGGCTTCCCTTTCAAGCTAACTGCATTCTACAAGTTTGGGATCATGGATCTGCCCTTCAAGCATGTAAGTGTCCATTATGTCGCCGTCCGATTACGTTGTTGGTTCCTAGTGATTCTGCATCAAGGTTGCACCGAGATCCTGAAGTTTCTGAGGTTTTACGAAGAGTTGAACACTATAACCGGCATTTTGGCCAACATAACAGCAGCCTTTTCCAGGTAATTGGCATGTCACCATTGCATTTCCTTTTCTTGACATGATTTTCTGCAACACTTTCTATAAGCAACTAATCTTTTAGAAACAACATTTCCTTGTTCTCTTTGTTTTTTTCCTTCATTGTTTTTGGGATGCGGTGTGGAGGATTTTATTATTTTCTTCTATTATTGTAAGTTGTGCACTCAACCTAAAATCGTTGCTTGGGTTGACATTCTTGAACTATTCGACGAAGCATGGGCTGAAAAGTTAGGGGGATTATGAGTTGGAAACTAATTTCCAGTAAAGGTGAGTTTGTCTTGCACCTTGAAAAGTTGAGACACTACTCATTTGGCTATTTGGGTGTTGGAAAATTGTTTGTTATGGTTATATTTGGGAAACAGTTGTTGAGGTGTGACTGCTGTAAAGACTATGCATAGAAGTGCCTCTGTACCAGACTGATAGTATACTTGGCTAATGATTTGTTTATGTTCTTCCCCAGCTTCGTATTTGTGTTTGTTGAGGTCTATTTTGACAAATTTGCACTGCTATCTCTTAAATGAATAGCCATCTTTCCTCCTTCAAAGAATAATGCACTGCCGCAATTCTCATCTTTATGGAAACCAGCAGAGGAGATGGATCGAGCATTAACTTTTTGACTTACTTGGGTGCAACAGATTAGGGCCTGTTAGGATTCTAACTCTATGCCCTGTACACCCTTCCTGAAAGATGTTGTATCTACGAGAAAGAGAACCATGCTCCGTTGAGAGGCTTCCGATTTTTCTAGTACTTCTTTTCACCCCATGTACAACTTGCCTGATGCATCTATAGCCAATGTAGTTTTACCTTTCTGTTAAGAATTCGATTATTAGTCCTTGTGCATCTTATAACATGTAAACTGACCACAAATGTTGATCCTCAGTTGAAATATGATATACGGTCTTTGTTTTGACAGAGAATGCAAGATCTTCCCTTTCTCCTGAGGAGATTGCTGCGAGATATGACAGATCCTCAAAGATCTCTTCCATTTGTCATCAGGGCACGTGTCTATTTGGCAGTTAAGTTCTCTTCCCAATTGCACCAACTACCACTTTGCCATTCCAGTTCTCTTCTACTGTTTTCCTTTATATTTTTGTTTCCTTTTCTTTTAGAGAAGTAGTTTATCTTTCTATGTTGAACATTTTCCTTTAATCTCAATTTATTTTCTTGCAACTCAAAGCTTTTCAATCTTCTCCGATAACAGTAAGATCTCTGCTTCTGTTGCATAACAATATTTTGGTCATGGTCTTAAGTACAACAAGCACTATTGTACATTATCATTTGGAGTATAATAATAGATGTACGCTGGGGTGAGAGATGACGGTATTTTGTTTGCTTTCCGTCAAAGCATTTCTTGCAGGAAGTAGGTTCCAAACATCTCTGCTGTCTGCATGCCACATCATTTTAGAATGATATTCTTGATACTAGTAGGGAACGTAAATAAAAATAGATGTCCAAGCCATGAGTTATATGTGATTTCAGTTGTCTCGTTCACATTAGATTAGCTGAATCGGATGTTTAATGTAGTCAATCACAAATGTCTCTTTTAAAGAGTGTAAACTTTCTAGATGATGTGCAATAGGAATTTGAAGGTGACAAACTAGTTTATATTAGGTTCCGAGGGATGACAGAACTTTTTTTTGTATCTCTCTCTCCTACACTAGTTTGACGACAAAATCATAAATCGGCACTTTATTGAATACTAGAAGTACAGTTAGCAGTGTTTGAAGTTTATGTTGACCATTTGCCGACATTCACTAAAGGATCCTTGAAAATTAGGATGCGTTTCCCTGTTTCCTCCCTTCGGTGTTAGACTAGGATGGGGAACTTTTCACAGCAGTCATCTTGAATCCAATTCTCCTTAGTAACTTGGAGAACTAAAACTAGTAAATTAAGTTTGTGTTCATTAGTTGAATTGAATCCTATGCCGAGGATGGAAGTCGTTAACGTTAACCTTTCCCCATCTTTCAGCCTTACATAGATTGTCTAAAAAGTTTATAATTTGCAGGTAATTTTAAGTGGAATATACGTCCTTAGCCCCGTGGACATTATCCCGGAAGGTAAAGGTTGAATTTTTTCTCTCCAATAACGTAACCGTGTTGTTCAGTTTATGACGATTCTTGTTTCCCTTTCTGCAGGAGTTTTGGGTATAATAGGTTTACTAGATGATCTGATTATCATGTTCATCTGTTTCCTGCATGTTGCTGCTCTGTATAGATCAGTACTTCTGTTTCGCCATGGAGGTTCTTAAACACTTGGATCACATCACACGACAGCTACAAAAACTGAAGAAGAGACCGATCATGCCAACATTTGCTTGTTTCGTTTATTTTAATCATTCAATTTGTGTTTAGGGGGTGACCGAAGGAAAATCTGTATTTTTGACACATGACCGAGCTCTGTTGTACTTGTGGAATTGCAAATATACACCTTGTAATGGAAAATTGCAGTTGTTTCTCTGGAGTGCAGTTTTAGATAAATGTTTGTAATGGAATAAACTGTATGATTTCCTAGGAAACTAAAGTTTTATCAGTTTGACACTGACATATCATAAGCAGACTGATCCTATACACAACAACACAATATTCTTTAAACCAAAAAAACAACAACTCGAGAATACATCTTCTAACAAGTACACAAATTTAATAATAGTGGTCTTTGACTCCAACAAAAAATAGCTGGTCATCCTTTGCAGCACAACCTTGTCGTCGTGTACATGTTGTTGTTGATCCTCAGCATCCATCTGGACAACACTCAGATACATCTTCTAACATCCGATTTAACTCATTCGGGTCCATTATATCCCATGGATCCAAGCCAAGAACATCTTCGGGCACTGACTGATCAAAGCTAATCAAATTCATTTGAGACATATTAGCCACTTTTGAATATTCAATATGCGCTGAATTTCTGCTCATATCTGGCATCGAAGGATCATGTCTGGCAGTGGCTTCGACAGAATGTTGCCAACAAGTATAAGTCGCCTCTGTAGGTTCCGCTGCTGCTGTTAATGGCTCAACAATATCCACTGTTACATCAACCTCGGGTGCACCATCTAACTGATACAAGTAATCAGGAACTTCAGCTGGTTCGGCCGCTACTTCTAATGGTTCAAAAACACTATAATTCATCACCATTGATTCTTGAAAAGCCAACGTTTCAGAGTGTTCCAGATTCTTACACATATTATAATAACCCTTGCAATTATTAGTAGCCAACCAGTCATTAACAGAACTCGTTACCTCATCATTTCATGGCTCTGCCATCCAATGTATAACCTGCCTCATTATTAAGTTTCCAAGTTGAGAATTGTTAGAACCCCGCCTGAAAGTAACTGGTCAGGAAGATTAGCATGATACAGAGAATATCAAAAATACCAGAAGAATGATTCAGAGGAATAGAGTTGAAGAGATGATTTCCAAACAAGAAGCTCATCTGGTTTGTTGTTGGAAGGGCAAGAAGGAAGGCACGCTTTAATAGGAAAACACATGTATATATCCATTTGTATGACTTCTCAACTCAGCATTATCTTCTGTCCAAAACTACAAGTAGAGAAGCTGGTAGAAGAAAAACACAGGATTAAAAATTGATCAGACAAAAAACTTTCTGAACATCTAACAGCATAGCAGGCCACAACATTACAGGTTATCTGGTTCATATTTATGAAGGATGTAACTTCTAAAAGAGAATAAACCCTCCTCCTTTGTCCGGGCTTGGGACCGGCTGTGTTACACGAGAACTCAAGCACAGGCGGAGTTAAAAACTTAATTTTTTTTGTTTTGTTCTCGAGGTTGGGAGCAGCATGACCTGCCATCACATTGCGATCACTGACAAGTCACCTTAGCACAGCCAGGTCATCTTGAAGAGCTGAACTAAAGATTGAAGCATACGTGACAAGCCTTCATGTATTTGGATTTGATTTGCAAAGACGTATGCATTCCTTGAAAAAATATTCAGAATCTCAGATGTTCCATAGAAGGGCATTGGATCAGGTCGGATCAACTGAAATGTAGCTAGTTCTCTGTCTTCAGAATGTGCAAGGGGCAGAAGAGGATCAAGTCCAATGAAAGTGTACTGCTAAAGTATAATACATGTACATGAATTAGGTATCACCTGCCCCAGCTATGAGTGAGAATGGATATTTTGAAAAAGTCATTCAAAGGCCTCAATCGTCGACTTTCAATTAAGCAACCAAGTTCCTGGTTTAACAGTAGAAATATAGCCCTCAAGTAATTGGAGGAACGAATGGGTGCAGAAGGCTTAGCATTCGGATATGGATATGACATTTTAGCTCATCGCTGCCCCTGTTGTGGTGGACTCATATCCCATTGTCCCAGATAATATACATGGTGTGTCCAAGTTCAATCCGTTGGCAATGCATGTAAGAAAGTTGCCTTATTATTTTGTTGGACCGTAGTCAAATGCAGATGGCTGTTTCAGCATACATCACCCTCGAACCAAAACGTGGTCTCATCCTTATTCAGTCTAGTGAGGGTCCAAAAGGCTTACTCACGTACGACCCTTGGGGAACCTCAATCACATAAACTCATTTCTGTCCCTTGCCAATTTATTGATCTATATGATCAACTCTATATCCAATCACGAGGCGCCAACATCCAATCTAAAACCAAAACATTCTTCAGACTGTAGCGGATAATAAAGCAGGGCAGATTTCTACTTCACCCACGTCAATGACTAAAACGATTGCAGCACTAAACCATCACGTAGACTTGGGGTTGAGAGAGTGCAAAGTGTGTGTAATAACCTCCAACAGATCGCCAACATACACAAAAAAAAGGAGTTCACGTCTGAATACACTGCACTCCTATAGAACAAACTGAGATTAAGAAATTAAAATGTTTGAAGGAAATTCATCTTTTGCTCAAAAATCAGAAAAAAGAAGAAGACTTGACACAGATATCTCCAGTCAATTCAACAACTCAAAAGCAACCCGTGTGACCAAAACCTCGAATGTAATAGAAATCAATTAATCAGTAGACATATAGCAGATTCCCTATTAAAAGCCAAAGTAGAAACTCATAGCATCAAGAAGATATGCAGATCCTAATATTAAACCAGTAAGGATATAGCATCAAAGAACAATAAATGTAACTAAATCAGCACAAACAAAAAAATCAGCCCTCAGACCTCTCATATTTTCAAAATGCCTAGTCACCTCATATCGCATATCATTAAAAGCCTAAACAATTATGACTCCGTCCCAAACAAGTTGCGCATCAAAAGCCTAAGACATCAAAATTTATGTTAAATCAATTGAAGCCCTTAATTGCAACGTCCAAGTAGAATTCTATGTATCAAACCTAAAACAAGCTCTATCATATATCATCATTCTTCCACCAAGCTAAAATGTACCAAAACATCAAGAACAACACAACCTCACTTTTCAACCTAATTCATTACAGCCCATCAAAATCTCCATTTTTTCTATTCCCATCAGATTCTTTAATCTCATTACATCACTGCCTAAGAAATTCTTTAAGCTCCATGATGACACACAAACTGAATTCTCCTATGATGAGAATTCTTAATATAAAAAGATCTAATCTTAACATGTCAAAAGCCCAATAATCAAAATCTAGACTCTTTTTAAGCCTATACTAAACACCATCAGATAATTTTTCTTAACTATCTGATCACATCTTAGCTATATATCTCTACGCCATAAACATATAGTAACACATAAGCACAACTAAAAACATATAAAGCAAGAAACCAATTAAAGTACTTTTTTTTTTCTTTTTCTGTTTTTTTTCTTTTATAATGCTTTGAAATGAATTACTAAGAAAACACATACGCACAACTAAAAAAAAATAAAGCAAGAAACCAATTAAAGTAGTACTTTTTTGTTTCTTTTTCTTTTTTTTTCTTTAATAATGCTTTGAAACGAATTACTAAGAAAACACATACGTACAACTAAAAAAAAATAAAGCAAGAAACCAATAAAAGTAGTACTCTTTTTCTGTTTTTTTTTTCCTTTTATAATGCTTTGAAACGAATTACTAAAGAAACACAAATGCACAACTAAAAACACATAAAGCAAGAAACAATTAAAGTAGTGTTATGAAATAATATAAAAGACAAGAACAATAACTCAAGAACAAGAGCAAATAGAGAGAAGAGTAGAGAGAGTTCTTCTTATTGATACTTAGAGATTGTTAGGGGTGTGTTACAATGGTAGAAGACCCCTTTATTTATAGGGAGGAGGATGATTTATCTACCAAGAATAGAACTCTAGAATCTCTCTAATTATAGACATTCACCTTAAATAGGAGATTTCATAACACTCCCCCTTGAATGTCTATTCAACAATGTGCCTCGTTAAAACCTTAAAACCAAAACACAATGGGAAAAATTAAAGAAAGGAAAAAGAGTACACATGTTTGAATATGCGCCTATTGGTTGCCTCGTTAAAAACCTTGCAAGGAAAACCCAGTGGGACAAAACCTTGAAAGGGAAAAAGAGTGCAACGCGCATTAACTCCCCCTAATGAGTACATCAATTTATATCCTTGAGCATTTGCATTCCAATCTTGTGCATCATCTTCAAAACGATCTTTGATAGAGATTTGATAAATAAATCAACCATATTGACTTGAATAAATATTCCGCACCTTGAAATCATCATTCTTGATAGATATGAACATCTTCATATAATGTCGTGAAATGACTCTTCAATATCTCCATAGATGCATTCTCAATGCCATCATGCTAATAGTTATAGCAAGATACATATGTACACAAATTGTACTTAGGATGTGGTACTTTAGGACCACGAATTGCATATGCTTCAAACAACTTAAATCTTTCAAGTTAAGTCATATAAGTCACATAATAGACTTTAGATGCATATCAAGTTTTCCATGTCATGCTAGACAAATAAGATATCGAAAACTGACTATACATACCTTTGACTTTATACTTTCAAGCATTTGAACTATAGGTTCAAAACTACATGTCTTTCATATGGAATCAATTCTTCTTGAATTGAATCTCTTCCATTTAGTTACTTTCTTTGGGTCAGCAAATGCGTATAGCATGCTTTGCAATATGTTGCAATTGAATTATCCCTTTTATGAACTTCAGGTTCATATCATGATATTCGGGGATATACATATACAAATGATAATTCATCCCATGTAACCTTTTCTCAATTGTTTATCATGTCTCCCCCTCATGTTAGAAAAGCTAACTTGTTTCCTCAACTTTGGGAAATCATCTTTGTGCATTATCATATCAATATACACGGCACATTAATAATAAGATGAAATTATTTGGTTCCTGACCTTGAACCACTTGTGAGGGGAGAATATAATATACTCTCGCATACAACGTATATCAAACTGATATATATAACTTTGTTCTCATAAGAAACAGTTTAGCTATTAAGTGGAAGCACTCAATAATTATCTTGCTAAACCAACTTTGATATAAACCAACTTATCAAGATGAACTATCTTGAGTAGAAAATCTGGAAATTATGCTCGAAGTTAGATTACTGAGCGATTTACCTCGCAAGCACCGGCCAGGCTGCGGGTCAATAACAATTGCGCATGTAACCATATCATAGATGCATCATATGTGGTATACATGGCAGATGAATGGGCCCATATTCACCTTTGATATTTCCAGAATTTATGGGCTTCAACCCGAACTCTTTAGTTGGAGTTCATTAATGAGAACAAGTGATACAAGAGAATTCGTAAAGAACTTTCTAGTTCTTTGATATTCACCTATGTGAATTTGCACATCATACTTAAAATGAGATGGCTAACACGAATGTCAACTGAATAAATTATCAATATTGGTAAACTTCAAATTTACACCATGACATGTGGACTTATCAATAAACTTCAGGTTTATTATGACATGGGTTTTATACCAATAGATATCCACTTTATTGTGGCATTATTTCGTTTGTGTAGTACAAACTGGAGAACAAAGCGGGTAGCTTTTCATATACAAATTACCCCGCTACAAGTTGTAGTAATAGGAGATATCAAAGCCTTCCTTTATTTATAGTCTCAATATAATCAATCGCTTTCGCGTGTACTTTGGAAACTGAATAAGTTTCTTTGAGACTTACTACAGCACAATACTCAATTGTGTTTCTCCAACATAGTAATAATTGGCTCTTCTAGAGCTCTCAATTAATTTTGTACTACCACAGATTCATCAACATCCATGTGGTGAATATCTTTCTTAAAGAGAAAGTTATACCATTATGGTCATGTCAAACTTATATGCAAGATATGTTTCTTGCATTATCGTTGTCCTTTAATAGTTATATTTCCAAAATACTTTGGCGTACAATAGGTACGTGACCAACGATCATTCATGCCATATATCATCTAAAACCTCCTTCTAGGGGTGAGTGTGGTATCATCTCAAACCTCCATCTAGGGGTGAGTGTGGTATATTTAATACCAATTTCATGTTCATATTCTTCCAATAATGAATATGTATTCGTGAATCAGATGTTGTCACATTCACTTCGAGGATATGTGATTTTGTTATCCTTTTCAAATCAATAAATGCGTCAGGCATTTGATTTGCTATTCTTTGCAAATGGATAATCTTTTGTGCCTCTTTCTCACAAATAGAGGTATGTGGATCAAGATGAGATAATGATGCATTTTTCCACAAAATTTCCCGTTTGGTTTCACCAACTTCTCCCCCTAATTTTGGGAAAAGTGACTCATCAAATCGACAGTCTGCAAATCGTGCAGTAAACAAGTCGCCTGTCAATGTTTCAAGGTAGCGAATGATGGAGGGCGATTCAAACCCAACATATATTCCTAACCTTCTTTGCAGACCCATTTTGGTGCGGGATGGCGGTGCTAAAGGCACATATACTGCGCATCCAAAAATTCTTAAATGGGATATATTGGGTCCATGACCCAAAACCAATTGCAACGGGGAATATTTGTGTCAATTCGTCAGTCAGAGACGAAGTAGCATTGCTGTATGCAAAATGGCGTGACCCCAAACCGAAGTGGGCAGCCGACAAACTAAAATGCTGCATGCAAAATGGCATGAACCCAAACCAAAGTGGGCAGCCGACAAACTAGCATTGCTGCATGCAAAATGGCGTGAACCCAAACCGAAATGGGCAGCCTCGTTTTCATGAAGAATTCAAGATTATTCTCATCTATTGTCTCAATATGATATCCATTTTGAATGATATCTTTAAAACTCAACAAGTTCTTCTTAGACTTGGAGGAGAATATTGCATTCTCTAAGATAAACGTCATGCCTTTGGGCAGAGTTACAGTTACTCTTCCGGAGCCTTCAATCAATTTAATTCCCATGGTTTGATATACAAAAGAAAATATACGAACATGAGAATAAACAACTTCAATTCGTTTGTGTCGCATAATATTTTCAAAATCTGCTGCTAACAGTTGACTAACAAAATCAGATATGTTATCCATAATCAATTACTATGCAGTTTGAAAATTTCAGCGTTTTTCTTAAGACAATCGATTATTAAACACACACAATCGATTGTTTGAACATAGACAATCGATTGTTAAACACACACAATCGATTATTTACTATTTTTGAAAAACTTCAGATCACTGTCTTAAGACAATCGATTGTTAGACATAGACAATCGATTGTTGGTTATTTTTGAAAAATTCCAGACCTCACTGTATAACGACAATCGATTGTTAGACATAGACAATCGATTGTGGATGATTTTTGAAAAATTCCAGATTACACTGTCTAACGACAATCGATTGTTAGACATAGACAATCGATTGTTGACTGTTTTTGAAAAATTCCAGATCACTGTTTTAAAGACAATCGATTGTTGATCATTGACAATCGATTGTTTTGCAGTTTTTATGCGAAATATGAGATAACCGACTAGTTTTTCAGGTTAGTCGATTACCTCTACTGGAAAGTAAAAATATTATTGATATTTGAGCATATTGATACATTCTAAAGAACTAATACTAACATTATATCATGAACTAACTAATACGAGCTAATACTAATGGCTATTAGTTTATTCATTCACTAATACAAACAAGTAAAATAAAATCAAATAGCTCAATCTTCTTTCATCACGGATCCATCACCGATTAGGTGGTCTATCTACCCCTCGGGTTGCTCAAAGAAGTCTGCCACATCCAAGTGGGTGATGTCAAAGTTGTCGTCAGAGACAAAATTCGTTTCAGGGCGTTTACTCTTTCGAGATGCTTGATAAAGGTCAACCAAATGTCATGGTATACGGCAAGCCTTTGACCAGTGCCCGTTTTCACCATAACGATAATATATAGTTTATAAACTATTTGCTTTTGGGTTCTTATCGTATCGTGCTTGTGGCAGAGTGACCAACTTCAGGTTGTCATCTCTTCTTTAAGCCATTCCACAAGATAGGTGGATCCTTGACGGTGAGATATTCAATCTTCAAACCTTCATCAAGGTGATGGCGCAAGAAAATCAAGGCCTTAGCATAGTTTTGGGTGGATGCATTATTTCTGTCTTTAATGGCGTCTCCAAGACCCATAGCATCTAAGTGGATTTCAGCATCCAACACCCATGTCATATAGTTCTTGCCCGAAATTTCAAGGGCAACGAACTTTCTTTTCATAATGTCAGACATAAAACAGATTTACATCAAGAGCGTGTTCATACTTACGGGCTCTATTACAATTATCACATTCACTTCAGGGAATGGATCAAAATCATGTGCTTTACACAATCTCATGTCAAATATTACTTTCATAAAGTGAAAGATTATTTTGAGAATCCTTATTGTTCTCATTACCACAATAATGACGATTATAACTTCGTCTATTGCCATGTCCACATCCATTGATACCTTTACGGTAATTAGTCTTCTTTCAGACTTATCACATACTGCTACCACATTCTCTAAAGGGAATGGAGCAAATTCAATTGGACGGAATTCTTTGCCACGTCCACATTCATTGGTACCTTCATGGTAATATTTTAGTCTTCTTTCAGACTTATCATATACTGCTTCCACATTCTCTAAAGGGAATGGAGCAAATTCAATGGGACGGGTTTTCAATTATTTGCCCACAATCATACATGAATTTAATCATGGCAGGACATAGAGATTTTACCACTTCATGTGGTTACAATTTCTTACAAACTCCATTAGAGTTATAATCAAACTTTGTTGTCTATGCTTTGTATATAAAATCAAATTATAGAATTCCAAGAATTTGAAAGGGAAAAATAAATTACTTACCTTTAAGGTATACCAATTATATTTTCAATGTTTTCTTCCTTTTCTTTTTTGCTTTCTTTTGCTTTCTGTTTCGTTCCTCCCTTTTTTTTTTCTTTTTCTTTTCCTTCTTTTGCTTTCTGTTTCGTTCCTCCTTTTTTTTTTCTTTCTTTCTTCATTCTTTCTTTGAAGCAAAACCCTACACAAACAAAAAGTTAAGACAATCGAAAATTTCAATTGGTTAGAGACTCGTGCTGATAACGTGTTATGAAATAATATAAAAGACAAGAACAATAACTCAAGAACAAGAGCAAATAGAGAGAAGAGTAGAGAGAGTTCTTCTTATTGATACTTAGAGATTGTTAGGGGTGTGTTACAATGGTAGAAGACCCCTTTATTTATAGGGAGGAGGATGATTTATCTACCAAGAATAGAACTCTAGAATCTCTCTAATTATAGACATTCACCTTAAATAGAAGATTTCATAACAAGTAGTACTTTTTTTTCTTTTTCTATTTTTCTTTCTTTTATAATTCTTTGAAACGAATTACTAAAGAGACACATATGCACAACTAAAAACACATAAAGCAAGAAACAATTAAAGTAGTACTTCTTTTTTCTTTTTCTGTTTTTTTTTTTGGTCTTTTTTTTTTCCTATAGTGCTTTGAAACAAATTACTAAGAAAACGCATAAGCATAACTAAAAACACATAAAACAAGAAACAATTAAAGTAGAATTTTTTTTTCTTTTTTTTTTCCCTAATGCTTTGAAACGAATTACTAAGAAAACACATAAGCACAACTAAAAATAGCAGGTCATCCTTTGCAGCACAACCTTGTCGTCGTGTACATGTTGTTGATCCTCAGCATCCATCTGGACAACACTCAAATACATCTTCTAACATCCGATTTAACTCATTCGGGTCCATTATATCCCATGGATCCAAGCCAAGAACATCTTCGGGCACTGACTGATCAAAGCTAATCAAATTCATGTGAGACATATTAGCCACTTTCGAATATTCAATATGCGCTGAATTGATGCTCATATCTGGCATCGAAGGATCATATCTGGCCGTGGCTTCGACAGAATGTTGCGCACAAGTATAAGTCTCCTCTGTAGGTTCCGCTGCTGCTGTTAATGGCTCAACAATATCCACTGCTACATCAACCTCGGGTGCACCAACTAACTGATACAAGTAATCAGGAACTTCAGCTGGTTCGGCCGCTACTTGTAATGGTTCAAAAACACTATAATTCATCACCATTGATTCTTGAAAATCCAACGTTTCAGAGTGTTCCAGATTCTTACACATTATAATAACACTTGCAATTATTAGTAGCCAACAAGTCATTAACAGAACTCGTTACCTCATCAGTTCCATCGGAAATATTATGCAACGTCGTGATTGTGGAAGTTTCGGATGAACTGTTAGCGTGCTTGAACTTCTTGATGGCGCAAAGGACATAATCTCTACGGTCTTCGTCGAACTTGTGAAGAATAACCTTACAAATCTCGTACTCCTTCATCAGCCAATGTCCGTCTTTCTGATCTTTAGGGTCAAACTCTTTATTCTTGTAAGACAAATTTGTCTTGGATCCAATAGTAACCACTGAAGATGATTTCCCCATATTTTTGTAGTGAACTGGTTTGCCCTTGTTGTCCTGTTTCCAAGTTCCCTTGTTTCCGACAGAACGATGATACCTGGCGTTGCTTTTCTTCTTCAGCTTTGTGATGAAATAGCGATAACTGGTGCTGTCCTCATCATCACCACAGGATACGCCATGATCATATATTTCCCAGGGTTCTTGTTTGCCATAGACATCAACGTTAGTGGTAATAAATCCAGCATCATGCATCTCTTTTCCAGTGACGAATCTCAACAAGAACATAAGTTCTTCTGAATCGGTGGGACGAAAACGAAAACCAAGCTGCTCCATGAATCTCAAACGCAACTTTGTTCTGAACACAACTTCAAGAAATCGAGTGAATGAGGTTTGAGAGTATTAACCTGTATTTATAAGAGTCTGAAGTAAATAAGTTTAGGAAATTATTACTTGGGCAACAATTAAGTAGGGCTTACGTTTATTTACTTATGGAAACTTTTCTTTATGGAAAACAAAGAAAAGTAACTGACTATTACTTAGGCAACAGTTATGTCATTTAACCTCAAACAATCTCATTGGAGATAACCCACTCGTTTAGTCTCATTGTAACCTTACCTTGGCTACTAGCCTCTATGTGATCATTTGAACTTTCCAAATCTACTCTCCTCCTTAAGATATAAGATTCGGTTCCATCCCATTAAAGAACTATTGATATCTCGTCGATATGTCTATGTCATAAGACTATAGTAGTCAACCACTTTAATGCTGAAGCATTCCTAGTTCTTATACTCATAACACTTATTACATAGCCATCTCGCTAATCAATCCCAATCCACAACAACACCTTCCATTATCGTAGAGGTACCTGCTCAGTCCTCGAGCAACTGTATCCTCCATCTCTAGGGATTTATCAGACTAAAGAGTACTAAATCACAATCTTCATTCAAGTGAATTCCTCAAGCCCAAGCTGTAGTCTATAGTTGGCCACTATGTCATTATCGGTAAAAACTATGAACCTAGTGCTCTAAAACCACTTTTTCGTGGTGCAAACCCCGTTAAATTATGATGGCATTAATCTAACCTGCTAGGCCAACCAATAAACATAATTCATAACCTAAATTAAAGTTCGTCAAATAAATAAATGAAATAAGAATGCAAACTTTAATACAAACTACCCCTAGAAGTGGTGTCACAAGTCATGAGCAACTAAGAATAGGAATACAATATTGATATGAGAAAATGCATCATCTATTTGAATATACGTATAGAAATACAAGATCCTCAACTACCATGAACAAATGGCAGCCAATAACTGGAATGCTGAAATATTTCTTTAATCCTTGTTCAAAAATTCCATATTAGCTATCAAGCTAACCTCAACAAAGTAGCACCGAAGTTTAGTTATATAATACTCACTTTATGTAACTAGTGCAGTTTATAAGCATGTACAATAAAAGAAAAACAACCAAGAAACAACGAATATCAATTATAAGGCGCACCGTCAATGAAGAAGATAATAAACATGCTTTTTCAGATAATAAGGTTAAATGCATATAAAAATGCACTAATTTTCTTTTCTTTTCCCTAATTAGATATATTCCAATTCTATTTTTCTTTATACTATAAGTTAATTTAACGTATTTGGTGTTTGAACTTTTTCCCACCCAAATAATTTTTTTTTCCACATTTTCGCTTCCGCTCTTCATTTTTTTCTCAATTCATTAATTCTATTTTTTTCTATTCTATATACTCCACAATTTTTATGCTATTGTTTTCTAATTAAAATTCTATACCTCGACACTATGTAAGGGGTGAACTTTAGTTGTTTCAGTTTTTACCCTTGTCATTGTTAAACTCGTTGATCTTTTCCTCATGTTTCGCTGAATAATCAACTTATATATATATATATATATATATATATATATATATATATATATATATATATATATATATATATATATATATATATATATATATATATTTGTCTGAATCTTGATTTAAATTCAACAATCTTCAGACACCACTCATTAGCTTGTTTCTCCCTATAATTAGTGAAAAGATTGTTACATTCTTTTTGTCAAAATAGCAGCTTAAAGATATCTTGGAAGTGAAAAACATGAGAAGGAGAACTTATGTAAGTGACTAACTTTAGAACATCTAAATTGTTTGGTAAGGTGTGGCACTAATCAAGCATAGTAGTTTCTCAGTCATCAATGGTTGCAATTTAGTTGTTTGTGAAGGTGTGATACATGAAAATATATATTTGTCTCGGATGACAGAATCCCACATTTATGGAACAATAATGTTTGACATTGAGCAAGTATAGGAAACTAACCATAGCACAATTGTCTGATAGATCTTGTGAAGAACTAATTAATTGGACGAGAATAAAGATGGAACCCCATTCTACATTTTAATACCGTGGATTTGCTAACTACTCTCTAATAGAAGCTGTGGATGTAATTTTGGAGGAGTAGGATGAGACATTGAACACTAAAGATCCACTAGCAACTTGTCTCATGAATTTAGATGAAGCCAATGGAGAAGACTTGGCAGAGTAGGTACTTGCTCTTGAAGGCCATGGCTTTTGGAGAAAGGAGCTCGAATTTGAGCCTTTGCACTTAGAGGAAAGAAAACCTCCTCCAACTAAGCCATCGATAGAAGAGCCACTAAAGTTGGAACTGAAGCCGCTACCACCTCATCTCAGGTATGCCTTCTAAGGACATAACTCAACTTTACTTGTTATTATCTCATACAGTTTGTTTGATGTGCAGGCAGAACATCTTTTGCAGGTACTGACAGAGTGCTAGATTGCAATTTTTTGGCCCATTGCAGATATTAAGGGTATCAGTCCGACCTTCTGTATGCATAAGATTTTACTGGAAGTTGGCCACAAACCCTCTAGAGAATATCAAAGAAGTCTGAACCCCAACATGAAAGAAGTGGCGAATAAAGAAGTGATTAAGTGGTTAGATGTGGGAATCATATTCCCTATCTTTGACAGCAACTGGATTAGCCCAGTTTAGTGTGTGCCAAAAAAAGGAAGGTATGATGGTAGTGAAAAATGAGACGAACGAATTGATCTGTACACGAATAGTCACAGGGTGGCGAATCTGCATGGATTACATGAGGTTGAACTTGGCTATCCGAAAAGACCATTTCCTAGTGCCATTCATTGATTAGATGCTAGACAGATTGGTAGAGAGGTCCCACATTTGCTTTTTGTATGGTTACTCGAGGTATAATCAAATCTCTATTGCCATAGAGGACAGAGAGAAAACATCGTTCGCCCGCCCTTATGGAATCTATGTTTTTTGGAGAATGTTGTAAGACCTAGACAACGCCCCTACCACATTCCAAAAGTGCATTATGGCCATCTTCACGGAGATGGTATAGGAAATAATAGAGGTTTACATGGATGACTTCTCAGTGGTGGGGAATTCATTCGATGATTGCGTTATGAACTTGAGTAAAGTATTGAATATGTGTAGATTGCCTTATGAACTTGAGTAGAGTATTGAAGATATGTATCGAGACGAATCTAGTAATCAATTGGGAAAAGTTTCATTTCATGGTACAAGAAGGTATAGTCTTGGGGAACCTAGTGTCAAGTAAAGGCATTGAGGTAGATCGTGCAAAGGTTGATCTGATAGAAAAGCTTCTACCACCCAATTCCGTCAAAGCAATCAGAAGTTTCCTTGGGTACGTCGGTTTCTATAAGAGATTTATAAAAGATATTTCCAAAATTGCTAACCCATAGTGTAAATTGCTTCAAAACGATCTCCCTTTTATGTTTTTGGATGACACATGGTAGCGTTTGAGGAACTGAAGAAAAGACTGGTAACAATGCCTATCATAGTTGCCCTTGACTAAGAGCAACCATTTGAGCTGACGTGTGATGCGAGTAAATATATTGTGCGAACAATTATTGGGAAGTGGAATGATAAAATCATGCATCCGATATACTATGCAAGTAGAATGCTAAGGAGCCCAGCTAAATTACATTGTGACCGAGAAGGAGATGTTGACAGCATTTGACAAATTCAGTTCATACCTGATAGGCTAACAGGTAATTGTTTATACTAACCATGTTACTCTCGTCTTCTTAATTGAGAAGAAGGAGTCAAAACTGCGCTTCATTCGATGGGCTACTGTTGCAAGAATTTGATTTGGAAATTCGTTACCAAAAGGGAACAGAGAACCAAGTAGTTGATCATTTGTCTAGGCTGGAAGGAGCTGAGAAGATGGTTGAGGTAGAAGAGATTTTGGAGACTTTACCAGATAAAAAAATACTAGCCACGAGTCTTCAGAAAGCGCCATGGTATGCAGACATTGCAAACTACCTGGCGAGTGGCATTGTTCCTTATGACCTTTCATATGTCCAAAAGAAAATGTTATTTCATGATTGTCACATGTATTATTAGGACGAGCTTTATTTGTTCAGGATTTGTATTGTTAAAATGATCTGGAGATGTACCCCGAGATAGAGCAGTCTTCTATTTTACATGCATGCAACGTGTCACCGTATAGTGGGCATTTCGGGGGAGTAAGGATAGCAACGAAAGTCTTGGAGCCGTGCTTCTACTGGTCCATATTTTTCAAAGATGCACATTTACGGATAAAGGATTGTGATGAATACCAACAAACCAGGAATATTATCAAGACATGAGATGCCTATAAACCCAATTCAGGAGGTAGAAGTGATTGATGTATGGGGAATCAATTTCATGGGGCCTTTCGTCAACTCATATGGCAACAAGTACATACTCGTCGTTGTGGACTACGTGTCCAAATGGGTGGAGGCTGCAACGCTCCCTACAAATGATGCAAAAGGGGTAATTGGATTTTTGAGAAAGAACATATTCACCCGATTTGGCACTCCAAGGGCAATAATCAGTGACAGATGCACTCACTTTTGTAAATCGAGCCTTCGTGAAGTTGTTAGAGAAATATGATGTATTCCATAAGGTGTCCACCCAATATTTAACAGAAATGAGTGGTCAAGTGGAAGTTTCAAACGGAGAGATAAAGAGTGTGTTAACTAAGACTGTGAATGTTAGTAGAACGGGTTGGGCGAGAAAGTTAGATGATGCACTTTGGGCTTATCAAACCGCTTACAAAACTACAATCGACATGTCGCCATACAAGTTGGTATTTGGGAAGGCGTGTCACTTAACGGTGGAGTTGGAGCATAGCATTTGGTGGGCGTTAAGACAGTTGAATATCGATATGGAAGTTGCCGGAACAAGTAAAGTCACGTAGTTGCACGAGCTTGCTGAGTTCCGCTATCACACTTTTGAGAGCACAAGATTATCCAAGGAGAGAATGAAGATGATACATGATAAAAATATTATTGAGCGGAGTTTTAAACCCAGAGATACGTATTGCTATACAACTCAAGACTAAGGTTATTTTTGGAAAATTAAAGTCATGATGGTCAGGGCCAATTCGTGCAGTTGAAACTCACCCACTGGTGCCGTAGAGATTGCTGCAGAAAATGACAATTACACATTCAGAGTCAATTGGCACAAATTAAAATATTATGTGGGCATTGATGAGGCAAAAGGAGTGGTGGCCCATTTGATCAATCCTCCAATGTTGAGCGTACCTTAAATGCACTTACTTGCATCATACCGCGACGTTAAATAAAGTGCTGCATGAGAGGTAACGCATTAGACTGTTTTATACATCATTCCACGACATTAACTAAGGCTCTTGTTGGCTGGCAATCCAATTCGTAGCTGATTTTTAGTATAGTTAGAATTTTTATTTTTCTTTTTAGGTACTAACAAGTTTGCAGGTGCATTTGGCGAGTCGAGCTGGCTTTAAGAGTTACGTGAAGCCAGGATGAAGCCAGGGTTGACCAGGCCTTAAGCTAGCAATGCCTGGCTAAAGCCAGGGTCAACCAGGCATTTGGATGGTGATGCCCAGCTAATGCTAGGGTCAACCAGGCCTTAGGCTAGCGATCATAGATTTTGGAGGCTCAATGGACCAATTTTCGCCTTTAGCAGTGTTTGCCTACAACAACAGCTACCAGTCCAGTGTTCAGATGGCTCCATATGAGGCATTGTATGGTAGGCAATGTCGGTCTCCAATTGGATGATTTGAACCGGAAGAGGCTCAGTTATTGGGTACATATCTAGTTAGGAGGCATTGGATAAGGTCAAGATCATTTAGGACAGACTTCGGACAACTCAGTCCAGGCAGAAAAGTTATGCAGATGGCAAGGTTCGAGATGTAGCTTTCATAGTTGGTGAGCGAGTATTGCTTCGAGTGTCGCCTATGAAGGGCGTGATACCATTTGGAAAGAAGGGAAAGATTAGCCCTAGGTTTATTGGTCCATTTGAAATTCCTAATCATGTGGGAGAGGTGGCTTATTAACATGCCTTGCCGCCTAACTTGTCAGTCGTGCATCAAGTTTTTCGTGTATCCATGCTTGGAGGTATCACGACGATCCAGCCCACGTGTTAGATTTTAGCACGGTCCAATTGGACAAGTATCTGTCTTATGAGGAGGAGCCGGTGGCTATTTTAGACTGGCGGGTCCCACAGTTGAGGTCAAATATTTTTCCTTCGGTGCATGTTTAGTGGAGAGGTCGGCCTTTTGAGGCATTGACCTATGAGTCCGAGTCTGATATGCAGAGCTGTTATCCTCGTCTATTCCCCGACTAAGGTACTTCTTTCTTTTGTGTGTTCGAGGAAGAACAACTGTTTTAGAGGTGGAGAGTGTGACGGCCCAAAGGGTCATCACCGGATTTCACCCTTTTTCTGTACTTCCGAGGCCTTCTAAAACTTGCTTTTAGTTGCCTCAATTTGGGTGCACAATTCAAGAGCATAGCCGGAAAGCTTTTATGTTGAAAAATATGAATTATGTGAAACATTTGATGAATTTTGATATTAATATTGTTAAAGTTGACTTTGGGCAATATTTTGTGTAAACAGACCCGGACCCATGTTGTGACGGTCCCGGATGGTCAGTAGGGAAATATGGGACTCGGGCATATTCCCGGAATCGAAATTTGTGGTCTCGAGCCCGAGAAATGAATTTTTGGGAAAAACTATTTTTCTGAAAATGATATTAAAACTTGAAATGAAAATGAGTTAGAAAATATAGGTATCGTGCCCGTATTTTGGTTCAGGCGTCCAGTATGAGTTTTAAATATGGTTTAAGCGCTTTCTGTGAAATGTGGTCGTAATCGAACGTCGTTTGACGCGTTTCGGACCTAATATCTAAAATTTGAGGTTTATGAAGTTAGAATGAAAAATGATGATTTTGCGGCTTGATTCATTGATGTTGATGTTATTTTGGCTATTTGATCAGTCGGTTAAGTTCGTAGGATGTTGTTGAGTGAGCCTGTGTGTCTTGGTTAGGAGCCCCGAGGGCTCGGGAGTGATTCGGAGGTGGTTCGGGGTAGTTTTGCACTTAGGAAATGCTGCAAATTTGCCGCAGTCCGCTGTCCAGGAATCTCTTCTATGCGATCGCATAGGTCAAGCTGCAATCCATAGAGCTTTGGTTGAGGTTCGGAAATCCTTCTATACGATCGCATTCTACCCTCTGCGATTGCATAGTGCAAGGTTCAACCCCTATTTCTTTTCTTCTATGTGTTCGCAGCTGCCTCTCTGCGATCGCAGAGCTTAACCAACCCAACCTTATACGATCATATCCCCTCTTCTGCGATCGCATAGGGCATTTTTGTGTAGTTATTTTTAAATGCTCAAAACAAAACTTTGACGGGATTTCTTCAGTTTTTCCCACGAGCTCCCTTCTTCTTCAAGCCTTAGGACCCCATTGAAGCCTCCCTTCTTCAAGGTCACTTGGGTAAGTAATTCCCACCTGGTTCAGGTTAAGATCATTCAGGACGGACTTCGATCAGTTCAGCCCAGGCAGAATAGTTATGCAGACCGTAAGGTCAGAGATGTTGCTCTTATGGTTGGTGAGCGAGTATTGCTCCTTGTATCACCAATGAAAGGCGTGATGAGATTCTGGAAGAAGGACAAGCTCAGCCCTAGGTTCATTGGCCCATTTGAGATTCTTGAGCGAGTGGGGGAGGTGGATTATAGACTTTCCTTGCCGCCTATTTTGTCCACCGTGCATCCAATTTTTCATGTATCCATGCTTAAGAGGTATCACGACGATTAAGACCATGCGCTAGATTTCAGCACTGTCCAATTGGACAAGGATCTGTAATATGAGGAGGAACTGGTGGCTATGTTAGACCAACAGATTCGACAGGTGAGGTCGAAGAGTTTTCCTTCAGTGTGTGTTCAGTGGAGAGGTTAGCCTCCTCAGGCATCAACCTGGGAGTCCGAGTCTTATATGCAGAGCCATTATCCTCATCTATTCCCCGACTCAGGTACTTCTTTCTTTTGTCCGTTTGAGGACGAAAGGTTGTTTTAGAGGTGGGGGATGTGATGAACCAAAGGCTCATCATTGTAATTCTCTCTTTATCCGTGCTTCCGAGACCTTGAAAACCTCTCTTTTAGTTTTCTTGAATTGCATGTGCAGTCCGGGCGCGAAGCCGGAAAATGTTTATGTTAAAATATGTGAGTTCTGGAGAAAATTTGAAGAATTTTTATATTAATATTGATATTGTTGAATTTGTCAATTTTTTGGGTAAATGGATTCAGACACGTGATATGACGGTCTCGGGAGGTCCGTAGGAAAATATGGGACTCGGGCATATTCCCAGAATCGAAATCCGAGGTCCCAAGCCCAAGTATGGAATTTTTGAAAGAAATTGTTTTCCTGAAAATGACATGGAAATTTGAAAAAAAAATTAATTAGAAAATATAGGTATCGGCCTCGTACTTTAGTTCGGATGCCCGGTACAGGTTTTAAATATGCGTTAAGCACTTTCTGTGAAATTTGGTCAAAATCGGATGTCGTTTGACGTCTTTCGAACCTAAATATCTAAAGTTAAAGGTTTATGAAGTTTGATATGAAAATGATGATTTTGGGGTTTGATTCATTGAATTTGATGTTATTTTGGCAATTTTATCGCTCGATCAAGTTTGCAGGATGTTATTGAGTTAGTATATGTGTTTTCTTGGGAGCCCCGAGGGCTCGAGAGTGATTCGGAGGTGGTTCGGATTGGTTTTGCACTTAGCATAATTGCAGAAGGTTTTCCTTCTATGCAGTGACGATAGGCTAGACACGTTGGCATAGCTTTCCCCTCCTCCTTCACCATGTTCGCGTGGAGGCAATGCGTTGTCAAAGTTCAAAGTCAGGCCCCAGGACTTTCCTTCTGCTCGTTCGCATACCTTCCCCGTGAACGCGTACCACAAACCTGGACCCCGCCCCATCCCCCTCCCCCCGGTTTTCTTGTATGCATTCACATAGCACCTTCGCGAACGCATAGAGTCTGCCAAGTTCTTCATCGCAAATGCGACCGGGGTGTTGCAAACGCGTAGAGTGTTTTTCTCCAGTGAATTTCGTTACGGGATTTTTCCATCTTTATCGAACAAACTCCTTTCTTAAACCCTCCATAGACGAAATTCAAGCTCTCCTTCCTCCATAACTCTTTGGGTATGTAATCTTAACATCATCCCCTCATTATTTCTTCATCTAATTACTAATTTCCAAGCCTAAAAACATGAAATCAAAGTACAAATTAGGGCGTTTGTGTAGAGCTATATTTTTGGGAATTTTGGGCGATTCAACCTTAATTTGTGGCCGAATCTTGAAACCAATTACATATTTGAACTCGCGGGGTTGTGGGTGAACGGAATTTGGTCCGAGCCTCGAGTTTGGACCATGTTGGCTCGGGGTCAAATTTTGATATTTTTGGAAGAATGATTAGAAATTCATTTCTAGGCTATGGAATTGTGTCTTCGAGCCCTCATTAATAATATTGAACTAAATTGTGCCTAAATATCATTGTTTCAGAGTTGGATTCTAGAGGAAAGGGGGTATCAGAGGCTTGATTGCTATTTTCGAACTGAGGTAAGTGTATTTTCTAACTTTGGCTTGAGGGATTAGGATTAGGTTATTACATGCTACTTGCTAATTGTGGAGTACGGTGTATAGGCATGGTCTATGCACCGAAGTCTAGCATGACCATGGGTCTTATATATGTTGGATTCAAATTTAATGATACACCTTCCTTGCTTGGTTGATAAGTATAATATAAAGTGAATAGTTGAGGAAGGTTTGTGACTTCATTTCATTTGGAGCATTGGCTCGGACTAGAAGTTATTACTCGAGAAATAGGTGATTAAAAGAGGAACGTCTAGTGATTACTCCATTGCCAGGATGTAAGTATTTATTGTGTTATCCCTTTACCGGGATAATTGAATTGTTAGTTGTATTCCCTTGCCGGAATTTCTTGTAATTGTTGTTACTCCCCTCGCACTCGAGTTGCGGTCATTGTTTGGGGTGAGTTCTTGGTATTAAATGTTGAGGATCGGGTTGCACGCCGAAACGGTACTGATGAATACTGTGGATCGGTTGCACGCCGCAATGGTATTAATTGTAGATGATCGGGTTGCATGCCGCAACGGTGTTGAAATGTTGAGGATCGGGTTGCACGCTGCAACGGTATTGATTGTTGAGGATCGGGTTGCACGCCGCAACGGTATTGAAATTTTGAGGATCGGGTTGCACGCCGCAATGCCATTGATTGTTGAGGATCGGGTTGCACTCCGCAACCGAGTATGGACTAAGTGTATTGTATTCGTATGTGGAGACTTCCTGTGTTTTCCTTATTAGTTGTTGTTGTTCAGCTTCATTTCTTTACCTATGATTTCTATATTTAGACTTTCCTACCCCATAGCATGTTTCCCCTCCCTTTAATTTTTTAAATTAGCATATTTCCTGTTATTGCACATATATCTGCATAGGTTTTTTGATAGGCCCTTCTAGCCTCGTCACTACCTCGCCAGGCACTTACCAGCACATGGGGTCGGTTGTGCCGATGCTACACTCTCTGCATTTCTTTTGTACAGATCAGGACGCAGCTTTCGGACCGCAACAGTATTAGATCGGGAACAGATCTTCAGTCCAGGGACTCTTGAGGTAGCCTTGCTGATGTTCGCAGGCCCAGAGTCTCTTCTAACTTTATTCAGTTTGTTAGCTTTTGTATTGAAACAAACTGTTATGATTTCTTTTAGACAATTGAATTTAGTAATCCTAGAAGTTCGTGAGTAGTACACTTTTATTTGTCTCAACTTTCACCTTTGTCGTTGTTAAACTCATTGATCTTACCCTCATGTTTAGTTGAATAATCAACTTACATTTGTCTGAATCTTTATTTAAAAGTTCTAATTCAACTATCTTTCATCACCATTCATTAGCTTGTTTCTCCCTATAATTAACAAAAATATTGTTCTTTTTATTAAAATAGCAGCTTAAAGGTATCTTGGAAGTGGAAAATATGAGAAGGAAAACATACGTGAGTGACTTAACTTTAGAGAATCTAAGTTGTTTGGTAAGGTATAACACTTATGAAGCATAGTACTCCCTCGGCCATCAATGGTTACAATTTAGTTGTTTATTATGGTGTGATTAATTCATGAATATTTGTCTTAGAAACAGAATCCCAACCCTGTGGAATGATGACGTTTTACATCAAGCAGTTATAGAAAGTCAACCATAGCACATTAAAGACATTTGCATCCTAGCGTCTGAGCTTGCGAGGTGAGGTACTTAGCTTGCGACAGAGCTCGCGTTGCGAGTCTTGAGGCGTGCTGGAGCGAGCAACACCGGTCTATAGCGAGCATGTTCCCAGTTTTAAAAGCCTATTTTGTCTTTAATTCTAGTTTTAATTTGTGAATTGCTGTAGCTACCAGTTCACACTACTATATATGCTATGCTTTGGAAAGCTGTGTTTAGATTAGAGTAGAATTAGAGAGGGCTTGTTTATGATAGTGCGGGTTTCTGACATGAGTAAGTATTTAGAGCTCGGATCCTATGAGATATAAATCCTAAGGTTCCGGGATACGGATCCGGACTCGCGTGCGGGCATCCGGCACAAAAAATAATTCAGAAAAAATCTAAATCATGATAAATTTGGTAGAATCACATTGTATCCTGTATCAAAATTTTCCATCGCCGTGGTCAAAATATTAAAAATTGTTGACTATCCAATACGGATCCCATGCCCACACCCATACTAGTGTCGGAGAACCTTAGCTAATGCTTCTGTAGGGAAGTGATGGAATCAATGTGGGGAGTGGCTTAAAGATGGAAAATTGAATCAGCTATTGAGAAGAAAATAAAGGATGACGTGGGTTTATTTGGAAACAGCCTCTCTACCCAAGGGTAGGGGTAAGGTCTGCGTACATACTACCCTCCCCAGACCTCACTAAGTGGGATTATACTGGTTGTTGTTGTTGTTGTTGTTATTGAGAAGAAAATAAAGGGATTCTTGAAAGCTGATTTGGACCTTTAAGTTCTCCATTGAGTTGTTATTTGTTGAAATAGCAGCTCAAGAGGAACATTCACATTTCCAGTAGAATATGAGATTTGAAATACAAACTATGCACTGTGCCTTACATAGACACTAGAAACTCAAATTTCATATCAAAATACATAAAGTTGTTGCCTTGCCATTTTAATCACAGTCGATGACATAGCAATCAGAAATTGATACTGATGCTCAACAGGACATAGGTTATATTACATCTAGGATTGACTACATCATAAGAAAACTTATATATTAGCGATTGAAAATAATTTCCCAAGTGATTGTACAGAACTATTTGTTAAACTAATACTACTACATAATAGAAAAATACTGAAATTTTGATGAAGAACCAACTCAAATTTTATTACTACAAGAAAAATGCCTGTCGAAGAATGTATACATATACAGGTTAGCTTTAATATTAGCTCTCTTTGGCTCCAACATCTAGCCGGTCCTTTGCAGCACACCCTTGTCGTTGTAACATGTTGTTGTTGATTCTCGTCGTCTATCTGGACAACACTCAGAAGTTGCTCGTCATCCTTTGCATTATAACCTTCTTGTCATGTGTTTTTGATCATCACCATCAGTTTGGACACATCTTCAGGCACTGACTGATCAAAGCTAATCAAATTCATTCGAGACATATCAGCTACTTCTGAATATTCAATATGTGCTGAATTTCTGCTCATATTTGGCATCGAAGGATCATATCTGGCTGTGGCTTCAACAGAATGTTGCCCACAAATATAAGTCGTCTCTGGTTCTACTGCTGCTAATGGCTCAACTGCTACATCAACCTTAGGTACACCATCTAATATCTGTTTTAATTCGTCCAATTCCTTTCCAACCCACTGATACAAGTCATTAGGCACCTCAAAAGCAGTCCCTTCAGTTGGTTTGTCCACTATTTGTAATGGTTCGTCAACACTATCATTCATCACTATTGGTTCTTGTAAAGCCATCATTTCAGAGTGTTCCGAATTCTTGCACATATTATAATAACCCTTGCAATTATTAGTAGCCAACAAGTCATTAACAGAACTCGTTACCTCATCAGTTCCATCGGAAATATTATGCAACAGTCGTGATTGTGGAAGTTTCTGATGAACTGTTAGCGTGCTTCAACTTCTTGATGGCGCAAAGGACATAATCTCTACGGTCTTCGTCGAACTTGTGAAGAATAACCTTAGAAAGCTCGTACTCCTTCATCAGCCAATGTCCGTCTTTCTGATCTTCAGGGTAAAACTCTTTATTCTTGTAAGACAAATTTGTCTTGGATCCAATATTAACCACTGAAGATGATTTCCCCATATTTTTGTAGTGAACTGGGTTGCCCTTGTTGTCCTGTTTCCAAGTTCCCTTGTTTCCGACAGAACGATGATACCTAGTGTTGCTTTTCTTCTTCAGCTTTGTGATGAAATAGCGATAACTGGTGTTGTCCTCATTATCACCACAGGATACCCCATGATCATATATTTCCCAGGGTTCTTGTTTGCCATAGACATCAACGTTAGTGGTAATAAATCCAGCATCGTGCATCTCTTGTCCAGCGACGAATCTCAACAAGAACATAAGTCCTTCTGAATCGGTGGGACGAAAACGAAAACCAAGCTGATCCATGAATCTCAAACGCAACTTTGTTCTGAACGCAACTTCAAGAGATCGAGTGAATGAGGTTTGACCGTTTGAGAGTATTAACCAGTATTTATAAGAGTCTGAAGTAACTAAGTTTAGGAAATTATTACTTGGGCAACAATTAAGTAGGGCTTACGTTTAATTAATTATGAAAACTTTTCTTTTCCCAATCATATATATATATTTTTATATATATATATATATATATATATATATATATATATATATATATATATATATATATATATATATATATATATATATATATATGGAAAACTTATGCGTGTCACCATCCTCAGCTGGTCTAGGCTCGGGTATCGTTGTAGCAACTGGCGGAGCCTTCAGTGGGTAGAGCACCCGGAGTCTGATACACTGCAGTTGCGCGCCCAGTAGCCTGAGCAGTAAGGGTCTATGCTCCCTTTCTTGCTTTTGATATAGCTAGATCTGTTGGAAATAGACCATGCTGAGTCTTAGTGTCCATGAACCCCTGCATAATACCCATGACCTTCTGAAAGCCCGGTTTTGTCATAAAATCCGCCGGGATAGCCTCGGTTGTGGGCACCTCCCCCTGCACCTCAATAAAAGGGTCTCCCATAGGATTTTTCTTTTCACATTTCCGCTCTTCATTTTTTCTCAATTTATTAGTTCTATTTTTTTCTATTCTATATACTCCACGATTTTTCTGCTATTGTTTTCTAATTAAAACTCTATACCTCGGCACTATGAGCTTGGACTTGTTATTCTTGGACGTGTCCGAGCTTCAATTATAGGCTTCCATTTCCCATATGTGTTTGCCATAGAAGAATTTCATCGACCATTTTGTCTTTTTCTTCTGTTATTTATAATCTTTTTTCTTTTTCTTTTTTCTGCAAAAATAAATAGAATGAGGCAAAATACGAAATATAATTTAAGTATATTATTTAAAGTAGAATATTAATAACATATAATATGTAAGAATTTTATATTCACCAAATTCCCCCATACTTGAACCATTGCTCGTCATCGAGGAGAATAACTTTATTAGTAATTATTGTTTCTTGTACAGTAGAAAATTAAAAAAAAATAAAAAAATCACATAATGTTCAACGCCAATAACTTTTTCAAGTTCGCCAAATCTTTACCTTGTTTCTGTTTCTACTTTTATTTAACAAAAGAAATTTTGTATCTCGTATTCATGATGAATCTTTTGAGATTGATCACTTTTTGATCACAACTCTTGAGTTTCTCAAATTTTTCCATAAGCTTGCCCTTCATGTCAGCCTCCACTAATATACGATCAATATTGATTTATAAAATCTTCATTAGACTTTTTTGGTTTTGTAATATTTAGCTTAATGCTGGTAAGAGTAAAAGATATATTTATTGTGACGACTAGGCCGGTCGTCTTTGGAATTTACGCCGCTTCCCCTTAGTTCATTTCTGCTATTTTGGTTTACCAGCAAATTCGGTAATAGAATTGGAAGTGTTTTGGGACACATGGTCCCTAAATGAGAGCTTAAGTATTGGAAAATGATTCGTAATCAGAACAGTGTAAAGACGACCTCGGAATGGAAATCTGATATTTCTGTTAGCTCTGTTAGGTGATTCCGGGGTTGGGGCGTGTTCGGAATGTATTTTGGATGTCTGTAGCTCATTTAGGCTAGAAATGCCGAAAGTTAGAATTTTTAAGTTTCCGGTCCGATTGTGAATTTTTGATCCGAGGTTCGGAATATGATTCTGGAAGTTGCTGTAGCACCGTCATGTCATAAGGGGCTCGCGTGCAAAAGTTCAGGTCAATCGGACATGTTTTGGTTAGGTTTTCAATACAAGGCAAGTTAGGTTAAGTTTTGAAGTTTTTGTGTTCAAATCATTAATTAATTCGAGTTTCCGGCGTTGTTTTACGTAGTTTAAGCATTGGTACAAGTGTCAATACGACGAGTGGTTTCTGGTTCAACCAGACTTGGAGTTTTATGTTGACTTTAAAGCTGAGCGATCGCAACCTGCTAAGCCTGTAGCATCACAAATATTACCTAGAGGCTAACTCCCCCGTCTCCTACACCTTGTGTTCCTTGGCCACTAGATTGGACTTCCCTACGTACACTTCCTCTAGGGTTTACACCTAAGTCCATGTTCAAAGCAACGTGCGAACTAACATCGATTGGTTCGTCAATCGGCACTTCCCCGGGGTTAATTGGTGGTACATCGGCTCCTGAAACAACTAAATTATTGCTTTCCCCATTAAATCCAAGACCATCATCGCTACGTATGGGTGTGTTTTATGAGATTGACATGTTTTAACTTGAGAACAAACATTCTCATAATTTCAAAAACAAACTGAATTCTCCTATGATGAGAATTCTTAATATAAAAAGATCTAATCTTAACATGTCAAAAGCCCAAAAAATCAAAAATCTTTCTAGACTCTTTTTAAGCCTATACTAAACACCGTCAGATAGTTTTTCTTAACTATCTGATCACATCTTAACTATATATCTCTACGCCATAAACATATAGTAACACATAAGCACAACTAAAAACATATAAAGCAAGAAACCAATTAAAGTACTTTTTTTTCTTTTTCTGTTTTTTTTCTTTTATAATGCTTTGAAATGAATTACTGAACAATATGCATGGGATTAGCCGCTTCAATGGGATCTTTTATCCTGGTCGGAGGAGAAATTACCAAACGTCTAGCATTCCCTCACGCTTGGCGTGCACAACTAAAAAAAAATAAAGCAAGAAACCAATTAAAGAAGTACTTTTTTGTTTCTTTTTCTTTTTTTTTTCTTTAATAATGCTTTGAAACGAATTACTAAGAAAACACATAAAGCAAGAAACCAATTAAAGTAGAATTTTTTTTTCTTATTCTGTTTTTTTCTTTTATAATGCTTTGAAACGAATTACTAAAGAAACACAAAGGCACAACTAAAAACACATAAAGCAAGACACAATTAAAGTAGTATTTTTTTTTCTTTTTGTATTTTTTTCTTTTATAATTCTTTGAAACGAATTACTAAAGAAACACATAAGCACAACTAAAAACACATAAAGCAAGAAACAATTAAAGTAGAATTTTTTTTTCTGTTTTTTTTCCCTAATGCTTTGAAACGAATTACTAAGAAGACACATAAGCACAACTAAAAATAGCTGGTCATCCTTTGCAGCACAACCTTGTCGTCGTGTACATGTTGTTGTTGATCCTCAGCATCCATCTGGACAACACTCAGATACATCTTCTAACATCCGATTTAACTCATTCGGGTCCATTATATCCCATGGATCCAAGCCAAGAACATCTTCGGGCACTGACTGATCAAAGCTAATCAAATTCATTTGAGACATATTAGCCACTTTTGAATATTCAATATGCGCTGAATTTCTGCTCATATCTGGCATCGAAGGATCATGTCTGGCAGTGGCTTCGACAGAATGTTGCCAACAAGTATAAGTCGCCTCTGTAGGTTCCGCTGCTGCTGTTAATGGCTCAACAATATCCACTGTTACATCAACCTCGGGTGCACCATCTAACTGATACAAGTAATCAGGAACTTCAGCTGGTTCGGCCGCTACTTCTAATGGTTCAAAAACACTATAATTCATCACCATTGATTCTTGAAAATCCAACGTTTCAGAGTGTTCCAGATTCTTACACATTATAATAACACTTGCAATTATTAGTAGCCAACAAGTCATTAACAGAACTCGTTACCTCATCAGTTCCATCGGAAATATTATGCAACGTCGTGATTATGTTTTTGACACTTTACAAAATTAACCTTTTTAAAATCTATAAATACCCCCCCTTCATTTCTTCATTCAAATTTCATGTCTTAATGTCAATTCTCAAATTCTCATTTTTTCTCATTCTTCAATTTGCAATATTTTATTTTCTAATTTTTTAATTTTTATTTGGCTCTCTTTTCTTGAATTTAATTTATTGGAATTTGTCATTCGGAATTTGAAGTTTGAAGTTCAAAATTAATATACTTGCTTGACATTTGTTCGTGGTAACGTCGGAGTTGCGTAATCAACTGCTCAATGTATTGTCGAATTCGGAGAACTCCCTCCAACTCTTTATCTTATTTAATATTTTAATTGCATATTTAATTTTAGCTTATACTTTAATTTTTACACATGTTTAATGCTGCTAAAAGAGCATGTAAAAGAGTTACTAGTAGGGGTGAAAATAAAAAAAGAGGTGGTCCTTCAGCTTCTGGTAGTAATAGTAATAACCCAGTATCATTTACACATGTTTCTGAATCATCGTCTAATGATAATGTAGATATAGATTATGAACAATCACAATAAGATTTTTGAATAGAAGATGATGAAATAGGATTTGAAGATGAGATACCACCTACGCCTACTAGTGCTGGAGTTGGTGTTGCTAGTGCTACAAGGGGTGGTGGTCGTGGCACAACTCCCGATATACCATCTGTGGATCCGACTTCTACTCATAGAAAAAGAAGCAAGGTTTGGAATTTTTTTGAAATAATAAAAGGTACTGATATAGTTAGATGAAAAATTTGTAACAATACTTTTAAACATTTGACTAGAGGAAATTTAGGGGGACTGAGACACTTAGTAGACATATGAGAATTGACCATCCCATAGAATGGGGCACTGATGGTGATGGAAATCAAACAACTATTAACCCTACTACTAGAAGTCTACTAAAATATGATAAAATGAGGGACCGTGAGGAGTTAGCAAAAATGATTGTTTTCGGTTGTCTACATTTTTCTTTTGCATCTTCATCATATCTTATTATGTATATTCAAAGGATTTACAATCCTTTATTTAAAGGTATCTCTAGAAGTACTTGTAGAGCTGATATCTTTATACTTCATGAGAAGTACTTGTAGAGCTGATATCTTTATACTTCATGAGAAATATCAAATATACTTACTTTATTTGTTTAGCCACCTTCCTTGTAGAGTTTGTCTAACTTCTGATATTGCCCATGCTGTTAATAAATGATTATTTGACAATTACATGCCATTGGATAGATGATAGTACTTGTATGCAAAAACGTATTATCGCTTTTAAATATGATGAAGATCAGAGTCTATACTGCTTCGTTTGTAAATAGTACTATTGTTGAAGTTGCTGAATTTTATAATGTAACCAAAAAAGTATTGTGTATGTCTTTTGATAATGCTTCTAACAATAATGTCGCAATTTCAATATTAAAAATACATTTGAAACCACCTCTTGATGATATTTTTCATGTTACGTGTGCATGTCATGTTTATAATTTAATTGTTAAAAGTGACCTTGATTTATTTTCAGTTGAGATTACTCATGTTAGAAGAGAAGTTGTTGTTATTTAAGGAAATAATAGACAATCTAGGATAAAAGAATTTAATAATAAGTGTATCCAGTATAACTTTAAACCTAGATTCATGCCAAACAAAATTGTTACTAGATGGAATTATACATATATATTTTTAAAATATTGCTACAAATATAGATTCCCAATAACTGAAGTTGCTAATGCGCATTGTACTGATCCAAGGCGTATGTTAACAAGTGATACTTGGGAGGTCATTAATGATATTGTTAAATTTTTACATAAATTTTATACAGCTACTGTTGAGTTTTCTGGAGCATATTACCCAAATATTACTATGGCTTTAGTACATATAACTGAAATTTCTTTTCTACTATCTGAACTTAAGAAGAAAGAAAAATATAAGGATGATGTTGAAAAACTACAAGCAAAATTCAAAAAATATTTCTTTCCAATTCCAGTGATTTACTTAATTGGTGCATTTTTAAATCCCTCTATTATAATGTCTGATTGTCACAAATAATTGAATGCTTTATATACTTATACGGAGATTGGAGAAACTGAAACCCCAATTTTATATGTCTCTATGAATAAGCTAAATGAATATTTACAACAACTACATAATTATTATGCAAATGAATGTGATGATGATGCTCGTCTTGTAGGAAATGTTGATCCCACAATGCAATGTAGCACTTCTGCTACTGTGGATGATGAAGAAGGCCTTGATAGTTTTAATATTTTTTCTATATTTTCTAACACTCAAACTAGTAGCACGAACATTGATGAACTTCAACTCTACTTCCATAAGCAAAAGGAGCCTCGCACAAAGGATTTTCACCGTTTGGATGGTGGCATGAAAAAGGAAAGCAATTTTCGGTTCTTTTTGCTATGGCTCGGGACGTACTGAATGTGCCAATTTCTACTGTTGCATCTTAGAGTGCATTTAGCCAAGCAAGACAACAACTTGGAGACACCGCTACTCATTGGGAAGAATGCTTTGGAGGTTTAGTATGTTTCATAAATTAGATTAGATACGAACGAACAAACAAGGACAGGAAGATGTTGACCAGAAGACGAGGAACTGGGGGATGTATTAACACATGGAAACTCATCCGAATTTAACTCTACAGAAGAAGGTCAATCGATTCATATTGATTATGATGAACTTACTACGGCGATGCAAAACATTTGAAATTACTACTTTACTTGTTCAAAAAAATGTAAATTTTTCATTTTGTAAGTTTGAAACTTTAAATTAAGAAATAAAAGTAGCAATTGCAATAAGTGCAATTTTTTTCCATCTTACTTGTATTTTTTAAATTAATATAAAGTATTAATATAACTTATAATAGTTATTCAAAATTTTAATAAAAAATTAAAAATACACTAAACCCGACCCGGCCCGACCTCGCCCCCTCAACACGTAACCCTTATGGTTCAATTTTTATCCGGATTAACCCAAACCCGCTAAACCCGTTAAAAACTAACCCCTAACTGGCCTGAAACCGGACAGGTAAAAAAAAGGGCTTAGACCTGACCGACCTACCCGTTCGACAACTTTAGTGAAAAGGTTCGAATGTTTGGCTTGCCTAACTCCGATAGTAGGTGCCATCACGACTTCTGATTGTGGAAAATTTGGGCCGTGACAATACTCCACGATTTTTATGATAATGTTTTCTAATGAAAATCCTATACCTCGACACTATGTAAAGGGTAAACTTTAGTGTAACGACCCGCCTGGTCGTTTTACTATTACAACACTGTTCCCTTAAATAAAAACTTTCCACGCCTTCCTTAGCTAAATAATGACTTGCGGGAGCAATCAGTTCGGAAGTAGAAGAGTTTGAGTGGAAATAAGAACCAAATATTCCCTAAAGGTTTCCTTAAAATCAAGTTTGACTTCGGTCAACTATCTTGGGAAATGGATCCGGATTTGTGATTTGACATTCCCGGGAGGTCCGTGGAAAAATATGGACCTGGCGTATGCTCGGAATCGAATTCCGAGGTCCCTAGACCGAGTAAGGAATTTATATGTAAAATTGTTAAATCGAAGTTGTAAGGAATTAAAGAATTTATTAATTATTGAAAACTTAGGTATCGGGTTTGGATTTTGGTTCCGAAACTTGGTACAAGTCCAAAATATCCGTTAAGACCTACCCGTAAAATTTTGTGGCAATTCGGATAGTTTAAGGGGATTTTGACCCGTTGGAAGGAAAATGGTTTTGGGGTCTGATTCCTTGATTTAGTGTTGTTTTGGGAGTTTCGAGGTTGCGACTAGGTCCGTCTCGTGATTTCAGACTTGTCGGTACGTTCGGACGGGGATCGGAAGCTCTGAGCGTCAAATGGTAAAGGTTCGAGCGAAGTTAGGAATTTTAAAAGAACAAAACCTGCTGCTTCTGTCAAAACCGCTTCTGCAGCGCTTGGACCGCTCTTCTAATCACAGAAGCGGACAAGGCTGGTCGAGGGGCAACCACAAAAATGGCAAAGGAACCGCAGAAGCGGAATAAACTAATATGGGCCCCAGACCACAGAAGTGGTCGATCTCCCCCTTGCCCAAAACCACAGAAGCGGCTAATTGATCGTAGATGCGGCTCAGAACTAGAAATCACAGGGCCGTGAAGCTCATTTAATACGACCTCAAATGCATTTACCTCCCATTTCCTCAAAACATGGGCGATTCTTGAGCTTCCAAAGAGAGAGTTTCAACAAAACATCACAAGGTAAGTAATCCCCACTTATTCTTAGAATTAAATATATGGGCATTAGATTGATTGAAAAATAATAATCAATTAAAAGCAAGGGTTAGCGCTAGACCTAGGGTTTTCTGTAAACTTAAGATTTAACTACCTAATTAGCTATGAAATAAACTAAAAATCACATATTAGTTATCCTTAGGTCATGGAGAATAACTTCCTTCAAAATATATCGGAATCGGGGCACGTGGGCCCGGGGTCGAATTTAGAAAACTTGAGAGAAAGGTTGGGAAATCACTTACATTAGTTAGGATTCAACTTTTTGGGCACTTATTAATTAGTTCTTGCCTTATTTAACTAGTTGGTGCTTGTTCGGCTTCGAATTGAGCTTGGAGCCTATTCTCATTACTTAAAGATCACTTCGAAGCAAGGTGAGTCTCCTTTCTAACCAAGTGAGAGGGAATTGTCCCTCTAAGGTTAATAAATAAATAAAAATTTGCTATTAAATGCGGGGCTGCACACGCACTAGGTGACGATAGTCCGTGCGTAGCTACTATATTGTTAATGTTTGGGTAGTTTAGGACCTACATCATGCCTTACTATGAACGTTTCCTTGTTTGAACTAAGTAAATGGTCTTATACGACTTGCTAGAGATTAGAGGGGAATGAAAGATGAACACATGCTTATTTATGAACTTGGAGGGATTTTTCCCTTGTATATACTTGATGCCTTATTGTGCATTCCTGATGTTGTCTTGATATTTGTGGATCAGGCCGAGCGCCTCGCTGAAATAGATGCATCTATGGTACAGGGCGTTCGACCGTCAGCAGTGCACAAAATTTTATATTCTGTTGGACCGGGCCGTCGACCTCGGCATTGTTGCGCATGATTTAAATATTTGTGCTTGAAGCTTAGGCATTTTCATGATTTATTGCTAAATGAATAAAAAGGGAGTAAACATGATAAAAGAAAATATAACTACGTGCGTGTTATGACTTCTGTGGCAACTGTTAACTAATTACATTATTCATGTTGTATACTGTACATCATTATTATGATATTATCTGGACCTAGTAGGTATCAAGTCGACCACTCGTCTCTACTTCTCCGAGATTACACGGGATACTGGGTAGATATTGTTTATGTACTCATGCTACGCTTCTGTACTTAAATGTACATGGTTTGAGGCTGATTCATCTGGATACTGTCAGGGTGCGCGCCAGTGAGTAGCTGTTGAGACTTCTACTATGAGCTGCTTCCTTTCCATATCGTCCGGCAGCCGGAGGAAGTCTTCGTTTGTATTTTTTCCTGTCTTTCCCATATTTCAGACAGTAGGGTAGAGATGTGTATATTCTGCTAGTTGCCCTTACACTGTGACACCAGGTCTTGGCACGTACACTTTAGTAGAATGATTCTTTTGGGTTTGTAATATTATATTACTCGTCGCATTTACTATTTTAGTTTCTAAATCCAAATGCTAATGAGCAGTTGAGTAAAAATTGAGTAGAATCTTATTAGATTTTTAATAATATTCCGCACTTGGCTGGCCCGACAAGGTTGTTGGGCACCATCATGACCTGTTTTGGAAATAGGTCATGACAACATGGTATCAGAGCACTAGGTTCACATAGGTCTCATAGTGTTACGGGCAAACCTAATAGAGTCTTGTAGATCGGTACGGATACGTCTATATTTATCTTCGAGAGGCTATAGGGTATTAGGAAAAACTACTCGTTGTTCACCTCCTATCGTGCATTGACTGCCGCCAATTGAACAAAGTCACCATCAAGAACAGATACCCATTGCCACGCATTGATGATTTGTTTGACCAGTTGCAGGGTGCCAGGGTGCTCTCTAAGATTGATTTGAGATCAGGGTAGCATCGGTTGAAGATTCGGTATTCAGATGTTCCGAAGACTGCATTCAGGACTAGATATGGCCACTACAAGTTTTTGGTGATGTTCTTCGGGTTAACGAATGCTCCAGAGATGTTCATGGACTTGATGAATAGGGTGTTCCGACCTTTTATTAATTCTTTTTTCATCGTATTCATTGACGAAATTTTGATATACTCCCGCAGTTTAGGGATCACGAGTAGCAATTGAGAGTAGTACTTCAGACCTTGCGAGAGCAGAGGCTATATGCCAAGTTCTCCAAGTGTCTGTTCTGGCTAGAGTCAGTGGCATTCTTGGGGCATATTGTGTCCACAGAGGGTATTAAAGTGGATCCTAAGAAGGTGGAGGTAGTTCAGAGTTAGCCATTACCTACTTCAGTGACCGAGATCAGGAGCTTCCCGGGGTTGGCTGGTTATTACCGGTGGTTTGTGCAAGGTTTTTCTTCTATTGCTTCGCCCTTGACTAGATTGACCCAGAAGGGTGTCCCATTCCGTTTGTCCGATGAGTGCGAGGAGAGATTTCTGAAGCTCAAGACGGCCTTGACTACCGCAATGATTCTTGTATTGCCTTCCGGTTCAGGGATGTTTACTGTTTATTGTGATGCCTCTCGCATTGGCTTGGGATATGTGTTGATGCAGGAGGGATGTGTTATTGCATACGCTTCACGTCAGCCAAATATTCATGAGAAGAACTACCCCTTGCACGAACCAGAGTTGGCAGCAACTAATCATTTTCTGAAGATATGGAGGCATTCTTTATATGGGGTGTCATGTGAGGATTACACCGACCATCGCAGTTTGCCGCACCTGTTCAAGCGGAGGGACCTTAATTTGAGGTAGCGCAGGTGGCTTGAGTTACCAAAAGATTATGATGTTACCATTCTTTGTCACCGGGTAAGGTGAATGTAGTCGCATATGCATTGAGCAGAAAGGCGGAAAGCATGGGCAGTTTGGCATTTATTCCTGCTGCGGAGAGACCTTTGGCTTTGGACATTCAGTCCTTAACTAACAGACTTGTGAGACTGGATATTTCGGAGCCCAGCCGGGTTCTAGCATGCGTGGTGGTTAAGTCGTTGTTGTTAGGGAAGATTAAGGCCCGATAGTTCGATGATCCGCATATCACAGCCCTCAGAGAGACAGTACATCAAGGTGGTGCCAAGGAGGTTACTATCGGCGAGGATGGAGTGTTACGGCTTCAGGGCCATGTATGTGTTCCTGATGTGGATGACTTGCAGAGAAGGATTCTAGAGGATGCCCACAGTTTGAGGTACTCCATTCATCCCGGTGCCACGAAGATGTATCATGATTTGAGGCAGCATTACTGGTGGCGGAGGATGAAGAAAGACATTGTTGATGTGGCTAAATGCTTGAATTTCCAGCAGGTCAAGTATGACCACCAGAGGCCACGTGGCCTACTCCAGCAAATGCCCATTCCAGAGTGGAAATGGGAGCGCATCACTATGGACTTCGTGGTTGGGTTACTGCAGACTTTGCGGAAGGTTGATTCGGTGTGGGTTATTGTGTCTAGGTTGACCAAGTCATCCCACTTCATTCCAGTGGCAACTACATATAAAGCGGAGAGGTATGCTCATATTTACATTCGAGAGATAGTCGGTTTGCATGGTGTACCGATTTCTATCAAATCAGAAAGGGGCCCTCAGTTCACATCTCACTTTTAGAGAGCCGTCCATAAGGGTTTGGGTACCAGCGTAGATCTGAGCACAACATTTCACCCTGAGACAGACGGGCAGTCGGACTGGGCAGTTCAGATTCTAGAGGATATGCTTAGAGCATGTGTGTTTGAATTTGGAGGTCAATGGGATCTGTTTTTGCCCTAGGCAGAGTTTGCATATAACAATAGCTACCAATCCAGCATAGAGATGGCCCCGTATGAGGCATTGTATGGCTGGCGTTTTCGTTCTCCTATAGGGTGGTTTGAGACTGGTGAGGCTAAGCAATTGTGCTCATATTTGGTACATGATGTTTTGGATAAGGTAAAACTGGTTCAGGAGAGGCTCCGCACAGCTCAGTCAAGGCAGAAGAGATATGCGGACCACAAGGCGCATGATATATCCTTCACGATCAGCGAGAAGGTTCTTTTGAATGTCTCGCCAATGAAGGGTATTATGAGGTTCGGGAAGAAGGGCAAGTTGAGCCCAAGGTTTATTGGCCCCTTTGAGGTGTTGAGGCGAGTTGGTGAGGTTTCTTATGAGCTTGCTTTACCTTTTATCAGGAGTCCATCCAGTTTTCAATGTATCGATGCTTCAGAAGTACCATGCCGACTACTCTCATGTATTGGAATTCATGACAACTAGATGAGAGCTTGGGTTACGAGGAAGAGCCAGTTGCCATTGTTGATAGGCAGGACCGTCAGTTGAGGTCCAAGAGAGTTTCTGCAGTAAGGGTCCAGTGGAGGGGCCAACCGACCTAGGAGGTGACCTGGGAGTCCGAGGAGGGCATGCGGAGCCGGTATCTCCACTTATTCAGCAGTCCAGGTACTTTTCTTTTATGTTCGTTCGAGGATGAACGTTTTTTAAGACACGAAGAATGACAAAATTAGTTCACTTTAGCATTTTTATTGTTTTAATTGTGAAATTGTCGCAAAATATTTATTAAGTAAATTTTAGGCATTAATTGGTTTTAGTTTAATTGTTCATTTAATTTTGCATCTTTGTAAAAATTAGAAAATAAATACAAAATTTTAAAATAGAAAAAGATTAAAAAGGAAGAAATAGTTAAAGGATTTGAATAAATAAAGAAAAAAAGGAAAAAAAATAGGATACCCAAAATTGGGCTCGTTTGATCCAATTGTCCCAAGCCCAGGTTGATTGCACGCTCAGCCGGCCCAAACGAAATGACCCAACCCGGTCCGTTCTTTAATCCACAAAAACAACGTCATTTCTCAGTGCACCATATCTCAGTCGTCGAGGTTGTTAGATCGAACGGTAAAGAAGCCCACGTCATTTAATACATATATATGTCCGAACGCCCCTTCCCCCCACCCCGTGTATCTCCTTCTCCAACACCCTAACAAGTCTCGTGTAAAGCCACCCATTGCCACCGGCCGGCCACCAAACACCTTCAGTTGTACACCACTGCTTCTCCTTCATCTCATCATCCTAAATCCACCATTAGATTTCCTCAAAACCTTCTCAAACTTCTCGAATATTCAAAACTCTAGCAGCCGCCATGAACTCCTCCGCCGTGTCCGGTGGAGTTACCGTCCAATTACTCCAAAATGACACCATAGCTTCCCTTCCTCTCCCTCATCATGAATCCATGCTTGAAAACCTTCGAATCATAGTCCACTGCTTCGAATCTTCAATTTTTGATTTTCCTGCCAAATCACAAGTTCGCCCAAATGAACCCAAATTCATACCATATACTCCTCACCACTCACTCATCACTAATCACCAGTCAGTAACCCTCGAATGTCATTGGTTGGGCTAGAATCCCAGATCTGAAGTTTCAAAGTCTTCTACTGCTCAAGAGCTTAATTCTCAGAGGATTTTGATTCCATTAGGCTTGGATTAATCACTAAGTTATTATATCATTTTAGTTTCGATTAAGTGTGTCATGTTCTATCTTTTTAAGCATGGTTCTAATAAGAAATTTGTTTGTGATAGAATTCTGTCGATTAAATTGTTAGTAATAGTTCTTAGTTTAATTTTCATTCTGGTTTGATTAGCCTATTTTGTTTGGTTTAGTTTTAGTTAGTCAATCGTTAGTATAATTGTTAGGTGTAATTTAGTTTTAATTAGTTTTGATATATAGTTTCAGTCAAATTTCGGTTTGAATATTGTTGATACTTGGTTTCCCTGTTATTTCACTCTAATTATGTGATTCATTAGGTAATTCAATTGTAGAATTGGTTCTGTGATTAGGAAGTTAATTAGTTTCAGTTTAGTTGTTATCAAATGTTTACATTTTGTACGAATTAGTTTGGATTATAGCTGAAAGTGCTTTGGGTAGGCAGTAATTTCAGGAGGGGAAATGGTAGTTTGGGCATTAAAAAGGGTAGTTTTATTAGGATTAGTAATTTAAAAACAGGGGTAAGGGTAGTATGGGTATTTTGGGGGTTAAAAGAGCATCATAGAGGCTTCTAGAATGGGGTACAAGTGTAGATTTCAGTAATTGTGATGCATTTACTTGTTTAGCAGGTCAAGAATAGAGGGAATAAACTGAAAATAAGGGAGGGAATAAAAAAAAAAATCTGATATACACTCTTTTATTGCCTATAAAAGGGCATCAAGTGCCTTGAGGAATGGTCTTCAATTTTTCTGCCCTAAAAACTCCCATAGAAAACTCTTTTCCTTCATTTTTATTTTCAGCTTTAGCCTTTAAATTCAAATAAAAAAATCCAAAAAAAAAAAACACAGTAGAAATCTCTAGAAAAACTAGAAAATGAAGAAATTACTGTTTCACTTAAGTTTTTCAATTCATCTTCAAATGAGTTGATATTTCAAAGAATTGCTGGTTGGTATTAAACAAGTTCGGGTCTCTTTAAGTAAGTTTGGGTCATTCTGTGTGTTTTTCGAGTTGACTTGGTGTTATTTCAGGATATTTGAGAAGCCAATTTTGATTTTAAAGTGCTTTGGTTTTTGTTGTGTTGAGGATTTAATTGTTGGCTTTCTAAAGTACTCTTGAATCTGTTGGCTGCTGCTCATTCTTGTTGCTGACCTCCTTTTCTTCTCATTGAATTTTTGTATCCAGGTACACATCTTGAGGCTTTGTTGATGTGGATTCAACTTTGAAATTGAAATGAGAATGGGACTATTCGTTTATTGTGGAGTGAAATTTCTGGTTATGTTTAATTGAATTTTCGTTGAGATTTAGTAGTGGTTTGATTCAGTTAACTTGTTGCTTTTATTGAATATGGACTGTACCTAGGACTTATGAAAGTTATTTGGACTGTTTAGGATTTTGGACAGTGGTAATCCTTTAGCTGTGGTTCGATGTTGTGTCCAATTGGACAGTCCTTAAGCAGGCCTCACATGAGAGGCCCACCTGCTGAAGCTAAAGCACACGTAGAGGCTAGAACGTCTAGTTTCGATCGCCATTTAGTCCCAAATAAGGCCCAATTAAATTATGCTATCAAGGATTCGATCCCCCAACCTTCTACCCGCCCCAGTTCTTTCCAAATGGACTCATTGGGCAAGTCGTTTGGGCCCAGTCTGAAATTCTTTTCATTAGTTTAATTGATATTTGAAATTTGGATTTTTGGTTAGGTAGCAGGTTCAAGCTAAAAGGTTTGTCTTTTTGTTTGGATCCGGACTTGAACTTAATGCCCAGATTTCAATAAGAACCATTTAGTATTTTTCTTTTTCTTTTAGAGACAAAAAAAATAGAATATATAGTCGATTTAGGCTTGCCCTTTTAAAATAAAATGAGACAAGCCTCTCCCAATGAAATACAAAATTGCGGGGCCTTCAATAAAGGTATAAAAATATTTAGAAAATCGGGAAAGATCGTTTAGCGAATTTCACGACCCTACCGAAAGATAATAATGCGCTAGACTCTTTTAGACGCGATTCTAATAAAATTACCTTCTTAAATTCCGTTGTGCATTTCATGCGAACCAAATCCAAATCCCAAAATGTTGAATAAAATATGTTTAGGATTGCGGGTGCATTTCATGTGACGTGATCCAAAGACATGTTTTAAACGACGTTCACTTTCTCTTTAAAATACATATTGAATAATAAGCGGTAAAAAGTAAAATTTGCCGCATAGGCTCTTCATGTATTCAAATCAGATAAATTGCTAAATGCAACAGTTGAGCGACCGTGCTAGAACCACAGAACCAGGGAATGCCTAACACTTTCTCTCGGGTTAACACAATTCCTTATCCGGATTTTTGGTTCGCAGATTGCTAACAGAGTCAAAATTTTTCTCGGTTCGGGATTCAAAACTGGTGACTTGGGACACTGTTAATCTCCCAAGTGACAACTCTGAATAATTAATAATGAATCTCATTCTAATTTTCCTTTAATTGGAAAAACTCCTTTACCACCCTTACAGGTGTAGGTGAAAAAAAGATGTGTGACAACCATGAAAACCATAGATTCTAGAATGAAATCTTGTAAAAAGAAACTTAGGAGTAAAGAAAATGAGTTTGAAATCACTTACTAATAGTTTGGAGAAGGAAGTGTTTGGAAAATCACCTCTTACGTTTTTGGTGTTTTGGAAAATAAAAAATAACTAAAAGTCCTGTTTAAATATAACTCTCTCATACCCTTTGTACAGATCACCCAAAAAGGATTGCGGCCGCGGAGCTCATAATATTGATTGCAGTGACATATTTTAGTATTTTGGCCATAACTTTGTCTATGACTGTCAAAACTACGATTTTCTTGCCTTTCAGGAAACTAGACACGATTCATTTTTAAATCATCTCACAATTCCTTGAAGATCAAAATATATAGGCTTCCGAAGTCAGACCAGTGAACATACAGATTCTTCCTCACCACAGACCGCAAAAAAACGAGTGCGGCCGTAAAGCCCCGTGGACCGCACTGGCGGGTTCAAAGATCTGCAGCTTCTCTAAGCCTACGACAGCTATGTTTTAAGCTTAACGCATTCTGGAACCTACCCGAAACGCACCCGAGCCCTCGGGACGTCAAACCAAAAGTGCATACTAATTCAATAACATCATATGTAACTACTCGTGCAATCACATCTACAAAATAACATGTAAAACCATGAATTAAACCACAAAACTCATCATTCTCATCAAAAACACTCAAAGTCCATAACTCTTCAACCGAAAGTCCAACTCACGTCAAATAGACTCCATTTTTTACCAAATTTCACAATTATCATTCAAATACTATAACAAATTTGTCCTGGGCTCCGAAAAAAAAATACCAGTCCGATAATAATGGTTTCAAACATTAATTTATTCTTTGTTTTTTGATAATTCAACTGTAATTTCTTTAAAAAATTAATTTCAAAGGCTTGGGACCTCGGAATTCTTTTTCGGAAATATGCCAAGGTCCTATTTTTAGTGTGGACCTCCTAGGATCATCGGAACACGAATCTGGGTTGTTTGCTCAAAATATTGACCAAAGTAACATAAATAAAAATTTTAATGCTTGAACTTTTCTATTTCTCATCTTTTTACATAGAAGGCTTTCCGGATATAGGTCCGGACCATGCACACAAATCAAGGTACGGTGAAAAGGAGATTTTTTAGGCCTCGAAACACTTAATTTGTTTCTAAAATAGGTGATGAACTTTTTAGTCATCACACTATATTATTATTAATCTTAATGTTTAGAGTGCTGGCCAGTTCTGTTTGGGTGGCCGATGGTACATTTGAGGAAAAGAGGATCTTTGATTTAGAAAAATTTATTCTCTGGCCAAACTGGAGTGATATAAAATTTAATATGTTTATGATAGAAGTTTCCCTAGTATTATCCGCTAGTGCCAGAGAATAAGGTCATCCGCAAAAAGAATGTGTGAAAGGGTTGGGTAATTTCTACTCAATTTGATGGGTTTTTAATTCAAGATATCTACCTCATAGTCAATGCATCTTGTTAGTGGTTAGATACAGATAATGAAGAGGTATGGAGAGAGCGGTGACCTTGTTGAATGCCTCTAGATGACTCAAAACATTCTATAGGTGTGCCATTTGCAATGATTAAAGTTGTGGTTGTGGATATGCAATTCATGATGAGTGTTATTAGATAGTCTGGAAAATTTTGTGCGTGTAAGAAGCTCCTAATGAATGTCCATTCAAGCCTATCCAAAGTCTTTTCAAGGTCAACTTTTAGCATCATCTTCCTAGTTCGCCAGTGTAGTGCTTGAAGGAGTGGATTGCCTCTTGGACAATAATTGCATTGTCAATTACTCTCATACATGGAATAAAGATACATTGGTTAGGACTAATAATTTTATTGAGGAAAGGGCGCATAAGGTGTATAATGATCTTTGTAATAGTCTTGTAGATGGTGTTACATAAGCTGATGGGTCTGTATTGAAAGATATTTTGAGGGCTCTTGACGTTGGAAATTAAAAGCTTTTGTGCATGTATCAATAATAGATGACTTTGTGTCTGACCAATATTTCTGGAAGAAAATTGGGTGAACGCCATCAGGACCTAGTACCTTTAAAGGTTTAAAGGATTTTGTAGCATGATGGATTTCAGGGATTATGAAAGGTGTGCTGAGTGTTTCTTTATCATTATCTAAGTGAATGTGTAGTAGGCTTGGGTTGGGTTCCATTCCTGTAATAATGATATTTATTCCTTGAGGGTCAAAAGTCCAATTACCCACACCTTTATTAAGCCCTACTATACTGTATTTCCGGCTTATTTGAATAGTGAATATATGGAAAAAAGATTGTTGGAATCTCCATCATTAAGCCACTGAACTATTGATTTTAATTTCCAAAACTCTTGTTTGTTTTGAAGGAGTATATTATATTCTTGTACTCCATCATTAAGCCACTGTTGGAAAAGTCAACCGAATATTGACTTATGAGTTAGAGGGCTCAGAATGGATTTTCGAAGATTCGACTAGTTTTGGGTGATGATTTGTGACTTAGGAGTGCAATCGGAATAGAATTTGGAGGTGTTGTGTAGAATTAGGCTTGAATTGGCTACATTTAAATTTTGACGAATTCCGATTGGTACGTAAGATTTTGCTTAGGGGGTCAGAATGGAATTTCGACAGTTGCAGTAGCTCCGTTAGGTGATTTTGGATATGTGTGAAAAGTTTCAGGTCATTCGGAGGTGTTAGGTAGAGTTTTTGATCAAATGCAAGTTTTTGAAGTTTTAGTTTGATTTAGGCTTTAATCCGCGGTAATTTGATGATTTTTATGTTTATGACAGCGTTTTATGCTACGAGCAAGTTTGAATGAAGTAATAGAATATATTTGTACGTTTGGTTGAGGTCCCAAGGGCCTCGGGGTGATTTCTGATGGCTAACGGGGAATTTAGGATAAGTAAGTGCAGCAGCAAAATGCAACAGAGAATTTACTCTATGCGATCACATAGGTACGTCTGTGATCGCATCGAAGGTTTTGGAGGGACCATAGATTTTCTCTATGCGATCGCGTGAGAGTCTATGCGATCGCATAGGTTTGGATATTTGTTCAGTGTGTTCGCACTCCAGGTAATGCGATCGCATAGTGCAATTTGGACTTGGTGTCCCTGGAAACTTTTGTTCTATGCGAATGCAGGGAAGGTTATGCAATCGCGTAGAAGAGGCAGGTTGTGCCTTGCGATTGCAGAGCTTGTCATGTGATCGCATAAGTGGAATTTTAGGGGGTTTTGACTTTGGCCTATGCGATCGCAATGGGGTGGATGCGATCGCATAGAGGAATACCTGGGCGGACAGAATATTTTAAGGGTTAATTCATCCGCGGCCCACTTAATATTTCCACCATTTTTACTCATCCAAGAGAGCTTTTTGAGCGATTTGAAGAGTGTTTTCAATGGGTATTGATTGGAGGTAAGTCTCGTGACTTATAAACACCATTTTAGTGAAATATTAACACTCGAATTCATGAAAATTGGTTGAAATTTTGAAGAACTAAGGCTTGGTTTTTGAAAATGAATTTTTAGGATGTGAAAGGCCATTTGACCTCCATTTTTGACAAAACGTATATGTACAGACTCGTGGCGAGACGAGGAATCTGTTGATGTGATTTTCGGAATTTTTCAAGAAGTGGTCCCGGGGATTGGATTTTAATAATTTCATGAATTTTAGTACTTTTCGAGTATTTTTGATTGGGTTATGTTTCTTTAGCCCATATTAATGTATTCTTTGTGATTTTGAGAAGATTCAACGCACGAGGAGGTCGATACAATAAGAAAAAGCATTGCGGACCAGTCTACGATCGGTTAGAGGTGAATAGTTTGTATAGATGATGGGCTGAGGGTTTGAAACCCCGATTTATCATATTGTTATGCTATGTTAGGGCGGTGCTCGCACCCCATGGCAGGTGCGGGATTTTTTATGGCTGGGAATTGTGACTTATATTTTCCATGTTTGGGGCCTTGTGTCGATCTGTAGCATCGGTCTAGAATGAATATCATTGTGGTAACATGATTTGTATAATTATTGATCTCAGTCTTGTGTTTAATCACTGTTATGAAATGTAAGTCACCTTTTTCCTGAAGTTAAATAACTAAATTATATTATTCTTAATATTGGAAATTGAGAAATTAATTGAATCTATTATGTGACTCATACGCATACCATGGACTGAGTATGGATCGGACTGCATGCCGCAGCAGTGAGATGATGATATTTTTCTTGGGCTGTAGGAGCCCCGCCGGAGTCCGTACACACCCTAGTGAGCACAGTTGACGTTAAACGGATCGGGATGTACGCCGCAGCGGGTCATGTGCATTACATTGCTTTCTTGCATTATACTTGACTGATATACTTGTTATTGCTTTGTTGTTGGTTCGTAGTTAAGGTGTCGTACTTTTAGTTTTAGCTTTACTTTGTGGAATTTCGTGGATTTATTACCTTCAGACATTTTATATGCCTATTACTCATTGAGTCGGTAGTACTCACCCCTACTCCCTGCACCTTGTGTGCAGATTCAGGTGCGCCGGAGGCTTAGCTGAGCAATTGCTGTCTCTAGAGCTTATTAGAGTTGTTGAAGTAGCTGCCTGACGTTCACATGACCTGACTTCTTTTACTTATTATAGTTCCATATATTATTATATTACCAGAATTGTGTATTTTCTCTCAGATATTTTTATTCGGTTTGTTTTAGAGGCTCTCGACTCGTGACCCCAGATCCTATCGGAGTACTTTATCAGTTGTCCTCCGTATTATCTTACCATAAATATTGGAGTATTATTCTAAATCTATTAAATATTCCTTAATATTGCCAGTTTTTTAGACTTGTTGTCGATTAATAGCGATCATCGGTCAAGCTTGCCTAGCTTTAGGGTTGGGCACCATCATGAACGAGTTTGAGTTGTGACAAGTTGGTATAAGATCCTAGGTTACTAGGCCTCACGAGTCCTAAGCCGGTTTAGTATAGTCTCACGGATCGGTACGTAGATGTCTCTATCTATCCTCGGGAGGCTACAGAACCTCTAGGAAAAACTTCACCTTCTTGAAATCTAATCATGCATCCTTGATTCAACTTGAAAGAGTAACTGTTGAAATTCCTTTAAACGTGTTCGTATGCGCGCATGAGCGCTCAGCATTATATGTGCTTCGATGGCTTGTGATTCCCCGATTGAGGGGTGAGATGTAATCTTTGTGAGGTTGATGTTGGGCCAGTCTGGAGGACTTGTGGCCGGATCTTTCCTAGGGCTTGAGCACTGAGGTGCTGATCGTGTGAGCAAGTGTTTTAAACTTAGATGTTTGATATTGTTGCTATTTGCCGTAATGGCAGTTTGGTATCCATGTGATGAGTATGTTAGTACTGTGAGATGCAATTATATGATTTGGTAGTGATGAAGAAGTCTGCTGGATAATAGATGAACTGTCAAGTGATTTGTTTCATATTATGGTCCGATGAGTAGCCCGAGTTATGGGAGCCTGAAGAATCTTTTCTAGTCTCCTAGTGGGAGTGACGTAAATTGCACGATACGATATGATTTTAGACTGAGGAAGACTAAGTCGTTGTGTAAGGTGTATGACGGTGGAAGGTATACAGAAATGTTATATTGCTGCGAAGCAGGTGGGTTATCTCCTGCGGAGTGATCTGAAGTGATGCGACTCTTATATGTGTATGTTAGAAGATCTCATGTGTAATTGAAAGGTATTTTCTATGTGTTATGATTCGTATAGGTGCAACGATGTCCATGTATTAATTTTTATAATAGAACATGTAGTATTGAGATTAATATTGTTGATATACATTGTGATGCTTCATCAAGTTGTTGACGTGTTGTTAGGATGGTTTTGGTGATTCTCTGGCAGGTGGATAGGCTCAATTACAAAGGAAACTCTACCGAAATTTTTTAAAAATTTGGGACATAGTAAACATTTTGTCGCCTACAGAGTGAGCTTAACTGTTTTGTGAATGAATGCATGAATTGCAGAAGGGTTAAAAATTTTTGATGATTCGTGTTTCCACAAGCTTATGAAAGAGTGAGTTTAATCTCACCATGTATTACGACATCAATAGAGTATATGCATTGTGATATATATGTCTTTGAGCTAAGTTGGGGAGGTTTCTACTGTCTAGGTGATTGTACGGTTATGTACTATGTTAGTTCTGATTTGATGCATCCAGGTGAATCAGTTCTGGTTTCAGAAATTGAGCCGAGGGTGGCATGATTGAAGCAAAATTTCGACAAAGGCTATATGGTTCTTAGTATATGTGAGAATAATATGATGTTTTGATTTATTGATAAAGAATGCTTAGGGTAAAGATAAGGAAGTGGTTTGGTTGTATCGGAATAAGGTCATGTCCTGAGGTGTCAGATTGCTGATAAGGCACGAGCGGTTCGATTCGTTAAGTCGAGTAATTTGCAGAGTGTATATGAGTGGATGACTCTTGAAAATGGTTTTGATTTGTTCAAGATTATATATGTAGGACTCAGGTGTTTTAAGGTTGAGTAGGTGACCAAGTCAGTGTCTTTATTAGAATAGGTCAAGACTTGTGGTATTTTTACGTTAATTGCGGGATACTATGTGTCAATATCTGGGAAGTAAATGCAGTGGACTTGGATCCGCAGGAAGTTCTTTAAGGTAGGGTATTTTAGAAGGTGGTATTTTTGGGAACGTTTGAGAGAGTATATAGTGGCCTATTGGTCTTAGACAGTGTGGTCTTACGTTCGAGTCTTGTGTGGTAAGCCTGTATTGGCATTGTGGTGCTACAGTAAGAGAGTATATAAAGCTGAAAATGAATCAGAAGGAAATCTAGACAAGTGAAGTAGCTTGTTAGCGGATCGAATCAGTATGGTAAAGATATGATCAATTCCTTGTTTATGTTCGAGGTAATAAGCCCTTACGGGTATTGGGCGACAGAGCTTTTGAGCTTGGACAACTTGCTTAGACTGGTGGAGATAGAAGGATTTAGTCCTGCCAGTTTAGCTTGTTGTTAGGAAAAAGGAGATGGAGTTCTAAGGTTATCCTAGTATGGATGGTATGTGCGGTCTATTGTGGAGGATTGGGATTTGTGTGTGTAGTGTACAGTTCAGTTCGAAATGGGAAGTCATCAAATTCTTAAGCAGCACGGGAAGCTGTATGTTATGTAAGAATCGACCCTCAGATGATTAAGGAAAATGGTATTACTATTCTAGTAATTTGCAGGAATATATGTTCAGTAAGAAGGGAAGGTGATGTAAGCTGATAACAAGTCGGTGGGATTGAGGTAGTTTCCTGTTTGACCGACTGTTGACACTTGAGTTTGTTGACGGCACAAGGAAATTTTAGAATATCTTTCGTGGAATGAATGGGTACTTGATGTGCAATATGTATTCATATGGTGGAATGTGGGACCAGGTATAGTGATTTGTGTATTGTATGGAGTTGGAGACAGAGAGTTCTCCGATACACTCTATGTCGCGGTTGTGGATTGTGAGGTTGCAGCATCGTTTAGTGGCACTTAGGATTTGGAGGCTAGAGGGGATCTTTATTTGTTGATACGATAGGCTTTGGATGTTATATTGGGTGTAGATGGGTCTGCTAGGAGATGCCACATGTTGTGTGGCGAGGTGCATCAGGTGATGTAATAGCAACAGTGGGTTGCATTCCAAGGACCAATAGTCGGGTGAGAAGGATTGTTTGACTTGTTTGGGCCTTTGTGGCAAATGTTAGTGCTGAGGTTTTTACCAATTATTCAGTTTTTGTATTGATGTACCTTTTCGGATGCGTTCCTTGTGGCCGGCCATGTCACTAGGCGAGATTGTGGTCTGCATTATTTATTTGGTGTCGGGCAGCGTATCTTACGGCTTTGGCATGAGCTATAGTTGTGGAAGAGGCAGCTTCAGGCTTCTTGGTAGTGAGCTTGCTGGCAAGCTAGTTGGATACGTGTTTAGCTTGGGTTGGCTTGATTAGTATCGAATTGTATTGATAAAGGATGGGCTGATTCGATCGTTATTGGAACTGCTAGTGATCTGCGAAGATCTCAGAGTTGCCTTTCTATGCTGCGAGGCGCTATGATTTTTGGGCAGTGGTACATAAATTGTGGTGCTATCGAGATTCATAGTGGAAGTTGAGTTTTGTAGCTTACACTACCATATGTAGATATGATTATGCATCCAGTGTGCTTTCAACCGATACTCAGTATTTTGTTATAATGAGCAAATTTGGCTCGATGTGCATCTCCCTATGTGAGATATTCGTGTGGATCGGGTGGCACGCTGCCACATGGTATATTATATGGATCAGGTTGTGCACTGCAACAGTGTGATGTTGAGGATAGTTTTCATATGTTACTTTGTATGCCTTGCTTCCTAGTTTCTAAGGAAAGTCTTAATTGGGAGTTTCTCGGCGAATAGCGCATCGCTTGTGTCCCTTCAGGATTGAATGGTGTATATAATTTGCTTCACCATGGGTGTGATGGATTGTTTGGTTTCAAACATCAATCTGTGTGGCTGTCTATTTCAAGCACGGTGACTCGAGGTACGTCATGTGTAACAGTGTTTGTACAGGATCACGCGTTGTGGCGAGGCCACGTGACGTCTTGGCCTTTCAAGGAGGATTCAGGTACTCTATTTCCTATGATGTGAGGCGGGGTCTCCTCCTTGTGTTGTGATGGTACTGGTGAGCTTGAGATACAGCTCTTTCGTTGAGGCAATATCAAGGTTTGAGTATATTCAAGTCATTCCTTATTGGTGCGCGTGTTAAGCAAGCGAGGCTTAGGCCGGTGAAAAGGTGTCATATCACCAAAATGTTATGTAGGATTCGAGGTGATCGTCAGAGTCATTAATGAATACAAACGGATTTGGTTGCAGCTTGTTAGAAGGTTAATATATAGGTTCGACTCAAAAATCTGTTGTGACAGTAATCTAAAGGGAAGTGACTTCATGAATGGTTGATTTGAGAGATTGTTTCTCTGACGACCCGACCCATCGTCTCATGAGTTACTGCCCAATTTGTCCCATTTCCTACTTCCTCATGCTTCATTATCGGTATTGGGTGGATTAAAATTTATTTGGAGCAATTTTTATAATAAATGAGACAATTAGTCTGTTTAATGAAGGATTACTTTGGAAAAGTCAAGTGGAAGTTGACTTGTGATTTAGAGGGCTCGTAATTGAATTTGGATGATTCGGTTAGCTCCGGGTGATGATTTAAGGCTTAGGAGCGCAATCAGAAATAATTTTAGAGGTCTGGTGAAGAAGTTAGCCTATTTTTTGCGATTTCTGGCTGATAGGTGAAATTTTTATTCGAGAGTCAGAATGGAATCTTGAGAGATGTTGTAGCTTCGTTATGTCATTTTGGACTGTGTGCAAAATTTTAAGTCAATCGGACGTGATTTGATAGGCTACGGCATCGGAAATAAAAGTTGGAAGTTCTAATGTTCATAAAGCTTGGATTGGAGGTTGATTCATGATTTTAGCATTGTTTGATGTGATTTGAGGTCTCGAGCAAGTCCGTAATGTATTTTGTGACTGTTTGGTGTCATTGGCCAGGGTCCCACGGGCCTCGGGTGTGTTTCGGATGCCCAAAGGGTCATTTTTGGAAGATTTTTTCCGTTTTGAGCATAAATTTAATGATCTAAAGGTTCAATTTTTGTTCTAAAGATCCAAATTTGATTTCGAGACTTATAGAATTTAAATCATGAATTATAGGACTTATATGGAAATTTTTGTTTAATTTCATCAAGTCGCGATTGGGTTTTTTACTCGAAGTGTGAGTTAATTGTTTAACGAGAGAAATGGGTATTGAACTGGAAAGCGAGCTCCGAATTGAGTTTCGAGTGAAGGGTTGTGTTCATATTATTATTTGTTACTCATATGAAGAAGAATCATATAATTCCTAGTTCGTATGGTGGAGTTAGAGCCATTTTAGTGAAAAATGGTTGAGCTGCAAATTTCTTAAAAGCTGTTGTATTCTTTACAGCAGTGAACAGTACCCGCGCGTGAAAAGTAACCACGTGGGTGAACAGAAATTTCGAACAATCTGGGCAGCGAGTTTATATCCAATTTTGGGTCATTTTTGCACCATTTTCAATCATTTTTAGAGATTTTTTACGGGGATTGAAAGGAGTTTCAACTGAGATCGATTGGAGGAAAGTTTTATGAGTTAAATACATGATTTTATTGAAGAATCATTCTTGAAATCCATGAAAACGTAGCCAAATTATAAGAATTAGAGCTTGAGATTGAAATTCTAAAATAGTGATTTGAGGGGTCAAATGGACTCTGATTTTTGTGAATTTGGTATGTATAGACTCATGGCGAGATAAGGATTGTATTGGTCTAAAAATTTGTGAGTTTCGAGATGTGGGCTCGGGGCTCGGGTTTTGCAAATTTTGTGAATTTTGACATTTCTAGATTTTTTTGATTGGGTATTGTTCCATTAGCATATTGGGATGTATACGCTTTGATTTTGGTTAGATTCGACGCGCGGTTCGAGGTGAGTAATACTTGTAAATGATATCCTGAGGGTTTGGAACCCTGGATTTGCACATCATAGTGATGTATTGAGGTTAATTGCAAGCCGGATAACGGGCGTGGGGTAAAGAACCATTAGGAATTGTGACTTGGTCCATCCCGAGAAATACTTTTACCGTGTTTTCTACTTCTATTAAGCGAAGAATTTATCCTTACATGGATTTAATTGTTACATTTGGGATTCTTGCTAATTATTTGAATCCTTCAGGGATTGATATCATTGTTTGTGCATATGTGTGCATATCATTTTACCTCTGTTACGGTCTTGAAAACTATTTTGTAAACTCAGCCATCTTTCTAAGATTTGAAACTTAAATGATATTCTAAATGATATTTTGGGCTGAGAACTACTGTTTTGAAAATGCCCGAGGGGCTTATAATGATTTACGTACTAAGCATGGATCAGGTTGCATGCCGCAACAGTATTATATGTGCATTTTTGGACTGAGCATGGATCGGGTTGTACGCCTCAGCATTGTTATATTGATATTGAGGCCGAGAGCCTGGTTGATTATAGTGATATTGATATGAGGCCGAGAGCCTAGATTTGATGCCACGAGATGGCTTGATATCGCGCTTGGGTTGTAGGAGCCCCTCCAAAGTCTGTACACACCCCAGTGAGCGTCGTTGATGATAAATAAATGGAGCGGGGCGCACGCCGCAGCGGGTACTAGAGTGTACCGTCATGTGCATTGCATTGCACTCATGCATTGTTCTTATTTTGTAATGTTGTCAAGACATTCAACACTCATATCATTGGCATCCATGCTACTTCTTGCATTGTTTTCCAGATACTCTGGTGTGTTATTTGTTAATGGAGTGTTGTGCGTGAGAGGCTGATGTTGTACTTTGTTAGTTGGGATTGAGCCCGAGAGGCTGATGTTGTAATTTGTGAGTTGGGAGTGAGCCCGCGGAGCTGATACTATACTGAGAGGTTGATATTGAGCCTGAGGGGCAGATTTCTGATTATTCCCTACTTGTTGAACTATTTCTCAATCGTTGAAAAGGAGTATTTTCAAAAAAGGTTTTTACTGAGCCTAGATGTTTTCCAAAGGATTTTCACGATTTTACTATTTCTCCTCAGAAAAGGTTGTACTATTCTATGTAGCATGATGGAGTGCCTTACGTGATTTATTATCGCTCAGTTATTATTTACTCTTATTACTACTGTGTTGGAAGTGCACACTTTACTCCATGCACCTCGCTTGCAGTTGCAGGTATGGTCGCAAGGTAGCGGGTTATTAGAGGATTGCAGAAATGTTATCGAAGCTGAGCCAGATAACCGATAGCGTCCGCGGCACCAGATCTTCTCCCTTATTTTATGCTGTTCATATTAAATTCAGACTTTTTTTCCCATTTTCAAACTTGTAGTTCTTTAGCGAATTCTGTAGTAGCTCATGACTAGTGACACCCCGATGTAGGGCTGTGACGGGATGGTTCCCTATTGTTATTATTGTTTTTCGCACTTTTGATTATGCTAATCATGTTTTAGCTTTATAAATGTTAAATAACTGTTAAAAGGAAGCGTTTGTTTTGTTGACTACCCTTGTCTTCACAAGAGGCACCATCACGACTGGGTTTGGTATTTAGGTCCTGAAAGTTACAATATTATGTGTTTCATTTATTGTTGGTAGTGTATGAAAGTGTTGGAATAAGACCTTGGTTAATTAGAGGTTTTTCCACCGGTATTCGGGTGTTATGGGAAAATATTGTGAATAGTGGCTATCATTTCGAGTGTTGGATTATGTGGTTGGTTGCATGAGTTCACCTAGGGTTGCAAATATGGGTTATTACAGGTGGTTCAGGCTTATACAGAGTATAAATTTGAGGTTCTGATCTTGTGTATGGTTTCAAAAGTGCAATGTGGTTCTACGGTTGTGGTCTAGATAGACTGTGAAAACTTTTGATGTGTTGTATTATCGGGCCTATGTGAGATATGGTGATGTGGTATCACCTCGGATATATGTTTGGTAAGGACATTAAAGTATTTCTTGGCTCCTAGAACAACTTTGGGCCAGCTCGAGGACGAGCGTTTGTTTAAGTTGGGGAGGATGTAACGACCCGACCCGTCGTCACGAGAGTTACTGCATTTTCCCCATTTTATGCTTCTATATGTTTCATTATGTGATTTTGGAGAATTTGAAGTAATTATATAGAATTCGGTTAGAAATGAGACAATTAGTCTCTTTATGAGAATGTTAGTTTGGAAAAGTCAACCAAATGTTGACTTATAAGTTAGAGGGCTCGGAATGGATTTCCGATGATTTGACTAGTTTCACGTCATGATTATTGACTTAAGAGCGCAATCGGAATGGAATTTGGAGGTCCGGTGTAGAATTAGGCTTGGATTGGCTAAGTTTGAATTTTTGCGAATTTCAGTTGATAGGTGAGATTTTGATCAGGGGGTTAGAATTGAACTTTGATAGTTGTAGTAGCTCTGTTAGGTGATTGTGGATATACGTGCAAAGTTTCAGGTCATTCGTATGTGTTTAGGTTGAGTTTTTGATCAAATGCAAGTTTTGGAAGTTTTAGTTTGACTTAGGCTTTAATCCGTGGTAATTTGATGATTTTTATGTTTATGATAGTGTTTTTATACTACGAGCAAGTTTGAATGAAGTAAAAGAATATATTTGTGCATTTGGTTGAGGTCTCAAGGGCCTCAGGGTGATTTCGGATGGCTAACGGGGAATTTAGGATAAGTAAGTGCCGTAGAAAAATGCAACAGAGAATTTACTCTATGCGATCACATAGGTATGTCTGCGATCACATAGAAGGTTTTGGAGGGTCCATAGATTTTACCTATGCAATCGTGTGAGATTCTATGCGATCACATACGTGTGGATCTTTGTTCAGTGTTCACACTCCGGGTGATGCGATCGCGTAGTGCAATTTAGACCTGGGGTCCGTGGCAACTTTTATTCTATGCGGATGCAAGAAAGGTTATGTGATTGCATAGAAGGGGCGGGCTGTGCCTTGCGATCGCAGAGCTTGTCATGCGATCGCATAAGACGAATTTTAGGTGTTCTGGACTTTGTCCTATGCGATCGCAATGGGGTGGATGCGATCGCATAGAGGAATACCTGGGCGGACAGAATGTTTTAATGGTTAATTCATCTGCGGCCAATATTTCCACCATTTTTACTCCTCCAAGAGAGCTTTTTGAGCAATTTGAAGAGTGTTTTCAACGGGTATTGATTGGAGATAAGTCTCTTGACTTAGAAACACCATTATAGTGAAGAATTAACACTCACATTCAAGAAAATAGGTTGAAATTATGAAGAACTAGGGCTTGGTTTTTGAAAATGAATTTTTATTATTTGAAAGGCCATTTGAGCTCCGTTTTCGACAAAACTTATATGTACATACTCATGGCGAGATAAGGAATTCGTTGATATGATTTTCGAAATTTCTCGAGAAGTGGGCCCGGGGATCGGGTTTTAGCAACTTCTTGAATTTTAATACTTTTCGAGTATTTTTATTGGGCTATATTTTTTTAGACCATATTAATATATTCGTTCTTATTTTGACTATATTCGACGCGCGAGGAGGTCGATATAAGAGGAAAAGGCATTGCGGACCAGTCTACGGCCAGTTAGAGGTCAGTATTTTGTATAGATGATGGCCTTGTGGTTTGAAACCCCGGTTTATCACATTGTGACGTTGTGTTAAGGCGTGGCTGGCACCCCATGGCAGGTGGGGGATTGTTTATGACTGGGGATTGTAACTTAGTCCATCTCGAACAAGAACTAAAATATATTGGCGATTGATATGCACCCTGTATTGATTATATCTGGGCTTCTTCCCATGTTTAGGGCCTTGTGCCGATTTGTAGCATGCGTCTAGGATGAACATCATTGTGATAGCAACAACAACAACAACAACAACTACCCAGTATACTCCCACCAGGTGGGGTTTGAGGAGGGTAATATGTAGACAAACCTTACCCCTACCCGAAAGGGCAGAGAGGCTGTTTCCAATCGACCCCCGGCTCATAGGATAAAAGGAAAAACAGCAGTAAAACAAAAACAAAGACAAAAACAAAAACAATAAAGCATTAGTAACTCCAGCAGAAATAGCATAAATAGCGTAAATAATTATCTAAACATACGAAACATAAATACAATCGTATGCATTAATATCATACAGTAACTACCATAACTAACAGTCATAGGGGGGACATAATTGTGATAGCATGATTTTTATAATCATTGATCGCAGTCCTGTGTTTAATCACTGTTATGAAATGCTAAGTCATTTTTTTCCTAAAGTTAAATAACTAAATTATATTATTCTTAATAATTGGAAACTGGAAAATTAATTGAATATGTTATGTGACTCATGTGCATACTGTGGACTGAGTATGGATCGGGCTGAACGACGCAGCAGTGAGATGATGATATTGCGCTTGGGCTGTAGGAGCCCCTCCGGAGTCTATACACACACCCAGTGAGCACCGTCGATGTTAAACGGATCGGGCTGTACGCCGTAGTGGGTCATGTGAATTGCTTTGCATTCTTGCATTATACTTGACTGATATACTTGTTATTTCTTTGATCTTTGTTCGTAGTTAAGGTGTCGGACTGTTAGTTTTAGCTTTTCTTTGTGGCATTTCGTGGATTTTTACCTTCAAACATTTTATATGCTTATTACTCACTGAGTCGGTAGTACTCACCGCTACTCCTTGCACCTTGTGTGCAGCTTCAGGTGTACCGGAGGCTTAGATGAGCAGTCGCTGTCTGTAGAGCTTATCAAAGTTGTTGAAGTAGTTGCCTAACGTTCGCAGGATCTGATTACTCTTCCTTATTTCAGTTCCATATATTATTATATTTCCAGACTTATGTATTTTCGTTCAGATTATTTGATTTTTTTGGAGGCTCTAGACTCGTGACTACAGATCCTATGGGAGTACTTTATTAGTTGTTCGGATTTCTCTGTATTATCTTACTATAAATATTGGAATATTATTCTAAAGCTATTACATTTTTCTTAAAATTGCCGGTTTTTAGACTTGTTGTCGAATTGAGAGCGATCGTCGGTCAGGCTTGCCTAGCTTTAGGGTTGGCCGCCATCACGACCGGGTTTGAGTCGTGACACTTACGCTAGGAGTAACTTGTAAGGTCTATGAAGAATGAAGATGAAGCAACTGAAGAGTGGGGTTGATAGAGAAAGAATAAGAGAGACTGAACTGAAGCCCTAGCATTTGTATATACATAAGGATAAAGTCGTAACTTTATTAGTTCTTACTGGGTTATCGGTTAACCCATTAACAAAATTGGCAAACCGAGGTCCGAACCGATAACCCAATAATAAAAATAATACTAAACCGTTACGAATTGTTAACCCAATAACCCAATACCAATAACCCAATAAATAATTAATGGTTCGAGTTATCAGTTTTACCCGATATATGCCCAGCCCTATCGTGGCCCCACAAACCCCAAATCTATCATATCAATAGTAAAAATCCGCACTTATAACGTAGAGTTTTAGAATAAAATAGTTCAGTTATATTAAATTTTTTTGTAATAGGAATTAACAAGGAGCGATGCTATTCGGCCAAACTCAGCGTGGCCCAAAAATGACCACACCCGTGAAATACCAGTAAAGCCCTTGTTTTTCCGTTTGGCTTAATAGCCTTTTTTTCCCTCCAAAATTAGTTAATAACTTTTGATTATTCCAAAACATTGATCCCATAAATCATCATTCTGTCAGCATACCGATGAGAAGCCTTCGTATATGCTGATGGCAGCCTTCGTATATATGCTCAAGTTGTATTTTTTTAAATATAATTACATTTTTTAAAATATAATTACGTAATTTTGTTAAATACAATTACGTATTTTTTTAATTAAATGCAATTCAAACGGATGTGAAGATCAAAGGCCTATTATGTATATATCATGCCATATACTTATGTTAAAATAGCTTTCATTAAACACATAATTCACGAAACTTCCCTTAAACTAAACATGAATACTAACCGAAAAACTAGTTTGGATCCATTAAACACGAATAATAGTGATCAACTAAGGAATGCATTACATATATCATTAGGGCTGAATTCAGATGACAGTTTGATGAACAAAGATGAATCGATCGACATTGATTCAGACGTCAACTTCAATGACGGAGAAAATCATGTTGACAATTCTGCTGCTCATGATAATGATGATGATGATTATGACGGCCATTATTTAGAGGAAGAGGAAGAAGTTGGAGAGGATAGGGAAAAGCCTAATGAGTTTAGTGAAGAAGAACTCATACCTGGTCCAATTACTGGGATGCGGCTCAGTAGTAAGGATGTTCTGTTTGATATTTACAAAGAACATGCAAGATTATCAGGTTTTTGCATTGTCAAAAGAACATCCAACAAAAAAGGTGGTGATATTGTTAGGTAAGTGCAATTTGGTTGTGATAGGTCTAGGAAACCAAGGAATAAGCATGTTACCAAGAGGACGAACTGTCGTGCCAAAATAAATGGAATTTTGGAGAATAATGGTTCATGGCGTGTTTCAAAGGTGGTAAAAAAATATAATCATCAACTGGCACCAGCTTTATCACGATTGATGTCTTGACACACTTCGCTTAGCAAGTCTCTTAAGAGAACTCTTGCAACCAAAGATATTGCTGGCTTAAGACCCTCAAAAAAAAATATTAGAGTCGCTGAAGTACTTGTTGGTGGCCCCAAAAATCTGGGTTGTACACCATAGGACTGTAGAAATTATATGTTGAAGGTAGAAAGCTTCAGTTGCAAGAAGGGGATGCACAATCATTACACAAGTTCTTCAGCGACATGCAACAAACGATAGGGAATTTTACTACTCCGTAGATGTGGATAGTTTTGGTCAAATTCGTAATGTCGTATGGATTCATTCACACTCTAAGGTTGAATTTGAGGAGTTCGATGATGTAAAATGCATTGAAACCACATACCTTGTGAATCGATACAATATGCCATTTTCTTCATTTGTTGGTGTCAATCAGCATAGGCAGTCCATACTTTTGGGATGTACTCTTATGTCTAGTGAGGATATAGCGAGTTACAAAATGCTGATATCTACATGGCTTGGGGCTCTAAAAAATATTCATCTATTAGCTATCATGACTGACCAATGTGATAGTATTAAGGCTGCCATCAGTGCTGTGATGCCAAATACAATACATAGATATTGTATATGGCACATCTTCGCAAAGTTGCCTACAAAGCTAAGCAGAGTTCTTGATGCAAAGATTGCAAAGGCAGAATTTAAGGCTTTAGTCCTTGATAGCATTAACGTTGCTGAGTTTGAGAGACGATGGACTGATTTTATTGAAAAATAAATTAAAGGAAAGGGATTGGTTTTATAAGCTTTATCTGGACAAGGAGAAATGGATTCTGGTATACGTAAATGACCATTTTTGGGCTGGGATGTTGTCCACACAAAGAAGTGAAGGAATGCATGCTTTCTTTGAGCGATTCTTCACCTGTCAAAGCACTTTGAAGCTATTTGTTCAGCAATATGAGTTAGCCATAAGAGCTAAGTTCGAGAAAGAATTGGAAGCTGAATATAGGTCAAGGTGCTTTGAACAAAAATGTTTATTTGAATTTGCATGGGAGGAAAAATTTCAAACATGTTATAGTTGTGAAGTGTATGAATTTTTTCAAGTACAGTTAAGTAAACTGTACCACTGTGAAATCAGCTCCCCTGAAGACCATCAAGCAACAGTTGGGGTGGAGAATTACATTATCTCAGATTATTCGTTCAGGAGTTTTAACACTATAGATCCATTTGTATTCACGGTTGAATATATACCTATTGGCGAATATCTAAGTTGCAGCTACAAGTGGTTTGAAACAAGATGTATTCTATGCTGCCATATACTTAAGGTGTTGTCTCATAATAGGATTAATAACGTTAATGAGAGGTATATATTGAGAAGGTGGAGAAAAGATTTCATCCGTACTTGAAATGTTTCTTTCTTGAAGGTTACCCACGGATGACTTCTGAATACATGATGTACCGGGAACTATTAAAGCATTTTGACCGGGTTTGTGATATTGCATTAGACATTTAAGTGATGAGGCGATATATTAAGTATCATTTGAACAGATTGGAGCATGACCTTTTGAATATGGATGATGATCAAATGATAATTCCATATTGGGAATTTGAAGACACACCTGATGGTTAGGGTGAGGGTGGGGGTGGGGGGTGAGGGTGAGGGTTATGGTGAAGGAAGAAATATAAGAGATCCTAGATTCGTACCTTCTCGTGGACGTCCAAGGTTGAATAGATATAGAGGGAGAATTGATTAATACTTTAGAAATTCATAAAACCGTGATAGAGACCGTAATAAAGGCCGTGGTAGAGGCCGTGTTAGAGGCCGTGGTAGAGGCCGTGGTAGAAGTGGTTGTAGAAACACTGATAGAGGCCGTGGTAGAGGCCGTGGAAATACTGGGCTAGCATAAGGAATTGAGGTAAATTATAACAAATTATTATTATAGTTTTTTCCAAAAAGTACATTTCTTATTAGTGTTATTTACTCTATACAGCAAGATGATGCAATAGTACAAGCACACATTAGGTTGCCTGATCTTAACAATGAAGCAGACTAGGAGATAGAAGACTTGACTGTTTAGTTTAAGATGATTTAAGATTGACTCTTATTTAATTTGATTTGATATAGATTGTTTTTGAATTTTCTGACGTTGTTTTGTAATAATTTAAACGTGTAATATCATTTTTAAATATTTTTTTCATTTTAATGTTACATCATATTATTAGACTACACTAACAAAAATGTGATTAGAAGTGAAAGACTTCATAATCAGTTCAAACTAGGGCTCGTCTGGTTGAGGAGAGGCATCCATAGTTTTGGTTGATGTTAGTTGAATTGCATTTATTTCAGGGAAAATTTGGTATTAGTTGACCTTGCATTTATTTTTGGTTACCACCCCTATATTGAACTAAAAACTATTCACATTCCAACTATATAGTTAGGGTTTGTAGTTAGGGTAATGAAATGATACCAAGTGATATACCAATTTGATAACTGGCAAAGGTAGGAAAATCAAAAGACCACGAAATTAAAATACACATTACATAACCAAACTGGAAAATAAAAGCACATTTTTCCGATTAAAAAAAACTTACAAAAGTTAAAAACAACACAAACTGGGAAGACAAAATATAACTAACCAATTTCAACGGGATCTTGGAGAGTTCCTCGGCCTGTCAACAAAATCAAAGTTAATTAACCAACCCCGATTGATGTTATTTTCCATCACAAAATATTTCCAACCGTCTTTGAACCATCTCCGCTCACCCATGTTATTTTCCATAAACCAAGGTTGTCCATCATAGTGAAGAACAGATGAGCTATGTGATTCAAGAGGGTATTCGTACAAATGTTTTGGAATATGCTGCAAACAAAAAGAAAAAAATTGAAATAATGCAATATGTATACTTTTGGTTGAGAGATTAATTAAAAAATAGTTTTTTTGGTATTTTATTAGAACCAGATCTGTTTGTTTCAAACTGGATTTGGTTGAAACTCAATGTTTTTATGTTACTTGGTTGGTTGAGAGATTAATTTTTAAAAAATTAGAAAAACAATTTCTTTGATATTTTATTACAACCAAATCTGTTTGTTTTAAACTGGATTTGGTTGAAACTCATTTTTTTGTTGAAACCAGATCTGCCCCTCTTCAAAAACCAAATCGAAACATCACTTAGTTTGTTTCTGATTCTTTTGCAAAACCAAGTCGAAAATCACAAGCATTTAAAAAACAGAATTTTAAATGAAAAAAGAGCTCATTAACCATATTGTATTATGTATGAATCCTTCATGAGAACTTCAAAAGATGGATTCATATCTTTGTCAGATGGGGATCACTTGGTTCAAGGGTTTTGGTAAGAGTTATGGTTTAAATGTTATGTGTTGTTGGGTATGGAGTTTGAGATCCGATGGACTATTATATATATATATATATATATATAGTGGTTGGGTATGGACTATTATATAGAGTGGTTGGGTATGAACTATTAAATATTTCTAGAATTTGATCTATTTATTTTGCATGAATTTGAAAAGAATATCCTTTAACTATATCTATTAAAAATTGTTACTATTTATATGACCTAATGTTAAATATAAAATTACGGATATTTTGTTACTCCATATACTTTTATCATATCTTCTCAAAGATTTATAAATTAATAAAAATAACTTACTATATGAGAAATGACATTAGGTCATTTAGTGAATTTTGTTTGTAGGTTAACACAAAGCCATTAGATTTGGTAGGATATGTCACGACCCGGATTTTCCCACCATCGGGAGTCGTGATGGCGCCTACTGTCGAAGCTAGGTAAGCCAACCTTTATAATCATTTTCACAAAACTTAAATGTAGAACAAGTTAAATACTAAAATAATTAATTAAAACATGCGGAAATCTTTTAACAACAATAGCGAAAACAAAATGCGAAAACTAACAACTTGTCTCTACCCAGTATCTAGTGTCAATACTCATGGACGACTAAGAGTACTAAAGCTATAGTCTGAAAGAAATACATCATATGTCTGTTTTGATAAAATAAAAACAAACTAGAAAAGATAGAAGAGGCTCGGGGCCCATGAACGCCAGCGAACTACCTCAGAATCTCTGGACTGAAGGATCGCCCACTAACTACTGCTGCGGTCCGTAGGCTGGGTCCTGATCTGTGCACAAAAAGGCACAGAAGAGTAGTATCAGCACAACCGACCCCATTTGGTGGTACGTGCCTGGCCTAACCCCGGCGAAGTAGTGATGAGGCTAGACACGACTATCATATAAACCTATGCATTTCAACATATAAGGGCAATAGAATGGGATACATGCATTTAAACAAATAAAAGGGAGGGGATCATGCCGTGGGGTATAACAGTTCAATTATCTAATCAACAACTACAAAGGAATGGAAACGGTATAATAAACATCAATAAGAGGAAACCAGTAAATCAAATGTTGCACGGTACCACCCATTGTGATTTTACTCTCGTCCTCACCAAGATAATCAATTAAAGTGTACGACATCACCCATCGTACTTTATCACTCTTCCTCACCCAATCAATAGCATAAAGCGGTTACTCGGCATCATCCATCGTGATTTATCACTCTTCCTCACCCAGTCCATAGTATGGAGTAGATCAACGGTTGCACGGCATCACCATCGTGCTTTAATCAAACGTTGCACGGCATCACCCATCGTGCTTTATCACTCCCCCTCCCCCAATCAATAGCATAAAGTGGTTACATGGCATCACCCATCGTGCTTTATCACTCATGCTCAATAAAACAACATTCAAAAATAATAGGGAGAAGGTATGAATAAAACTGCAATAGTAATAACCCCTGCAAGGGGAATACAACCTAACAATGAGTCCAGGCAAGGGAAAACAGCTCAACAACAAGTCTCGGCAAGGGAAAACAACTCAACAATAAGTCCCAGCAAGGGAAAACAGCTCAACAATATGTCCCGGCAAGGGAGAAAAGTACAAAAATTTCCTTCTTTAGTTTATTTGCTTATCAACTATCACATTATAGTTCATTTAACAAGTAATTATCACAATTTTTCACTTCTTTCGAAATTCTAATAGCAAATACGACTCACAATCATACTAGACTTGGGCGCATGGGTAACTGTCACCATACCTATACACGGACTCTACATAGCACATAACAAACATTATCCTAATCATATTCCCTCAAGCCAAAGTTAGATCATACACTTACCTCGAAGAAGGCAAAAAACAACAGTACTCGCAATTGCGATAAATAAAGTCGCAATTACGAAGAAGGCACAAATGGGACGGGCATCGCATTTGCGAGAATATCTTCATATTTGCGTAGACTGGATGAAAAGGGGATATTCTTATTTGCAAGATTGGATTCGCATTTGCGAAGCCTGGATGCAAGGGAAAGGGGGTCGCATTTGCGAGATTGACTTCGCATTTGCGAAGTCTGGCCAAACAAGGGGGGTTCGCAATTGCGAGATCTTTTGTCGTATTTGCAAAAAAGCAGGCAAGAAAAGGGGGTTCGCATTTGTGAAATAAGTCTTCGCAAATGCGAAGACTGCAGACACCAGCAGTTAAAAATGTTTCAAATGAGCCTAACACCTATCTGAAACTCACCCGAGCCCTCGGGGCTCCAACCTAAACATGCACACAACCTATCCTACTAACTTAATCGTGCGACCAAATAGCCAAAATAACATCAAAATCAAAGAATGAACCTCCAAAACTCATGATTTTTGTTTCAAAGTTAAAAACTTTCAAACTTTCAACTTTTAGTACGAAACACGTCAAACGACGTCCGTTTTAAACCAAAGATAGCGCTTAATGCTCATTTACGACTTATACCGGGTGTCGGAACCAAAATACCAGCCAAATACCATCGCTGTTGATCAAATTTTCATTTTTATTTTTTCTTTAGCATTTTCAAAAACAATTTCAAATAAAGCTCCGTTCTCGAGCCTGGGACCTCGGATTTCGATTCCGGAAATACGCCCGAGTCCTAAATTTCTTCACGGACCCTCTGAGACAGTCACATCATGAGTCCGGGTCCATTTACCCAAAACCTTGACCAAAGTCAACTATAGCAATATTATTATTAAAATTCATAGTTTTCAACACAGAATTCAAATATTTTCACATAAACATTTTCCGGCTTTACGCCCGGACTGCACACGCAAATCGAGACAACCAATTAAGGGGTTTTCCAAGGCCTCAGAAGTGCAAAGAAAGGGAGAATTACGGTGATAACCCTTTGGGTCATCACATCCTCCACCTCTAAAACAATCGTTCGTCCTCGAACGGACAAAAGAAGGAAATACCTGAGTCGCGGAATAGATGGGGATAACGACTCCGCATATCAGACTCGGACTCCCAGGTCGATGCCTCAGTAGGTTGAGCTCTCCACTGAACATGCACTGAAGGAAACTCTGCTACCTCAACTGTCGAATCTGCCGGTCTAAAATAGCCACCGTCTCCTCCTTATATGACAGACCCTTGTCCAGTTGGACAGTACTAAAATCTAACACGTGGGTGGGATCATCGTATACTTCCGAACCTTGGATACATGAAAACTGGATGCACAGCTGAGAAGCTAGGCGGCAACGCAAGCCTATAAGCCATATTTCCCACACTGTCAAGAATCTCAATTGGCCAATATACCTAGGGCTAAGCTTGACCTTCTTCACGAACCTTATCACGCCCTTCATAGGTGATACACGAAGAAATACCCACTCACCAACCATGAAAGAAACATCCTAGACCTTACGATATGCAAAACTCGTTTGCCTAGACTGAGCTGACCGAAGTTTGTCCCAAATGATCTTGAGCTTATCCAAAGCCTCATGTACCAAATTTGTACCCATTAACCTAGCCTCTCCCGGCTCAAACCATCCGACTTGCGACTGAAATTGCCTACCATACAATGCCTCATACGGGGCCATGTGAATGCTGGACTAGTAGCTGTTGTTGTAGGCAAACTCTGCTAAAGGCAAGAACTGGTCCCATGAGCCTCCAAAATCATTAACGCAGGCTCAGATCATATCCTCAAGAATCTAAATATTCCTCTCGGACTGACCGTTCCTCTGGGGGAGAAATGTTGTACTCAATCGGACCTGGGTGCCCAACTCATGATGTAACACTCTCCAGAAATGCGAGGTAAACTGCGGAGCCCGGTCCGAAATAATAGATATGGGCACCCCATGAAGGCGAACGATCTCTCTAATGTAAATCTCAGCATATCTCTCGGATGAATAGGTAGTGGAAATTGGATAAAATGCACTGACTTACTTAGCCTATCAACAATAAACCATATAGCATCAAACTTCTTCCGAGTCATCGGAAGGCCATTAACGAAATCCATGGTGATTCTCTCCCATTTCCACTCGGGAAGCTCAATCCTCTGAAATAACCCACCAGGCCTCTGATGCTCGTACTTAACCTACTGACAATTTAGACAACGAGCCACATATGCAACAATGTCTTTCTTCATCCTATGCCACCAATAATGTTGTCTCAAATCTTGGTACAACTTCGCGGCGCTCGGGTGAATGGAATACCGAGAAAAGTGGGCCTCCGCTAAGATCAACTCTCAAATACCATCAACATTGGGCACATAAACGCTCCCCTACAACCTCAATACGCCATCATCTCCCAAAGTCATCTCATTGGCACCTCCCCCATGCACCGAAACAAATGGGGATCACCAAATTGCCGCTCCCTGATACGCTCCACCAATGACAAACGAGAAACCGCGCAAGCTAACACCCTGTTGGGCTCAGAAATATCCTATCTCACAAATCTATTGGCCAAGGCCTGAAAATCCAAGGGAAGCGGTCTCTGGCTGACCGGAATATAGGCAAGGCTACCCCTGCTGGCAGACTTTCTCCTCAATGCATCGACCACCACATTGGCCTTCCTCGGGAGGTATAAGGTGCAACATCATAGTCTTTCGACAACTCCAACCACCTCCGATGTCTCAAATTCAACTCCTTCTGCTTGAACAAGTACTGAAGGTTCTTGTGATCCGTGTACACCTCACACGTTACACCATACATATAATGCCTCCAGATCTTCAAGGCAAGAACAATGGCTGTCAACTCTAGGTCATGAACTGGATAATTCTTCTCGTGGATCTTCAACTTCCTAGAAACATATACTATGACCCTCGCACTCTGCATCAACACTGCGCCAAGCCCAACTCGAGAAGCAACACAATAAACCGTAGGAGATCCTGATCCCATGGGCAAAATCAATCCCGGTGCGGAAAACAATCTTAAGGACACAGAATGCTCTAATCCTCAACTGGTGGTAACAAGATCCCTAATCTATCCTTCAGAAAACACCCTGGTGCTCAGAAGCTGATTGAAACTTATCCTCATCGATCCATCCTTCCTTTATGCAATAACGTTGGGTACGCCCCAAGGCGAAACTCTAGCCTAACAAAACCCTTATCAAGCAAATCCTGAAACTCTTCCATTAATTCTCTGAACTCTCGAGGGGACATGCGATATGATAAAACAAAAATAGGCTGAGTGCCCGGTGCCAGATCAACGAGAAGATCGATATCCCTGTCAGGAAATATGCCTGGCAGGTCTGATGGAAAAACATCGGGGAAGCTCCCAAACAATAGGAACAGAACCAACGGAAGGAATCTCTGCATTGGAGTCACAATCATACGACAATCAAGCTAAGCAATCCTCTCTTAACAATGCGTCAAGCCTACGCATACAATATCACACTGCGATTCGGATAATCTAAAACATGTATCCACTCTAAATGGAGCAAATCGGGTAAATCCAAGGTCACGGTTTTGGTGAGACAATCCCAAAATAGCATGGCACGGGACAACTAATCCATCCCCAATATAACGTCAAAGTCCACCATATCTAGAGCAATAAGTCGACACGGGTCTCCAAATCCTCAAATGCTACCACACATGAACGATGCACTCGATCGACCATTACAAAAATACTCACCGGTATAGATACATATACAGAAATCCCAAGGCCTCACTAGGCATAACCAAATAGAGTGCAAAATAGGACGAAACATATAAATGCTTAGATTCAGGGTCAAATAGCACTGAAGCATCTCTAATACAAATTAAAATGATACCTAGAATGTCTGCATCTGAAGTCCCAACCTCCAAACTGGCCAATGGCTGATCCCTACTGCTGGTAATCTGAACTCCACCTCTAAGACCTCTACCCCCGCCTCTAGCTGGCTGGGTAGGCTGTGGAATCTCCGGTGCCTGGAGCCAAGGATGATAACTCCGATACTGAGAGGTGATCAGAGCTCTAGATTAATATCTGACCATGAGTCTCGGATCACCACAAGCATGGCAGCACCTCGGTTGCTGCGAATGAGCACCCATCAGCCTCGGGCAGCCCCCTTGAGGTGTCTATACTCGCCACACTCGTAACATCTACACACACATTGCAACTGAGGAAGATGGGGCTGGCCCGGTCTGCCACCTGAAGTACCATGAGCAATAGGGGAAATTGGCTGAAAGGACCCGGAACGATGGCCTCTACCATAAGAACCTCTACCTCCAGATGAGGTACCACTAAATAGGCCTGCATGACGGGGCATCTTATATGATCGATGACCGTCTCCCTGTGGCAGTACCAACTATTACTATCACTGACTGGGCGGCCTACGGATCGTCTGCTTCCTGAATTATGGGATGAGGACCCTGCTGTTGTGAACTACTGCAAGCTCGAGGGCAATACTTGGCAATGTGCCTCAGGTCTCTGCAAGTGAAGCAAGCCCTTGGATACTGAGAATATCGAATTGGCTGTTGGGCGAAAGACTGCGACTTAAAACCGTGACCGCCTGGAGTACCATGAGAAGCATGGAGGCTGACTAGAAAGGCCTAGGGGGATGGCCTCTGTCATGTGAATCCCTACCTCCCGATGAAGCACCGCTGAAAGTGGTGGTGAAAAGCTTGGAGACTTGATCAAGTCTCCACAAAGCATCCAAATATATGGCATTCCCGTCTCCGGCCTGAGCTGTAATACCTGCCTGAGCCTCCACCGTGAGCTGAACCAATGGAACATGGGTCCGGGGAGCTACCGTCTCCGGAGTACACGTAGCAGGAGTCTAAACCCCTCCTCCAGCTTGAGAAATGGTTGGTGGTACTGGCAGAAAACCCTCTCTAGCGACACTATCCATAAAACAAGCTATACAGATGAGAGTATCCTAGAGATCCGGGGAAAACATAACCCCTCATGGGACCTGAGCTGGCCCACCGGAGCTGGTGGGGCTGCAACCTCCTCATCAAAGTCAATATGAGGCTCCACCTCTAGGACTGCTGCTCGGGGCTGAGCTCTGCCCCTACCAGGGCCACAGGCATGGACTCGGCCCCTGCCCCTCGCGGGAACTGCTGCTGGGGGCTCAGGGTGCTGCGCAGCAAAAGAAGACGCACGTGTTCTCGCCATCTGAGAAAGAACAGAGTAGAACAACAATCAATATTTGGGAAATAGAATCGCACGACAAGAATGAACCGAGTGAAATTTTCCTAACTCTGTAGCCTCTGGGGATAAATACAGACGTCTCTGTACTGATACCTCAGACTCTACCGAGCATGTCCATGAGTTGTGAGACCCAAGTAACCTAGTGCTCTGATACCAACTTATCACGACCCGAATTTTCCAACCATCGGGAGTCGTGATGGTGCCTACTGTCGAAGCTAGGCAAACAAACCTTTATAATAATATTCACAAAACTTAAATGTAGAACAAGTTAAATACTAAAATAATTAATTAATTTATGCGGAAGTCTTTTAACACCAAAACAAAATACGAAAACTAACAACATGTCTCTACCCAGTATCTGGTGTCACTACTCACGGACGACTAAGAGTATTAAAGCAATAGTCTGAAAGAAATACATCATATGTCTGTTTTGCAAAAATAAAAACAAACTACAAAAGATAGAAGAGACTCAGGGTCGCGAACGCCAGCGAACTACCTCATAATCTCTGGACTGAAGGATCGCCCACTAACTACTGTTGTGGTCCGTAGGCTAGGTCCTGACCTGTGCACAAAAAGGCACAAAAGCGTAGTATCATCATAACTGACCCCATGTGTTGGTAAGTTCCTGGCCTAACCCCGGCGAAGTAGTGATGAGGCTAGACAGGACTATCATATAAACATGTGCATTTCAACATATATGGGCAATAGAAGGGGATACATGAATTTAAACAAATAAAAAGGAGGGGAGCATGTTGTGGGGTATAACAGTTCAATTATCTAATCAACAACAACAAAGGAATGGAAACGGTATAATAAACATCAAAAAGAGGAAACCAGTAAATCAAATGTTGCACGGCACCACCCATCGTGCTTTTACTCTCGTCCTCACAAAGATAATGAATTAAAGTGTACGGCATCAGCCATCGTACTTTATCACTCTTCCTAACCCAATCAATAGCATAAAGCGGTTACACGGCATCACCAATCGTGCTTTATCACTCTTCCGCACCCCGCCCATAGTATGAAGTAGATGAATAGTTGCACGGCATCACACATCGTGGTTTAATCAATGGTTTCAGGGCATCAACCACCGTGCTTTATCACTCTTCGTCACCCAATCAATAGCATAAAGTGGTTACACGGCATCACCCATCGTGTTGTACCGCTTATCCTCACCCAAACAACATTCGCAAATAATAGGGAGAAGGTATGAACGAAACTGCAATAGTAATAACCCCGGAAAGGGGAATACAGCTCAACAATGAGTCCCGCCAAGGGAAAACAGCTCAACAATAAGTCCCGACAAGGGAAAATAGCTCAATAATAAGTCCCGGCAAGGGAAAACAACTCAATAATACGTCCCCGCAAGGGAGAAAAGTACTAAAATTTCCTTTTTTAGTTTATTTGCTTCTCAACTATCACTTTATAGTTCATTTAACAAGTAATTATCACAATTGTTCACTTCTTTCGAAATTCTAATAGCAAATACGACTCACGGTCATACTAGACTCGGGTGCATAGGTAACCATCACCATACCTATACACCAACTCCACATAGCACATAACAAGTATTATTTGTAATTTTATTCCCCTAAGCCAAAGTTAGATCAAACACTTACATCGAAAGCTTCCAAACTCAACTCACACCTCTAGAATAGATTTACTCCTCGAATTCGCCTCGAAACCGGTCGAATCTAAGGACAATTTACTCAAATGTATCAACAAATGCTAGTTAAATCAATTTGAATGCTTAAGAATTAAATGTCCAAAGTTTTACCCAAAATTCCAATAATGCCATCGAGCCCAGGTGGTCAAAACACGTGGTTCAAACCAAGATCGGGTTACCCATTCCCCCACGAGTTCATATATGCAATTTGTTTTAAAATGGACCCCAAATTGAGGTCCAAATCCCCAATTTTATGAAAACCTAGGTTCTACCCCAAATCCTCATTTTCACCCATTGAAAGCTTTGATTTTAAGTTGAAATCATGATAAAAGATGTTAAAGTTTGAATAAATTGAGTAAAAGTTGACTTACAATCGATTTGGGAGAGAAGGAGTCGAGAGAAAATCGCCAATGGAGGTTTGGGTTTTGAAAATACGAAGAATGAAGCTTGAAATTGTTTAAGTATAAGTTGCACAGTTACAGATGTCGCAATTGTGATATGTTGTTCACAATTGCGAAGAAGGAAAAAAAAATGGTGATCGCAATTCCGATAAATAAAGTCGCAATTGTGAAGAAGGCACAAATGGGACGGGCATCGCATTTGCAAGAATATGTTCGCATTTGCGAAGACTGACTGCAAAGGGGGATGTTCACATTTGCAAGATTAGCTTCACATTTGCGAAGCCTGGATGCAAGGGGGGATCACATTTGTGAGATTGACTTCGCATTTGCAAAGACTGGCCAAACAAGAGGGTTCGCAATTGTGAGATCTTTCCTCGCATTTGCGAAGAAGCAGGAAAAAAGGGGGAGTTCGCATTTGCGAAATAATGCGAAGACTTCAGACTAGCAGTAAAAAATGTTTCAAATGAGCCTAACACCTATTCGAAACTCACCCGAGCCCTCGGGGATCCAATCCAAACATGCACACAACCTCAAAAACATAATACGAACTTAATTGTGCGATCAACTCGCCAAAATAACATGAAAATCAAAGAATAAACCTCCAATGATTTTCATTTCAAAGTTCAAAAGTTTCAAACTTTCCACTTTTAGTTCCAAACACGTCAAACGACGTCCATTTTCAACCAAACTCTACAGATAGAGCTTAACGCTCATTTAAGACTTGTACCAAGCATCGGAACCAAAATATGAGCCAGATACCATCACCTTTGATCAAATTTTCATTTTCATTTTTCCTTAAGCATTTTTAAAAATAATTTCACAGAAAATCTCTGTACTCTGCCCTAGGACCTCGGATTTCGATTTCGGGAATACGCTCGGGTCCCAAATTTTCTTACGGACCCTCCGAGACTGTCACGTCACGGGTCCGGGTCCATTTACCCAAAATATTGACCAAAGTCAACTATAGCAATGTTATTATCAAAATTCATAGTTTTTAACACAGAATTCAAATATTTCGACATAAACATTTTCCGTCTTCGCACCTGGACTACGCACGCAAATTGAGGCAACCAAATAAAGGGATTTCAAGGCCTCAGAAGTACAAAGAAAGGGAGAATTACTGTGATGGCTCTATGGGTCGTCACATGATATTTAGTAGACATAATTAGGTGTTCATAGTCTTTAAACTTGTTTCCATTAAACAAGATCACTATCTAAGTTAATGCAAGAGTAGGAAATTCAACTTAAGAAACATACATGGAATTATGAAAGATTTACTTCACAAGAAAATTAAAACTATCCAACAAATATAATTGTCAAAACATGGCATTTAACAAAATTGTTTAAAAAACCACAACTATAACATGTAATAAACCATGCCATGTACCAGAATTTGTCCAAATGCAATTTAACAGAATTATTTTAAAACATCAACTATAACAGGCCTTGATTGTGATTTTTGGAAGAGCCGGAAACTTTTCCACAAGAAGATTCACCAGTTGCATGCGTGGTCTTATCCCTCGAAGACTCCTAATCACAATTTTACTGAGGTTGATGAATGTTGTTTCTACAAAACTTGCTTCCAAATCAATGCTATCACGTACCATTAGTATAGAACAAAGTTCCACCAACAAAATAATTAAAAAAACACCAAATGATTTCAGCACCTAAGAATTCACTATCTTAAGTAAACGTAAGAATATAACCAAATGATTAAGTAATAGAGTAACCTTGATTTCCATAAGTTCTAAACATGGAAAGCTTTTCAACGAAGACAAAGTACAGGCAGCGTAATACAATTCATCGAGATATAGACCAGAAAGGTAAAGATTTTTGACACCGGTAACACGAAAGGAGAGACTAGTTGGTACATCTCCTGCACTTGAAGCCAATAACTAGAAAGAACATCCCGAATAAAAAAGATGGAACATAGATCACAATATAATCCATCCATGAAAAAGCACTAGACTGAAGTTATGAAGCACATTTACCTTGAGGCCATGGTTATCCAAATGGACATGCTCCACCCAGATAAAAAATAAAGAGCCCTAGTATAGTGAGGTATTGCTTCCAAGACAAAGCCTCCCCTAAAAGCAAGCATGGCTTGTGCGAGAAGAGGAACATTTCTTAAACAGATATTCCATGCTCTACATGTGAAGTCAAGGGACTTCAATTTAGGGGCATCAACAAAAATGACACCATCGTGATCATATCGAATCACAAGCACCAATTGCTCGAGCAACGGGCACTAAGAGATGAAGGCTGAAAAGAAATTGTGCTCTATTGAAACATTGTACAGCTTTAGAGCCCTAATTTATAATTCCAATATATATAAATGAATGTCTAAAATGCATCAAAGTTATAGTTGGTTCTTGGTTAAGTAAGTGTATCTATTAAGCAGCCGTCTGGGATCGAATCTCACCTCTAATAGGGTGTATTCTAATTTTTTCCAATCAATCAAATAATTTTTTTATAAAAAAAAAGGTAAACCAGTAGTTACATTTTTATCTTCTTAATTTATATTTGGAAAAAAAGGTTAATCCATTCTTTTTTGTAAAGGTTAAACTAGTAATTACATTTTTTATCTACTTTATTTACATTTTGAAAGAAAAAAGGTTAAACCAATATTTACATTTTGGTTGTAGTAAGGTAATTATATCGTTGTGGTTCGTAGTAATGTCGATCGTTTAGATAATAGCCATTTATAGTAAAGTCACACGTATCGGCCTATAGCAACCATATAAGTCCATTCACTACTATGATTGTAGTAAGGTAATTATATCGTTGTGCTTCATAGTAATGTCTGTCGTGTATAGAAGTTTATAGAAAGGTCATACGTATCGGCCTATAGCAACCATATAAGTCCATTCACTACTATGATTGTAGTAAGGTAATTACATCGTTATGGTTCGTAGTAATGTCGGCCATCTAGATAATAGACGTTTATAGTAAGGTCATACGTATCGGCCTATAGCAACAATATAAGTCCATTCACTACTATGATTGTAGTAAGGTACTTATATCATTGTGGTTCCTAGTAATGTCGGTTGTCTAGATAATAGCCATTTATAGTAAGATCATACGTATCGGCCTATTGAAACCATATAAGTCCATTCACTACTATGACAGTAGTAAGGTAATTATATCGTTGTGGTTCGTAGTAATGTCGGCCGTGTAAACAATAGCCGTTTATTGTAAGGTCATACGTATCGGCCTATAGCAACCATATAAATCCATTCACTACTATGATTGTAGTAAGGTAATTATATCGTTGTGTTCGTAGTAAAGTTGGACGTTTAGATAATAGCTTTTTATAGTAAGGTCATACGTATCGGCCTATAGCAACCGTATAAGTCCATTCAATACTATGATTGTAGTAAGGTAATTATATCGTTGCGGTTCGTACTAATGTCGAACGTGTAGGTAATAGCCGTTTATAGTAAGTTCATATGTATCGGCCTATAGCAACCATATAAGTCCATTCACTACTTGATTGTAGTAAGGTAATTACATCGTTGTGGTTCGTAGTAATCTACGCCGTCTAGATACTAACCGTTTATAATAAGGTCATACGTATCGGCCTATAGCAACAAAATAAGTCCATTCACTACTATGATTGTAGTAAGGTAATTATATCGTTGTGGTTCATAGTAATGTCGGCCATTTAGATAATAGATGTTTATAGTAATGTCATACGTATCGGCGTATAAAAACCATATAAGTCCATTCACCACTATGATTGTAGTAAGGTAATTATATCGTTGTGGTCCGTAGTAATGTCGGCCGTCTAGGTAATAGCAGTTTATTATAAGGTCATGTGTATCGGCCTGTAGCAACTATATAAGTCCATTCACCACTATGATTGTAGTAAGGTAATTTTATCGATATGGTTCGTAGTAATGTCGCCGTCTAGATAATAGGCATTTATAGTAAGGTCATACGTATCGGCCTATAGCAACCATGTAAGTCCATTCACTACTATGATTGTAGTAAGGTAATTATATCGTTGTGTTCGTAGTAAAGTTGGACGTTTAGATAATAGTTGTTTATAGTAAGGTCATACATATCGGCCTATAGAAACCATATAAGTCCATTCAATACAAAGATTGTAGTAAGGTAATTATATCGTTGTGGTTCGTAGTAATGTCGGTTGTGTAGATAGTAGTCATTTATTGTAAGGTCATACGTATCGGCCTATAGCAACCATATAACTCCATTCAATACTATGATAGTAGTAAGGTAATTATATCATTGTGGTTCGTAGTAATATCGGCCATTTGGATAATAGTCGTTCATAGTAAGGCCATACGTATCAGCCTATAGAAACCATATAAGTCCATTCACCACTATGATTGTAGTAAGGTAATTATATCGTTGTGGTTCGTAGTAATGTCAGCCTTCTAGATAATAACTGTTTATAGTAAGGTCAGACGTATCGGCCTATAGCAACCATATAAGTCCATTCAATACTACGATTGTAGTAAGGTAATTATATCGTTGTGGTTCGTAGTAATGTTGGTCGTCTAGATAATAGCCGTTTATGGTAAGGTCATACGTATCGGCCTATAGCAACCATATAAGTCCATTCAATACTATGATTGTAGTAAGGTAATTATATTGTTGTGGTTCGTAGTAATTTCAGCCGTCTTGATAATAGCCGTTTATTGTAAGGTCATATGTATCGGCCTATAGCAACCATATAAGTCCATTCACTACTATGATTGTAGTAAGGTAATTGTATCGTTGTGGTTCGTGGTAATGACAATCGTCTAGATAATAGCCATTTATATTAAGGTCATACGTATTGGCCTATAGCAACCATATAAGTCCATTCAATACTATGATTTTAGTAAGGTAATTATATCGTTGTGGTTCGTAGTAATGTCGACCGTGTAGATAATAGTCGTATATAGTAAGTTCATACGTATCGGCCTATAGCAACCATATAACTCCATTCAATACAATGATTGTAGTAAGGTAATTATATCGTTGCGCTTTGTAGTAATATCAGCCGTTTAGATAATAACCGTTCATAGTAAGGTCATACATATCAGCCTATAGCAACCATATAAGTCCATTCACCACTATGATTGTCGTAAGTTGATTTTATCATTGTGCTTCGTAGTAATGTCAGCCGTCTAGATAATAACCGTTTATAGTAAGATCATATGTATCGGCCTATAGCAACCATATAAGTCCATTTTATACTATGATTGTACTAAGGTAGTTATATCGTTGTGGTTCATAGTAATGTTGGCCGTCTAGATAATAGGCGTTTATAGTAAGGTCATACGAATCGGCCCATAGCAACCATATAAGTCCATTCAATACTATGATTGTAGTAAGTTAATTATATCGTTGTGGTTCGTAGTAATGTCGGCCGTCTAGATAATGGCCGTTTATTGTAAGGTCATACGTATCGGCCTATTGCAACCACATAAGTCCATTCACTAATATGATTGTAGTAAGGTAACACATAAGTCCATTCACTACTATGATTGTAGTAAGGTAATTATATCGTTGTGTTCGTTGTAATGTCGGTTGTCTAGATAATAGCTGTTTATAGTAAGGGTTTACGTATCGGCCTATAGCAACCATATAAGTCCACTCACTACTATGATTGTAGTAAGGTAATTATATCGTTGTGGTTTGAAGTAATGTCGGTCGTCTAGATAATAGCTGTTTATAGTAAGGCCATACGTATTGGCTTATAGCAACCATATAAGTCCATTCGCTACTATGATTGTAGTAAGGTAATTACATCGTTGTGATTCGTAGTAATTTCGGCCGTCTGATAATTGCCATTTATAGTAAGGTCATACGTATCGGCCTATAGAAACAATATAAGTCCATTCGCTAGTATGATTGTAGTAAGGTAATTACATCGATGTGGTTCATAGTAATGTCACGTGTAGATAATACAACGTTGTGATTTTATAATAATTGATCGTCTTTATATTTTCAATATTAAGGTCATACGTATCGGCCTATATCAACCATAAAAGTCCATTCACTAATATTATTGTAATCATATAACCTAAGCTAATTATATCACTATGATTCCTAGTAAACTCGACCTTTTATTTAATAGGTGTCTGTATAACTTCATTAATTAAGGTCATATATATTACCTTATTTATATAAGTAAATGTATATATATATATATATATATATATATATATATATATATATATATATATATATATATATATATATATTCATTATTATTAATTATAGTATAAGGTAAATCATGATACTTTTAGGACTAATGTATTCTAGCTTCTTTTTTTAGGAGGAAAAACAAGAAGACATCTTTTGACTAAAATGTTAAATACAAATTTGTAGGGAAGCAAAGGGAAAATTAAAAATACAGTTAGAGGGAAATTAAAAGTTTTTACTCCTTATATATCTCTTAAACACAAGAACAATATCTCCAACTCTCTAAACAAAATAGATACCATAAAGATGAATGCTAATGTATGGATAAAAGAGATCTATCCATGGATTCGGATGAAGATGTCCAAATCGTACATTAAGCGTCATTTTCTGGTAATTTTATTTTTCTTAAATTTTTATGATTTGATAATTTTTTATTATCCCAACTAGCCATGAACCCTGAACCATATCTATACATTATGTTCTTGCAGTTTATTCCAAAGAGATTATGTGGCTATCTTCCTCCTATCTCGGTAAAAACAATGCTTCGATGTAATGGGAAGGAGTGGGCTGTGATTCTCAAACGTGGTGTTCGTAGAAGACTCGTCAATGGGTAAAAATAATTTACTGTCGACAATAATCTGAAGAAATGGAATGTCCTTCTGTTTGAACTAGTTGAGGCTACATAAGGGGTTGTGATCTTCTCTGTTGAAGAGCTAGGATTAACTAATGCTTGGCTTGATAATTTTATCTCTTTAGTTATATGTAATGACTTCAAATGGATCGTAGTATGCTTTTTATCTTTAGTAAGGGATTAATATGATTGTTCTTTATAATATTATTTGTGGTTTTTCTATTTATTATTTTTATATTTTTTTTATTTCAAGAAGACTAATTTTTTATAAATAGCCAATTAAAATTGGGAAATCATTAAACAATGAAGAAGTCCCCATTGTTTTCTATTATTTTACAAACAAGAACAAGACTACGAAGATTCCTTTTTGTTCCAAAAAAGTTTTAAAATCGACATCAAAACCTAAACGTAAACGTAAACCTAAACGAACCTAAATCAAAAGAGAACGTAAACCTAAAGCTAAACCTAAACCTAAACAACGATTAAATAATCTTTGTAAGGATAGAATATGATGAAGTTACACTAGACATATAGAGTGACCATTGGTTATTTCTCACTTTCCATCAAGGTTGGTTAGTAGGGAGTTATAACCATAATTAACTTCCCCTATTTTATTCAAATATTAATTTAACAACAAAATATAATTATATTAAACTAAAATACTCACGTGGGCCATATTATACAATCTTTACATGGATTAATCAAGTCTTCTAAGGTAAGACTATATGAGATAAAATCTATGAGGTGCACTTCCAGAATTTTAAAAAATAAAATAAAGAGAAACTGTCAAAATCTGTATAAGTTAAAGGCAAGCTTCTATAATTAATTGTAGTCATGAAGGAGTGTAATGATGCATAGATGAGTGAAATATACTACTGGAAACTGTAATGGTTGCATGAAGGAGTGTAAAGGGCTACTGGGAAGTGCAATGGATGCATAGAGGAGTGGAAGGGCCTGCTATTGGGAAGTGTAATGGTTGCCTAGGGTATATACAAAGAGACCTTAATTCCTACTGGGAAGTGGAAAGAGATTATAATCCTCCCTATATATTTTTTTTTTGAAAATATGCTACACATACATAAGACAATCAAATAACAAATACTACTAAGCATAACGATGGATAGACCCCGACAAAGAAACCTGCGGAACAACCGCTGCATGGCTCACCTGTGAGTCATAACATCTTGTACCAAGATCTGAAGCGTGATTACACCAAGATGAAGCATGAGGTTACAGAGTTGATTGAGAGGGTGGTTCGTGATAGTAGCATTGATTACCTCAAGAGTGCCATGTTGGAAGAGCATCCCTTTACTTCGCTTTATACTATGGTTAACGATATTCCCACACTAGTGATACCGGGTCCGCCTCCAAGACCTCAAAGTATCTTTCAGTGAACAAGGATATTGAGTAGTTATGAAGATTTGTTTCATTTCTTTTTGATTATGTGTTTGATCGTCTATGAAGTTTTCTAACCCCCCCCCCCCCCCCATATTGATGTTTTTATTTATCAACTTATATAATTTTGATGTCATCACCCAATATCGTATTAATGAAGCAAATTATTATTATTATGGTTTGAATTGTTTTTATGTTTTATATTTTTATGAACTTTTTCCAGATGATAACATGGGGCCTTGTATTTGCAAGAATAGAGTTTGTTGATACAGCAAAAGAGTGTAAAAAACCCTTCTAAAAATAGCGAGGCGTAATGAACGTTTGATTAAAGTTAACAAAACAGTTATATTGTCTTTAATATTCCAACTATTCGTTTGATGCCTAATGAAATGAAAGTACTAATAATAACATTTGTATAGATTAATTAAGTACTCTAAAATTTTTCAATTTATTTTCCAAATTAATATAGCACATGAAACGTATGACAACAACACTTGACAAATAGGAAAATGTATTGTAATTAATTATGAATATAGTTTAGTACTTCAAGATGCAAAATATAGCACATACTGAATTTATGGAGATAGTTGATGAGTACTTGAAGATAGTTGAGTGCTTATGAATGAATGTAGTAGGGATTAAAATAAGTTCAAAATGATAACACCTTGGCACTTACAAGGTTTCAGCAATACAGACAAATTAAACCATTCAATTCATTTCAAAATATTTTTAAAAAAAATTATATTCTTACTTCATTACAAATGGAGTACAAAAGACAAACACTTTGGCATCCGAAATATAAAGGCTTTGGCATCTATTCTACAGAGATTTAATGTGGCAACCAGTAACACATCAAACTAAACAATCAAACTGATAATAACCAAAATAAACAATAATCAAACTGAACAATTTTTTGAAATTTTCATCTCTACAAACATTCCAGCTAACAACACAGATGATATAGCACTTGCTCCAACATCACTTTCATCAATACACGAACTTGAAGATTGTTCTTCACTGTAAACATTTTCTTTTTGGAATTCATTGAATGCTGCTACTGCTTCAGCATAAGATTTGTAAGACTTGAAGATGCTTCCTTTGAAACCTATAACCATAGGAGCACACCCACACCAAGAGTTGTATAATCCTGGCTTTTTACCATGTAATACTGCATACTACCTTTGATGTCGATATCTTATCAGCTTGAGATCCATTTCTAAACTCATTAAAAGCTGTTATGGCTTTATCATATGTTTTGAAGGCCCTGCCCTTGACACCAATAACTATAGGAGCACACCGATGCCAAGAGTTGTATAATCCAGGCCTCTTACCATGAAAACACTACATAAACTTTTGAAGCATTGTTCCTCTTCCCGTGTTCCATTCCTTAATCCAACCCTAAGAAAGATAAGAGACTAAGAAGGAGAAAACAAAGATAGAAAAATGGGGGCTGGAAAAGCTTTTTAGGTTCGGCCAAATATTAAGTGATTAGGGTTAGAAAGTGATCATTTTAATCATAAATATCAGTAGTATAATTTTTATATGTATTTTTTCCAATTTTTAAACGTATTTTCTCTAATATATTATATGTATATTTTAGTGTATTTCGATTAATTGGTATAATATATTGAAATTTTAGTGTATTTCGTTGAGTTAGTATAGTATATGCATATGTGCTTTATGGAAATTGATGAAGCATGCATCTTCGGAAGGTAAGACAAATAAATTAGTGAGAGAGAATTGTTGAAAAAATAAGTTTAAAACAAAAAATCTGCCAAAGGGTATATATGGAAAATGAAAATGCATAAATATTCATTATGCCCTTAAAAGCCGTGCAAAGTAACTATTATACCTCTTTAGAACGTTTGGGCCATTCTTGGTGTGGCCAAATATATTTTTAGATTAACAAGGACCATAGAGAAGTGGAACATAGAGGATTATAATATCCGTTTCCTGCCTCCTTTTGGAAACAAAATTAAATGCAATAACGTACTTGTCGGATTGGTTGAGGCACGTGCATGATCTTAATTTACAATAGGCAATGCTCGCTTTTGGTTTTTAAATTGAACTTCATGCAAAACTTGTATAAACCTCCCTATTAAATGTTAGCAGTGTGTGAGTATGTTAGTTGATTAAGGAGTTAATTGACCCAGTAGCATCTAGATATCCATGTTATTCGTATTTAATTTTCAGACTCATTTTATTTTACTTTATTTAAATTATTTTGATATTTCCTCATTATCTTATCCTATTTGACTTTTTTTCATCCATTGTTTACAATGTAGACGAACATATCATATGAAAAAATTATAGTTGAATCGCACCTCTATGTGAAAGCCTAGTACATTAATGAACACTGATATTGCGAAGACAAGAGACAAAATAGTAAAGATCGAGAACATGAGCACGAAGAGAGTTTTGTTGGGTTTTAAGGTATTTAATTAATATATTAAATACTTAAAAGAGGGTGAATGGAAAATGGAGGGAAATGAAATTTTTGAGCGAAATTTCAAGTTTCTCCCTTGGCATATGGACATTGTCCCATATTGAAAGGGGGAGAGATTTTTTATGGGTTTATAAGCAATTGTTCTTCTTCTAGCTCTTAAAGAGTTGAGAAGAAAGCAAGCCTCGCGTTGTTGCCGTCGTCGCTTGTTCGCCTCGACTTCAGCGTCGGTTAAATGTTAAATCCAATCTATTTTTCTGTTTTTATAACACAAAATTAACTACTCATCCCTCTTTATTGTTGAGTAAATAACCATTTATATAATAATATTTATGATGTGGCACTTTGCAGAAACAGCCATTCTGAAGAGTTGCACCTCTTCAGATTCCAGCCCAATTTTTGGCTATAGATACAACACTATTTTGCTCAGAATTTCAGTACGAATTTCTGAGTTTTCTCTCATTCTTCTGCATACTTTTAGCATACAAACAAAGTAAAAAGTAAGTGTGATTTGTTACTGATCTTTGTGTTCGCTGAAACACTGGCGTTTGGAGTACCACTATACCAGTGTGTAATTCGTTCTATCGTGTGAGGAAATAATCCATAACCTTGGGTGCTAGAAGGGGATTAAATTCCTTAAGAAGACACTATGAATTAAGTGAGTTCGAATTGTTTGTGATCATTTCTATTTATGTCATTTTTATTTATCATAATTTATGTTTATATTATTTTATATTTCCATAATTATTTTACAAATACAATTTACTAACAAGTTTGAACTTTCACAATTCCACTCAAATTTGGTGTTCTGTGTAATCCCTGCAAAAAAAATGTGGTAAATATGTAGACTTGATAGTAGGTAAGTGCTTGTAAAACTGAGTTGTAGAAAAGAGATTTCACTTATATTAATTCTTTTTCTTTTGTAATAGTCCAATACACAAAATATTTCATGTTCGTGTAGTGTCGCGGCATAGAAGTGATAACAACAACAAGAACAACAACTCAGTATAATTCCACTTAGTGGGGTCTGGGGAGGATAGTGTATACGCAGACCTTACCCCTACCTTTGGTAGAGAGGTTGTTTCCAAATAGACCCCCGGCATCCTTTCCTCCAAGAACTTCCCACCTTACTCTTGAGGAGACTCGAACTCACAACCTCTTGGTTGGAAGTGGGGGTTGCTTACCATCAGAGCAACCCCTCTTGTCTAAAGAAATGCCAAATACATAATATCAATATCCTTATTGAACAAGTAGACAAAACCAGAACTAGAGGGAAATAATTAAAGCTGCAGCAGGCATACCGTAATTGGAGAAGAAACTATAGAGTCAATAGTTAGCAACACAAAATGAAAGAAATTGGAGATTGGAACCAAGGTTCAGGGCATACATTACAAAGCAGAACCCACAAGGAGTTTTGGAATTCTTATCCAATCCCATCACTATCTTTTTAATCTCTCCAGCACGAGAGAACAGCTCATACACTTGTTCCTCTGTTGTGTAGAAGGACATGTTCCCCACATAAACAGTAGTCGACTTCAGCAAAGCATCTTCAAATTCTTCCTGGGTCCAGGAAGCCTTCTATCCCTATATGCTGAAATCTTGGCTATTAACAGAAGTGATACTAAAGCATAAAAAAGAGGGAGGATATGGCTCTGTCTCTACTGAAGATATGCTTAGATATCTGAAACTTTTCAATTTTGGTCCCTTGTGATAGAACTATAGGGAAGCGGGACAGTCTCTTGTCTGATTGCTGACTTAATCTTCCCACACTCAAATAACACTATTTTGGAAACTAAATTATTATGAAGAAAGGCCTGGAAAGTATTTGATGTTTCTCCATATGTTTATGATGCTGTCATTTTCTGTAGGATGTTGCTCTTGCGATGGTATTGATGAGACCAATTCCTCTTGGTCCAATAATGGAGAAGCTATCGTTGACACCTGAAAAACATGGAACAAGTCGTAGATTTTATATCCAGACATTGGATGATCGTGCTCTTTCACCAGATGTCCAAGAAAAGCTTGTGAGGGAAAACCCTCCTGAAGGTGTCTTCAAGATCAAAGGCGGTGACCATTGTCCATTCTTTTCGAAGCCACAGTCGCTGCACAAAGTTTTGGTTGAGATTGCTCAGATTCCATAGGAATGTACATAATAAAAGAAACCTGGTACCTGTTGCTGCTGATGGGAGGTGGCAGGTATCCCCTGGAATTAGTCGAGGTGCGCGCAAACTGGCCCGGACACCACGGTTATCAAAAAAAAGGGGAAAAGAAAAGGAACCAGAGGAGAGCTTTTACTTCTTAGGGAAATAGCTTTTGTTGGTTCTTTTAGAGGCTGTACAATCTGTTCCATGAGGTTGTTGGTTGTATAGAAGAAATTTAGTTAGGTTGTCATGTCCCATATCCAGTTTCATACTCAATTAGTTTCATTTATTTCTTTTAAAGAATGAAATACATTTGGTTATTGCTATCCAACTTGTAATTTTCTTCTATTATTAGTTGCTCTGTTAACACAGGTGACAATGGCAACTCACACTAATTTTGTCATAACTGACAGATGATTGACTAACATCGTAATCATTGGTTCTGCTCTTTATGTACTGACTTTTGGCTTGCTCTATTAATACAATCTTATACATTACTAAATGCTCAATCCTTCATTTACTAGAACACAAAATAAGCTATACACAACAACACAAAGTAGTGAACAAGAAAATTCTTTAAACCAAGAAAATGCCAAAGCAGATCACAATCAAGAGAAAATGAAGCACCTACTTTAACGCAGACAGCACTATATATAGGAAGCAAAAACAGAAGCAGCAAAATATTTATGGTACAAAGGAAAACGAAAAAGAAAAAGAAACAACAATATGAGCACGACGAATACAAGTGCTGCAGATATTAATAATAGGAAAATTTTCCATTTTGAACTAAAAATAATTTCCCAAATGATTGTTCAAAACTGTTCATTGGTATTGCGATTTTCCCTATAAACAGAACTCGTTACCTCATCAGTTCCATCGGAAATATGATGCAACAGTCGTGATTGTGGAAGTTTCTGATGAACTGTTAGCGTGCTTCAACTTCTTGATGGCGCAGAGAACATAATCTCTACGGTCTTGGTCGAACTTGTGAAGAATAACCTTACAAAGCTCGTACTCCTTCATCAGCCAATGTCCGTCTTTCTGATCTTCAGGGTAAAACTCTTTATTCTTGTAAGACAAATTTGTCTTGGATCCAATATTAACCACTGAAGATGATTTCCCCATATTTTTGTAGTGAACTGGTTTGCCCTTGTTGTCCTGTTTCCAAGTTCCCTTGTTTCCGACAGAACGATGATACCTGGCGTTGCTTTTCTTCTTCAGCTTTGTGATGAAATAGCGATAACTGGTGCTGTCATCATCATCACCACAGGATACGCCATGATCATATATTTCCCAGGGTTCTTGTTTGCCATAGACATCAACGTTAGTGGTAATAAATCCAGCATCATGCATCTCTTGTCCAGCGATGAATCTCAACAAGAACATAAGACCTTCTGAATCGGTGGGACGAAAACGAAAACCAAGCTGCTCCATGAATCTCAAACGCAACTTTGTTCTGAACGCAACTTCAAGAAATCGAGTGAATGAGGCTTGAGAGTATTAACCTGTATTTATAAGAGTCGAAAGTTCCTAAGTTTAGGAAACTATTACTTGGGCAACAGTTAAGTAGGGGTTACGTTTAATTACTTATGGAAACTTTTCTTTTCCCATTCATATATATATATATATGGAACACTTCTGTTTTATCATATTGTTATTCGTATTCCCTATTCGTTTCTATGATTAACGGGATCATTTATTATTATAATTTTCAACATTTATATTACTTATTACTTTGTAATATAGAGAGACAATGCCAAATCGGCATCTGTCCTAATTAGATTCCAATTCTATTTTTCTTTATATTACAAGCTAATTTAACATATTTGGTGTTTGAGACTTTTTTTCCCACCCAAATAAGTTTTTTTCCGCACATTTTCGCTCCCGCTCTTCAATTTTTTTTCTCAATTTATTAATTCTATTTTTTCTATTCTACATACTCCACGATTTTTATGCTATTGTTTTCTAATTAAAGTCCTATACCTCGGCACTATGTAAGGGGTGAACTTTAGTTGCTTCAGTTTTTTCCCTTGTTATTGTTAAACTCGTTGATTTTTTCCTCGTGTTTAGCTGAATAATCAACTGATATGCATTTTTTTGGATCTTGATTTAAATTAAACTATCTTCGGGCACCACCCATTAGCTTGTTTCTCCCTATAACTAATAAAAAGATTTTTACGTTTTTTTCGTCAAAGTAGCAGCTTAAAGGTATCTTGGAAGTGAAAAACACGAAAAGGCGAACTGTGCAAGTGACTAACTTTAGAGCATCCAAATTGTTTGGTAAGCACTAATCAAGCGTAGTACTCTCTTGGCCATCAATGGTTGCAATTTAGTTATTTGTGAAGGTGTGATACATGAATATATATATTTGTCTCGGATGACAGAATCCTACATTTGTGGAACAATAATGTTTGACATTGAGCAGGTACAGAAAACTAACCATAGCATAATCGTCTGATAGATCTTGTAAAGAACTGATTAATCGGACGAGAATAAAGATGGAACCCCGTTCTGCCTTTCAATACTGGCAAGAATAAAATTTATAGCAAGAGTAAAATCCGTCGAGTTTAAATATTGTAAGGGTTTAAGTCCCCTTATCCTCAGAAAGACTATTTCACTCCTCAACTATTTATCCGGCCCCCTTTCTAAATTTCATATCTTTCTCTAGCATTCTATTATTTTGGAAATAGATTTTAGCATAAATGGCTTTCTCTTATCACAAGTCTTGTGATATATACATACACATAGAAACAAACATATTTGAGCAAGAAATCCCTAGTTGAATGATTTCCTATCAATATCATTACTCATGGAAGTAATCTATTTGAAGATCGAAGAAATTTCTTGGATTTGATTAAAAAATTAATCTACTTTTGTCCTTTTAATTAACATAGACGACAATTATCTAATAAAATGAGGATACTATATAGGGAATAGCCCGGATAGCTCATTCGGTTGAGGACTAAATATATAAGTCCTCAATTTTGGCGTCGTTGCCGAAAAATTAACGGTGTTATTAATTGCAGCTAAAATAAGTGATAAAATTCTTAGCATAGTCAAGTTTCTTCAATTTAAACCAAGTACATTGAAAGTCTTAACGTTTTTAGTCTTGGGTGTTACAGGTGCATGCCTAGAAGCTCCTCAAGAACTGGTGAATTTTGAAGCATTATCAGATCCTGAGAAAGTTTTCGAGGCACTGAATCGTGCAAACAAGAAAGGCAAACAAAAATAGAACTCAACAGAACAAATCGAACTAGACACAAGAGACAAAGTAAACAACAAAAATAATGGGAATGGCTCGAACAATCAGGGTGTGGTGCCTCTTGTGCCCGAAGCAGCATTGTATATGATTGGGCGCAACCCGCTACTGATAACTTAGAAACTGCAATTGAATTCCCTTATATACAAGCAGAATCATTCCAAATCACAAATAACATGCTACATTTGTTGTAGAACAAGGGACTGTTCTCAGGTTCATACGTTGAAGATCCTCAGCAACATCTGAAAAATTTCATGTCGATCTGTGCCACGCAAAGGCAACATAATGATACATCATAAGCAATACGGCTGTTGTTGGTTCCATTCTTAGTGACGGGAGCGGATCAGACTTGGCTCAATTCACTCCTCATAAACTCCATCACTACTTGGGAGAAATTAGTCAAGTAATTTGTCAACAAATTCTACCCACCCAATAAGACTGCTCAAAATATTGATGAGATATTGAGCTTCAGATAGAAACCAACAGAGACAGTATAAGAAATGTGGGAAAGGTTCAAGGGTCTTCTAAATACATGTCCACATCATGGTATTTCTGAGCAGATGTTGGGGCAGAGGTTTTACATGGGCTTGGCAGGTATCTTGAAGGCCATTGTTGATGCAACAGTAGGTGGAGCATTTTTGAGCCGAACATTCAGAAAAAGTAAGATCTTACTTGACAATATGGCACAAAACTCAGTATGGGCGACAAGAAACACTCCAATCACTCATGTAGTTCACTTAGTGGCTTTAGACCCAACTCACTCCATAGCTGAATATATGGTCACTCTATTGACACAAATGAGTATCCTCACCAAAAATGTTAATGAATCAGTCCATAAGTAACAGGTACACATAGTTGATGCAACTATTGGGGGCTTATGTTCATCATGCATTAATCAACCATATATTTTCTCGTGGAGTGCGTAAGGTGATAACCAGCATTATCATGAAAATATGAACTATGTGGCCAACTATGGGGGACAGAAGCAAGGTGGTCAGGACTGGGTTAGCAGAATTAACAATATAGACCAGCTCAGCAGCAGTGCAACATCAACAACAATCTTGGAGGTATACAACCATAGGGTCAAGTGGTATCTTACCAAATGCAACATGGGTGCAACCAACAAAATCAACACCAAGATTATCATCAACCTCAACAACAATTGATTGTGAGACACGAAGATGGGCTTGCTAAACTTGAAGGGATGATTCAATAATAGATTGGGTTTCCACCAGAAAAATAACTGAAAGAGTAGACTCATATGAATCAGTGATAAAGAATATTGAGATCCAATTAGGACAGATTCTTATGGATTTAAATAATCGTCCCTAGGGAACGTTACCTGTAGACACACAAATCAATCCAAAAGAGAAGAGCCCGAAATAGCTTATGGCAGTGAGTCTCTGAAATGGAAAGGACCAAGATCTGGAGCAAGAAATGGCTCGCAAAAGTAGACCTACTGAGGCACTGGTGCCAGTACCCATTAAGATAGATGATTTAGTAGATTTAACTGAGGTGACAGTACAACATACATAAGAGAACGTCAACAAAGAAAAAGAGGCTATGAAAGATACTGAGGTGGCACATGGATCAATAGTAGAAGCAGTTCCTGAACAAGAAAAAATCAAATCAAAGGGAATACGCGACCTCTAACACCATTCCTATAGATATTGGCCAAGTATAAAAAAGTTGAGCAATACAAGAAATTCTTAGAGATGTTTAAGCAAATTCAGGTAAACCTTCCATTGATTGACGCCTTAAAGAAAATATCTGGTTATGCGAAAATAATGAAAGACTTGATATCCCACAAGTTCGACTTTCAAGACTTGGCCACGGTCACACTAACTCAGATTTGCATTGTTGTTGTGATGAGACATATAGTTGAGCTGTCTGACACAGGAAGTTTTACAATCCCAAACATAATAGGCAACTACACATTTGCTAAGGCACTGTGATATGGGGCAAGCATAAACCTTATGCCCCTGTCTATCTACAAAAGTCTTGGCATTGGAAGAGCTAAACCCACGTCCATGTTACTAACTCGCTAACCAGACAGTGAAGAGGCCTTCTGGTATTCTTGATGATTTATTAGTACAGGTTGTAAAGTTAGTGTTCCCAGCAGATTTTGTCATTCTTGACTGTCGGGTTGATGAGAAAATTCCCATAATTTTGGGAAGACCATTCTTAACCACTGGGAGAGATTTAATTGACTGTGAAACTGGAGAGCTCAAAATGAGATTAAATGATTAAGAAATCACATTCAACGTGCAGAAATCTGTCGGGAGGCCAAGTGAATTTGCTAACTACTCTCTAATAGAAGTCGTGGATGTAATTTTGGAGGAGTATGATAAGACACTAAACACTAAAGATCCTATAGAAACCTATATCATGAACTTAGATGAAGCCAATAGAGAAGACTTGGCGAAGTGGGTACTTGCTCTTGAAGGCCAAGGTTTTTGGAGAAGGGAGCTCGAATTTGAGCCTTTGCACTTAGAGGAAAGAAAATCTCCTCCAACAAAGTCATCGATAGAAAAGCCGCCAAAGTTGGAACTGAATCCACTACCACCTCATCTCAAGTATGCCTTCTTAGGACTTAACTTAACTTTACTTGTTATTATCTCATCCAGTTTGTTAGATGTGCCGGCAGAACAACTTTTGCAGGTACTAACAGAGTGCAAGATTGCAATTTGTTGGACCATTGCAGATATTAAGGGTATCAGTCCGACCTTCTGTATGCATAAGAGTTTACTGTAAGATGGTCACAAACCTTCTAGGGAATATCAAAGAAGGTAGAGCCCCAACACTAAAGAAGTGGGGAAGAAAGAAGTGATTAAGTGATTAGATGTGGGAATCATATTCCCCATCTCTGACAGCAACTGGGTTAGCCTAGTTCAGTGTGTGCCAAAAAAGGAAGGTATGACAGCAGTGAAAAATGAGAAGAAAGAATTGATCTCTACACGAACAGTCATAGGTTGGCGAATCTGTATGGATTACAGGAAGTTGAACTTGGCTATTTGGAAAGACCATTTCCCACTACCATTCATTGATTACATGCTAGATAGATTAGTAGGGATGTCCTACTTTTTTCTTTTTGGATGGGCACTCGGGGTATAATCAGATCTCTATTGCCCTGGAGGACAGAGGCAAAACATCGTTCACCTGCCCTTATGGAATCTATACTTTTTAGTGAATGTCGTTTGGCCTAGGAAATGCACCTGCCACATCCCAAAGGTGCATGATAACCATCTTCACGGATATGGTAGAGGAATAATAGAGGTTTTCATGGATGACTTCTCAGTAGTGGGGAATTCATTCGGTGATTGCCTTATGAACTTGTGTAGAGTATTGAAGAAGTGCATCTAGATGAATCTGGTACTCAATTGGGAAAAAATCCATTTCATGGTACATGAAGGTATAGTCTTGGGGAACCTAGTGTCAAGTAAAGTCATTGAGGTAGATCGTGCAAAGGTTGATGTAATACAAAATCTTCTACCGCCCAATTACATCAAAGCAATCAGACATTTCCTTAGGCACGATAGTTTCTATAGGATATTTATAAAAGATTTTTCCAAAATTTCTAACCCCTTGTGTAAATTTCTTCAAAAGGATCACCCTTTTATGTTTTTGGATGACTACAGGGTAGCGCTTGAGGAATTGAAGAAGAGACTGGTAACAACTTCTACCATAGTTGCCCTTGGTTGAGAGCAACCATTTGAGCTGATGTGTGATGCAAGTGACTATGTTGTGGAGAAGTTCTTGGGAAGCGGAAAGATAAAATCATGCATCCAATATGCTACGCAAGTAGAACACTAAGTGGAGCCCAGCTAAATTACATTGTGATCGAGAAGAAGATGTTGGAAGAATTTGACAAATTCAGTTCATACCCATTGGGTGTTACTATTGCAAGAATTTTATTTGGGAATCCACTACGAAAAGAGAATGGAGAACCAAGTAGTTGATCATTTATCTAGGCGGGAAGGAGCTGAGAAGAAGGTTGAGGTAGAAGAGATTTTGGAGACTTTCCCAGATGAACAACTGCTAGCTACGAGTCTTCAGAAATCACCATGGTATGCAGACATTGCAAACTACCTGGCGAGTGGTATTGTTCCTTATGACCTTTCATCTATCCAAAATAAAAGGTTCTTTCATGATTGTCGCATGTATTATTAGGACGAGCCTTATTTGTTGAGGATTTGTATTAAAAAAATGATCCGGAGATGTATCCCCGAGATAGACCTGTCTTCTATTTTGCATGCAAGCCACGTGTCACCATTTGGTGGGAATTTCGGGGGAATAAGGACAGCGGCGAAATTCTTGGAGTTGGGCTTCTATTTGCCCATATTTTCAAAGATGCACAATTATAGATAAAGGGTTGTGATGAATATCAACGAACCAGGAATATTTCTGTCACGACCCAAAATCCACTAAGTGTCATGGTCACGCCGGACACAGCTGTCAGGCCAGGCAGCTCAAATACTAAATTAAATCTCGTTTTAACACTTTTGAAATCCTGGATTTTTCCTTCATTATTTAGAAAATTAAGAGAATATAGTTCAGAATCAAATTTATAAGTTAAAAAATTAATACAATACTTCAAACCATACCAGAACCATGTGTCACAAGTGCATGAGCATCTAACGATAAAAGAATCAAACACAACATCCATCTGGAATATAGTGGACTTGAAATAAATGTAGTACACTAGAAGGGACTACTCTGGCTGTGGCCGTCTCGAATGATGCAGCTCACCTAGTCCCAGAATCATATGTGTTGCTATGCCCAATAGGTCACTGAAGTTACAAATACCCTTTTATGTTTTTGGATGACTACAGGGTAGCGCTTGAGTAATTGAAGAAGAGACTGGTAATAACACCTATCATAGTTGCCCTTGGTTGAGAGCAACCATTTGAGCTGATGTGTGATGCAAGTGACTGTGTTGTGGAGAAGTTCTTGGAAAGCGGAAAGATAAAATCATGCTTCCAATATGCTACGCAAGTAGAACACTAAGTGGAGCCCAGCTAAATTACATTGTGATCGAGAAGGAGATGTTGGAAGCATTTGACAAATTCAGTTCATACCCATTGGGTGTTACTGTTGCAAGAATTTGATTTGGAAATCCACTACCAAAAGGGAACGGAGAACCAAGTAGTTGATCATTTATCTAGGCAGGAAAGAGCTTAGAAGAAGGTTGAGGTAGAAGAGATTTTGGAGACTTTACCATATGAACAACTACTAGCTAAGAGTCTTCAGAAAGCACCATGGTATGCAGACATTGCAAACTATCCGGCGAGTGGTATTGTTCCTTATGACCTTTTATCTGTCCAAAAGAAAAAGTTCTTTCATTATTGTCGCATGTGTTATTAGGACGAGCCTTATCTGCTGAGGATTTGTATTGAAAAAATGATCTGGAGATGTATCCCCAAGATAGACATGTCTTCAATTTTGCATGCATGCCACGTGTCACCATTTGGTGGGCATTTCGGGGGAATAAGGACAACGGCGAAATTCTTGGAGTTGGGCTTCTACTGGCCCATATTTTTCAAAGATGCACAATTATAGATAAAGGGTTGTGATGAATACCAACGAACCAGGAATATTGCTTTCACGACCCAAAATCCACTAAGTGTCATGGTCGAGCCGGACACCGCTGTCAGGCCAGGCAGCTCAAATACTAAATTAAATCTCGTTTTAACACTTTTGAAATCCTGGATTTTTCCTTCATTATTTAGAAAATTAAGAGAATATAGTTCAGAATCAAATTTATAAGTTAAAAAATTAATACAATACTTCAAACCATACCAGAACCATGTGTCACAAGTGCATGAGCATCTACCGATAAAAGAATCAAACACAACATTCATCCGAAATACAGTGGACTTGAAATAAATATAGTACACTAGAAGGGACTACTCTGGCTGTGGCCGTCTCGAATGATACAGCTCACCTAGTCCCAGAATCATCTGTGCTGCTATGCCCAATAGGTCACTGAAGTTTACAAATACCTGTGCCACAAAATGCACAGCAATTGTAGTATGAGTACAAAAACAACGTTTACCCAATGAGTATCCCGCCTAATCCCGAAGGGTTAGAGACGAGATGGTAAAATTTGACACTCTCTAATGATCCAATAATTATTCATCCTTAATATATAGTAAATAGTGAATTTATTTGTAACATGATTTTAATCCAGATATATGATATAAGTAAACACATAATTTAAATTTCCACAATTTCTTTTCATTATTAACAAAATAAATCTCGAGCCAGGGTGTGCCAATAACAACTTAAATAAATTCCAGGCAGCAACACAAGTATGCACAAATAACACCAAGGTGACGGCTCAATCCAACAGAAATATAAGTTGTGCACTACCAAGGATCGAACGGCCCGAACCAATAGATGCATTTATTTTCCCTTCTTGCGAATCATCCATTCTATGTGGTCAACAAAAAGTAAACAAATACGCTGCTCGTGAATCATCCATGCGATGCAGGTACACACAGGAATACATGTTCAAACAGTCAATTATGAATTATCGGAGAATATTTTATCAAATAAAACAAAGTCCTCTTTTAACAATTTAAGAAAATGAATTTTAATCCTTTTTGAAATTCATTTCTAGTTCAATTGGAATTTAACAATTCAAATGTCAATAAGATTGCATATATATCAAGTATAGCATGCTCTTGGGCCCTAGACTACCCGGACAATAGCATAATAGTAGCTACGCACAGACTCTTGTCACCTTGTGTGTATGTAGCCCCCACCAATAGGAGCACATAACCAATTCAACTCACCTATAGGGTAAATTCCCCCTCACAAGATTAGAAAGAAGACTCACCTCGCTCTGAAGACTCATAACCGGCATTCTACATTCTTCCGAAAGTTCAAACCAACGCACAATGCTCCAAAACTAGCCAATGGTCATACAAGTCCATTAATATATGCTCATTTATACTTTACAACCCAATTTATAACAATTCCTAACCCCGAACGAAAAGTTGACAAAAATGCCCTCCGGCTCACGTGCCCCGAATTCAAAATTTTTCGAAGATAAACTTTGCCCATTACCTTAGGAACTCAAATATATAATTTTTTCTTAATTTCATACTCAAAATCGTGGTCAAATCCCAAGAGTATAATCTTTTAGGTTTTCCACCAAAACCTCAATTTTTTATACTAATGCTCATGCCCAAATCCACACAAAATTGATGTATTTAACTCAAAATAGGTGGGGATAACTTACCTCAATTATTGATTACGAAAATCCCCTCTTGAAGCTCCCCAAAATCACCCCAAGCTATGAAGAAAGAGAGAAATGAACTCAACCCACGATTTTAAACAACCTTAGCTACCTCCAGGTACTTCTGCTTCTGCGGAAGCCATACCGCATCAGCGTTCCGCTTATGCGGCTCCTTCCCAAGCTACCCTTTCTCGTTTCTGCTATGCTCCTTCTGTAGATGCGATCCTGCTTATGTGGAACTTTGACTACATATGCGGTTCTCATGCCCTTGATCTAAACCCGCTTCTGCGGCTCCGCTTTTGCGGCTCCCCTTCCGCTTCTGCGGTCACTCCACCGTGGAAGGAAAAATACCAGCAACCACCAACTCAACTATTTCCAACAATCTATTTTTTTATCCGTTACCCACCCGTAATCAACCCGAGGTCCTGGGACCCCAACCAATCATTCCAACCAGTCGCAAAACATATTACGGATTTGCTCGAGGCCTCATATCACATCAAACAATGCTAAGATCATTGATCGACCTCCAATTCAAGCTATATGAACTTTGTACTTTCCAACTTCTACTTTTGGTGTTTAAACCTATCAAATCACGTCTGATTGACTTCAAATTTTGCACAGAAGTCATAATTGACGTTAAGAAGCTATTCCAACTTCCGAAATTGGATTTCGACCCCGATATCAAAATGTCCACTCCCAGTCAAACTTCTCCAAAACCTTCATATTTCTATCTTTAGCCAAATGGCTTCAAAATGACCTACATATCTTCGAATTCACCTCCAATCGCGCTCCCAACTCCAAAATCACCATACGGAGCTACTCCCAGTCTCGCTACTCCCAGTCTCGGAATCCCAAATGGACATCGATAACACTGAAATGTAATTCAAGCCAAACATAAGAAATTTCTTCCAAAAATTTTAACTTCCACAATAGACGCCAAAATGCTCCCAGGTTATCAAAAACCCAAACCGGCCATACGCCCAAGTCCGAAATCATCATACGAACTTGCTGACACCTTCAGATCCTGATTCTAAGGTCGTTTACTCAATAACCAAATCCTAGTTCATTTTTTCAACTTTAGCTTAAGAAATGAAAATTTTCTTCCCAAATCAACAAACTTCCCGAAATTCAATTCCGACCACGCGTAGAAGTCATAACACCTGAAATGAAGCTGCTCATAGACTCACACTACAGAAAAATATGCTAGGGCTCAAAACGACCGATCGGTCGTTACAATTTCCCGCTGACATGAGATGTATATGAACCCAATTGAGGAGGTAGAAGTATTTGATGTTTGGGGAGTCAATTTCATGGGGCCTTTCGTCAGCTCATATGGCAACAAGTACATACTCATCGTTATGGACTACGTGTCCTAATGGGTGGAGGTTGCAACGCTCCCTACAAATGATGCAAAAGGGGTAATTGGTTTTTTGAGAAAGAACATATTCACCCGATTTTGCACTTCAAGGGCAATAATTAGTGATGGATACAATCATTATTGTAATCGAGCCTTTGCTAAGTTTTTAGAGAAGTATGATGTATTCGACAAGGTGTCCGCCCCATATTATCAACCAACGAGTGGGCAAGTGGAAGTTTCAAATGGAGAGATGAAGAGTGTGTTAACTAAGACTATGAATGCTACTAGAACGGATTGGGCGAGAAAGTTAGATGATGCAATTTGGGCTTATCAAACCCCTTTCAATACTCGAATCCAGATGTCGCCATAGAAAGCACTACTCTCAAATGCTGCTTGTGATCCCCCAAGCTACGTTAGTATATCAAGATGTCGTCAATGAAGAAGATAATAAAGGAATCAATATAAGACCTGAATACCCTGCTCATCAAATCCATAAATGTCGTTGGGGAATTAGTCAAGCCAAATGACATCACCAGAAACTCATAATGGTCATATCTAGGCTTTAATGCAGTCTTCGGAACATCTGAGTCCCAAATCTTCAATTGATGATACCCTAACCTCAAGTCGATCTTAGAGAACACCCTAGAACCCTGGAACTAGTCGAACAGATCATCAATACGAGGCAACGGTTACTTGTTCTTGATGGTGACATTATTCAATTAGCGGTAACCAATGCACATTCGCATATTCCCATCCTTCTTCTTCACAAATAACAGTGGTGCACCCTATGGCGAAACACTAGGCCTAACAAAATCCTTCGCCAACAACTTCTCAAGCTGCTCCTTCAACTCCTTTAACTCCATAAGAGCCATACGGTACGGTGGAATAGATATAGGCTGAGTGCCTAGAGTTAATCAATACATCGCGATCCGGAGGCATGCCAGAAAGACCTGAAGGAAAAACATCAACGAACACTAGAACTACTAGGACTGAATCAATCATCGGAGACTCTACGGTGGTGTCTCGAACATAAGCTAGAAAAGCCAAACACCCCTTGTCAGCCACATTCCAAGCCTTCAGGAATGAAATAACCCAACTAGGTGTATCAAATGTGGAACCATTCCACTATAACCTTGGCAACCCTGGCATCGCTAGCGAAATAGTCTTGGCATGGCAATCTAGGATGGCGCGATATGGGGATAACCAATCCATTCCCATGATGAATTTGAAATTGATCATATCAAGCAACAGAAGATCTGCTGTAGTCTCAAAACCACAGAATGTGACGACACAGGACCAGTAGATCCGATCCACAACCACAGAATCACCCACAGAAGTTGACACATGAATAGGAGAGCCCTAAGGCTCAAGGGAAATAACCTGGAAACGAGCAAATAGAAATGATACATATGAATAAGTAGACCCTAGATCAAACAATACCGAAGCATTCCTACCACCGACGGAAATAATACATGTGATGACGGCATCAGAGGCCAATGCATCTGGCCTGGCCGGAAGAGCATAGAATTTGGTTGGGTCACTAGCTGGCTGGTCTCCACCTCTATGACTGCCACTACCAACCTGCCCTCCACCTCTAGGGGGTTGGGCAGTTGGTGCTGAAATCATGGGCTACTGACTCTGCTACACTGCCTTGCATCGAAGTCTAGGGCAGTATCTCCTTATGTGACAAGGATCTCCACACTCAAAACAACCATGCGGTGGGATGACCTGCTGCCCTGATGGCTGACCCTAATAACCCGTAGATCTAGTGGAAGAAGCCTGAATGGCCGGTTGATGATATGAACTCTCCGGCATAGCAGTGAAGTAGGAATCAGAAGAACCATAGGGACCTGAAAACCCACTGGTGGAACCCTGAATAGCTGGCAGGCGATAAGAACTCTCTAGCATAGCACTAAAATATGGGCATGCTGGAGCACCCTGGGCAGGAGGTGGTGCTGCAAATGAGGGCCTACTAAGCTGACCCCTCCCAAACTGACCTCTGCCCCTAGCTGGGGAACCTCTGAACTCTCCCGAGAATCTAGCTCTCTTATCCTGTTGTCTACTCTCTGCCCCTCTAGAGATATCCCTCAATCCGACGAGCAATCTTGACCACTAGCTATACTCTGTACCCATCTCCACCTCTCGGGCCATACCAGATCGAATACTGGGCTGCAATCCTACGACAAACCTCCGCACCTTCTCTGTACTTGTAGGAAGTATCATAAGTGCATGGCGGGACAACTCAGAAAACCTCGCCTTATAGTCGTTCACAGACATCTGACCTTGCTAAAGATGCTCAAGCTGATATCGCAGCTCTTCCCTCTCAGACGGCGGAATATACCTATCGAAGAGCAAGTGTACAAACTGACTCCAAGCGATGGGAGGAGAACTAGCTGGCCATCCAAGAACATAGGACTGCCACTATCTACGGGCCCTGCCCTCAAGCTAAAACGTAGTGAAGTTCACTCCACGCGACTCCAATATCCTCATGTTGTGCAGTCTGTCCCTACACCTATTTATGAAGTCATGTGCATCCTCATGACACTCACCCCTGACGACCGGAGGGTGAAGCCTAGTCCATATATCCAATAGCTTTTGCGGGTCACCCTCTGCAGCTGGTCTGGGCTGGGCTGCCACTACGGCAATTGGATTGGCTTCCTCTGCGTGTAGTGCACCCGGAGTCTGATACTCTGCAACTACATGACCAAGAGCATGGTCAGTAGGGGTCTGTGCTCCCCCTCCCGTCTGTGAAGTAGCTGGATCGATTGGAAATAAACCAGCCTAAGTCATAGTATTCATGAACCATATAATGCGGCCCATGACCTCCTGAAATCCCGGTGCTGTCAAGAAATCCGTCGGGGTAGCCTCACCTGCGGGCACCTCGCTCTGCTACTCAATGATAGGATCCCTCACAGGATCTGCTGGTGGTGCTACTGGAATGGCTCTAGGCCGCCCGCATCCCCTACCATCGTTCGGTGCCCTCCTCTGGCCTCTGCCTTGGCCTCTAGCAATGAGGGGAGCAGCCCCTCCCAGGTACGGAACGTTAGCGGTTCGAGTCATCATCGTCTGTGAGAGAATAGAAGAGGAAACTTTACCACGCCAACCACTGCACTATAGGAAGTGAATAAAGAGTAGTCTTTCCTAATACATTATAGCCTCTCGAAGATAAATACAGACGCCTCTGTACCGATATACAAGACTCTATTAGGTTTGCCCATGACTTGTGGGACCTACGTGAATGTAGTGCCTTGATACCATATTTTTACGACCCATTTTCTATAATAGATCATGAAGGTGCCGACACTATTGCCAGGCAAGCCAATGCGTAAATATTACTAAATTCGTATGTTGCGTTTCATCATAAATAAGTGAAATAAGTACTCAAATTTGGATTTAAAGCCAAAAGAGATAAATCATGTAAGCGACATAATTATACAACCCAAAATGTAAGTCTACCAATGTGTATGTGCCAAGACCTAGTGTCACAAGTACGAGCAACTACCAGAATATACAAAAGAATATCTCTCCTACTGTCTGAGATAAAAGAAAAAGACAGCAAAGTAAAGAAAAACTCCATCCGGCTTCTGAGCGGCATAGGAAGGAAGCAGCTCACAGTGGAAGTCTCAGTCTACAACTCAAGGGCACGCACCAGACTGGTAACCATATGTACCTGCCTCAGATCATGTACAACTAAGTACATAAATGTAGTGTGAGTACAAAAATAATATGTACCCAGTAAGTATCCCTTCAAATCTCGAAGAAGTAGAGAAGAGAGGTCGACTTACTTACTAGGGTCAAATAATATATCAAAGTTTTATGCTAAGCATGGAAAAACCAATAATCAACAGTTTATAACAAGAACTATGAGTCATATTCCAGCAATATTCGAATTAACTATACGTTTTGAAATACTAGCAAGCATTTCAAGTGTAAGTTTTGACATAGACTTGATGCGCACATTATGCCGAGGCGATGGCCTGATCCTACAAAAATAACTGTGGAATTTCCAAGGATAGACGGCACGCCTATAGATGCATCTATCCATACATAGGCGATCATCCCGATCCACAAATAACAAACAATATAAAGAATACACACGAAGGCACTTTAATATTCAATAATGTCATACAAAAGTTCAACAACTATACAAGTTCTCTCCTATTCCCTTTTAAGTCTCTAGCATATCCTATGTGATCATATTTGCAAGATAATATAGAGATTTTTGTAAATAAAGCATGATGTGGGTCCTAAACTACCCGTACATTTAACATAATAGTAGCTACACATGGATTCTCATCACCTAGTGCATACGTAGGCCCCAAATTTAGCAACAATTACTCAATTATTATTCTTATGAGGATAATTCCCTTTTACTAGGTTAGAAAGGAGACTTACCTCACTCCAAAGTATATTTCAAATTCCAAGAACGAGCTTAAACCTTCAATTCAGAGCCGAACGATCCCAAACTAGTTAAATAAAGTAAGAACTAATTAATATAGGCTCACAAGACCGAATTCCAGCTATTTAAGCAATTTCCCAACCATTAACACGAGTTTCCTAAATACCAACCCCGGGCTCACGTGCTCGAATTCCGAGATTTTTCAAAGAAATTTGTTCTCTACAACCTAATGATCATTAATATATGATTTCTAGTTCATTTCATAACACATTTCGTGGTTAAATCTAAGTTTTATTAAAACCCTAGGTCTAGCTCTAACCCTTTGATTTTACCTAGTCTTTAGTGTTTAATATACCTAATATACAAGTATTTAAACTAAGAACGTGTCGAAATAATTTACCTTGCAATGTTATGTGGAGACCTTCTCTCAAGAGCTCCCAAATCGCCCAAAGGATGAGTGGAAAATGATAAAACTGGTGTTTGAACTAGAATTAAATGAACTTCACTGCCTGGCGATCTTCGCATCTGCGATCCCGCACCTATGAAAGAAGAGCCACACCTGCAGAACTGGGCAAAAGTGGCTGGGACCGCTTTTACGGTCTGAGGCTCGCTTCTGCGGCTTGGGAGCCGCATCTGCAATTTCCAGGTGTGGCCACTGAGCCGCTTCTACAAAGAGTGGACCGCACCTGCGGTCCCGCATCTGCGGTCCTAGAACCGCAGATGCGGTTATGACAGAAGCAACAAACTCAGCACTTTTCCAAATTTCCTACTTCACTCGAGCCTCGTCCGTTTGATGCTTGGGGCTCCCGAGCCCCGCCCGAACATAGCGACAAGTCTGAAATCACAAGACGGACCGACTCAAACCCTCGGAACACCCAAAACAACAAAAAATCTTGGAATCAACCCCTAAAACCAAATGAATCAAACTAATGAACTTCAAGCTCTTAATTCTCGTCTAACGGGTCAAAACGCCCTTACACTACTTGGATTGACACAAAATATTACGGGCAAGACTTAAATGATATTTCAAACCTGTACCATGCTTCGAAACCAAAATATGAGCCCGACACCTAGGAAATCAATAATTACTTAGTTTATTTAATTCATTAAAACTTTAATTTAACAATTTCTGACAAAAATTCATTACTCGGACTAGGGACCTCAGAATTCGATTCCGGACATACGTCCAGTTCCCATATTTTCCCATAGACCTTCCGGGACCGTCATCATGAATCCGGATCCGTTTTCCCAAAAAGTTGACTGAAGTCAAACTTGATCTTTTAAGAGAATCCTAAAGAAACAAATGGACATATTTCGGTCAAAGCTCTTCCAACTCCCGAACCAACCGTCCCCGCAAGTCGTAAATTAGCTAAAGCAAGCACGTAAAGTTTTATTTAACGGAACGGGGTTCAAAAAGGCATAACGTCCATTATGGTCGTTACATCTGTTAATTTCTTGAATAACACCAATTGTTCTTCTAACATGAGTAATATAAACCAAGACCACTTTTAACAATTAAATTATAAACATGACATGCACACCTAAAAAACAAATTCACCCAATGGTGGTTGCAAATGCAGTTTTAATAATGAAATTGCGGCATTATTTTTGGAATCATTATCAAAAGACATACACAATATTTTTTCTTAAAAATATAAAATTCAAAAACTTCGCCAATAATATTACTTATAAGCACAGTATGACTATGATCTTCATCATATTTAAAAGTGATAATATATTTTTCATATAATATTTATCATCTATCCAATGACATGCAATTGTAAAATAATCATTTCCTTTAAATACATGGCCAATATTAGAAGTTACAGAAACTTTACAAGGAAGGTGGTCAATCTAATAGCGTATGTATGTTTGATATTATCCATGAAGTATAAAGATGTCAAATCTATAGGCACTGTTAGGGATACATTTAAATAAAGGATTATAAATCATTTGAATATACATAATAAGATATGATGATGAAGCAAAAGAAAAAAGTAGACATCCAAAAGCAATTATTTATTCTAACTCCTCACGATCCTTCATTTATCATATTTCTCCTCCAGTATTTGGGTTTAGAGATTCTTGATTTCCGTCTAAATCATAGCCCCATTCTATAGGATGCTCAATTCTCATATGTTAACTAAGTGTCCCAATCCCCCCTAATTGTCCTCCATTCTTGTGTTTAAAATCATCATTACAAAGTTTGCACTTAGCTCTATTAGTACCTACTATTTCGTCAAAAATATTTCAAACCTTACTTCTTTTTCTCCGATTAGTAGTCAGGACCACATGTGGTCTAATACTAGAACCACGACCACCACCCCTGCTACCAAATCCAACACTACTAGGTATAAGTGATGTCACGTCTTCAACTTCTAATCAAATCTTCTATACCGAAATATTTCTATAATTGTTTATAATCTATATTATTGTCATGTAAAATATTTCAGAAACATGTGAAGAGTCATTTAAATTACTACCAGATGTTGAAGTAGTACCTCTTTTTCTATTTCCCCGATTATCCCGGTTAGTAACTTACAAACTCTTTTTACAACATTAAACATATTGTAAAATTTTAACTACTAACAAAAATTAAATATGCAAATAAAATAGTAAATGATAGAAAGAGTTGAAGGAAGTGCACTGAATTCGGAAATAAATTAAATACTTGATGACTTTGCAACTCCAATGTTATCACGAAGAAGTGTCAATTGTTCAAAGTTTGAAGCTCAATTGTTCAAAATTCAAATAATAACTAATACGATAAATTAAATTCCAAAAAAATGAGAGCCAAATACTTGATTGTACTTTAAGTGAAGAATGAGAGAATGATAATTGAGAATATGAGTTTGAGAATGAGAGACGAGAGAAAAAATAAAGAATGGGGTGTATTTATAGTATTTCAAAGGGCTAAATTAGTAATTATTAAAACTATTATTTTTAAAAAAAAATACCCAAAAAGGGTTATTTGTGCAATCCGGCCGTTGACCAACGACCAAAATCCAGCTGACCATTGCCAACGGTCATAAAACATTTTTAAAAAATCAGAAATCTTGTCGTTAAATCGGTCCGGACCATTTAACTCATTCAACCAAAATTATTGTTGACTGGGTTTGATCGGTCCATTTAATCGGATATATTTATGTGAATGGACCAACCCCCTTAACCCAGCCTACCCGGCCCCCTAATTACCGGTCCGAGCAGGTCCAATTTTCAACTGATCTGGGCCGGTTTTGAAGCAGTTCAACCCGTTCTGTTTGTCATCCTTAGCTAGAATTCATAATGTGCTCGGGTTTCAATATAATATGCTGGAAGTTTATTTGCAAGAGTTCCATAATCCAACATATTATGCTGAAATTGTCACGACCCAGATTTCTACCATCGGGACTGTAATGGTGCCTAACCTTTAAGTTGCTAGGCAAGCTAACAATTAGAGATTTATATGCTAACTCTTAAACAACGCAGTAGATAACAACTATTAAACCATAACAGATTAAAGTAGTGCATAATTATATAATAACCAAAGTAATTATACACAACCACCCAGAATTAGGTGTCACAATTCACGAACTTCTAAGAGTCACTACAAATAACTGGTCAAAGGAAGGTACAATTGTTTTTGAATTAAAAGAAATAGTAAACTGAAATAACTGAAGGGGGACTCCAGGGTCTACGAACGCCGGAAGATCTAGCTTGGGTCTCCTATGAGATTGAAGTCAGTAGCTCAACTCGCGTCAACATGGTCCAGTACCGAAATCAACACGAAAAATGCAGATTGCAGTATCAGTACAACCAACCCATGTACTAGTAAGTGTCAAAACTAACCTCGGCGAAGTAGTGATTAGGCTAGCACAAAAAACATCCATAAACATGTGCAGTTAAATAATATACGGGCCAAATAACAACTAATAGAAGTTGAACACATAATAACGGGAGGGAAAACATGCTGAGAACATTGCAAGATAAAGAATCACAGTAATAAAGAAATTTAAGCAGCAATTACATCTCGAATAAGTAATAACACGTAAACACAGCAACAGAAAACACCCTTCGTTCTTTTACTCTCAACCTCACCAGATAATCAACAAAAGAATGCATGGCATCACCCTTCATGATTTTATTGTCATTCTCACCATAAAACTCAAATAAGAATGGCACGGCATCACCCTTCGTTTTTTTACTCGTATCCTCACCATGTAAATCAAATAAGGATGGTACAGCATCACCCTTTGTGCGTTAACACTCTCCCTCACCAGAATAAGGCACAATAATAATATGGAGATAGAAACGACAACAACAAGTATTACTTCAACAATTACTTCCACAATATCAACCTCGACTTTGAGTCAATACTCAATCAATACCAAAATCCGTACATATGATAAGAACAATCAACATAACAATAAATATTCTAAGCATCGATAATATGATCACGAAAAGATACAATTTTATGAATAAGACTCACTAGCATGTTGCAACTCAACAACAATGCATAGGTACCCGTCACAACACCTAAACATTGTTCTCAACATTCAAACATGTAGAAAATAGGCAAATAAGACATAATCCCTAAAGTCAAGGTTAACCACAACACTTACCTCGCTCTAACGGCCAAACTATGATGACCCAAAAGGCCATCTTCTGCTTTAGAACTCGATTCCGTGTTTTGAAGCTTTAAAAACCTTATTTTATATCTCCTTGATTTAACACTCTGGGCATATTTTCAGGAAAGACTTTATGTGAAAATTGATGAAAATAATTTTTAGCCTAAAAAGTTGATTTTACTTTACTTCAATCAACGTTTTGGGTAAACAAACCCGGATTTGTATTTTGAAGGTCCCGATAGGTCCGTAGTAAAACATAGGACCTGGGCGTATGCCCAAAATCGAATTCCAAGGTCCCACGCTCGAGAAATAAATTTTTGATGAAAATTATGACACTGGAATTATAAAGATGTTAAGAATTTGATTAATAATTGATCTTGTTGGTATCATGCTCGTATTTTGGTTCCAAAGCCTGGTACATATCTGTTATGATATTTATACCTTATCTCTGAAATTTGGTGAGAAACAGGTCTGATTTGACGTGATTCGGACCTTTGGTTAAGAATATAAAAGTTTTGAACTTTCTTAAAAATTTCATGCAATTTGGCGCTAAATTCGTAGTTCTAGGTGATATTTTGTCGATTTTATTGCACGAGCAAGTTCTTATGACGATTTAAGACTTGTGCGCATGTTTTTTTTGGGGCCACGAGGCCTCAATGAGTTTCGGATAGGCAACAGAGTGATTTATACTTAGAAATCTTGTGTGTTTAACTATAGTCAGTGTTTCTGGTTTTTCTTCTTCGCGTTCGCGAATATACTCTCACGAACGCGAAGTGTAACCTAGGCTAAGAAGGGGTTTATTAATCGTGAGTGCATAGCCATGGTCGCGAACACGGAGCACTGGGGGATGCTTTTTGTGAACGCGGCCGGCATCACGCGAACGCGTAGAGTAAAATGGAGGTGGGCTGGGAATCATTGAGTTCTCTTCACGAACGCGGTTCCAGGCACGTGAATGTGATGGTCAGGGTGGAAAAACCATCATGAACGTAAAGGCCCATCTGTTTGCAATGCATCATGAACGCGATGAAGACCTATCTATTGTATTAAAACAGACTTCAAAAAAAGGGATTTCTTCCCAAATTTCGTATTTCATCTCTATAACTCGGCCTAGGTGATACTTGAAGAGGGATTTCAACAAAAAATCATAGTTTTATGTTCTTTAACTCATTTTCTTCAATTTTCATCAACATCCATTAGATTTCTATCCTTAAACCTTCTTCTTATGTGGCAAAATTAGGGATTTTGGAAAAATAGATGATTTTACAAATTAGGGAATTTAGACCTTGATTTGTGGTCTGATTCCGAAACTAATTACATATTTGGTATCGGGGGTGAATGAGTGAATGGTTTTTGTAACAAGAGGAATAAGGGTAATATATTGAGGAGTAATAAGTGTAGATTGATAGGATCGAGTTGCACTCCGTAACAGGAGTAATAAGGGTGAATGTCCATATTGTTACTGATAATATGGTAGGATCAGGATGTGTGCCGCATCATTTTGTTGCTTATGTATTCTTCCTCTGCTGTGATCTTATTCTATAGCATTGTAACTCTCTTAAGGGTTAGTTATAGCTGGTTACTGGCAATATAATTAAGTTGCGTACTTATTTTGCTGCAAGTTACTGTTCCATTTTGTTCCGTACTTCCTTTTGCCTTATTATACTGTATGCATGTTATATTGTAAATGCCTCGCCATAGCCTCATCACTAACTCATCGAGGTTAGGCTCGAAACTTACCAGTACATGGAGTCGGTTGTACTAATACTGCACTCTGCAGTTTCTGTGAATATTTTAGAGATGGTAGTGGTTGATCGATAGGTCGGTCGCAGATACTTCATCCAGGAAACCCAAGGTAGTCATGTTGGCGTCCGCTGGCCCTGGCGTCCCCTCATAGGTTTACACTTTCCTGTTGTCTTTTCCTTCGAGGCATATGTATTTTCTTTCAGACCAATATTTGTATTAATTCGTAGTATGTTCGTGCATTGCGACACCAGTTTCTGGGTGGTAACAGTTTTAGTATTATTAATAGTATATAGATTATCGGTTTACCATGTGCTTCCACATTTGCTTCCGTTTGATTCAGCTTTGTTAATTCTAACTATAAAAATGTAAAGGAAAAAGGAGAATATAACTCTAACATTGGCTTGCCTACCGAGTGCGATGTTAGGTGTTGTCACTGTGCCAACGGTGGAAAATTCGGATCGTGACAAGTTGGTATTAGTGAATTAGGTTGTCTAGGTCTCACAATTCACAAACAAGTTAGGTAGAGTCAGAGGAATTGGTATGGAGACGTCTGTGCTTATCCCCCAGAGGCAACAGAGTTCAGGAACAATTTCATTCTATTATTCTCTGTCGTGCGATTTTGATCTCTCAATGCTAATTGAACTCTCTACTCCTGTTCTTTCGTAGATGGCGAGAGCACGTACCACTTAATCAGCTTATCAGAAGCTCGAGCCCCCAGTGGAAGCTCCTACGAGGAGCAGAGGATGAGGTCAAGGCCGAGGCAGGGGCAGGGCTCAGCCTAGAGCTCGAGTAGTAGCACCAGCGGCGGGGCCTCAAGTAGAGTTTGATGAGGAGGCTCCGGCCCAGACCGTTCCAGCAGGGCAAGCTCAGGTTCCAGGGGGTTTATCTCTACCGCGGTACTTCAGGATGATTTGGTCCGTCAAGTGGGCCTTATGGAAAGTGTTACTCAGGATGGCACATTCCCTGTAGCACCAACCATCTCTCAGGCTGGGGGAGGAGCCCAGACTCTTGCAACTCACACCCCAGAGTAAACGACTCCCCAAGTTCAAACTCCAACAACTCAACCAGTTGGCATAGTTCCGTTGGGTGTTGCAGCACATACCGGCGATGAATCAACTATGTTTTTTAGGCTAGGTGGAGATTGGATAGGTTTACCAAGATTTTCACCACTATCTATGGCGGTACATTTTCAGAGGATTCCCAGGGCTATTTCGACAGTTGTCACAAGGTGCTAAGAAACATAAAGATAGTGGAGACCAATGGGGTCGAGTTTGCTGCTTTTCGTCTGTCAGGTTCCGCCAAGAAATAGTGGAGGGATTTTTGTTTGGCTAAGACTATCTGGGTCGCCTACATTGACTTGGGATCAGTTCTCTCAACTATTTTTAGAGAAGTATCTTCCTATCAATATAACAATAAACTAGTCTAAGCATGGATAACATGATGATGGAAAGCTATAATTTTAGGAATAAGAGTCACTAGTATGTTACGACTCAACAGGTACTCGTCACCTCACCTATACGCTATTCTCAACATTCAAACACGTAGCAAATAGGCAAATAAGACCTAATCCCTCAAGCCAAGGTTAACCACGACACTTACTTTGCTCTGATGGCCAAACCAATCATAGAATTTCCCTTCACACAAGCCTTCGAACAAATAGAATCAAGCAAATTACCAACCAAACAATTCAATTTAAGCCTTAGAAACTACCCATGATTGCAAGGAATTCAATTTCGGCCATTTTGAAATAGTTAACACCCCGTCCCGCTTGGTCCAAATCTAAAATTCGGACAAAAAACCGATTACCCAATCACCCCACAGTCCGGATATATAATTACTTTTGGAATCTGACCTCAATTTGAGGTCTAAATTCTCAAAGTTCAAAATCCCCAGTTTCTACCAAAACATCCCCAATTCTACCATGAAAATCTTAGATTATATGTTAAAATCTTGTAAAATAAAGTTAACGATGGAAATAGGAGAGTTAAGAATCACTTACGTATGATTTGGGGAAGAAATGGTCTTTGAAAAATTGCCTAGAGGGTTTCTGTTTTGAACTTTTTTAGAAATAAGCGAAAATTCCGTCTAAGTTAGGTTTTACAAAGCTGCAGATGTCGCATTTGCGACTTGTGCTTCGCCGTAAGTGCAAGAAATCCATCGCAATTGCGGAAACTCCCACACCACTACAATCATCGTATTTGCGATGAAAAACTCGCAAATACGAACACTGATCAATCCGCAATTGCGACCATTTTATTGCAATTGCGACCACTGCTTGACCCTGCTCCCCTTCGCAAATGCAAAAACTTATCTGCAAATACGATCTCTTGCTCCCTGAAAATACGACCTCTAGATCATACATATGAATTAAGGTTGACCCAGGTACTCTTCACAAATGTGACTGCTTGCAATTGCGAGCCTATCAGCTTGGGGAAATGTTAACAAATGCGAACACTGATCTCGCAAATGTGAGATCAAACACCAGTTGCAGAACCACAATGATCTAAGTCTTATTTTCATTCCTTAGCCCATCCAAAACTCACCCGAGCCCCCGGGGATCCAAACCAAACATGCACATAAGTCATAAAACATCGTACAAACTTGCTCGCATGATCAAATCGCCAAAATAACACCTAGAATTACGAATTAAGCACCAAATCAAATGAATTTCTCAAGAAGCCTTCGAAATTTCTATTTTCTTAATCGGGCGTCCGAATAACGTCAAACCAGCTCTATTTCTCACCAAATTTCACAAACATGACGTAAATATTATATTAAACCTGTACCAGGCTCCGAAACAAATACAGACCCGATACCAACAATATCAAGCATTAACGATTTCATAAAAATAATTAGATCTTAAAACATATAATTTTTAACAAAAATTCATAACTCGGGATAGGGACCTCCGAATTCGATTCGAGGCATACGCCCATGTCACCACCCGAAATCCACTAAGGGTCATGGTGGCGTCGGACACCGCTATCAGACAAGCCAACCAAATACTTAATTAAATTCTCGTTTAAATATTTCCCAAAACACTTTTTATACGTTTAAAACAATACATAGTACATTCCCCTCCGAATGAATAATGAAATACTCAACAACTTCTAAAATTTTCTGAATAAATCATAATACATCCCAGAACTCAGTGTCACAAGTATATGAGCAATTACTAAGGGATCGAATAAAATACAATAGTTGTCCGTAATACAATTGGACATAAATGACAAAACAATACAATACTCTGAAGTAGACTCTGTTGACTGCGACCATCTCGAAAAATGTAACTCACCTAAGTCTCCGTATCAACCATGCTGCTACACCTAGTAGGCCACTAGAGATATATATGCATGTGCAACGAAAATGCACAGAAGTGTAGTATGAGTATGAAAATAACGTGTACCCAATGAGTATCCCGTCTAATCTCGAAGAAGTAGAGACGATATGGTTGACTTCGACACTTACTAGCGGTCAAATAATAATATAATAAAATGTGAGGAAATCACGGGTTTATATATAAATTCTAACTCACATAGCCAGAAAACAGGTAAATACCTTTAACAAATAATGAAGGATTTTCAAGATTTAATTTTCATTATATTTATCAATTTATATCAGTCCACAACATTTAAAAATTCTCAGCCAAACAATGCTAGCATGCGCAAATCATGCCGAGGTCGACGGCCCGCTCCAACAGAAATGTATAATGTGCTCGAATGGCTCAAATCATAGATGCATCTATTACCCCGCTCGCAAACTATCCTGCGATGCGGTCAACAAAAAGTAAGCAAATACCCTGCTCGCGAATCATATGTACGACGCGGGTACACATAAGAATACATGCTCAAACAACAAATTAAGGATTTATCGGGGAACATTTATCCAAATAAAATTCAATCCTCTTTTAAAAATTTAAGAAAATGTAGTTTAATCCTTTAAGAAATTCATTTACTAATTCAATATGATTTAAGTAATTCAAGCTGTCAATAAGTTTACAATTAATCCAAGTACAGCATGCTTTTGGGTCCTAGACTACCCGAACAATAGCATAATAGTAGCTATGCACGGACTCTCGTCACCCCGTATGTACGTAGCCCATAAAAATAGGAGCACATAAGCAATTAACTCGCCTATGGGGACAATTCCCTCTTACAAGGTTAGAAAGGAGACTCACATTGCTCTGAAGCTTATATTCCGATTCAAGAATGCGCTCAAACCTCCAATTTGGAGCAGAAAGATCCACAAATATTCAAATAGGGTAAGAACTAGTCAATACATGCTAAAAAGATCATATTCTAACTATTAAACCAATTTCCCCACCCTAAGTTCAAGGGTCCTATAATCCAAACCTGGGCCCACGTGCCTGGATTCCAAAATTGTTTGAAGGAAGTTGTTCTTTATAACCTAAGGATCAAAATATATGATTTCTACTCCATTCTATAACCAATTTTCTGGTTAAATCTAGTTTTTAGCAAAACCCTAGATTTTACTCTCTTCCCATGATTTTCACTAATTTTTGCATGTGTTAATCTACCCAAAACACAAGTATTAATTAAACTAAGAATAAGTGGGATAACTTATCTCAAGATGCTATGTGGAAGTCTTCTCTCAAAAGCTCCCAAAATCACCCAAGAAACAAGTGAAAGTGAGCAAAACTAGCCTAGAGCCCGAATAAATAATGGCTATGCCTTCTACAACTTTCGCATGTGCGCTCTTGGGCCGTACTTGAGACCACCACTTCTGCGGAAGAAAGACCGCTTCTGCGGGCCGACCCACCAGTTCTGCGGACTTAGGGTCGCATCTATGGTCTTGGGTTGCCTGACCTTGGGCCGCTTCAGTGAGGCTATGACCACTTCTGTAGTCTCGCACCTACAGTCAACCAACCGCACATGCGATTATGACAGAAGCAGATGCTTCAGCACTTTAAAAAATTCCATTTTGATTCGTTAACAAATCGGAATCCACCTGAGGCCACCGGGACCCGAACCAAACATACCAACCAGTCCCACAATACATTACGGACTTGCTCAAGGCCTCAAATCATATCAAACAATGCAAAAATAAAAAAATCACACTCCATTTCAAACTTAAAGAACTTAGAATTTCAAACTTCTACATTCGATGCCGAAACCCGTCAAATCACGTCTGAATGACTTCAAAGTTTGCACAAAGTTAAATTTGACATGATAGACCTACTCCAACTTCCAGAATAATATTCTGATCCCGATATCAAAAAGTCCACTTCCGTTCAAACTTCTTAAAAACCTTCAATCTTCTAACATTAGCCAAATGACTCCAAAATGACCTACGGACCTCAAAATTAACTTCCGATCACGCTCCTAACTCCAGAATCACCATACAGAGCTACTTCTAGTCTCGGAATCCCAAACGGAGATCGATGACACTATAATGCACTTCAATCCAAACTTATGAAATTTCTTCCAAAATGCCAACTTCCACAATAGGCGCCAAATTACTCCCGGTTCATCCAAAACCTGATCTGGGCATACGTCTAAGTCCGAAATCATCATACAAACATGCTTGAACCTTCATATCCCGATTCTGAGGTCATTTACTCAAAATTCCAATCCTAGTTAATTCTTTCAACTTTAAGCTTCCGAAATTATAATTCTCTTTCCAAATCAACTCTGAACTTCCTTAAATCTAATTCTGACCACGCATATAAGTCATAATACCTAAAATTAGGTTGTTCATGGCCTCAACCTACTAAACGATGAGATAGAGATCAAAATGACTGGTTGGGTCGTTACATTCTCTCCCACTTAAATATACGTTCGTCCTCGAACGTGCTGAGAACTATGCTGAAGTAGTCTGAAATTACTGTTTAACACCTCATGCACCTTCCCGTGGTACCACATATTAGTTGAGCACATTAGCTCGATAAATTCTTAAGATATTCCTTTTTATTCGAGCAAATAAGCCCTTAGAGACCAATTCCAACATCCAGAATTCTATGCTAGGCCTTACAATACGCCCAATTCTACTCTTATAATACCGCTACAACGGAAGATATGTGGAGAAATTCATACCAGTTGCCGAATAAATAATCATTGGGTCTTTACTCCTGACAAGAACCATCACTTCATTCTAAGCCGAATAATGATCTTTGCTCGTTAATATCCTTCATATAATCATATTGCGGTGATCCTAAATCCAATAACCTCGTCTCACCCAGTACGAACTGCTTAGGCAATGAGCCGTCTGGGACATAATCAAAAGTCTCATATGATGCTACCATGTGCCAATAGACTACCAATTAGAATACAATACAAAAAGGAAAAACGAACTCCGAAAAGGAGATCCAATTACCCTGCTTGCGATCATACATGCGATGCGGGCAACATACTAAATAGACACCCCGCTCGCGAATCATACATGCGACGCAGGCTCACAGCTTATACGAGATTTCCTCAGAAAATAGGAAATGGAACACATTAAAAATAGATATGGGGACTGTACTGAACATCACACTATTGCGCCACGCAACCAGTTCCAAACAACATACCCATGGCAGCGTGCCACCCGATCCACCCGTAGAAATCACATTAGGAGATATACATAGAGCTAAAATGCTCATTAAAAAGAAGTATTGAATATCGATCATGAATATGCTAAGTGCAAAATACCATTCCCTGGGGAGACATACAACGCTATAATTCGCAAACTCGAGCACAACTGAGGTGTGATATACGATCTAAATCTCAAGAGCCATCCTGTTCATATCACCTCATCATTGCGAGGAGCCTCGATACATATGAAATCCACCAAGCCGTCTCACCACTCATACCTTGCGATATATCATTACATGAAATACCTCACGACTAAATAACACCCACTACTCTTCCATAAGGAACGCTTGCTGAGATGAATAGGACTGGCCTGACATAAAGCCCACATTCACATTTAAATCCATCCACTGGCCTGAAGTCGATCTTGTTCGTACCAAACTAGGTCGGTAACCTTTCAAAGGTCCATACTAACCTCCCTCTTCTCATAGCACACAAGAACAACCATCATAACCGGAGTACTCATCTACATTCTATAATTTAGTAGGCCATGCGCCCTCTAGGCACAAATTCCCAAATTGACGATATCAATTCTATGTTCATACTTGGTTAAACTTCTTCAATCAATTAAGTGTCCACCTGCCACACTTATATAACCTTCTCGTGGGACACGCTCCCACAACCTTCCATGGCAAATAAAAGGTCTATATGCCCAAACCATCGGTCGCACTAACGCTAAAAAATGATCAAGAAATCCTTAACCAGGATGCAAAGCCCTTTTTCATAAAACACCAATCTCAAGTGACGCTGAAGACAATACCCACTTACTTTAAGCCTCGAAACCCTTTCCTGCTCATCCAAACTCTTGATATCCTTACCAACACCGGACTGCAGCCTTGATCCTTATTTCAAATTTCATACCACTCACTGCACCCAACGTGACAATATACGATAGAGCACGATTTCCATCATAGCACCGTAGCCATTAAATAGACTAACACTTAATCATATAAAACTTTTCATTTAAATCACTTCAGAAGAACCATAGCATCACATAGGCGAAGTCTCATAATCGTAGGACATTCAAATCTTTAAGTAGTGGTCTCATCTATCACAACCCTTTCAGAATACGCCCACCTATAATAGACCATAACGGTAGAATACTTCTGAATAACATCAATTACGATTGCTGACATGCCTCACATATACTATTACAAATCACTTGCATAACTTGATCATGCTGAAGGAACTAATCACCGACACCAACATTCCAATTCAACTATGGCTAATCAATCTACCTCCCTCCAATTTATCCTTGATTGCTTTATAGATAATACTAACTCCATTCAACACATAACATACTCCATCTGCGCTCACCCAGAGTGACCTTGAATCACGAGAACATGCTGTCCCAAATCCCACAAACACTTTCATACCTTTCTTACGCGCACATTCGCACCATCAACTGATATGCCAATTCCGTAAATCCTTCAACAAATCCGAAGTCCTTTCTCATTTTCCTCTCAAGTGCTACATTGCAAGTCAAAAACATCATAGAACATTTTGAGCCTCCCCTCATAAGTTGCTACAAAGCTTGATTCTTAATCGTACATAAAAGCTCGACATCATTAGGCACCACACTTTACCCTTTTGAAGTCATTAGACATGTTGCTGAGAGCCGCCCACTCTAACTTGGCCCAAATATAATATACTCGATAAATCTTCTATCACATAAAAGTACCCGGCATAATTACTTCCTTTGAAACCCATATCTACACAAGGCATAAATCCTGAATCCTTCCCCAAGTCAGAACATGGTCCAATCAGGCCAACCATAGCACACCTTTAACAATTCCTTTGCTCGAATTACCATTTATGTTCTTCTCCCATAGCTGGAATAACCCATCAACATGGCAATAACCGGAAACCTCGCAAGTAGTTAACCATGCAACCCAATCATAGGCAATGGGACTCTCCTACTTTGCTTGAAGCCACTATTACACAACTCTAGAACTCACTAGAATTCTACATCTCTTGTTAACATAGCCCTATGCAATCAACTGCCTAAATTTTTGGAATCTGTAAAACAACCTTTTTGAACTCTGAGTCCTCAGACACATTCACTGTATAACCAATAGAATTCTTTTTAGAAGCTTCGCCAACCATGCGGCCTCTAACCTTCTCACAGGGAATAACCCACATGTGGAAATCACTTCTCGTCATCTTCCAACACTACTGCATGGGATACGATCATTATACTATTAATACCTCTTCCCGAGTCCGAGCTCACACTCTAGCTGAACAAGTCCATTCATCCAGCGTGGACATCACTTAGATGTGCGCCAACATCCTTATAATTCAGGGCTATGCTGCATCCCCTTTCATTTCAAGTAGTTCCTTTCTGCTATACCAAATCTTCTGCCGCATAATGGCCCATACTTCGAATTAAATCCATAGACCCCAATCACCAGTCACTAAAATTTCCAAGTCATTCCAAACTCTTCTTAAGGTGCATAGTCGTGCTACCGCGATGTCCATATGCAACTCTGCCACTCTCCCACTTCGGCGGAACTCATCCCTTTGTTCGACTTCTCGACTTGGTTACTTATACTTGGCCTTCAAGAAATTTCCCACATGTCCCTCCTCATAATTTGTTGCTCAATTGTTGCCTTAGATAAAATTTATCTTTATAGAACTTGAATCCACAAGTCTCTACTAACTTTAAACCTTTCTGCAGATCATCTTTCTCGAGCCGTCAACACTAGGAACACCGACTCCATCCTAAACCACCGCACCCAGCAATCTCTGGACGTTGCTTCTTAAATATTGACCCGCAATATCCTATTCCAAAGGAGAATTATAGAAGACCATAACACCGGAAAATTTAGTACATTCAACAAGGACAACAACATCTCATTGTAGAAGAAAAATCCACCACGCTCGCAATTATCAAGTCTCGATACCTTATCAACCTAAACCCGACCATTCTCAACCCGATTGACTTTTCCTTGCCGGGAATAATACATTGAATCTCTATATCATGCACTGAGTAAGCCTCCCTTCAAGTCTTTCACTGCCCTGACATGTTGGAAAACATCCTACCATCATATCAATACTGCGTAACAATCGTTCATAAACATCATAACAACTTGTTCCTAACCTTATAACTCCCAGAAGTATCACTACTAAGCTAAAACAACAGAATATCCTTCCACAAGGCAATGATAATACCTCAAATAACCCCGCAGGGAGAAACACCCGCACCAAATTCGTCGTGCCCTTACAATGCTTCAATTCTCGATTTGTAACACGCACTTCGCGTCGCATAAGATTGAGTAGGAAATAAACAAAGGCATAAGCCTCAAAGGAATCGAATCGCACAATTAGGAATCAAGAAGGCAAGTACTCCTGACAGCCCTGTAGCCTCCCGGGGATAAGTAATGATGTCTCCGTATCGATCCACGAGAATCTACTAGACTTGCTCATGACTCATGAGACCTACGGGAACTTGGCTCTGATACCATGTTGTCACGACCCAAAATCCACTAAGGGTCGTGGTGGTGTCGGATACCGCTATCCGCAAGACAACTAAAATACTTAATTAAATTCTCGTTTAAATATTTTCGAAAACACTTCTTTTATACGTTTAAAACAATACATAGTACATTCCTCCGAATGAATAATGAAATACTCAACTAGTTTTAAAATTTTTTAAATAAACCCGAATACATCCCAGAACCCAGTGTCACAAGTGCATGAGCAATTACTACAGGATCGAATAAAGTACAATAGTTGTCCTGAATACAAGTGGATAGAAATGATAATACGACACAATACTCTGAAGGAAACTCTGCTGACTACGATTGTCTCGAGAAATGCAGTTCACCTAAGTCTTCATATCAACTATGCTGCTACACCCAGTAGGCCACTAAAGATACATATGTATGTGCAAAAAAAATGCACAGAAGTGTAGTATGAGTATGAAAAAAACGTGTAGCCAATGAGTATCACGTCTAATCTTGAAGAAGTAGAGATGAGATGATCGACTTCAACACTTACTAGTGGTCAAATAATAATATAATAAAATGTGAGGAAATCATGGGTTTATTAGCGATTCTAACTCACAGAGCTGGAAAACAGGTAAACACCTTTAACAAATAACAAAGGATTTTCAAGATTTTCTTTTCATTATCTTTATCAATTTGTATCAGTCCATGAAAGGCAATATCAAGATTTAAAAATTCTCAGGTAAAAAATGTAAGCATACGCACATCATGACGAGGTCGACAACCCGCTCCGGCAGAAATGAAAATTGTGCACTACTGAGGGTCGAACGGCTCGAACCATAGATCATCAATTACCCTACTCGCGAGCTATCCTGGGATGAAGTCAACATAAAGTAAGCAAATATCGGGCTCGCGAATCATGCGTGCGATGTAGGTACACATAAGAATACATGCTCAAACGGTTATATAAGGACTTATCGGGGAACATTTATCCAAATAAAAGTCAATATCACTTAACAATTTAAGAAAATACAATTCAATCATTTTAGAAATTCTTTTACTAATTCAATGTGATTTAAGCAATTCAAGTTGTTAATAAGTTTACAATTAATCCAACTATAGCATGCTTTTGGGTCCTAGACAACCGGTACAATAGCATAATAGTAGCTACGCACGGACTCTCATCACCTCGTAAGTGTGTAGCCCCCACAAATAGGAGCAAATAACCAATTAACTCACCTATGGAACAATTCCCTCTTACAAGGTTAGAAAGGAGAGTCACCTCGCTCCGAAGCATATATTTCGATTCAAGAGTGCGCTCAACCCTCCAATTTGGAGCCGAACAATCCAAAACTATTCAAATAGGGTAAGAACAAGTCAATACATGCTTAAACGTTCATATTCTAACAATTAAACCAATTTCCCATCCCTAAACTCAAGGTTCCTATAATTCGACCCCGGGCTTACGTGCCCGAATTCCAAAAATTTTCGAAGGAAGTTGTTCTTTATAACCTAAGAATCAAAATATATGATTTCTACTCCATTCTAAAACCAATTTTGTGGTTAAATCTTGTTTTTAACGAAACCCTAGGTTTTACTCTATTCCCATGATTTTCACTAACTTTTACATGTCTTAATCTATCCAAAACTCAAGTATTAAACTAAGAATAGGTGGGACAACTTACCTCAAGATGCTAGGTGGAAGTCTTCTCTCAAAAGCTCCCAAAATCGCCCAAGAAACAAGTGAAAGTGAGAAAAAATGGCGTAGAGACCGAATAAATGAAGGCCATTGCCTTCCGTGATTTTTTCATGTGCGGTCTTGGGCCGCACCTGTGACAACCACTTCTGCAGAAGAAAGACCGCTTCTGCGGTCCGGGGTGCTTCTGTGGGCTGGCCCACCGCTTTTGTGGTTCCGTTTTTGCGGATTTAGGGCCGCATCTACAGTCTCGGGCTGCCTGGCCTTGGGCCGTTTCTGTGGTCTCGCACATGCGGTCAACCAACCGCAGGTGCGGTTATGATAGAAGCAGATGCTTCAACACTTTCCAAAAATTCCATTTCGATATGTTAACCACCGGAATCCACCCGAGGCCACCGGGATCCCAACCAATCATACCAACCAGTCCCAAAACACATTACGGACTTGCTCGAGGCCTCAAATAATATCAAACAACGCAAAAATCATGAATCACGCTCCATTTAAAACTTCAAGAACTTAGAATTTCAAACTTCTACATTCGGTGCTGAAACCCATCAAATCACGTCTGATTGACTTCAAATTTTGCATACAAGTCATATTTGACATTACGAACCTACTCCAGCTTCTAATATCGGTTTCTGACCCCGATATCAAAAAGTTCACTTTAGGTCAAACTTCTCAAAAACCTTTAATCTTCTAACTTTAGCCAAATGACTCCAAAATGACCTACAGACCTCCAAATTCACTTACGATCACGCTCCCAACGCCAGAATCATTATACAGAGCTACTCCTAGTCTCGAAATCCCTAACGGACATCGATAACACTGAAATGCACTTCAAGCCAAGCTTATGAAATTTCTTCCAAAATGCCAACTTTTGCAATAGGAACCAAAACGCTCCAGGGTCATCCAAAACCTGATCCGGGCATGCGCTCAACTCCGAAATCATCATACAAATATACTGGAACCTTCAAATACCAATTCCGAGGTGGTTTACTCAAAATTCCCATCCTAGTTAATTCTTTCAACTTTAAGCTTCCGAAAAAGAGAATTCTCTTTCCAAATCAACTCTGAACTTCCTAAAATCTAATTCCGACCACACGTACAAGCCTTAATACCTGAAATAAGGCTGCTCATGACCTCAGGCTGCTGAAAAATGTGCTAGAGCTCAAAATAACTGGGCGGATCGTTATATTGTCTCCCACTTAAGCATACGTTCGTCCTCGAACGTGCTAAGAACTATACTGAAGTAGTCTAAAATCAATGTTTAACAACCTCATGCACCTTCCTGTGCTACCTCATGACATATATAGGTCTTACTCTAACTCTTACAATACCGCTACGATGGAAGAGATGTGGAGAAATTCATAACCAATATCTGAATCAACAATCATTGGGTCTATATTGTGAGCACGTGATTTTTCCCTATATGAATTACTCTTAGAAATTCAAACTAAATGATTCTTTCAATATTTTGCAATGTTGTGGATTTTTGTGACATTTTTATGTTAATTGCTTGTATTTTATTATTGTATTTTAATAAATGAAGAATATAAAAAATATACTTTCCATTTGCATTTAGGTTTTACTTTCATATTTTAGGGTTAATTAGTAATTAAGTTACTTCAAAAACAAAAAAATAACAAAAATGGTTCTTTTACATTTATACTTTCAATTTGTCTTAGTCTACTGTTAAATTGGAAATTAGTTTATTTAGGAATTAATTAGAATAATTATAGAGTAATTTCGGTCTTTAATTTTAATGTCGCATTTAATAAAAATTAGAAATAAATAATAAAACAAAAGAAGAAAAGAAAAGAAAACAAATGAAAAACAAGAATTAAAAGGAAAAGCCTTGTCTTAATAATATACCCAATTTTGGGCCAAAAATGCATCATCCCAAACATAGTCTCGCTCAAAATCCGATTAAACATGCCCCAGCTCAAATACACAATACATTATCCACCCATTTAAATCAAACTACGTCGTTTTGGCACGATTAGATCCGCACCTTCTAGGTAATTCAATCTTACGGCTCTTAATTGGTTTAAGCCTGATATATAATGGTCGGAACTTACCCCTATCCCCAAAGTCATTTTCTTCTTCACCCAACCCAGAGCTCGTAACGCCGTCGGCCGGAAATTGTCTCTGCCGGCGGCTGGTAATAGCCCCCAAATTCACACCATAGCACCATCTCAACCTCCTCGTCACGAATCATTTACCATCTTTCTTTAAATCCCACCAAAACCCTTTGAATCTTCAAATATTTGGACGACGTCCACGGTGGCTCCATGTCCAAACAACTCCAAAATAACACCACAGCTCCCCTCATTTTTCTTTTTTTTAGTATAACTGTTATATTTCATTGATTTCAAAGAATATGTACATCATAAAGCTCTATAGTAGTAGTTTGGACTGGCTACTACTCATTTACAAACTATCATCTATACTATCATAGCTATCTAGACACAAATGTCATTACAGTAAGGGATATCTAGATGCTGTAGCTAAGGAAAGCAATTAAATTGCCGCAAGCCAGTCTGTCAATGTTTGCATTTCCTTCCTTGAATATGTATAAGTAAGGCAACTTCTCTGCAAATCAGTTCCTCCACAAAAGCAGTCCCTTCAAATCGAATGCTATTCCTTACTCTCCAGATGAGGGCAACAGTAGTGACAAAAGCAGAAGTTGTAATAGCATTTTGCCACAATCTGCTTTTTGCTTTGCTGCAAATCTAGTGAAGTTCTGTTTCCCAGCTACCAACTGTTCTGGAATGCCCCAGCCAACAACATATTCTGGTCCACAGTCTGTTAGTAATTGGGCATTCAAAGAATATGTAATTGAATTCTTCAACATTTTAATTGCAAAACACACAAGTTGCTGGGACTTGTATGCCAATGTTCTGCAGTCTGTCAACTGTAGGAAGTCTATGTTGAGCAGCTAGCCATACAGTGAACTTATGTCGAGGTTGGATATTAATGATCAGCATCAAGTTCTTCCATTCAACCCTATTGAAACTGGGGAGCATTGTGAGGTATAGTTTCTGAATATGAAATTTATACAGTCTACATATACTTTGCAATCTACCAAATAGATCTCCCTGAAGCTTCTGGCTCTCCAGTATCATAGTTCTGCTTTTCAGTATCTTCCTGACAACCCAAGAAGCTGATTTTGGAATGTTTAATGTGGCAATGTCACCATGTTTAATGTAGTAAGAGTGAACCCATCTTACCCAAAGGCAATCTTTCTTCCTGGACAAGTCCCATAGCAATTTAGTAATGGTTGCTTTGTTCCACAAAGTCAAGTCTAGAATGTTAAGACCTCCACCTGATATTGGTCTGCATACCTTGTCCCAATCTTGTCCCAAGCAACCAGTGCCCTTTTGGATAGATTAGCAGTGCCAGTCCAAAGGAATGTTCTGCAAATTGCTTCAATGGCTTTCAGTACTTTCTTAGGTAAAATGAATACTTGTGCCCAATAAGTCTGAATGCCAAACACCACAGCTTTAATCAATTGGCTTCTCCCTGCATATGATAGAAACTTAGCTGACCAGCAAGTAATTTTATCTGTTATCTTCTCAATTAGGGGCAGATAATGATGGATAGCCAGCTTTTTAGAATCAAGTGGTATCCCTAAGTACTTGAATGGAAGTTGGCCTTCAGTGAATCCCAAAGTTTCAATTATTTCTTCTCTGGTACTTTGCTGCACACCAGCCAGGTAAACTGCACTCTTGCTGATATTTGCCTGAAGACCAGATGCTTCTAAAAACTGAAGGAAAGCTTTCTGCAAGATCTGGATAGATATAATATCAGCTCGACGGAAAATAAGAAGGTGTCCGCAAAACAAACATGAGAACAATTAGTTTCCTACATTTTGGGATGGAAGTTGAAGTTCCCATCCTTGTGTAACTGTTTCAGGATTCTGGTTAGGTATTCCATAGCCAATACAAACAAATATGGTGACATAGGGTCACCCTGTCTAATACCTCTCTTAGCAGTGAATGGCTTAGTTAAGCCACCATTCATTACTAAGGAGTAGGAGACAGAGGTGACACAAGCCATGATCCAGTGAATAAACTTTGCTGGGAAGCCCAAGTCAATAAGAATCTGCTTCAGAAAGCTCCATTCCAAGGTGTCATATGCCTTCCTCAAATCCACCTTGAGTACACATCTGGGGGATACACCTTTTCTTAAGTAACGCATGAAGATTTCATTGCTTAACAAGATATTATCAACAATACTTCTCCCCTCATTTCCCTCTTTCCAAATATACCTTTAGTTTTCTTCGCATCATCACCAGTCTCTTCGAATCTTAAATCTAAGATTCCGTCAAAACCCCTACCTCCTCCAAACCCGCCCAAAATTACATTATACACTCCCCTTACCTCCACTTTTTTAAACCCTTAACAAGTTTTCCTTGAATCCCACCAGGCCTTCTTGAATTATGGATCTAGGTCTGTCAAGGCTGTTAGAATTTCTAGGTTTTAAAATTGCATTATGTGTTTGTTCTTGGTAAGAATAAACATAATATTATTTGAAGGCCAATTGTAAAGTCAGTCGAGTTGAAGACTCAAATCAGTGAGTTTTGTTCTTTTCCCTTCTTCTTTGTTTATTTTTTCCTTTTCTATGATTATTTCTTTCCTCATAATTGTTAATTTCTAGTTTAATTTTCATCTTGGTTGATTATGCCTGCATGGTTTCTGATTTTAGTTGATTCTATAATTCATAGTTGAGTTCATGAATGATTATATGTTTGACCTGAATTACACCTTAGTTTCCATTTTTCTATTGATTAGTCAATGTTTAGTTCATTGGATTTCAATTGGATTTCTGTTCTGTTCTTCATTTCATTTTGATTCTGTTTAATTTGATTTGGTTGGAATCTTAATTTTCATTGAGTTGATAATTGGAATTATGATGTTGTTATTTTAATTGTGATTTTAGTTTATATGTAGCCTTAGGGTTTGAATGTTAATTAGGAGTTACTTTCAGTAGGATTAGTTAGTTTATTTTTAGGGTAATGTTTGGTTGCTATTTAGTTTAGTATTGTCTCATCATGGTAAGATGAAACTAAGGTGTTTGGTTTAATTGGTATGGATTTGGTAATTTCAGAATTGAACAAGGGGTAGCATAGGTATTCTTAACCAGGGAATCTTATAGTAACCGAAATAGAGATCTCTACAGTCTTCTAGATGGTGTTTCAAAATGAAATTGCAGTAACTTAGTAGGGTAACTTGGGCATCAAGTCAGGAATAAGGGGGTAACTAGCTAAAAAGTAAAAATAAAAGAGGGACTAAAGGGTAAAATAGAAACCTGAGTGTCGCCCTTAGTTTTTCCTATATAAGGCAACCTCTAATGCCTTAATTCACAAGTTTGAGCCTCTGAAAAATTTCCCCCAAAAGTGTTCTACATGTTTTGAGCAGTCTGAAAATTTGGACTTGAAATTCAAAAACCAAATCTGAAACTTCAAAGTTAGCAAGTTCACTTTAGATCTAAAATCCTCAAGAAAACAAAAACAATAGCACAAAAACTCCCAAAAATACTGTCCTGTTGAAATTCTTAGGTTAATTTCGAGATTTAGTTGTTGAGTTGCATCTTCTACCTCAATATCTGGTTACTAAAGTTTCTGAAGTCTCCTGGGTCAATTTTGAGTTAGTTTGGATTTGTTCAAGTTGTTTGTGGGTGGTTTGCTGATTGAAATTGGTCCTGGGCTATTGATATTGCTTCTGGATTTATAAAAAAATCTAAAACAGCTAATTCATGTTGTTGTGCTACTGTGAAACTACTGATTCTCCTTCTTCTTTGGTTTTGCTTAATTCTAGGTACACTTCCTTGACTCAAGTGAGCTTGAAATTTGAATCATTGTGTATAGACTACTTGTTGCTTCAAATGATGAGAAATGCTTAGTTTTCACATGACTTCTCCTAGAACGATTATAGAGCACGATTTCCATCATAACATCGAAACCACCAAATAGACTAACACTTCATCATATAAAAATTTTCATTTAACTCACTTCAGGAGAACCATAGCATCACACAGGCAAATTCTCATAACCGTAGGACATTCAAATCCTTAAGAAGTGGCCTCATCCACCACAACCCTTCTGAGATCCGCCCACACATAACAGACCATAATGTTAGAATACTTCTGAATAACATCAATTACGGTGATAGACATGCCTCACATGTACCGTTACAAATCACTTGCATAACTTGATCACGCTGAAGGAACTGATCACTGACACCAACATGCCAATTCAAATATGGCTAATCAATCTACCTTGGTTGCTGAGTGCCACCCGCTCTGACTTGGCCCCGAGTATAATCTGATTCATAAATCTTCTAGCACATGAAAGCACCAGCAGAATCACTTCCCTTTAAGCCCGCATCTGTACAAGGCATAAATCCCGAATCCTTCCCCAATTTTGAACATGGGCCAATCAGGACAACCATAGCACACCTTTAACAATTCCTTTGCTCGAATTAGCACTTATGTTCTTTTCCCGTGGATGAAATAACCCTTAAACATGCTAATAACCGAAAACCTCGGAAGTAGTTAACCATGCAACCCAACCATAGGCGGTGGGACTCTCCTACTTAGCTTGAATCCACTATTATACAACTTTGGAACTCATTAGAATTCTTATCTCTTGTTGACATAGCCTTACGCAATCAACATCCTAAATTCTCAAAATCTTTCTGTAAAACACCCATTTTGAACTCTGAGTCCTCAACCACATTCGCAGTATAACCAATAGAATTATTCTCAGAAGCTTCACCATCCATGCGACTGCTATCCTGCTCACAGGGAATAACCCACATGTGGAAATTATTTCCCGACATCTTCATTGTTGCGCGAGATATGATCACTATAACATCAATACCCTTCCTGAGTCCGAGCTCACTCTCTAGCTGTACAAGTCCATTCATCCCGCGTAGATATCACATAGATGTGTGACAACATCCTTCTAATTCAGGTTTATGCTGCATCCCCCTTCATTTCAAGCAGTTCCTTTCTGCTATACCAAATCTTCTGCCGCATAATGGCCCATACTACGAATTAAATCCCTAGACCCCAATCACCAATCACTAAAATTTCCATGTCATTCCAAACTCTCCTTAAGGGCATAATCATCCTACCACGATGCCCATATGCAACTCCGTCACTCTCCCACTTTGGCAGAACTCATCCCTTTATTCGACTACTCGACCTTGGTTTCTTATACTTGGCTTGCAAGAAATTTCAAACACCGCCTAACACTTCCCACATGCCCTTCCTCATACTTTGCTGCTTAATTATTGCCTTAGATAAAATCTATCTTCATAGCACTTGAACCCGCAAGTCGTTACTAACTTTAAACCTTTCTGAAGATCATCTTTCTCGAGCCGTCAATACTAAAACCGACTCCATCCTGAACCACCGCACCCCGTGATCTCTGACTGTTGCTTCTTCTATACTAACCCGCAATATCCTGCTCCAAAGGCGAATGTAGAAGACCATAACACCGCTGAATTTAGTACATTCAACAAGGACAATGACATCTCATTGTAGAAGAAAACTGCACCACGCTCGCAATTACCGAGTCTTGATACCTTATCAACCTAAGACCTAAACATTCTCAACCTGACTGGAAGAAAACACTGAATCTCTAGATCATGCACTGAGTAAGCCTCCCTTCAAGTCATTCACTGCTTCGACACGTAGGCAAATATCCTACCATCATATCAATATTGCAGAAGAATCGTTCATAAACATCATGGCAACTTGTGCCAAACCTCATAGCTCCCAGAAGTATTGTTACTGAGTCGAAAATATAGAATATCCTTCCACAAGGAAATGATAATAGCTCAAATAACCCCGCAGGGAGAAACAGCCGCACCACATTCGTAATGCCCTTACAAGTCTTCAATTCTCGATTTGTAACACGCGCTTCGTGTCGTATAAGATTAAGCAGGAAATAAGAAAAGACATAAGACTCAAAGGAATCGAATCGCACGATAAGGAATCAAGAAGGAAAGTACTCCTAAGAGTCATGTAGCCTCCCGAGGATAAGTACAGATGTCTCTGTATCGATCCGCGACTCTACTAGACTAGCTCATAACTTATGAGACCTACAGGAACCTGGCTCTGATACCATGTTGTCATGACCCAAAATCCACTAAGGGTCATGGTGGCGCCGAACAACACTGTCAGGCAAGCCAACCAAAATACTTAATTAAATTCTCGTTTAAATATTTTCGAAAATACTTTTTTTATACGTTTAAAACAATACATAGTATATTCCTCCAAATGAATAATGAAATACTCAACAACTTTTAAAAAAATTTTAATAAACTCTAATACATCCCAGAACCCGGTGTCACAAGTGCATGAGCAATTACTACGGGATCGTATAAAGTATAGTTGTCCGAAATACAAGTGGACAGAAATGAAAATACAATATAATACTCTGAAGGAGACTCTGCTGACTGCGATTGTCTCGAGAAATGCAGCTCATCTAAGTCTCTGTATCAACCATGCTGCTACACCAGTAGGCCATAGAGATACATATGCATGTGGAACAAAATGCACAGAAGTGCAGTACAAGTACGAAAGCAACGTGTACCCAATGAGTATCTCGTCTAATCTCGAAGAAGCAGAGACGAGATGGTCGACTTCGACACTTACTAGTGGTCAAATAATAATACAATAAAATGTGAGGAAATTATAGGTTTATATAGCAATTCTAACTCATAGAACCGAAAAACAGGTAAACAGCTTCAACAAATAATAAACAATTTTAGAGATTTACTTTTCACTATCTTTATCAATTTATATCTGGCCATGAAAGGAAATATCAATATTTAAAAATTCTCAGACAAACAATGTAATCATGCACACATCATGCCGAGGTCCACAGCCAACTCTAACAAAAATGTAAACTATGCACTGCCGAGGGTCGAATGGCTCGAACCATAGATGCATCTATTACCCCGCTCGCGAATTATCCAGCGATACGGTCAACAAAAAGTAAACAAATACCCTACTCATGAATCATATGTGTGACACAAGTACACATAAGAATACATGCTCAAACAGCAAATTAAGGATTTATCGGGGAACATTTATCCAAATAAAAGCCAATCCTCTTTTAGCAATTTATGAAAATACACTTTAATCCTTTTAGAAATGTTTTTACTAATTTAATGTGATTTAAGTCATTCAAGCTATCAATAAGTTTAAAATTAATCCAAGTATAGCTTGCTTTTGGGTCCTAGACTACCCGGAGAATAACATAAAACTAGCTACCTAAAGACTCTCGTCACCCTGTGCGTCTGTAGGCCCCACAAATAGGAGCACATGACCAATTAACTCACCTATGGAGATAATTCTCTCTTACAAGGTTAGAAAGGATACTCACTGTCACGACCAAATTTCCCACAGTCGAGAGTCATGATGGCGCTTACTAATCGGAGCTAGGCCATCCAACTCTTACTTATATTTCCATTTTTAGCAACACTTATTTTAAAAAGATTAGCAATAATAATACGATTACAAAACTAAATAAATTTAGCGGAAGACTTAATAAATTCTACTAGATATGACACGGGAATCCCAACATAAAATACTACCTAAGGACTGGTGTCACAATACTCACGAAATTCTAAGAATAATACACATAAATGTCTGAAAGAATAAAAATATCGTACGTCTCGAGTATATGAGATAACAGACTGAAATTAAAGATAGAGGAGACTCGGGGTCCTGCGGACGCCTTCAACGCTACCTTGGTGTCTCAGTGATCAAAAACTAACACCCGCACTATTGTTGCTGCTGTTGTCCAAAACCTGTATCTGCGCAAAAAGAGCTCAGAGTGTAGAATCAGCCCAACCGACTCCATGTGCTGGTAAATGTCCGGCCTATCTCGGCGAAGTAGTGACAAGGCTAGGACCAGACACTCACATAAACTTGTACAGTTAAAAATACATATATACAGCAGAAATGGCAGGAAGCAGTATTTAATATTTGGGGGGGCGAACATGCTATGGTGTAGCACAAAATATAATGACTGAATGTAAAATAAAGAAACCTCAATTTAGGAGATATATATATATATATATATATATATATATATATATATATATATATTGTGTGTGTGTGTATATGCACGGCACCAACTATCGTGCTTTTACTCTCGTTCTCGCCAAATAATCAATTAAAATGTACGGTACCACCCATCGTACTTTTACTCGCAAACTCTCATATAAGGCACGGATATACCCATCATGCTTAATTATTCAGAACGTGGCACGGAAATACCCTTCGTGTTAGAAATAACGCTCTACGCTAGAGGGGGGGTGAATAGCGTATTAATAAAATTAAGCGTTTTCTTGCGGAATTTAAACTTTGCAGGAAATAAACAAATGCAGTAAAAATAAATTACACCACGATATATACTGGTTGGCCACACTTTGTGGTTAGTCCAGTCCCCGAGAGACTCTCTCGAGATTTCCACTAACAACCTTGTCAAGCTTAAGGTGCCCAACAAACCTTTACACTTGAGACTTGAATCACACAAATCTCAAACACTTGCTCGGAGGCTCCTCACCTCAAAGACTTCAATTTGCTCGGAGGTTCCTCACCTCAAAGACTTCAATTTGCTCGGAGGTTCCTCACCTCAAAGACTTCAATTTGCTCGGAGGTTCCTCACCTCAAAGACTTCAATTTGCTCGGAGGTTCCTCACCTCAAAGACTTCAATTTGCTCGGAGGTTCCTCACCTCAAAGACTTCAATTGCTCGGGGATACAATCCCAAAGACTTCACTTGTTAAGCTTCCGGGTGCCTAACGAACCTTTACAACTTGAGAACTTGATACAATACAAGCCTCAACCAACCCGCTTAAGGAAACCTATCCCTAAGACTTTACAAGAAGAAATATAACACTTCTTCTTACTACAAGTGTTTAACAAGAACACTCTTTTACTCACTTTACAAGAACTCTCTTAAAGAGTGGATTATGAGTACAAAATATATGGCTCAAGAACACAACAACTCAATCAATAATCTTGGCTCTCAAAAAACAATGTAAGATATGAAATTTGAATCACAAGAATGTAATGTATGCTTTGTAATTTTTCTGCAGTGTTGTTGTGTTTTAAAAATGATTTTCAGAGAATGTTTTATAGAGAAAATGGAGCAATAGACCGTTGCTTTTAGTTCCAGAAAACGCTCCTGAAAATCTGCCTGACAATCGATTGTTGATATTACACAATCGATTGTTGGAGCAAAATTTCAACAGACAGATTCCTTAAAATCTGGTTAAAAAGATTTCTGTTGAATTTAAAAAGAATGACAATCGATTGTTAACTTTAGACAATCGATTGTTGTTCAAATATCCAAAATATTTCTGGCAACTTTTTGACTAAAAGATTGAGTAAAGATTATACCATAAATAGATAAAGCCGTTGGAAGAAGTCCGTTTGGAAATATCACTGAGCACAATCGATTGTTAAATAGTGACAATCGATTGTTCTTCATTTTTGAAGATTTTGAAAACATTCTGTAAGTTGTCCAAAAATTTGAGACTAAGTATAAAATCTGACAATCGATTGTTGAACAGTGACAATCGATTGTTGCTTCAAAAATGATTTCAAACGAAGTTTCTGTCTCAAGACAACATTTTAAAAACTAAGTATAGAACTTGACAATCGATTGTTTCTTCAAGACAATCGATTGTTAAACCCAATTTTCTCAAAACGAGTTTAAAAATCATTTTGGCAAATATGCAACTTATTTCTTTAAAAACTTATGATGCATGATTTTATGAAAATCATTTTAGGTGAGAGCCAATATTAGAAATAAGTCGTTGAGTCAAGATTACAAATTAAGACCTACTCAACAGTGGATTTCATCTTCTATTCTTGAACGCGTACTATCCATCTTGTACTTGGACTGTTATTGTTCCATCACCGATGCTTGCCTCAATGTTTGGCATTTATCAAAACCTACATGAATCAACACACGTTAGTTTGAGAACGTGTTTCCAACAATTTCCCCCTTTTTGATAATGGCAAACATGTATCGGGATATGCATAATAATAACAGTTCAAGACAATTCAATATGCATCATAGACATGTTCATGTTTCATAAGAATATATTATGCATGCATAGCCCGTTTATTTTCCCCCTTTTGACATTAACAAAAAAGTGGCTAGATAACAAGTCTAATAATAGCATGCTAGTTCAACAAATGGCAACATAATCGATTATTATACGGGATAATCGAATAGTTTGCACTGGAAAGAAATTCCCCCTAAATATAAGATTCCCCCTGAATTTATGCAACACATTCAGAGAAAGCATGTAAGTATGCATAATGGAAATAGGAGAGATATTGCAGATGAAAATCAACTTTTCATTAAATAGATAAAATATTACATAGGCCATTTAATGAAAAAATACAAGAAAATATTTAATCCTCGTTATCATCATCTTCGTCCATGTTTTGCGGCGGTGCCTCAAATGGGACAAGATTGCCATATTGATAGTTGATATGGTCAAAATATCCTAGGACATAGCGGGACAAAGTGTCAACTTTTGTTTCAATACGGGTAAGATGATTTACTATCTCCGCATTTGGATCTTGATTTTGAGGCGGATTTTGTGGAGGATTTTGAGGAGGTTGATTATCATGATCACCACCACTGTGAAATGAAGATTCAGAAATTTCCCAGTGTTTGGTCCGATTTTTAAGTGGACCATTTGCCGTGATAATGCCGGCGGATTCAAGAAAATGCATGACAAGAAGTGCATATGGAAGATGTTTGACTTCGGCGAGAGCATCACACATGTGAAGCTTGATTAATTTACAATAATTTAATCGAGCTCCGGAAGAAATGGCATGCATGAGTTTACAATCTTCTTGGGAGATAGTGGTGTGACTGCTTTTTCGGGGCTTGAGAACTCGGGTGATGAAATAGAATATCAACCGATAGTTCGGATCCATTCCCGTGATCGTAGGACGACGAGAAGTGAGACGTGGATCATAGTTAACAAGACCAGCTTGACGAAGAAAGGAGGTTTCGTCAAATAATTCTCCTTCTATTCCAACATATTGAGAAATGTCTTCTCCATCATTTGGGAGATAGGCAATGGTGTTTAGGGATTCATCAGAAATGATAATTTTAACACCATTTACAAAGGTGACAAGATCACCTTGATCGTTCTGGCGGAGATTTGAATAGAATGCCCGAACGAGTGCAGCATTTATAAAGTCAAAAGAAAGGAGAAGGAAGTTTAGAAGATTGCATTGCTGAAGAAAGTGTATAGCAAGACTAAAATTTTCAAGATACCTCATTGTGGAAAAACGAGGAGGAAGAATAACCCGTTTTTCGAATCTTGTAACAAAGCGACTTAGTGAAGCTTCGCTTCTGAAGAATAACACATCTCCATCTTGGTATGGAAACAGTCCGGGAGTAGGAGGAGCAGAGGCAGAGGCATCTTGCTTAGAAGCTCTAGATTTTCTTGGCATTTTGATTGAAAGAGACTTGAGAAGACAAAGAATTTGCAAGGAGAGCTTTTGATAGAATTTGAAGACTTAGACTTGATTTTGTTGTGATAAGAATGAAGAATACATCTCTATTTATAGAGTGGGAGAAGATATGGTATTCATGGCTGAATTGAAGACTCAAAAACGGTCAGATTTTAAGAAGACCGCTGGAGACAATCGATTGTTTGCTGGAGACAATCGATTGTTGAGCAGATATGCCCGTTGGAATTCTGAAAAGGAAACTGACAATCGATTAAAGGGGGTCAGCAGAGCAGAACGGTAAGAATTTTTTGAATTAATACCGTCTGACAATCGATTGTGTCAAGTTTGACACTTAGATTCTGAGAAATTGGCTTGAAACAGAATGTTTTTGAAATTTCAGAAAATCACTGACAATCGATTGTTGAATTTGACAATCGATTGTGTACTGGGCAAAAAAAATGGTCTAAGTCCTGAAAATTGATTTTGGAAGTATGGTAATCAATTTTGAATATATTATAATCAATTTTGGAATTATGACAATTGATTATGAATGAAACAACGTCATCAACACATGGAGGAAGATAATGATTCTTCGGATGAAAACGTTTTTATGAAAATAGATTTTCCATCATGGATACATATAATCAACACCAATTGTTATAAATACCAATTTAGAAAATCAAAACTCAATACAATTTATGCACTTAATCAATTATGCAATTTATCAAAATAACATTCATATCAATACTTGTGACATATAATACCAATTCAACTAGCTAAAGGGTAGAGTAAGGAACGATCATACCCGGTTTGTCTTGATGTCATCCTCCATCGTTGACATCTCAATTTGCTAGAAATTGAATTGAATGCTTCAAGCGAGCACATTTGCATTTCCAACATTTAATCAAGTGAAGCCATTTCCGATATATATATATAAACAATTTATCACCATAATAACAATTCAAAAACCACACAGATATTTGTTAAGAAAATATCATCAATAAAATTTATGCAATCAATTCTTTCAAAGCACAAGTTCCCTCTTACTTGTAACAAATTGCCTAAAACATTTCTTCTTTTGATAAGAAGATTGTATTAAGGCTAATTCCTTTTACCATATTCACAAAAGAATAGGAAGGATATTGAGGAATATAAAATATGACGACTTCTATAAATTTATCAATTTTATCAAAAAAACTATTGTTATTTTGAAAGGCATTTGTCAAAACATATATCGCATGCTGTTTCAAATAGATAGTCAAATCATGAATCAACCATCTTATCACCTGTTTAAGCAAAACACATCAATTTGACATTTTACAGGAAATACCGATTGTTACACAAGCAATGAAAAATCCATTTGACGGAGAGCATAACAAATGCATCAAATGTTATTTTATTAACAGTGATGCACAAGGTTATTTTCAGTGATCCATATTGCAACAAATGTCAAATATTTCCATTAAGCGCATTTGCAATAATGAGAACCAAAACAAAGCATGATTCAAGGAGAATTGATACGGATGGTTAACAAAGACATATCAACACATACAATTGGGAATGATAAAAATGAAAGCCTAGCCTTTAAAAAATTTCAAGAGCGTTTATGCCTATTTTGAACTGACACGATGCTAAATGATAGCTGTTGAGTTCAGAATTCAGAATGGTAACAAATCTTTGAGATTTTTACCGATTGACAATCGATTGTTGAAAGGGGACAATCGATTGTTGAACTATTTGACACTTAGTTCCTGAAAAATCTGCAAGAAGCAGAGAGTTTTTGAAAACTCAGAAAAACACGAACAATCGATTGTGCCTGTGAACAATCGATTGTGGACTAGACCAAAAAGGTTTTAAGTTCTGAAAATCGATTATGAGAGTATGCTAAAGGCATTTATCAAACCATATATTAAAACATGATTTAAAACACTTTGTTGTTTAAAAAAAATTGTCAAGACATAATTCAACTAAACATGATTTAGTAGGTACTCATTCAATGCACAAATCAACATTTGTCAAAGCATGGATCAAGCATTTAAATAGTTGATACTAGTAATCAAAAATGAATTTTCAGCATGTCAATCAACAAGTATAGTCAACAAGAAATTTCACAAATTGATTCTTACAATTAACGCATGTCAACGTTTTTCAGGGTGAGAATCAAGTTGACAACTTATATGTTAATAACACCAGCTGCCATATATCAGCAAAACTGTCAACATTAATAATTTGCACATATTCAGTTTTATAAAAAAAAAGAATAGCTAACCGAAATTCCTCTCGATGCCTTTTGGGTGTCGTGCTTGGCGCATCTACTACAATTTTGTAGTCTTCAAGCACACCTGCAAAAATACCTACGGAGAGGTTTTTGGTACCCATATCTTTTTGGGTCCTTTGGGGTTAGGCAAATGATAATTATAACCAAAAGATAAATTTCTATGTTTAGCAAAACACACAGGTGCAATGTGACCTATCCGATTGCAATAATGGCATACTACGTTCGGATTGTGCCAATGCCTAGGTTGCGCCAAATACATTCTAGGTGATCTAGAGTCATTCCTAGAGGCGTTGAGAATCCTAGAGTCATTTCTAGGTTGTCTAACGTAGTTCGTTCTAGGCTTATCAACAATAGTCCTAGTATTGATTCTAGGCGATGTAAAGTGATTAACTCTAGATTCATTATTCCAATTTCTAGAGTTGTATCTAGGTGATCTAAAGGCGTTAGTTTTAGACTTGTTTTCATACATCCTAGCGTAATGTCTAGGTGGTCTAAAGGAATTTGTCCTAGACTCATTTACAGCCCTAGAATTATTTCTAGGTGGATCAGTAAAATTTCTAATGGGATTTCTGCTTTTATGCCGTTGATTGTTCCTCGACGTTTCCTTTTCTTCAATAACCTTAGGGACATCTATACTTCGTGATTCTAAAGTTTTCCTAAGTTCTGCGTTTTCTAACTTCAAAGAATCGCAGGAAGTACAAGTAGAGCATTTATCAACATAAGAAGCTTCATGCATAGTCTTAACGACTTGTCTAAGTTCTACACTATCATTTTGCAAAAACTGATTTTCTTTTACAAGATTCTCGTTATCAAGAGACAGATTTTCAAAAATTTTTTGTTTTAAAGAAAGTTGATTTTTGAAATCTTTTTCTTTCAATAAGAGACGTTCTTCAAAATCTTTTTCTTTTAAAGAGAGATTTTTCTGAAAATCTAATTCTTGCTGGGAAAGTGATTTCTTCAAATCTCTAATCATTTTGACAGCATTACAAAATTCACCATACAAGTCTTCATATGCATTTTGTAATTCTTCGAACGAGTGAGAGTTAGAGATACTTACCTCTTCTTCGTTGTTTCCATCAAATATTGGAGGCATGGTGTAGCAGTTTCCTTCACCGATTCCTGCAAAAGAATCATGAGTAGAAGCCATGGATGGTTCTCTCAAACTGTTAAGTTTTTCAGAGAGTATGGCTCTGATACCAATTGTTAGAAATAACGCTCTACGCTAGAGGGGGGGTGAATAGCGTATTAATAAAATTAAGCGTTTTCTTGCGGAATTTAAACTTTGCAGGAAATAAACAAATGCAGTAAAAATAAATTACACCACGATATATACTGGTTGGCCACACTTTGTGGTTAGTCCAGTCCCCGAGAGACTCTCTCGAGATTTCCACTAACAACCTTGTCAAGCTTAAGGTGCCCAACAAACCTTTACACTTGAGACTTGAATCACACAAATCTCAAACACTTGCTCGGAGGCTCCTCACCTCAAAGACTTCAATTTGCTCGGAGGTTCCTCACCTCAAAGACTTCAATTTGCTCGGAGGTTCCTCACCTCAAAGACTTCAATTTGCTCGGAGGTTCCTCACCTCAAAGACTTCAATTTGCTCGGAGGTTCCTCACCTCAAAGACTTCAATTTGCTCGGAGGTTCCTCACCTCAAAGACTTCAATTTGCTCGGAGGTTCCTCACCTCAAAGACTTCAATTGCTCGGGGATACAATCCCAAAGACTTCACTTGTTAAGCTTCCGGGTGCCTAACGAACCTTTACAACTTGAGAACTTGATACAATACAAGCCTCAACCAACCCGCTTAAGGAAACCTATCCCTAAGACTTTACAAGAAGAAATATAACACTTCTTCTTACTACAAGTGTTTAACAAGAACACTCTTTTACTCACTTTACAAGAACTCTCTTAAAGAGTGGATTATGAGTACAAAATATATGGCTCAAGAACACAACAACTCAATCAATAATCTTGGCTCTCAAAAAACAATGTAAGATATGAAATTTGAATCACAAGAATGTAATGTATGCTTTGTAATTTTTCTGCAGTGTTGTTGTGTTTTAAAAATGATTTTCAGAGAGTGTTTTATAGAGAAAATGGAGCAATAGACCGTTGCTTTTAGTTCCAGAAAACGCTCCTGAAAATCTGCCTGACAATCGATTGTTGATATTACACAATCGATTGTTGGAGCAAAATTTCAACAGACAGATTCCTTAAAATCTGGTTAAAAAGATTTCTGTTGAATTTAAAAAGAATGACAATCGATTGTTAACTTTAGACAATCGATTGTTGTTCAAATATCCAAAATATTTCTGGCAACTTTTTGACTAAAAGATTGAGTAAAGATTATACCATAAATAGATAAAGCCGTTGGAAGAAGTCCGTTTGGAAATATCACTGAGCACAATCGATTGTTAAATAGTGACAATCGATTGTTCTTCATTTTTGAAGATTTTGAAAACATTCTGTAAGTTGTCCAAAAATTTGAGACTAAGTATAAAATCTGACAATCGATTGTTAAACAGTGACAATCGATTGTTGCTTCAAAAATGATTTCAAACGAAGTTTCTGTCTCAAGACAACATTTTAAAAACTAAGTATAGAACTTGACAATCGATTGTTTCTTCAAGACAATCGATTGTTAAACCCAATTTTCTCAAAACGAGTTTAAAAATCATTTTGGCAAATATGCAACTTATTTCTTTAAAAACTTATGATGCATGATTTTATGAAAATCATTTTAGGTGAGAGCCAATATTAGAAATAAGTCGTTGAGTCAAGATTACAAATTAAGACCTACTCAACAGTGGATTTCATCTTCTATTCTTGAACGCGTACTATCCATCTTGTACTTGGACTGTTATTGTTCCATCACCGATGCTTGCCTCAATGTTTGGCATTTATCAAAACCTACATGAATCAACACACGTTAGTTTGAGAACGTGTTTCCAACACTTCGTGCATAATCACTCAAAACATAGCACGGAAAGATCCGTCGTGCATAATCACTCTTCCTCACCAAATCAATAATAACAACCAATCAAGGTGAGGGAAATAAATAGATATTACTAAATATTCTGTCAGGGGAGAATACAATAATGACAGCTTACATGTCCCAGCAAGGGAATAATTATATCTCTTTATCTTCATTCACTTCTTACTCAATATCATATCATAGTTCGTGCCAATGCTCCAGGGAATTCACAATTCATAATTTCCTTCTCACACTTTTTCACATTATTTAGCAATCAACAATTAGATGTGGAAGAGTTACATCAATATCAAATAATAACGAGTAAAGACTCACGGTCATACTATACCCTCAATGTATAGATACTTGTCACCATGCCTATACGTCGGACTCCGCACATAGCAAATAGCAAATAGACTCAACTCTTATTCCCTCCAGCAATGATAGATCAAACACTTACCTCGAAGGTTTAAGGCCGACTCAATCCTTAAGCATGGCTTTTCCTTTTAAATTTGTCTCCAGGTGCTTCAAATCTTTTCACAAACAATTCGGCATACTCAACATGGATCGTAGTAATAAATTAGATAATAAATTTACTAATTTTCGGATAAAATCCAAATTTTATTTTTATATTCAATAGTGGGACCCACATTTCGAATCCCGAAAGAACTTGCGAAATCCTAACACCCATTCCGGTACGAGTTCAACCAAACCAAAATTACTAAATTTCGATAACATTTCGACCGTCAAATCCTTATATCTATTCGAGCGGGTTTCTAAGCTTTTCCCGCTAAATTCACGGAATTAATGCCAAAACATGCAATAGAATCAAGTAATATAACCAAAATTAAGTTAAGAACACTTACCCCGATTATTTCCTTGAAAACCTCTCAAAAATATTGCCTCACCCGAGCTCGAGATTGCCAAAAATGGCAAAATATTTTCTGAACTTCGAAAATATTCTGTCCAGAATTTTCGTGTTCCAGTGTGCACTGTTCACCCGTATTACTGCTCACATGATACTGTTCACGGGGGTACTGTTCATGGGTACTATTCATGGTGTTACTATTTCTGCAATTTTCAGACTTTTTTTCCTAAGTGTGAATCACTCTAGGGCACCTCGTAAACACTCCCGAGCCCTCGGGGCTCCAAACCAAATATGCACACTAACTCAAAAACATCATACGAACTTGCTCGAGCGATCAAATCGCCAAAATAACAAAATCAATGGTTTGAGCCTTAAATCCAAGAAATTCTTCAAAATTTCATAACTTCCAAAATTTCCAATTTAAGGTCGAAACACATCAAACGACGATCCATTTTCAACAAAACTTTACAGGAAGTGCTTAACCAACATATATGACATGTACCGGGAATCAAAACCAAAATACGAGCTCGATACCATCATTTTTTTATCAAATTTTATTTTCATTTTCCTTAAGCATTTTCAAAAAACAATTTCACGGAAAAATTCATTTCTCTGGCCTGGGACCTCGGAATTCGATTCCGGGAATACGCTCAAGTCCCATATTTTCTACGGACCTTCCGAGACACTCAAATCAGGGGCCCGGGTCCAGGTTCGTGTACCAAAAATGTTGACCAAAGTCAACTTTATCAATATTAATATCAAAATTCTTCAAATTTTTCACATAATTCATATATATCAACATAAAAATTTTCCGGCTTCGCGCCTGGACTGTGCATGCAAATCGAGGAAACTAATAGTGAGGTTTTCAAGGCCTCTGAAGCTCGAAATGACTAGTAAAACCAAGTGATGACCCTTTGGGTCGTCACATTCTCCATCTCTAAAACAACTGTTCGTCCTCGAACGGACAAAAGAAAGAAATACCTAAGTCAGGGAATAGATGAGGATAACGGCTCCGCATGTTAGACTCGGACTCCCAGGTTGATGCCTTTGGAGGCTGACCTCTCCATTGAACACGCACAGAAGGGAAACTCTTCGACTGTCCATCTGGGGATGAAATGTTGTACTCAGCTGAACCTGTGTTCCCAACTCTTTCTGAAATGCCTTCCAGAAATATGAGGTAAACTATGGACCTCGGTCCAAAATGATAGATATAGGTACCCCATGAAGGCGAACAGTCTCCCTGATATAAATCCCCGCGAACCACTTGGGCGAATAGGTGGTGGCAACAGGAATAAAATATGCTGACTGGGTCAGCCTAACAACAATAACCCAAACCATATCAAACTTCTTCTGAGTCATCGTAAGGCCAGTAACGAAGTCCATAGTGACCCGCACCAACTTCCACTCTGTAAGCTCAATTTTCTGAAATAAATCAACATGCCTCTGATGTTCATATTTAACCTGTTGACAATTCAAACACCGCGCGACATAAGCCATAATATCCTTTTTCATTATGCGCCACCAATAATGTTGCCGCAAATCCTGATACATCTTTGATGCGCCTAGATGAATAGAATATCGGGAACTGTGAGCTTCTTCTAAAATCAATTTTCGAATCCCATCAACATCTAGTACTTGCATTCTCAAAACTCCATCAGCATCTAAGGTGATTTTCTTGGCTCCTCCTCGCTGAACCGTGTCTTTAAGGACACATATATGGCGATCATCAAACTGTCGATCATGGATGCGCTCAAATAATGAAGAGCGAGCGACCGTGCAAGTTAGCATTCGCCTAGGCTCAGAAATATCCAATCTCACAAAACGATTGGCTAAGGCCTGAACATCCATAGCAAGCGACCTCTGACTGACCACAATATAAGCAAGACTGCCCATACTAGCTGACTTCCTGCTCAAAGCATCGGCCACTACATTTACCTTTCCCGGGTGATATAAAATGGTGATGTCATAATCTTTCAATGATTCCAACCATCTTCTCTGCCTCAAATTCAACTCCTTCTGTTTAAACATGTACTGAAGGCTCTTGTGATCAATGAACACTTCACATACCGCACCATACAAATAATACCTCCAAATCTTCAATACGTGAACAATCGCAGCCAACTCCAAGTCATGAACTAGATAGATCTTTTCATGAATCTTCAACTGCATCGAAGTAAAGGCAATAACCTTTCCATCCTGCATCGATACTGCACCAAACCCAATACAGGAAACATCACAATAAAACAGTATAAGGTCCCGAACCTGTGGGCAAAACCAGCACCGGTGCTGTGGTCAAGGCTGTTTTGAGCTTCTGAAAGCTCGCCTCACATTCAGCTGACCACACGAACTGGACACCCTCCTGGGTCAATTTGGTCATTGGGGTTGCAATAGATGAAAACCGCTCCACAAACCGCCGATAATAACCTGCTAATCCCAAGAAACTCCGGATCTCTATGGCTGATGTTGGTCTATGCGAGTTCATGACTGCCTCAATCTTCCTTGGATCAACCTGAATACCTTCTGCCTTCACAACATGACCTAGGAATATAACTGAACTTAGCCAGAATTCACACTTTGAAAAATTGGCATATAGTTGACTATTTTTCAGTCTAAATAGCGATTCCGCGGTGTTGCTCATGCTTCTCCCGGCTATGAGAGTATATCAATATGTCATCAATGAAGACTATCACGAGCAAGCCTAAATAAATTATGAAAACTCGGGTCATCAAATCCATAAGAGCTGCTGGGGCATTTGTCAGCCCAAAAGACATGGCCAGGAACTCATAATGTAACTTATCTCTTTATTTGCACATCTCAATATTCCAAATTCTCCTAACTCCAAATTTTTCAGAAATTTTGGCAGAGTCTCCCCTGTAATTGAGCCTATCCACCTGTCAAAGTGATACTAAAACAACTCCTAGCAATATTTACACAACCCGACAACGCACCATAAAGTATATATCAAAATAGAAATGGCTAAATATGAATAGAAGTGATACAAGAATTATCAAATAAGCCTAACAAGCATGACTCTCATTCAAAAATATAGTACAAGATTTTTATTTTCATAAAAGGAAAATTTTTAAAACATAAACTTTTCACAGCCAGGACCTCGTCCTTATATAACATCCACCGCAGCTTCTAGCTCGGTTCAAAATATTTTACATTATATAAAAATTTGAGGATCTCATCCTCAATTCTGAATCACCGATATTTGCACATTATACCAACTAAAATCTTTCATTTTCTTTCTTCCTTCTTTTCAATAATTTTTGTCAAAGAAATTCATAACATATAGTGGACCCTCATACCGATAGGGCATATAATTGACAATTGAAATTAATTATCCTAAAATTACATTAAACCCAATGTAATAAGCAATATAAAGTCACTTTTAGCCTCATAGATATTCATAGACCAACACATAATGATAGGGATAGCTATCTCCATATAATAGCCTAACGTGAGTATTCACATAAGTAGATTTGAGGATTATGAAGCTCACTCATGAGTGGAGCATATTAAGAGGACTCGCCTCAATTTTTTTTTCCCAAACCAAATCAAATTAAGGAAAAATATCCTTTTATAACAATCAGAATTGTACATGTGATGACACCATCTGGTGTAGTGACCTCAGCCATACTATTGAAATTATATCCACGGCTGGGTCTCCACCTCTAACATCATGACCCCTACCTCTAGCTGGTCATGTAAGCTAAGTATTGACTGCAATGGGGCACGTAGCCTGAGTGCTTTCCTAAATTATTTTTCTCCAAACTACCACATTCACAACAATTCATTTGAGGCTTAGCTAACTTATTGAACCTGATGACATATTCGGACACTATCATGGTGACCTGGCACAACTGTTCAGATCACATATACCACATACTGCATAGAATCTGGGAGGTAAACTCCTTCTAAACATTTCTTAAAATAGATCTGAGTAGGTGGTGTTGCATTGGCTAGTCTGCCCCCTTCGTAGCCTTGCCACAAACACCAACGGCCGATTTCCTCTTTTGCTATGCTGGCTTAACACTGCTGAGCTACCCCATTTATTCATATACTCTTCATTATTCCTTGGGGGCGATTCTTACCCCTATGTACGCACAACGATCACAAAGATAAAACTCCATATAGGTAAATTGTGGCACAAACCACATAGACGAGAAGGTTGTCAACCATTGTATTTCCTCCAAAGCACCCCAAATCTGCAACAGTGAGTGCCACACTAAGTAGACCTTTTGTAAAGTAAAGTTGTTTTCCCTAACTCCATTGATAGGGAAATGTTTATTAAGGAGGGAGACATACCACAGGTTCCAACCTTACCCCCTACAAAGTACGAAGCCTTAAATATGTATTAATTATTTGGGGGACCTTTCCGTACCATATATATACATTCTAAGCCAAAACTGACATAACACATGACCATACAATCCATTTATTGATAGTGGAATTCCCCATTTTGTGCTAAGTCAAAGTCACAAAATTCGATAATCCACAATATTTGTCCCTCACAACTCAGATAAATCAACCAGACGTCAAGGTCTGTTGAACCCCCACATGATTCATTAGGTGATCTCTTGATACAACTGCATCTTCCGTTGGAACCACAACTGGTCTTGTGAATACATTATCATTCCACTACTTTTATTTTCCATCCGAAGCAAAAAAAATCAACCCCTCGCTTTTGACTATTCCCACGTTCTGCAATACCCCATAGCAGCGATCAAGAAAATCTCGTAGGTTATCAAAAGATGCACCACTGAAGGTGGTAACGAAGAGTTTGGTGAAACATATCCGACCTCCACAAAACTTCTTCGTTGATCTATCACCAGCCTGTGCCATTGTTCGGCTGAAGAAACGGTTAGGAAGACAAGAGTAGAAATTCAATTAGCTTGTGAAGAATAATGTTGCACGACAAGAAAGAATGAAGGTGAAATTTTTCCTAACTCTGTAGCCTCTAGCCTCTAAGGGGTAAATACAGACGTCTTCGTACCGATCCCTCAGAATTTACTAAGGTTGTTCGTGAGTTGTGAGACCTACGTATCCTAGAGCTCTAATACCAACTTGTCACGACCCGAATTTCCAACCGTCGGGAGTCATGATGGCGCCTACTAATCGGACCTAGGCCAGCCAACTCTTACTTATATTTCCATTTTTAGCAACACTTATTTTAAAACCATTAGAAATAATAATACGATTACAGAAATAAATTAATTTAGCATAAGACTTAGTAAATTCTACTAGATGCGACACGGGAATCTCAACATAAAATACTACCCAAGAACTGGTGTCACAATACTCACGAACTTCTAAGAATAACACACATAACTGTCTAAAAGAATAAAAATATTGTGTCTCGAATATATGAGATAACACACTGAAAGTAAAGATAGAGGAGATGTCGGGTCCTGCGGACGCCTCCAAGGCTACTTTGTTGTCTCGGTGATCAAAATCTAACACTCGCACTACTGCTGCTGTTGTTGTCCAAAACCTGTATCTGCGCAAAAAGAGCGAAGAGTGTAGAATCAGCACAACCGACCCCATGTGCTGGTATGTGTCCGGCCTATCCCGGCGAAGTAGTGACAAGGCTAGGACCAGACACTCACATAAACTTGTACAGTTTAAAATACATATATACAACAGAAATGGCAGGAAGCAATATTAAATATTTGTGGAGAGAGAACATGCTATGGTGTAGCACAAAAAAATATAATGACAGAATGTAAAATAAAGAAACCTCAATTAAGGAGATATATATATATATATATATATATATATATATATATATATATATATATATGTGTGTGTGTGTGTGTGTGTGTGTGTGTGTGTGTGTGTGTGTGTGTGCGTGTGCGTGTGCATGTCACCAACCATCGTGTTTTTACTCTCGTTGTCACCAAATAATCAACTAAAATGTACGGTATCACCCATCGTACTTTTACTTGCAAAATCTCATATCAAGGCAAGGAAAGACCCATCGTGCTTAATTATTAAAAACGTGAAATAGAAAGACCCGTCGTGCATAATCACTCAAAACATAACACAGAAAGACCCGTCATGCATAATCACTCTTCCTCACCAAATCAATAATCACAACCAATCAGGGTGAGGAAAATAAATAGATAGTACTAAATATTCTGTCAGAAGAGAATACAATAATGATAATTTACATGTCCAAGTAAGGAATAATTATATCTCTTTATCTTTTATTCACTTCTTACTCAATATCATATCATCGTTCGATCCAACGCTCCAGGGAATATACAATTCATAATTCCTTCTCACACTTTTCACGTTATTTAGCAATCAACAATTAGATGTAGAAGAGTTACATCAATATCAAATAATCACGAGTAAAGACTCACGGTCATACTAGAGCCCCAATGTATAGATACTTGTCACCATGCCTATACGTCGGACTCCGCACATAGCAATTAGCAAATAGACTCAACTCATATTCCCTCAAGCTAGGATAGATCAAACACTTACCTCGAAGGTTTATGGCCAACTCAATCCTTAAGCACTGCTTTTCCTTTTAAATTTGTCTCCATATGCTTCAAATCTATGCACAAACAATTCGAAATACTCAACACGGATCGTAGGAATAAATTTACTAATTTTTCGGATAAAATCCGAAATTTATTTTAATATTCAATAGTGGGACCCACATTTAGAATCTCGGAAGAACTTGTAAAATCCGAATACTCATTCCTATACGAGTTCAACCAAACCAAAATTACTAAATTTCGATAACATTTCGACCCTCAAATATTTAAATCTATTCGAGAGGGTTTTTAAGCTTTTCCCACTAAATTCACGGATTTAATGCCAAAACTTTCAATAGATTCAAGTAATATAACCAAAATTAAGTTAAGAACACTAACCCCGATGATTTCCTTGAAAAAATCTCAAAACATTGCCTCACCCGAGCTCGAGATTGCCAAAAATGGCAAAATATTTTCGGAACTTCGAAAATATTCTGTCTAGAATTTTCGTGTTATTGTTCATCCCGTGTGCACTGTTCACCCGTATTACTGCTCACATGGTACTGTTCATGGGGTACTGTTCACGGGGTATTGTTCATCCGTACTGTTCATGGGGTTACTATTTCTGCAATTTTCAGAATTTTTTTCTAAGTCCGAATCACTCCGAGGCACCTCCGTAATACTCCCGAGCCTTCGGGGATCCAAACCAAATATGCACACTGACTCAAAAACATCATACGAACTTGCTCGAGCGATCAAATCGCCAAAATAACATCAAAATCAATGATTCGAGATGATTTATCAGGTCATCACAGGAACTTCGGTATTTCAACTAGAATACTTTTGTCCGGATGTTTTTCAATAATTTTACAAACATTGGCTATTTTTCAATAACCACCCGTAAAAATGGCTAGGCCATGCCATTTTAACAACACTTCTTCATGTGATTCGTTGTACTAATTAACTTTTTTTTTCTTTTCGTTTCAGGAAACTACGTAGCTATTACTAATTTATTTATTTTTAAATAAAGAAAAGTTGTGGTTCCGTTTGACAATGTAGTAGAAGTACAAAATTTCATGTATTTCTTCTATATGACACAAGGAAGCTATTGCTAATTTTGCCTAATTTTTAACCACTTAAATGTATTTTATAGTTTTATAGTAAAAGGAGTGAGGTTAAATTGTTATGAGGTAGTTAAATTCTTTTTCTAATGTTGAGGAAAACTTTAATAAATTTAATTGAGGTTCTGACATAAGTGGCCATTCGGCACTAAATTTAGACAATCGTTAGCCCATTAATTTGATTATAAGCTATAATCAAAAACTTATTATATTGGCTACACAAAAAATGCAAACGTAGATTATATAAATATTTGTACTATTGATGACCCAAAAGCTAATGAGAATGAAAATATGGGCATTGCCATTTCTAATTAAAATATAACAACGCATTGCTCTATCACCTCACTATCATACTCCATAATAAATATCAATCCTCCCTTTCTCAATTCAATTTGAAGTCTTCTTATTTCTAGTCTGATCGACTATTCAAGTTGTAAAGTAGAGTTTTTAATCTATTTTGATCTACTACTCTTCATTATTTCTTCACCATAAATTATTAAATTTTAAAAAATAAATCAATTTTCTCATTTAACTCCAATTGATTTGCAGGAGTTAGTAGACAACCGAAAATTATTTGAAAGACGATATTATTTCATTTTTAATAACGGAAGAAATAGAGAAATGAAATGAAAATTTCATATAACTAAAACAAAAGGCACCAACTTACAGTAAAATGAGCAAGTTTTACTCTCTCTTTCTTTTTTTTTCTTCTAAAGGCAATAAGTATTACATTTCGCTTTTAAGGTCAACTTGGACCATTTTGAATCAATCCCCTGCTTTATGGATAAAAATTAAAAGGTATAAAATACATTTAAATATTCATAGAGAAATACCCAGTTTTTTATATTGCGAATAATGAGTTTCTTAAAATTATAAACACTTACAATTAGCATAAAGAAATTTATGCTTGCTTAATAGAAACTAATAAATAGCAAAAAAAATAAAGAAAAAAAGAGTAACATGAGGCTTGTGAGTTGTGATTCAATAGAATTACTTTAATCTTTTTGCGAGGTGGACCGATTATTTTTGTTCATTACCATTCTTTGATTTTTTTTGTTTTAATAGAAATGTCAATAGTTTCTTAATTATAAATTTCTATACAAAATAGTCTATACACGTTGGATAGATAAGGTTAAGGTAAAAGAATAATATATATACACTTTTATACATCATACAACAGTCTGTACACGTTGGATGGATAAAAATGCTCGGGATACAAAATATATACAAAATAGACTATAACTATACAAAAAATATACAATAGACTGTCACTATACAAAATATATACAATAGACTGCCGTTATACAAAAAATATATAAAATAAACTGTTACTATACAAAAAATATACAAAATAGACATTTCGAACTATTAAATATTATACGTTTGGGCCGAGGATATTTGTCTCAGTGAAAAAAGGATGTGACTATTAAATTTTAAGAGGTTATAGTGGGTCATTTTCTCAATTCAATTGAGCCTAATTTTTCACCTGTGCTCTATCTTCCTTTTTAGTATGTTCCAAAAAAAAGATCTATTTTTAAATTTAAAAATAATTTAGCTTAAACTTTCAATTCTACCCTTAATGAGAAACGTCTATAACCATACAAATATTCTTGACCCTTTTTAACTTATTTAGGACTATAAATTCAAAAAGAAAATTATTTTTTTTAAACTCAATACCTAATCAAACATGTTCATAAATTGAAACGTAGGGAGTATTATTTAAAAGGAAAAAAACAAATGAGTTGTAGATTTTGAGTAATAAAAGAAATGAAGTACAGCGACTTCTATGCTGGTTCCATGATGGCATCTCTTAAAGAAGATTGCGTTCCAATAAATCAGAAGTTATTTACTGATTAGATCTTAATTATCATATTAGAGTAATTTGAACACTGAAATAAGAGTGAAGAAGCAAGAATTACTCCCTTAAGTGCAAATACGTTTCGACATACTTTCTAATGTACAATATTTTGTTAGAAAATAATAAATAAAAAAGGCTTTGATACGTGAAAATTGACTGTCCTTAAAGAGTTATCGCCTGTATACTAATTTAGAGAAAATACAAAACAATTCTCTTAAGGATACAACAAAGCCTGCAACAACACTTATGATTTTCTATACCACTTCGTTGGAATTCTTGTGTATTTTAAGCAACCAACAGACCCTTTCAGATGAGATTTATTGTTTCACAATCAGACCATAACTATTTATTCGAATTCTGAGATGGGGTTATGGATTGTTATTGACTATTGCAGTTTGACGGTTGATTGTTTTGCCTAATTCTGTCATATTAATTTATTTATTCAATCTTGCACTTAATTATTCTATTCTGTAGCTAACAATAGGATATTATCTACAATTTTATAGTTGAACTCGAAAGTAGGAACCATAGATTGCATATAGGATTGAATAGAGTAAGTTCTTGAATACGAACATCGGAGAATAGATTCGTGATTAGAATAGACATATTTTAGTTGCCTTATTTGGTTGGTTTTGCAGGAATTCTTTTTTTTTTTTTGGATTGGTCTCTAATCACAATGGATTGAAGCCCGAGATTCTACAAGCCCTCCCTTTATTTCTCGCAATCGAGCGGGCAACAGAAGTGAGTTATTTAAGTTATTGAATAGCATTGATCGCTTTTAATATATAAAGCTAGACAAAATTATACTTGGGGGGTACATTAGGGGATCAACTTCATCAATGACACCATCAGAAATACAAACAAAAGAAGGTAAAAATAAGAAGTTGAATTACTCTTAAGTGCAAATAAGTTTTGACGTACTTTCTAATGTACAACATTTTAATTGTGTAAGCACAAGTTACAAAGGAAGTTGCTGAGAGCAGGTCTTTGCAACTCTTTTTAAGTAACACATTCTTCTCCTAGCAAAATAAAACTAAGTACGCCGCTTCCTATCATCATCTTCCTCTTCATCAGAATCACCTCTCTCACGGAAACGTGGATTCTTCTCCTGCAGCAAAAGAAAATGTCACATTGCAACAACAAATATCACTACAACTGAAGAAGAGACAAACAATAGCGATAACAGATTTGAAGCTCAACCTCTTTGATATCCATACAAACTTTGTTTCATCTTACAGTATTTCAATTTAAATGGTGGCGAGCACAGATTACGTATGAAAAGATGGAACAGGACATGTTGGTGAAAAAGAACAAAGCAATAAAACATGTAGCTTAGGTATAAAAGAGAATACTGGTCTAGATTCATGATCAGAGCTTCTTCGAGATTCACGGTCATAACTCCTCTTTGGATAATCTGACCGATGGTGGTCATCTTCCCTGTGTCGCTTGCGATGATAGTCTGTTTTCCTCATAAGATAGAGTTGTTTGTTAAATCTATTATACTGAAACAGTAGACAGAAAAATACAATGTTGCAGTGCATTAGAACTGAATCAAAAGCTTTGAAAAACATACCTCTACCTTGCCGATAAGAACCTCCATGACCATGATTTCCACCATGTCTGCCATCTGCAGTTTTTATTGTATCAGTCATTGCCATAGACACAGTAAAAGGTCTATAGGTGCAACTCTTTTTATTAACATATCGTATTGCAAAACCTATGGCATAACCAAGTTTGAGCATGGCAGATAAATTGTGCTGATGAGAAGTTATTGGAAGTGCAAGAAAAACTCAGTGAAGGTCCAGTGAATCAGCTATTTGAAGCTTAATTTGAAATCGTAAAGGGGTTGTTTCAATCTCTTCCATTCCTTTTTCCTTATTAGAGAAATCTCAAGCTTTTCCTTGTTAAATCTGATTTTCAACAGATTAATGAAGCAAGGCATTAATTTGGAAAAAGAATAGTTTAATTATGGGGAAGACTATGGCTAGCTCTAAATTTAGAACTGGAACAAAACCAAAATCGTTAACATCCAGAAGTTGTCATTCAACCCGTGCTCAAACTTATACAATTCTTCTAGTCGCCCTGATTTCATTTACAATGGAGCATTCAGAATGTAGACATTATGCTTACAGCATTTGTTGATATCAAAACCACCAATCCTCTGGCAGCTTAGTTATAATCTATACTATATTAGAAGCACGAAGGCCTTTAGCGAAATGTCGTTCGCCTTTTTTACCCTTTAAAAATCGATTTCATACTTCACAAAATTGTCATTTCACTATTTTCCTAGATTTTTGGGCATTGAAATCAATTGCAATTTAATTATTAAAATCTTTCCTAATATTTAGACTATAAAATCAATTAACAGTTACAATATCCTTTCCAACTATGTAACAATAAATACACTAGAAGTAAGGGAAAAGGAAAAAAAATCAAAAACCGAAGATCTAAATAATTAGGAATATAGAAACTTTTAACCATTCTAATCAGAAAAATAAATTTTTAGAAAAAAAAAAAGAAAACATGAAGTACACAGTGCATTTCGTTCTAACTATGACAACTTTATTTTTTAACTAAAATATTCCTCATCAAATCCAATTCGAATTTATTTTTTTTGCCTAAGACCCCTCAAAATGTATATAGGATTTTCACACTAAGGTGCAACATTATTATTATGTAGTTTAAAGTTTAAACAGAGATCATGTTGATTATCAATTTATTTTTGATTATAAGAATTTATTATCGTATTTCATATCTTCACAAAAGTTATGAACAAAATAACATAATTTTTAGTCCTCTTCATGTTATTTAAAACTATACAATATGAACTGTCATAGTACATTTCTATATTTAGTTATACATAATATTCACACTGTTAAGTTTTTTATTGCAGAATACCGAATCAATTTATTTTTTTAACATTATATTATCACTTATTCATTTTTTTCTCTAGGAGCTATCGAACCAAACTCTTTTATTCCCAAAAATTTAGACTACCAAAAGATTCAATCTTTAAATTTGTGTTTTTTGACTAATATTTAAAGAATCATGATATATATATTCGCTCATTTCAATTTTAGTATTAAGTCATATAAATTAAATAATAATAGCAGTTTTATAAGATATTTAAGAGAAACCGGTGTTACTTCATCCTAATCATATCTTCTGCATGTTTATTATGTGAATGTTTATGTAGTTTTTTAAAAAAAACTATCCTTATTGATATGAGGTACATGCCCAAACATGCGTTTTAAATTCAATTTACTAAACTATTTCTTTTAAAAATAGATTTTTCTCATGACAAAGTCATCTAAGTGATAAACGAGAACATATATCAAGGACATCATTTGTGAATTAAGTAAAATAATATTTAATTAGTTGAACTCAAGTAATTTGCCACTAAAATGTTGTCAATAAATAACTTTTACATAATTAGCTCTATCCTATTTTATAACACGGAAAAAATATCTTAAAATGTGCATGCCAATAAAAATATGTATTTTAAATACCATTATAATTATTTATATGAATACACATTAAATAGTTATAACATTATTTTATAATGTTTTGTGACAATCAATTTATTTATTTCTACATAAAAATTAGTTGTTTCCCAATTAAATCATATGATAACTACACCAAATAATATGGTCTCTTTCCATTTTTTCAAATTTTTTTCATTTGAGTTCCTATAAAAATGAAAGCTTCATATAAGATAGAGAACTTTTGATTAAATAGGACTCATTTTTGTAAGGCTGTGAAGATAGTATTGTTGTATGATATATGAATACAATTCAACATGTTATTCCACTATGGCTCAACTATAAAAATAGATGTACACTCATATATTGGAGTTATAATAAGGCATTAGTCTACTTTGTTATGTAATTTTTTCAATTTTAGGCTGGCTTAGCTGGATCAATATTCATCATTTTCAAGAGTTCATGTTTTTAAATATTGGGTGTGTTTGGTATAACGGAAAATGTTTTCCGTAGAAAATATTTTTCAAAAAAATATTTTACTGAAAAACAAGTAGTAATCTTATTCATTTTCCGGTGTTTGGTACGCAAATTAAGGAAAATGACTTCTCAAGAGTATTCATAAATAATTTAGATATAATAAACATGAAGCCACTTTCAAACCAACAACCTTCCGGACCCACAAATTTCATAAACTTTCGAACAGCTAAACTTCCAAAATCGCAAAATTTCGAACCCGTATACTTCTAAACACATAAACCTCCGAACCCATAATTTTAAAACTTGTAAAATTTTGAGCCTTTAAACCGATAAATAATAAAATTAAAACTGAAAAATATATTTAAAATTTTTTTTCCGGGAGGGGTAGGGGAGGCAGTAAAACGAAAAAAATAGAATTTAAGATACCAAAAAAACAAGTAACAAGTTTTTTTTGTGCGGGGGGGAGAGGGGGAAGGAGGGGTAGTAGGGTGGGTGGTAACAGAAAAACTGAAATTTAAAAAAAAAAAAGAACTTTTTTTGGAGAGGGGGTGGGGTGGGTTGGCGAGGGTGGGGAAGGTTGAGAAGGTTTGGAAAATGTTTTCCTTTCTCTTTATAAGGAAAACATTTCCCTCCAATTGGAGAGGAAAATAAATTGCTAAGGAAAATGTTTTCCAAAACATTTAAGCCAACCAAACATGGAATAATTGAAAAATATTTTTCGAAAAATGTTTTCCTTCCTACCAAAATACCCATTCTGTCATTCATTTACATAGTCTAATAATAATTGCATGATTTTTAAAATTTTATACTCGCGTGTATCTTAGAACTAGTCCATTAAATAAAAGGCACATATATTCAAACTAGTGAGTGTCATGCAACAAATAGACAGGGTCTGGAATCTACATTGACACACAGATAATAACAACTCACAAGAACTTCACCTCCGAACCAACAATTAATATACACTAGCTCTACTTATAGGACATGGCCCTTGATAGGCGATTGTGGAGGTCGAGCATTAAAGTTATAGGTTAGGGGAAGTTGTAGATATTTCTACAGCGCACTAGAGTGAGACTAGCTAGTATGAGGTAATCTTAGGATGTTACTGATCAGCTACCGATTCATGGAGTTATCTGTTGGATATTAGTATACCTTTTCATCTATTTCGTATTTCTTATATTTCCTATATTGCTGATATTTTGTTATTTTATATTATTTTCTGTATTTATGTTATTTTTAGTATAAGTGTATTGATAGTACTAACTTATCGTCTCTTGTTGATTTCTTGAGCTGAGGGTCTCCTGGAAACAGTCTCCCTGCCCCCGGGTAGGGGTAAGGTCTGCGTACATATTACCCTCCCCAGACCCCACTAGTGGGATTATACTGGGTGGTTGTTGTTGTTGTTGTAGCTCTACTTATAGGGGTCAGTTGTACCCCAGCTAAAATCAGAAGCATTCTACTGCATCAAAGCACACACAAGTCCTGGGGTAGTAAAATCTAAATCTGCAGTTAAGAGGCGCTTTAAGTTGACTCTTCAATCAAAGGCACAGCCAGTTCCTTTTTGCAAAGGAAAAAAAAAGATGAAAATAATTGCACTCCTTACATTTTACATTTCACATTCCACATATTATTAAATTAATTTGAGAGGATGAAGCTCTTTGCTAAGATGCAAGAAAGAGTCAATATTATCAAAGAAACTACTGATGTCGAAGTTAAGAGACTTAAACTTACATGGAGGTGGAGGCATAACTGGTGGGTAAGTGCCCAATGATCCTGTACCATAATCCACAAGCTGCCTTTGTGCCTCCAATTCCTTTTGGACCAATTTTCCATAACCACCTCGACGTATAACTAGTTAAGGTATAAAAGACAGTCCAAAATTCTTAAATATAAATGGAGAAAGAAGGGAAAGAATAATTTCTTAAACCCTGTTGCATGGACTATCATGCAAGAGTTTCAACCATTTGACAGATAAGGTGATAAAACTTACTTGATTGATTAACCATAAAGCATAGATGCACATTCATGGGTTACACCATTAGTCTTTATTTGAACTAAACCATAATTCTTCAAATGCATACATTAGAAACCCATGTAAACAATATCAATCATCTTTCCTATCCTTGATAAACATATCTATGATCCAATATTCACCTCCACAAAAGGATGGACACTTGCACTAAAAAGTGTACTGCTGCTCCACATCATAGAAGTTCTGATTCATCATAAACAATTCATGACAAAAGATTAAATGAAGATCTACTTTGAGGTATTTCCTTGTAACATAAATAACAAAGAAAACCATTGCCTTGTTTAAAACTTTGCAATCATTCCATTGGCCACAAAATGAAATTTTCACGTCATCAAGTTGATTGTCCTACAACCACAGGGGATTTAGAAAATTGAAGCTTTTGAGACCACTAGGTTCATTCACTCAAAGTAAAACACAATAAAAGAAAAATCAAGGTCACTAAGTCCTTCAGAAAGAATGCTCTAGAATCTTATGATCAAAAGAGGTTAAAAGCTTTTTTTATGCACTACCTTATCTACTAACTTATGATGTTGCGTCAAGAAAGAATAACCGAATCTCAAGCATTATTGTGTATAGAGAAATAATTTACGCAATTACAAATATTACCTTGTCAAGTACCACTTTAGTTAACTTGCCATATAGACAAGTTTCACACGTATCTACATAAAAATGTTTCTTAAGAAGTATATACATAATATTAGATTGTGTAAGCAATTAAACTATATACTTTTTCAGATTTGCACTGGGTGACCGAGTCTCTTCGAGCCCCGACTAATCCCGGGTTGCACAATTAAACGATATCATTTTGTCAATTTACTTACACCATACTGGCATAAATCTTTCAAGATGAAAGCATACCAAGTTTGAACAGATTCCTTCTTCTCAATCACCAAGTTTTAACAGATTTTACACGCACTTGCCTGCTTTTTTGTTGACAATGGTAGAGAGCATTTGCAGAAACTTCAGTACTTAAAAGTACTTAGCTAGACATCCTTCTGCATACCATGAAGTATCTTTGACTAACTTTGTCCTAATAGTTCCATACCCTTTTTATTTGCAATGCACATCAAATTTGCCCATGATAGGACCAAAACAATTTTTCCCGAGAAAAAGATAGCTAAAAAATTGAAAGAAAACTGTAACGCATTCTTATCAATCAAAGAGAAGGATATCTGGATCATAATCGGTACGATATTCGTCGCGCACCTGGAAAATAAAGATGTAAATCAGATGATATGCTGGCATAAATCTCAAGATAAAAGAATAACCACTGATGAGATTACCTGTCCACCACTCCTACCGCGGCCCCATTGTCTACCTTCTTGAAATCCCCAATCAAAATCCACACGAATAGGTCGATCATCAAGAATTGTCCCGCTGATATATTTGACAGAATCTTCGGTGTCGTCCCTAGAGTAGAACCTGAAAAAAGTTTCACAGTTGTTACAAATGCAAATGATATTCTCCATTCCTTCTTTTTTTTCCTTCTTCCGCTTTTTTCCGTTGAATGGGAGATAAACGCAAAAGTATACATAAAACAAACTATAATGTACACCAAATACCATCTTGGTGTTTATAATAGAATTGACTTCAGCTGTCAAAAAAAATCATGAGCAAATAGGTGTTTGCATATAACTGCAAAAACAGAGACAGCACTAAAGAGACAAAAGCTCGTCATACACTCCTTCCATTCCACTTCCATTGATCTGCTATTTGTGTACACATCCCAAAGGTACATGTCTTTCCTAATGGCAATTTTTGCCCCGGCATACGTAAGTACTAATGGCAATTTTTGCCCCAGCATACATATATACTACTTATTCATTTGACCTCATTTCAACAATTCTTCTCCTTTTTGCAGTTCAAAATATTATTTGAACTCCTTGCCATCAAATCTAATATATTCATTCAAGCATTTGTTCTTAAACTTAGTCAGTGTTAACCCAAGTCAATTAAAATGGCATAAAGGGAGTACATCAATACGAATTCTACTAGCAAAAGAAACCCAGACCTAAAAGTGGCAAAGTTTGACATGCTTGGAACAAGTCAACAAGACAGAGAATGCAAGAAACATATATTACTTCCCAAATACAAAATCCGATGACCACCCACTACCTACCACCCAGGAATCCCAAAGAAATACAACATAAACAAACACCACAACCTATAAAAAGTTTTCTTGAAACATTGGTAAAAATGTTCGGCAAGTAATCAAAGAACCATACAGAAGGTTCTGGACAAATGGTGAGGCAGGAAATTGCAAATACATAAATAGTACGTAGGGCTTTTAAAGCAAGAATTGGGATCTATTTTTCACGTTGAGAAACATTAATTGGTCGATTCACTATTGTAAGGAATCTATTTTATCTTTCTCTGAATTTCAGGCTAGAGACTCTTTCCTCATTAATGAACTTGTCTTCCATCATTAAGAAGGTAACCAATGAGCGACAACTGAGTGGAACAAGAGATAACATCAAAGACGGCACAGACAAACTACTCCATTTTTTTGTTACGACCTGTTAGACTAGGACAAAGATAAACCAACCCTCGATTTGAAAAAAGGGAGAAAAAGGATTAAGACAAAAATAGGAGGGAAATTTTCTTTTTCCTTTCTACCAAGTAGGAGGGAGATTTCCTTTTCAGTTAAAGTAGAGGAAACATGGAGAACTGAGACCCCATTTAACTAAACGTTTTTTGTAATATCAATGAGGACCTCAAAGATTAAGAACAAAATAACTACACATCAGGCTATTAGTGTCGAATAACAGTTGCACCTTTCATTTTCTCCAATACATGGAGAAGTAATACTAGTAAATGCTCCCCTTCTCCTCTCCTCTCTCAATTCTTTTCCCCGGCATATCCCGTCCTTTTCTAGTAGGACTCTTTAAAACCAAAAAATCCATAACAAAGTTTAACACTGATCATTATGTGAGAATTAGTTAGATAATCGCAATACGGTTGAATCCATGAAAGAAGTGGAAGTGCTTTCAAATTTTGGAAGTCCCTGCTTTTTCCTACCTAGACGTTGGGGACATTTTGACAGAATCAGATCAATTGTGGTATAAGCCTATTAAAAATCTTTACAATACTTTTTAAGTTAATAAGTTCCTTGTATTAATAGTCTGGACTGTAAAACGTGTCATCTAATTCTTAACACACAGCGAAAAAAAGTTGATTGATACTTGTAGGAGTAGAGATGGAGAACAGGATTCTTATATTTACCAGGCAGCGTGAACAAATGCCATATACATAATATCAATATCCTTATTGAACAAGTAGACAAAACCAGAACTAGAGGGAAATAATTAAAGCTGCAGCAGGCATACCGTAATTGGAGAAGAAACTATACAGTCAATAGTTAGCAACACAAAATGAAAGAAATTGGAGATTGGAAGCAAGGTTCAGGGCATACATTACAAAGCAGAACCCACAAGGAGTTTTGGAATTCTTATCCAATCCCATCACTATCTTTTTAATCTCTCCAGCACGAGAGAACAGCTCATACACTTGTTCCTCTGTTGTGTAGAAGGACATGTTCCCCACATAAACAGTAGTCGACTTCAGCAAAGCATCTTCAAATTCTTCCTGGGTTCCTGGAAACCTTCTATCCCTATATGCTGAAATCTTGGCTAAATCCTAAAAGAAAAAAAGAAAAAAAAAACAGATAAATACTAAAGATCTAAGCAAATAAAATCTAGATTAATAAAGGAAATAGGACACCTCGGACACCACAATCTCTTTATGTTAAAAATTCATGAAATGCCATTGGATATGTAGGAAACTGCAGTTCAGTGTTGTTAAAGGCTCTCTTAAAGTGCACTTAAGCCCAGAAGCTCGGTGAAGCCCAGGTTGTGCTCACTTAATTGGCGCTTCACTGTAGGCGTCAAGGTGTTAGGCATGTGCACCTTCACCAATGGGCTCTGTCTTTAAGGGTAGAACATTATATATGTAGCTTGATTATAGTTTTCCATTCTTTTATCCAAATAATTATTATTTGTGTTTATAGTTAAATGTTTTTGCAATACATTTCTGCTTTTAATTTTTTTTCCCCACACTTCAATTGCGCTTAAAGCTCCAATAGACTTTGGAACTTTTTGCGCTTTTCGCTTTTGACTACTCTGCTACACTTTGCTAACATTACACTAAATAAAGAAAGGTATAGATGTATCATGCTTCCTAAACTACAGACTTTTGAGTTAAATCAGGAAACCATGACTGACTGACTGAGATGTTAGCTCCTCATAACACCAGGGTTTATATGAGTAACTCGTCAAAGTGTCCATGCAAAAGGTGTGTTTGATTCTCACTAAACCCTTCCGGAACCGCCCTCTATAACAGAGAAAGTCTAAGAATAAAAAAGGTGTTACCTCCTTTGGATGAGAAGCTATACAAGGATTAAAGCATTAGTACCTAATGCAGATAGTTATAACATTGTTCTTTAAATGCTCCTTCAGAGGTCGTTCTTTTCATGGGTGGGAGTAGCCCACAGCCCCCTAAACCCTTCCCCCACCCCCAACCCCCCAACCCTACCCCCACACCACCGACCAGAATTAGCACAATCCATCAAAACACAAACAAAGATACAACATAAAACAGTAAATCAGCAGAAAAATTGCACAACCATCACATGTATACAGCGCCAGTGAAAAGCAAAAGAGCACTGAGGCGTTCATATTACCTTGAACAGAGAAGCCATTCCGTTTTGCTCCCAACTATATCTCCCACTTTGGATCTTTTGCGCCGCCTAAAAACTGCAAAACTCTACTTTCGGTTAACAACCAGCATTATGATTAGACTGATCCAAAGTTAAACATTAGTTCAAATAAAAAAAATTACCAAATTATAAACAGTGAAATGAGAGCAAATGAAAAATTACCCAAATCATAAATTCATTTTTCGCAGGAATACCAAACAAAAAGGTAAAATTTATGCACTGCCCGTAAAACCTGATATTTTTTTGGGGGGGAGGGTGCGGGGAGGAGGAGCGGAGAACTTGCAAATTGATTTCGCCGGAGTCTCTCGGCCGATGAAGAGTAAGTTAAAATATATTGGGGGCCCAGGCCCGAAACAAACTTGTCTGCTCTCAACCCTCCACTTTAATTGGGCCGGGCCAATATGTTTTTAGCTGGAGAGATTGACAGGAATGGCCCGGCTTGTCTTAGCTGAAGGTCCCCAAAATTGGTTGTAATTAAAAGGGAAAATACACTCTATAGCAGCGATAAAAATAACAGCCGAAAAAATATATAAAATTTATGTACTTTTATATATATATATATATGTACATTTTATAGGTTATATATAAAAATTATAAAAATTATATACACTTTTTTGATTACCAAATATAAATAATTTTTGGAACTGGCTAAAAGAGATAATACCCCTACTTAAAAAATAGCTTTCGATCTTCACACATCTTTTTAGGAGTTTCTCTATTGGATTAGATTGTTCATCAAACTCTACTTGATTGTCATACTTTTGTTCTTCAAGATATCTCTATCGAATAAGTAGAGTTAATGTTGTATAACATCTCTACTTATTTGTTAAGTTGTTCATCAAAATCTAGCCGATTTCCATACTTTTTTCTTTAGGGTTTCTCTACCAAATTGGTAGAGTTGATAATTTGAAAGTATCTATTAAGTTGTTCATCGAAATCAACCCGATTGGCATACCTTTTCTTGGTTATTTTAATAAAGTGTTCTACGAAGTGGAACTTCAATTCGATCAAACTACCCGAAATATAATCCAAATGATCTCAAATTTAAAATAAAACGTTCAAATATCAATACAAATAATTTTTATATCACGAATTCAGTTAAATAACACCAAATTAAAAAAATCACTTGATCTTCTTCGATACTTTCTGTCACACCTCCTTTTTCACTTTTACTCGCAAGGGCGTAAAGGAGTTTTTCCACTTAAAGGACAATCGGAACGAGGTTTGTTTATTATTTATTCATAGTCACCACTTCGGAGATTAATAGTGTCCCAAGTTACCTGTTGAATCCCGAACCGAGGAAAATCATGACTCTATTAACAGTTCGCGAACCAAAAATTCAGATAAGGAATTCTGTTAACCCGGGAGAATGTGTTAGGCATTCCCGGGTTCCGTGGTTCTAGCACGATCGCTCAACTGTTGCATTTAGCCTTGATCTGATTTTATTACATGAAGAACCTATGTGCCAATTTACTTTTAACTGCTTTTATTTAATATGTACTTTTAAAAAAGAAAGATGAACGTCGTTTAAAGCATGCCTTCTGATCGCGTCACATGAAATGCACTCGCAATCTTAAGCACACTTTATTCAGTGTTTTGGGATTTGATTTGGGTTGCATGAAATGCACACCCGAGTTTAAGGAGGTAATTTTAGTAGAATCGAGTCTAAAAGAATCTAACGCGTTATTATCTTTTGGGAGGGCCGTGACATTCACTAAACGGCCCTTCCTGATTAACTAAGTATTTTTTTAAACCTTTATTGAGGGTCCCGCAATTTTATATTTTCTTGAACGAGGCTCGTCTCATTTTACTTTAAGGGGTAAACCTAAGAGCGACTATATTTTTCTATTTTTGTTTTTGTTTCTAAAAGAAAAAGAAAAGATCTTAATTGATTAACATCAAAGTCCGGGTCTCGAGTTCAAGTCCGGGCCCAAACAAAAGGAAGGACTTTTTAGCTTGGACCCGCTACCTAACTCAAAAACCAAATTTAATCCATTTAAACACTAACAGATCAACTGCCAATGTCACTCTCAGGCCCAACAGGCCCAAAACATATACTACGCACACCAATAGGCCTGGAGATAAAGTAGCTTTTTCAACGTACAAACCGTGTAAAGTATTCAAGTCCTTAATAAGACTTACACCAATAAAAGATCGTATTAAATATAAATTCCTACTTTGTCAAAGTGCTTGTGGACATACGGACATAGATCATAAATTGTTAGCACAACATGAACGAGTTAATTACTCCAAAGTTGTAGTTGCACTTGATTTTAGAATCACATGCACGTCCCATTGTTCCTGATTCCTTTTGTTTTCTTTTAAAACAAACATGAACACTAACTAAGCAAGTGCTCACTACAGATGAATTATATCTAAATGATCACAAATGAAGACAATTCAAACACCATCTAGTTATGCTCATATGAAGGTCTACTGCAGTTCCACAACTATTCTGGATACACAAACTATACCTAATGTTCTCGACCTTAAAGCAGTCCAGGTTTATCAGCATTCAAATTTACATTAACCAATATAACCTACTACCCTGATAACTTTTCCTCGTTTCAAAATTATTACAGCGCACATCTATGGCTAAAGATTCAACTGTATTATAACCACTAAACAACCAAACAATTGGAATGAATACAACGAAATCAAATCCTAAAACTCTACATAGAATTGAAATCACAGTAGAACTTCGTCAAGCCTCAGAATATCATAGCATTTTTATTGAGTTAAGGAGATTACAACTTCGAACTCGGGTGTGTACCTAGATCATAGAAGAAGAAGAAGAAGAAGAAGAAGAAGAAGAAGAAGAAGAAGAAGAAGAAGAAGAAGAAGAAGAAGAAGAAGAAGAAGAAGAAGAAGAAGAAGAAGAAGTACAAGAAGAAGAAGAAGAAGAAGAAGAAGAAAGGATCTGCAACAACCACAAGCATGAATCAGGTATAATCCAGAAAAATGCAGCAACTTAGGAATGTTTTAGAAAAACCAAACAGACCACTAAATCTAGCAGAACAGAAAAAAAAAGATCACAAGTGAACCCATCACACAACTAAAACTTCAGCAGGCAGACATCGACTCCAGCTAGCTTAAACAGGCCCAAAATTACTCCAACTTAAGAAGTCGTAGATCACATTAAACAACCAGAATCAACCAGCAATAACTCGAGCACATCCAAAACTGATCTAATTACAATCTAGAATCTCTGAATCCTCAAATTTTCAGAAATGAACCTCAGAATGGTAAATCAGCTATCACAACTAGAATTCAGCTAAGAAGTAGTACCAAACTTCACTTGAAATCATTCTGAACTAAGAAAATGAAAGCCAAAAACTCTAGAAACTTGAAATAACACTAAAGTCCTAATCGAACAGTATTTATTTTGGTTTTCTAAAGTTTTATATTGTTTTTGGTTTTTTTTTTTAAGAAGCTCAGATCTAAGGGAATTTCATATCTGAGATTTGAATTTCAGATATGGAAGCTTGGAGTGTACTTTTTTGGGGGAATTTTAGGCTACCAACTTGCGGGTTAAGACAAATATAATGCCCTTTTATAGGCACAACTAAGAGGGTACCAGATTTTTAGCTTTGCAAAACAGTCCCTCTTCTTATTTCTTTTTAACCCTCTATTTTCTGACTTTTCATTCAAGTAACTACCTAAAAATTACTGAAATTCCACTTGTATCCCCATCTAGAGGGTTCTAGAGTGTTATTTTGCATACGCAATGCCTTTACTACCCTTGACTTTATTTTGAATTTACCAATTTTAATAGAACTACCCTTTTTCATACCAAAACTGCCCCTGACTTGCCCCTGAAATTACTAACTTTGGTTAACTACACCAAACCCTTTACCCTTAACTAAAACCTAACTAAAGTTAACTAAAAATGACGATTTCAGCTATACACAAACAACCTATCCTAAAAATTACACTATTTAGCACCAATATTGAATTATATTAAACTAACTATTGACAACTACCATAAACTGAAATCAACCAAATCAAATCCCAAATTCGACTTCTCATGAATAGAACAAAATGAAAGCCTAATTATACTAACGACCAATTAACAATTGAGTATTTAACTAACAAAGCCATAATTAAAACAAAATTTGAACAAACGAAAAAAAAATGACGATTAACCGAGAAAGAAAAAAACAAATTATGTTAAACATTCATAACAAACTTACACTAAATGGGAAATTAAAGTTAGGCTCGATTGAACTAAACAAAACAAAGAATCAAACCAAAGAAAGAAACGAAAACATACTAGAAAGTCCTTTATCAGAAAACATCCGAAATTGATTTCCATTTAATATTATACATCTATTTCACCGAAAATAGACCTATAATATTAACTAGATATTGATCGATTTGAAAATCTTCAACCCTAGCCCGTAGCTGTGTGAACCCTAGATCCAAAAGTTGTTGAAATTCAGAGATATTTGGAGGGCTTCGACCAAGGATACGTGATGAGGAAGATCATGAGACTGCCGGGTATCGATTTGGGATCATTTGGACGAGTTTATGTTCTTGCCGAAATTTCGATCTAGAATTCGAGAAAATCGGCGGGGAGTTGAGGGAAATGATTCTGAGGGTTGGAAAGAGGAGAAGGAGAGGATTCATGGATGACAATTTGGGGTCGTTTGGAGCTCTGCCGCCAGAGGCGATGATTTTCGACCGACGGCGGACGGCGGAGCAGTGACGGAGACGGGCGGCGTTATAGGTTGGTACGATGAAGGGGCTTTTGGTCGTTTAGGGTTGTACATATGTTCAGATATTTTTATTAGGGATGGGGAAATGATTGTGAACCGTTAAATGAACAAAAATTGATGGCTCAGATTGATTACGATCAAACGGGTCGTTTTGGGCTCTACAAATCGGACTGGGTTGGTGACCATTTGTGCCGATTTGGTCGACAATAAATGACCTGGGCCAAGCGGATTTCTAATGTAGATAGCCCAATTTGGGTCTCCAAATAAGACCACTCTTTTAATTTTTCTTTTGCCTTTGTTTTCATTTTTGTTATTTTGTATTTTATACATTTTATTTTTTTATTTAATAAAATGCTAAATTAAACTTAAAAACTAAATTGACACTAAAATTATATTTCCCAATTAATTAAAATGTAAATTAATATAAATTTAAACTAAACATGCAAAAAGTACCATTTTTGTTATTCTCTTCCTATTTTGTTCTAAAACAAACTAACCTTAATTAATCATATAATATGAAATTAGATCCTAAATGCAAATGCATATTTTTTTTATATTTTTCATATGAATTAACATGCACAAGTAAAATGCAAACAATTAATAGAAAATAACACCAAAATTCACAAAAATTGTAAAAATAAGTAAAAGTCTTTCTTTTTGTTTGAATTTTTGTGTGAATAATTCATATATAGGGAAAAAATTACGTGCTCACAGCTTCCCCTCTTTGCTTGGAAACATGAAATGTTTTCGGACAAAGATAAAGAGCAAATACGAGCGATTTTTGCCCATTTGAAAATTCTGTGTGAAGCATTTTTGAAAAGCTTGACCGCACCGTGTTTCAGAGGTTGTCTACATATCCTGGGGTAAACAAGAATCAGGTTAGTGTAGTTCAGGAGTGTCTGGTAGCTGGGACTACCATGAGCTATGATTTCACTGCGCTTTCTGCTACTACTGCTTGCTGACTTCCCTTATTACACCACGTCAAAGATAAAAAGAAGCTAAATTAGCTATGCTCTATGAATTACAAAAGTCCTATCTAGATTATTCGAACTTGCTCTTGTACTTCCTTATTGTCTTGTGTTTTCTTGTTGCCTCATTGTTTTGTTTTTCTTGGTGAAATCCCTTGTTGTTACTTTAACTGGTCAACTGAGATGTTGTTCCTTTTCTCCAAATTGTTGAACTTGAATGTATAACTCTGTTATCCAGGCGGGCTCCTGATTGTTGAACTTGAAATTGAATGTATTCCTCTATTATCCAGGCGGGCTCCTGACTGAACTTGAACTTGAACTTGAAAGTATTCCTCTATTATCCAGGCGGGCTCCTGACTTCAAAAAAATAGACAAAATAAAGAAAACTTTTTGCCCCAGTTTGGAAAATTGGGGCTTGTTACCACATACTAATAAGAACTAAAACTTGAATTGTGATAAGACTGAAGTGCAACTTTAAAATTTAAAGACTGAAATGTATCTTAAAATTTAAAATTTATCTTAGGTGAAAAATTCATCAGACTAAGACTTTCATCTTAGGTGAAAGATTCAACAGACTAAGATTTCTATCCTTTATCTTTTATCTTAGGCTAAAAATTCATCAGACTAAGATTTTTATCTTAGGTGAAAGATTCAACAGACTAAGATTTTTATCTGTATCTTAGGTGAAAAATTCATCAGACTAAGATTTTCATCTTAGGTGATAGATTCAACAGACTAAGATTTTTATCTTTGATCTTAGTTGAAAAATGCATCAGACCAAGATTTTTATCTTGGGTGAAAGATTCAACAGACTAAGATTTTTATCTTTTATCTTAAGTGAAAAATTCATCAGACTAGATCCATTTTTCTGTGATCCCGACTTTCTTAATTTTTCAAATTCCAACTTTCTTTCTTTTCAAATTTTTCCTTCCTTTCTTGTTCCCAAATTGCTCTTTCCTTTCTTTTTTCCGACTTCTGCCTTCCCCTTCTTTAAATTATGCCTTCCTTTCTCTTTCCAACTTCTGACTTCCCCTTCTTTTCCCAAATTATGTCTTCCTTTCTTTTTCCAACATTTGCCTTCATCTTTTTACAAATTATGCCTTCCTTTCATTTTTCCAACTTCTGCCATTATCTTAGGTGAAAGATTCATCAGACTAAGATTTTTATCTTAGGTGAAAAATTCATCGGACTAAGATTTTTTACCTTCATCTTAGGTGAAAGATTCATTAGACAAAGATTTTTCTCTTAGGTGAAAAATTCAACAGATTAAGATTTTTATCGACTAACCATTTTCCTCCGAAACTTGTTTTATCTACCTTCTAACTTGAATTATCTTCCTTCAGAACTGCTTCCCCAAAAACTGGTGTTATCCTCCTTCAAAACCACTTCCCCGAAAACTAGTGCTTCATTCCTCCGAAAATTACTTTTCTTAAAATAAGTGTTTCTTTCCCGAAAACTACTTCCCTCTTTTTTTCGTAAACAAAACTTGTATTGACCTTTATGTTCTTCAGATCGGTATCCGATTTCAAGAGAATTTTCAACACGACAAGAAATTTTCTGCCCCAGTTTGATAATCCTCATGTAGCATATCTTTTCGTCATCAATAACATTTCCATGCCCCTATTTCAAATCAAAGAAAATTCTGTCAGTTTAAAGTGCGATGGTTGATTGTGGTACTCCTGCTGGGTATGGCTTTCCTTTTCTCCTTTTCATGCTCTACGTTGTCCGAACATTTTTGGAACTGGGTTGATAATTTCCGCCCTTCTTGATGACTACCTCTCAATTATTACTTCTTATCTTCTTATCTGACCCCATATGTTTTCTATGACACTTGATTCCACTTTCTCCGTCATTTGTGTCACCAAACATACCTTTTTTGCATTCAAACACTATATCTTCTATTTGTTACACCACTCATGAACTGGCATTTTTCGGACCTTTGAGTCTTACATGAATTCCCAAATTGTGTCTATTGCCCCCATAGTATGTTGTTGCTTCTTGAATCACAACCCCTAGCCCCTTGACCCTGAAGTCTATTGCTTCCCCAAAGCATGTTGAGTAATACCATCTTAGTTCTCTTGTTGTTTTTCTCAACTTTTGACACTTTGATATGCTAGCCAAATCTCTTTTTGTGCAATTGAACAGCTGGTGGCCGATTTTGAAGTCATTTCTCACGTGTTAGAACCGACAAACTCAGAAAGAGAAAGTGAGCAAACAGAGGAACAAAGTGAAGGACACAAGAAAGAGATGATTCCTAAAAGAAAAAAAACTACGAAGTAGAGACCTATCAGGTGAGGATACCAACTCTAATGACCATGACATGCACCTATAGTTCAGCTCTTGTTGTACTTTTTTGCTGTGAAACTAGGCTTCAATGCTCCACTTATCCAATCTGATTTACATTCCTTATTCAGCTAGTAGTGCCCAAAGAATTTTCACCAACAAACCTCTCTCATTTGTTCTTTCTCGCAATTTACCGTCGCCTCAAGGTGCCAATGAGGGTTTTCACCAATAAGACTCTCTCATTTTTTTTATCTCAACTTTATCACATTGCGGTGCCCATGAAGGTTCTCATCACAAAGACTCTTTCATTCTTACTTCCCTGTTTGGACCGGAGTGTTGCCTCTGACATGAATTACCGTCACCTGCTTGACTTGGCATTTCTCAAAGACTGACCGGAAGGTCTTCCTTTGGACAATAATGTGGGCTTTTGGATAGGTTAGAAAGAAAGGTTATTAAAAGCTCAAAAAAATTTCAACATGGGTTAATACTACAACTTTCAGAATCTGACTTCTTTCAACAATCACAGCTTCTGCCCCAGTTTCTTGGTTGGGGACTATTGGAATTTTATTTTGGTATGCCTGAACCTCTAAGAGCCTGCCTACGTACACTTTCGGGATCAAGTCAAACGTAGTTCGCGTCATAGAGACTACGTTGTTGTGTTTCTCTTCTTTTCTTTCTTTTATTTCTTCTTCATTTTTCCTTTATTTTTCTTCCCTTTTATTTTCCTTTTCTTTCCTTTTATTTTCTCTTTTCTTTCTTTCCTTTTCTTTTTTTTTTCCTTTCTTTTCTTTTCTTTTCCTTTCCGTTCCTTTTCTTCTTTCTTTCATTTACTTATTTGCGGCACTTGCTCTTCTCAATTGTGTTGTCGATTCCGAAATAGGGGTATGAAAAAAACCAATAAGGCTCAAAGAGGGTGACAAAAGGGTAAAGTATTTAGATAGCAGAACAAAATGCCTTCGTCATTTCAAACTACAAAATATGCCAAAAACAAACAAGTACAACCAGAATAAAGAAACCATACACATCGTCTCTTGACCACATCGGAATTGACTGTCATTTCCACACATTTTCCTTCTACACCTGTCAGATATAATGTGTTATGGGAACACTCTTACTCTTAATACCGCGATCACCCCCTGTCAATTTGGCCAACTTGCTTTTACGGGGATTTTTTATGTTTTACTTGGCCCAGTTTCACATGGTTCGGGCGTCAGACAATCTCAAAACGTCCCAATCTGTTCTTATTTCCTCAAATGCTCTTATCGTTTTCAAAATGGTCTCATTGATTCGCAACTTTTCAAGATTAGATTGAGAATTATGCGTGCATGTCATGTTAGTAGAACCAGAAAAAGGCAAAACAAAAAGATAGAAAAAAACTAAACAAAGAAAATGATTGGGAGTAACAACAGATCGAAATTTGCATTAGACAAACGATGAAACAGTTCAAATAACAAAACAAACTGGAGTGCAACCCAAGAATGAACTGAAACAAACCTAGACAACCCTAGACTAAGCACTACGACTAAACAAGCTAGACAAAAATGAAAGGATAAGAGGGTTTGATCACAAGACAATATCCAGATTACAACCCTGCAAATAACCCCGACAACAGAAACGACAGCAAAATGGACCACCAAAGATCATCCCCGACTGACCTAGGAATGGATCATATTTCCAATTATTAAGTACATCATCTTAGCCACTGAATTCTGCATCACTAACATTTAGGAACTTTACAAACCTTCATCACATCATCCTCAACAAGTTGTTTTTGGGTCTTTGAGGCTCTCAGAGAATTCTCACATTCCTTTTCAAAACAAATCATACCCACCATGTCTACCTCATTATGCGGAGGCGACGGTTTTTGGCTGGTGTTTGATGCATCTGGACTTTGTACGATGATGTTACCGGCATCGATAAGCTCCTGAATTGCTTTCTTCAGCTTTCAGCACTTTTCCGTGTCTTGCCCCGGAGCATCTGAGGAATATGCGCACTTTAGAGAAAAATCACATTTCAGAGGGTTTGACATTTTTATCTGAATCGGCTTCAGCATGTCCACTTGCTTCAACTTCTGGAACATACTGGCATATGATTCTCCAATAGGGATAAGAGCCTTTTCTCGTCTCAGCAGCCTCTTATTCCAAAACGCCTGATTTAGCCTAAAACCTGATCCAGGAGGTTTCTAGTATGCTCGTGGGGGTGGATAGGCATTTTGTGGAGCTGGGTACTTGGAGAGTAAGGTATGTCTTTGGGAGTCCTGTGGAGAGAAGTAACATTGGGGAGGGTCATCCAGTGCACGAGGATATTCACGGGTACAATGTCGAGGTTGGAAATGTTGATCAGGAGAGTCCTTCGGATTATCTTTTTTGTTTCTCTTTCTCCCTTCCAAGCTTACCGAGAGGTCCTGAATGTCTTTTGAGCAACTCATTATTTTGCCCGACTTGATTCCCTATTCTACTGACTCTCCCATTCTTAACACATCATCGAAAGGTATGCCTACGGATGGGATCAAATGATTGAAGTAGGTGGGCCCCTAGGCCTGTATGAAAATTTCAATCATCTCTTCTTCACAATAGGGGTATCGATTCGAGCAACTTGCTCCCTCCATCATAGCCCAAACTTTCTAAAGCTTTCCCCTGGTTTCTTTTCCATTCTAGATATGGAGGAATGGTTTGGGACAATGTCTTTATTGCATTGAAAATTCCGCACAAATTCTTGAGCCATATTGCCCAACGTGTGCCACTTCCCAACATCTTGACGATCATGCCATTCCAAGGCTGCCCCAGTCAGGCTCTCACTGAAATGCGACATCAACAACTCATCTTCCTTTCCGACATTCCTTGTTTTATTGCAATAATCCCTCAAGTGGGCCACTGGATCTCCCCGCCCATAATACAAATTAAACTTCAGCATCTTAAATCCTTCCAGCTTTCTGGATATCTCATCCCACCCCACTGTTTTAGTAAGCTTCATAGTCTCACCAAGAGACTCAAAATGAAGAGAGTGATAATGTTGGGCATCATGGACTGATGGCGGAGGATACCCACTGATCCAAGCTTTGTGCATTCCGACTATATGTCTTTTCAACCTCAAAACTTCTTCTTTCAACTCAGATTCTGATTCAACAATGCCCCTAAATGAATCAGTAATACCTGTGACCAACCCTTTGCCGGCCACGACTACTTTTTTTTTTCGAACTTGTGTTGTATGGATGACTTACCACAAACCAACCACCTCAACTTTCTTCACAATTCAAAACAAGACATATTAGAATGAATTGAGTCGGTCCTCATTATTAACAACATCCTTTTCCATTTTCTTATTCAATCTCTTTTCCATTTTTCATCATTCTTTTTGTTGTGGTAAAATCTTATGGAGATTGCCTACGTATCATGACCCCGCATGAATCAGACCGTGTGCAATTCTTGTAAATAAAAGGTAAACGACAATAAAATATTTTTTTAAATTTCCATTTTCATAATAAAACTGGCCAACTTAACGATGAGATACAGACTGAAAACCAAACGACCCATATACTTTAATCAAAAGAAATACAAACCCAAAAATAAAATGACAGATTTTGTCCCCTATATGTCAATTTTGACCCAAAATTCGAACGATATTCGCTTGACCACTGATATTTTTCTTGTTTTTTAAGTTAAAACAAATGACCCCGTGTTGCAAACACGACCTTCCAGCGCCTCGGGGACGAAGATTTTAAGGTTGCGAGAGTCAAAAATTCCAAAGGTGGCTATTTATGCAAAGTTAGCCTTCTGGCGTCCCGTTTGGGAATATTTGGCTATTTTTGACAAAAATTAAAATTTTGATATTTTTTGGCTATTGTTTCAAAGGGGAGGTTGGACCCGATGAGGGTTGCCTACGTATCTCACGCCTGTGAGAATCAAACCATGCGTAGTTCAGGCAAATTAATCGAATCATTTTAAAACAATACTCTTTTCATTTTCATTTTTGGGTATTTCATAAGCAAAAATAAAAAAACTACTTTTGAAAACAAGACTCTTTTTTTCTTTTTCTTTTTCAACAGACAACCTATTTTTCCCAATTAAAAATAAAAGACTCCTTTTTTTTTATTTTTCAACAAACAATAAAACAACCTATTTTTCCGAACTAAAAATAAAAGACTGTTTTTCTTTTTCTTTTTTCAGCAAACAATAAAACAACCTATTTTTCTGAACTAAAATAAAAGACTCTTTTTCTTTTTCAGCAAACAATAAAACAACCTATTTTTCAAAACAAAAAGACTCTTTTTTTTTCTTTTTCAGCAAATAATTTTCCAAAAAATGAAAGACTATTTTTTTCTATTTTTCCTTTACTTTTTTTTCTTTCTTTTCCTCTTTTTTCTTTTTTTTAGTAAAACAAAATAAAATATTTTCCTTCTTTTTTTTTCATTTTTTCAAAATTTTGGCAGAGTTTCGACGGTACTTGGTCATTGCTTTTTCTAACATAATCAATTAACTCCCTAACTGCTATTTCTCTCTTTTCTCTATTTTTATCAATTTTCAAACATTCCAGAGATCCAGAAGCCAATCGACATACAGGTTCGAAACAAATAAACGCACAACACAAATAGGATGCACCAGAATGATGTTTTTTTATTTTAGCTTGCTAGTCCTAGACGGACCCAACCCCTGTGTTGAGTCCCCTAAGTAAAAAATGCACATTATGCAAATAAGCGTTCCTACTAGGGATCCGGCATGAAATTGAGTTATTCTAGGTTCAGAACCTGGGTGTTTGTCATAGACCTGGCTTACTCGAGCGGGCAACCCGAGCCAAGGGGGAGGCAGCGTACCGGGAATACAGAAGCTTCGTCGGCTTTGTAACTTATCCAAACCTCGTTCTAAATTAGGAATTAGACACTATACAGAAAAGAAGTCACACGAAGTGCACCCTTCTTCATGATTTAGAAGACTCAGAGAGAAGATGGGTTTCGACACAATTTATATACAGTTCATAAAATATCAAAGCAGTAAAAGCAGTCAATTAGCACATTAGGCACATACCATGTAACAAAATCAGATAAAGCCAAACACAACAATTATTCCAAGCTCGAATTCTGAATCCTAAGCAAAACGTTCTGGGTTTTTATCCCCAGCAGAGTCGCCAGAGCTGTCATATCTCCTTTTTCACCTACACCCGCAGGGGCGTAAAGGAGTTTTTCTACTTAAAGGACAATCGGAACGAGATTTGTTTATTATTTACTCAGAGTCGCCACTTGGGAGATTAATGGTGTCCCAAGTCATTGGTTGAATCCCAAACCGAGAAAAATCATGACTATGTTAATAGTCCGCCAGAAATCTAGATAAGGAATTATGTTAATCCGGGAGAAGGTGTTAGGCATTCCCGGTTTCCGTGGTTCTTGCACGATCACTCAATTGTTGCACTTAGCCTTTATCTGATTTTATTACATGAAGAACCTATGTGCCAATTTTACTTTCAACTACTTTTATTTAATATGTATTTAAAAAAAAGAAATATGAACGTCACTTAAAGCGTTCCTTCGGATCGTGTCACATGAAATGCATCCGCAATCCTAAGTACACTATATTCAGCATTTTGTGATTTCATTTGGGTCGCATGAAATAAACACTCGAGTTTAAGGAGGTAATTTTATTAGAATCGAGTCTAAAAGAATCTAACACGTTATTATCTTTTGGGAGGGCCGTTACATTCACCAAACGCCCTTCCCTATTTCCTATGTATTTTTTAAACCTTTATTTAGGGTTCAATTTTGTGTTTTCTTGAGCGAGGCTCGTCTCATTCTATTTTAAAGGGAAAAATTTAAGAGCGATTACATTTTTCTACTTTTGTTTTTGTTTTCAAAAGAAAAAGAAAAGATCTTAATTGGTTAACATCAAAGTTCGGGTCTCGAGTTCAAGTCCGGGCCCAAACAAAAGGAAGGGCTTTTTAGCTTGGACCCGCTACCTAACTCAAAAACCAAATTTAATCCATTTAAACACTAGCAGATCAACTGCCAATGTCACTCTCAGGCCCAACAGGCCCAAAATATATACTACGCACACCAATAGGCCTGAAGATAAAGTAGCTTTTTCAACGTACAAACCGTGTAAAGTATTCAAGTCCTTAATAAGACTTACACCAATAAAAGATCGTATTAAATATAAATTCCTACTTTGTCAAAGTGCTTGTGGACATACGGACATAGATCATAAGTTGTTAGCACAAAATGAACGAGTTAATTACTCCAAAGTGTAGTTGCACTTGATTTCAGAATCATCTGCACGTCCCATTGTTCCTGATTCCTTTTGTTTTCTTTTAAAACAAACATGAACACTAAATAAGCAAGTGCTCACTATAGATGAATTATAGCTAAATGATCACAAATGATGACAATTCAAACACCATCTAGTTATGCTCATATGAAGGTCTACTGCAGTTCCACAACTATTCTGGATACACAAACTATACCTAATGTTCTCGACCTAAAAGCAGTTCAGGTTTATCAGCATTCAAATTTACATTAACCAATATAACCTACTACCCTGATAACTTTTCCTCGTTTCAAAATTATCACAGTACACAGCTATGGCTAAAGATTCAACTGGATTATTACCACTAAACAACCAACCAACTGGAATGAATACAACAAACTCAAATCTTAAAACTCTTCATAGAATTGAAAATGCAGTAGAACTTCGTCAAGCCTCAGAATATCATAGCATTTTTATTGCATTAAGGAGATTACAATTTTGAACTCGAGTGTGTACCTGGATCAGTGAAAACATAAGAAGAAGAAGAAAGGATCAGCAACAGCCACGAGCATGAATAAGGTGTAATCCAGAAAAATGTAGCAACTCAGGAATGTTCTAGAAAAAACAAATAGATCACTAGATCTACCAGAACAGCAACAAAATGATCACAAGTGAACCCAGCACACAACTAAAACTTCAGCAGGTAGACAACGACTCCAACTAGCTTAATGTCAAGACCCAAATTCCATACCCGGTCGTGATAGCGCCTCTCGTGAAGACAAGGCCAACCAACAACCCCAAATATCCTCTTTAAGCACCTATCAAACATAAATGAATAGAAAGATTACTGAATGGCATTTAACTATGAAATTTCATTCAAATACAACCCGACCGGGGTGTCACAAGTCACGAGTATCTAATGAGTAGAGACACTACTATTGGTCCAACAAAATATATATACAAAGCAAAACTAGAACTCAAAGTCGGAATACGGTGCCGCGAATGCTGGCGGTCACCTTGCTCAGCTACCAAAATATGGCCCTCCATCCTGCTAACAACCCGCTACCGGGTAAACAATACCTGAAACTGCACGCAAGGTGCAGGAAGTGAAGTGAGTACTTCCAACTCAGTGGTAATAAGAGAGAATAATATCTCAGCGATAAGAAAACACGTATGGTCACACAAAAATGCTATAAGGAACAATACAACCCTTTTTTGAGAAAAAACCGAAATACTGTGAAAAATCCCTTTAGAAAATCCCAAGTTCTATTCAAAAATCTCTTTTGAAAATATGGTTTTTCAACAAATTCAAAGGTAATTTCAATAGGTAGGAAGTAGTCAGGAACCTTCCCCTCGGGCTCAATATCAACTCACAATATCCAACATCAGCCTCTCGGCTCAGCTCTCCTTAACATATAACACCAGGGTATCTGGTCAACAAGGCAAGTAATAGTATGTATGCCAATGATATATGAGTGCTAAGTGTCGTGCCACGTAGTTCAAACAGGAGTAAATGCATGAATTCAATGCAATGCACATGAATACGTTGCGGCTTGCAGCCCGAGCCAACCATGCATATGATTTAACATCGATGGCGCTCACTGTGGGGGTTCAGACTCCGGAGGGGCTCCTTCAGCCCAAACGCAATATCATACAGTGCCAATAGTTACCACTGTTTCCATTACAATAGACGGTGTCAATAGTTACCACCTTTCCATATCAACACACGGTGCCAATAGTTACCACCGTTCCCATTTCAATACACGGTGCCAATAGTTACCACCGTTTCTGTTTCAATACACGGTGCCAATAGTTACCATCATGCCAAGAATAATATACAGTCCAGAAAATAGTGAGATAATGATCGTCAGCCCAAAATATCATTTAAGAATATTTTGTGTTTTCAAAACATAGAATTTTGGCTGAGTTTGCAAATACATTGTTAAAAACCCTGGACTAAATGCAAGTAGTATGTAAATCATGCTAACTATGAAATATCAACACAGGGCCCCAAATATGGCATCAAGCCCATATAACATCAATATAGGGTGCGAATCAATCGCCATTATTGTATAATTCATCCCTCGGATTGAACCGAGTCACAATTTCCCACATATGTGACCCCGCACTAGCCATGGAGTGCGTGTCTCGCCTCATATAGCATCACAATGTGATATACCGGGATTTCAAATAATCGGCAATAATTCCCAAGTATGGCAATGAGCCCAAGTCATAACGATAACAATAAATCATTTGCAATTTTGCGGTAAAACCAACAACCGGAACGGACCAAGTCATAATCCCCAACGGTGCTCTACCCCACGCTCAGGTCCAGCGTGCAAGTCACCACAATACAATACTAAGATGTGCAAATCCGGGGTTTCAAACCCTCAGGATATCATTCCCAAATATTACTCACCTCGAATCTGCGAAATCTCAAGCTCGCGACGCCTTTGCCCCTCTAATTGGCCTCCATGCGCGTCGAATCTAGCAAAAAATAGAGCGAATATATAACAATATGCAAATAGGACAATACCCAATCGAAAACAATCGAAATACACCCAAAAACACAAAGTTAGCAAAACCGAGCCCCGGACCCACTTCTCGAAAAATTACAAAATTCACATTTTCAAAATCCTTGTCTCGCCATGAGTCTGTACATATAGAGTTCACAAAAATCGAGGTTCATTTGACCCCTCAAATTGGTGATTCTAACCAACATGGTTTTTTACCCTTTCCAACAAAAATCCTCAAATTAAACACCAAAACTTGCAATAGATTCGAGTTATACAACCAAAATTGAGCTAAGAACACTTACCCCGATGTTTTCCTTTAAAATCACTCGAAACATCGCCTCACCCAGGCTCCCTTGGTCCAAAAAATGAAAGAGTGAGACGAGTTTGGAGTTTAATATGTTGCCCATGTATTTGTTCTTCGCGTTCGTGGTCACCCTTCGCGTTCACGAAGAACAAATTTCCAAAAAATCATTTTTCAAACTCTTCTCGGGCAGCCTCTAGTAAAATGATCATAACGTTTGCTACAAATGTCCAAATTCCTATTGTAATATGTTTCTGAAAGCTAGATTCAAAGATCTACAACTTTCGTTTTAATCAACTCCAAATTCTTTGTGGATCAATAGATATGAGCTTCTGAAATAGGACCTGCACAACAGAAAATTCCTTCTTCGCGAACGCGAAGCACCGTCGCGAACACGAAGAACAAAATTCCCAGATGGAAATTCCTACTCCGTGAACGTGAAGCACAGTCGCGAATGCGAAGACCAAAAGTCCCAGAAGCTTGGAGAAGCTTGTTTTTGGTTTTTTTTGAAAAAGCTCAAATCTAAGGGAATTTCAGATCCGAGATTTGAATTTCAGATCTGGAAGCTTGGAGAGTACTTTTTTGGGTGAATTTTAGGCTACTAAACTTGCGAGTTAAGGCAAATATGATGCTCTTTTATAGGCACAACTAAGAGGGTATCAGATTTTTAGCTTTGCAAAACAGTCCCTCTTCTTATTTCTTTTTAACCCTCTATTTTTTTTACTTGTCATTCAAGTAACTACCTAAAAATTGCTGAAATTCTACTTGTACCCCATCTAGAGGGTTCTAGAGTTTTCTTTTGCCTATGCAATGCCTTTACTACCCTTGACTTTGTTTTGAATTCACCAGTTTTAATAGAACTACCCTTTTTCATAACTAAACTGCCCCTGACATACCCCTTAAATCACTAACTTCAGTTAACTAAAATCTAACTAAAGTTAACTGAAAAGGATGATTTCAGCTATACCCAAACAACTTATCCTAATCACTACACAATTTAGCACCAATACTGAATTATACTGAACTAACAATTAACAACTACCATAAATTGAAATCAACCAAATCAAATCCCAAATCTGACTTGTCATGAATAGAACAAAGGAAAAGCCTAATTATACTAACGACTAATTAACAATTAAGTATTTAACTAACAAAGCCATAATTAAAACAAAATTTGAACAAAGGAAAAATGACGATTAACCAAGAAAGAAAAAAAAATATGTTAAAAATTCATAAAAAGTTTAAACTAAATGGGAAATTAGAGTTATGCTCGATTGAACTAAACAAAAAAAAAAAAGAATCAAACCAAAGAAAGAAACGAAAACTTACTGGAACTCAGTCCTTTATGAGAAAACATCCGAAATCGATTTTCGGTTAATATTATGCATCTATTTCACCGGAAATAGACCTATAATATTAACTAGACATTGGTCGATTTGAAAATCTTCAACCCTAGCCCGCAGTATGTACCCTAGATCCAAAAGTTGTTGAACTTTAGAGATATTTGGAGGGTTTCGACCGAGGATTCGTGATGAGGTCCTCATCACGAGGAAGGTCATGGGACTACCCGGTATCGATTTGGGATCATTTGGACGAGTTTATGTTCTGACCGAAATTTCGATCTAAAATTCGAGAAAATTGGCGGGGAGTTGAGGGAAATGGTTCTGAGGGTTGGAAAGAGGAGAAGGAGAGGATTAATGGGTGAAAATTTAGGGTCGTTACAGGTTGGTACGAGAAAGGGGCTTTTGGTCGTTTAGGGTTATGCATATGTTCAGACACTTTTATTAGGGATGGGAGAATGATTGTGACCCGTTGGATGAACAAAAATTGATGGTTCAGATTGATTACGACAAAACGGGGTCGTTTTGGGGCTCTACAAATCGGACTGGGTCGGTGACCATTTGGGCCAATTTGGTCGACGATAAATGACCTGGGCCAAGCGGAGTTCTAATGTAGATAGCCCAATTTCGGTCACCAAATATGATCACTCTTTTAATTTTTCTTTTGCCTTTGTTTTTATTTTTGTTATTTTGTATTATATACTTTTTTATCTTTTTATTTTATTAAATTCTAAATTAAACTTAAAAACTAAATTGACACTAAAATTATATTTCCTAATTAATTAAAATGTAAATTAATACAAATTTAAACTAAACATGCAAAAGGTACCATTTTTGTTATTCTCTTCCTATTTTGTTCTAAAACAAAATAACCTTAATTAATCCTACAATATGAAACTAGATCCTAAATGCAAATGCATATTCTTATATTTTTCATATGAATTAACATGCACAAGTAAAATGCAAATAATTAACAGAAAATAACACCAAAATTCACAAAAATTGTAAAAATAAGTAAAAGTCTTTTTTTTTTGTATGAATTTTTGTGGGAATAATTCATATATTAGCAAAAAAAATCACGTGCTCACACTTTCTAAAATCAAAGAATAGAGGTTTGAGATCTTCCCAGTAAACCACCAAATTATATGTTTGAACTGAAAATTTAAGTACAAAGTATCAACATCCAAAGGATTAGCTTCTATTTCCCGTGAATTTCAAGCTTTAAAATTTTAAAAAATGATGTTTAAGTTAAAATCGGGGATATTTTTTAAGATTGGTCAAAAAGAGATATTACGCCAAGACCAGTCCCTCTAGGGAAATGCCATGCAATTATTTGTTTTAGCTGCTGCAGAAATTAACCATGTTTTTAGTTTGATAAAATAAAAGTGTTTGAAATTGTTACCTGATAAATAAAACGTGAAATAATTAGTTCGCTAGAATCTCAAAATGAACTATAAGAAGTATCATTGTACTTTTTTTGCATTGTCGGAATGAGGTATTTTTTATTTTCTATTTAAAGAAAGATGTCAAGTTTTTTTGAGAGGGAGCAAAAAAGAAAGGTGGTTGGGTTTATAAGAAGGAACTGATTATAGTTTATTTTCTTCTATTTCCTTTGTTAGCAAGGAAGAACTGCATTAAGTAATTATTTAATTTAACAGATTTGGTAAAATATCATGTCTCTTTTTTATCAGATAAGATAACTTACAAAATAAGCACTGCGCACATCATAAAAAATATTGTTTAGCTCAAAGTTCTCACACACTTTATAAGCATAAAACAATCATAATAAATTGAGGGTCAATCATAGCAGATCATAATAAATTAAGAGACCAAACGAAAGAAAAGAAACGCAAGCTTTTAGAATTAAGGAGAAATATATAAAGAACTTTTTATTGATGATATTGGTTTGGTCTGCCTCTACATTGAGAGGTTCAGAGCTTACAATGGTGTTCTATATGCCTATCGTAGGGGTACTATTGTGTGTTCCCTTTTTCTTGGGAGTAGTGGTGAATAAGAAGAAGCAGCCCCCTTTAGGGTTCTTTCTCTTAGTATTTATAGCTGTAAATCGGATGAGCTGGCGATAAGTGGCCATGTCCACGCATCTGTATTGCTCGTGCGATAATAGACAGGCCGTAGCCTCCCTGATAACGTCCTGTACCCACGAATTATTAATGATTACAAGTGGTCATACCACTTGTAATTTATGTTTTAGCTTTTGAAATAATTAATATAGTTAATTATTGTGGGGGGGGGGGGTCATGTGTTAACCTATTTGGTTAGTCCCTTTGCTTATTGAGGTCGTGCCCTGGCTGAGCTTAATGAGCAGACACTGTCGCGTACTACCTTGGCCTGGATCGAAGGTGGCCGTGGGCGTTTATACATTGAAAGTTGTACCGTTAAAATCGATAGCCTTGGACATTTTGCGTTGACGGCCTTAGCCGCAATGGAGTCAAGTTGGTGACATTAGTTGTATTTTGTTGAGGGTCTTAACCGTTCATTCATGGGAGAGGGCCGTAGCCATTCATACATCAGAGATGGCCATAGCCGTTCATACATCGAAGATGGTCGTAACCGTTCATACATCGGAGATGGTCGTGGTCGTTTATATGTTAGGAATGGCCGTAGTCATTTATATATGGGGAATGGTCGTGGTTGTTTTCAACCGAGGCTATATTTTCATACCGATGGCCTTTGGCCTTGTAAGGTGTTAACCTTATTTTAGGCGGTGGAGTTGTATGCCGTGCGACTGAAGAGAGTATGGGTGCGCGCAGCTTGGCGACGTCCGAAATTTAAAGGCGTACAGAACGTCTTTTCAATAATCTCGGGTTGTTATAACCGTCTCGAAGGTAAAACATCAGTTGGTGACTGAAAAGCCGTTTCGTGGTGCTTGTAATAATGACACACATCTCTGTAGAACTAAACCGCTTTACGAATGGTCAAATAGTTAATGATGGCTATTGGAATTCGTGAAATCCACATGTGTTACCTATAAATAAGGGGTTGTGTCATTCATCTCTTACATTTCCGTCTTTTGTCTAAGTGAGATTTCTGAAGAAGCTTCCTTCATTATCAGTTCATCTTCTTTCTTGTTCTTTGTTGTTCTTCATTCGACACTATTTTTGCATTCCTTTCTGTGAATCTTATTCTTTTCCCATTTATCAATCGATAATGGCGAGCAGTTCTCATACTACTCTTGCTTCGGTGACTCTTCCGGTGGATGAAGGGTCATCTAAAGCAGTGAGAGCCACTAAATCGGTAGAAATCGATGAGATTCCGGCGGCGGCCGATATCCTTTCCTTGCCCGGAGGTTCGGCGACTGATTTCACCGCCGATGAGGGGGAAGATCAAGTGAGAAGCCCCACTGATGGGGGAAGTGGGTATTGGTCATCTAAGGAAACAGTGGGGGTGTTTCCCGCTTCACTGATATTTCCCTCGCTAGACGCGAGGAGAGGGTCCACTTCGACTGTAGGGGGTATTGCGTTTTCTATGCTTATCCTTTCAGATTAGGATTCAGGCTCCCTCTTCCAATGTTGGTGGTAGACTTCTACCGTCATTACAGGGTATGCCCTGGCCAGCTCGTTCCTTCTCTCTACAAGCTTTTTGTTATGCTTATTAAGTATGCGGAACTGGCCCGAAGGAAGATCACATTGCGGCATGTGCTAACTCTCTACGCCCCTCAGAGGGTACGTGGTACTATGATTTGGGTGATTCATCGTGGGGCGAGGGGCTTGACTGCGGAGTTAGATGATGTGGTCGACTTTCACACTTATGAGAATTTGTTCTACAACAGGACTGGGCATTTGGTGGTGTGTGCTAGCGAGTTACAGAGACTTGGAGCTATGCACGTAAGTCATTTATTCGTCAAATTCTACTTTCCGTATTTTCTCATGCCCTGTTCTGATAGGTGTTAACTTTACCTCATGTTTGTAGCTGAACGGCCGCCGCTGGATCTACTACCCAGCATTCGCGAATGGGTTGAGGCCGTACTCCCTCAATGAGTGGGGATTCGTATGTGGGCGTCTTTCTAGGAAAGGCATGGCCGTAGAGCTGCTTCTGGTGAGAATTTTAACTTCCTTCTGTCCCGTTCTTGTTTTATTCCATTTTGCCTCTTCTTCTCAACTTTGTTCTTTCTTTGATCAGGGAGGGCATGCCGCGTGAGGGCTCCTCAGCTAGCTTTTCGCAGGCCGGGCATGACTACACGACTCGTGACAATGCCGGCGCCGCGTCCAGTTCTGAGAGCAACTTCGATTGAATCTTCGCTGGCTCATTCCCCAGCACGGTCTGCACCTCGGGTCGAAGAGTCCTTAGGGATCATACGCCCTGGAGCATAGTCGCCTTTGAGCGAGGATGAGGAGGAAAGGGAGAGGTCGCTGGGCCAGGCGAAAGGTTGCATTTATGCTAGCTCCGGTTGTGATAAATTTGGATTCCCTGCCATCGTACGTGAAGGGGAATGTGGCGGCGGCGCTTTCCCTTGAGGTCAGGAACACAGTGGGGGTTTCCCCAATTGGCTCAGGCCAAGGTGATACTGTCACTTCGGCGACTCAATTTATTTTTCCTGCCGCTGAGGTAGGAGGTAATTCCTTAGCGGCTTTTTTAATTGGAGAATCGAGCGCTCATTCTGTGGCTGCAGCAGAAGGTGGAAGGGGCGCTGCAGGAGCTGAAGATGGGTCCGAGTCTAACTTGGACCCAGAGGACGTCCGTTTGTTCCATGAAGGCGTCTCCCCCTTGATGGTGCACGCGGAGGGGCGGTTTCACTACGTCGAGATTCCTACGGAGCAGAACTTGCTGCTTCAAGGGGATGACTTGGTGTCGTTGTTCGAGGTGTTATGCTCAGAGGTAGAAAAATGGGTTGTTAAGGGACGTCACGGATGTCGGACTGATGAACAAGGTGGTCGCGATGGGCCTAAGGGTGCGTATGATGACCTTCTTCTACTTTCCTTTAGCCCTCATTCGTTTTTATTTCAATAATTATCTTTGCTTTGCAGTCTTACTTGTTGGAGGTGGAGGGTCTCCGTCAAGTCGACGTCCGAAGAGGAATCTTTTTACGGACGTTAGAGAAGTATCGCCGCTACCGTGATCGGTGCCACGAGATGTGCGAGCACCTGAGGAACGATCCTTGTAGTCGGGACTTGGTCAAAGGGCTGCGAGGCGAGAGCTTCAAATGCAGCAGACCCTTGGCAGGGTTAACACCCTCGAGGAGCAGCTTTGTCATATAGATGAGGAGAAGGAGGCCGAGAGGAGGGCTGCTGCTAAGAGGGAATGCCAGAATCGGGCAACGACAGCGAATTTCTCTAAAGCTTTAACTGGGAAGGTGGTCGCCTTGGAAGTGGAGGTTACTACCTTGAGGCTGCAAGCAAGTGACGCTTTGTCGCGGGTCGGGGCCCTGGAGACGGCGAACCGTGTTCATGAAAGAGAACGAGAGCTGGAGAGAGCCACCACGACTTTTTAAAAGGCGGAGCTAGAGGAGCGCATTGGAATTTATGAACGGGATACCTAATCTATGACGGACTGGATTACGGCCCTCGAGGCCGAAAACCAACGCCTGAGGGACCAGGCTGCCTCTTTCGTCCTGGCTCGTGATCTTTGGACGTTTGCCGAGGCCTAACTTGATGTATACAAGAGATTGTGGGAGGCCAGCGTTGTACCTGAGGCCACTTTTGAAGAAGCCCTCCAAAAGGCTCATGAGACTCATGCCGACTAATGCTTTGACCCAGCTATGCCAGGGGTTGATGATGGCGTTGAAGGTGTTGGTGATGCCGATGGCGATGCGGGCGTCGCCGAGTGAAAAGGATTTGTTATGTTTTTTCTTATTTTTGTTGCCGTTTGGCTACTTTTTTTTCGTTGTTCTTTCTTTTCTTTCTTTCTAATTTATCGGCCTTGGCCGGGTGTAAGCGGGTGTGACCCGTTGTAACTAATGATGTAAATATATGCAACTTTATTTTCCTCTATTCTGTCTGGTGTTTATTTTGTATCTTTTTTGTTCCTAAGTTTTTCGTACAAGCTCGGCGGGGGGGGGGGGGGGGGGAGGGGGGGAGAGGGGAGGGGGTCTTTGCCTCAGAGTTTTTTTGGCAGGTGTGTTAATCCCCCTATGTCTTTGGTCATAATGACGCCGATGGCCTTGACCATGATAATGTTGATGGCCTTGGCTAGGTAGGTGACTTCGACTGTTGTCGAGTCGTTCGCTTGCCTTAGTCAGAAACTAGGTTGGATGTTTAGCGGTGATGGCCTTGGCCATTATTAAATGCTTTTTGCTTATCATTTTTTTTACGTGATGTGAACAATTTGTGGTCATTATTTAGTGATAACTACACTTAGCCTCAGTCCCAGTTCGGGCGTGGTCGAATACTAGCCGCGATGGTAAGAAACGTGGCTTGTACTTCGACTAGGGCCGAACTTTACGTGGCCCGAATCTTAGTTCGAGTTGGGCGTACTTACTTGAATGGCGATGGAGGTTAACTTGTCTCTCCGTCCGTTGTGGGGTAGGCCTTGCTGCGTCCAATGGTGGAGGCGCCTAGCTTGAGTTTTGGTTTAAATAGGGTTGAACTCTTTAGACTCGAGGGCGAAGGTGTTCGGTCTTGTTGTTTGAGTGTGATTGGGCTCGTGATGGCGACGACGTATAGTCCGGGCCTTGATTCGACCGTGATTGGATTTATGATTTTTTTGGCGAAGGCGCACAGCTTGAGTCTTAGTTCAGTTTGTACTTGAACTTTTTAGCGAAGGCGCATAGCCTGGGTCGTTGTTCAACCGTAGTTGAAATTTTTGATGGCGAAGACGTATGGCCTGAGTCCCATTTCAATTTGTAGTTGAACTTTTAGTGAAGGCGCATAGCCCGAGTCGTTGTTCAACCGTAGTTAAATCTTGTATTTTCTTATGGTAAAGGCGTATGGCCTGAGTCCCAGTTCAACTTATAGTTGAACTATCAGTGAAGGCGCATAGCCCGATTCGTTGTTCAACCGTAGTTAAATCTTGCAATTTTTTATGGCGAAGGCGTATGGCTTGAGTCCTAGTTCAACTTGTAGTTGAACTTTCAGTGAAGGCGCATAGCCTGAGTCGTTGTTCAACCGTAGTTGAATCTTGCAATTTTTGATGGCAAACCCGCATGGCTTGAGTCCCAGTTCAATTTGTAGTTGAACTTTATTGGGCGAAGGCACGTAGCCAGAGTCATTGTTCAACCTTAATTGAATCTTGCAATTTTTATGGCGAAGGTGCATGGGCTGAGTCTAAGTTTATCTCGTGGTTGAAGTTTTTGGGCAAAGGCATGTAGCCTGAGTCATTATTCAACCGTAGTTGAATCTTGCAATTTTATATGGCGAAGGCGCATGGCCTGAGTCCCAGTTCAACTTGTGGTTGAAATTTTTAGGCTAAGGCACGTAGCCTGAGTTGTTGTTCAACAGTAGTTGAATCTTGCAATTTTTTATGGCGAAGGCGCATGGCCCGAGTCGCAGTTCAACTTGTGGTTGAACTTTTTGAGCCTGAGTCGTTGTTCAATAATAGTTGAATCTTGCAATAATTGATGGTGAAGGCGCATAGCCTTAGTCCTAGTTCAGCTCGTAGTTAAACTTTTTGGGTGAAGGCACGTAGCCTGAGTCGTTGTTCAACCGTAGTTGAATCTTGCAATTTTTTATGGCGAAGGCGCATGGCCTGAGTCCCGGTCAACTTGTGGTTCAAATTTTTTGGTGAAGGCGCGTAGCCTGAGTCGTTGTTCAACCGTAGTTGAATCTTGCAATTTTTGATGGCGAAGGCACATGGCCTAAGTCCAGTTCAACTCGTAGTTGTAATTTTTGGCGAAGGCACGTAGCCTGAGTCGTTGTTCAACCGTAGTTGAATCTTGCATTTTTTGATGGCGAAGGCGCATGGCTTGAGTCCAGTTCATCTTGTAGTTGAACTTTCAATGAAGGCGCATAGCCTAAGTCGTTGTTCAACCGTAGTTGAATCTTGCAAATGGCGAAGGCGCATGGCCTGAGTCCCAGTTCAACTTGTGGCTGAGCGTTTTCGGTGAAGGCGCGTAGCCTGAGTCGTTGTTCAACCGTAGTTGAATCTTGCAATTTTTTATGGCGACGGTGCATGGCCTGAGTCTTGGTTCAACTCATAGTCGAACTTTTTCCTCCCGCATAACCCATTGTGTGTAGGGCGTTGGAGGTTGGCTTTGATTTAAGATCTGGCACAATTTGTGTGTAGTCTTTTCGACTAGTTTGTAAAGGTTACATCGTTATGGATCTAGGTTTGATATGCCTTTGTGCCATTTTTTCTTTTGGCAGGATCCTGTATCGGAGGTGAGGGTACCTTATATGTTCTCTCCCCGTGGGAAGGGCGCTAACTTCTTCTTCCTTTTACCCGACATGGTGCTTTGGCTTGTTCGAGCGGGGTTGCTTTTCTGGCGTTTCTTTCCTTTTGGTCCAAGGAAGAACCACGCGATTCTGCTATGAAATCCCCACAGACGACGCCAAATTCTTTAGTTCAAAGTTCTCACACACTTTGTAAGCATAAAACAATCACAATAAATTGAGGGTCAATCATAGCATATCGTAATAAATCAAGAGACCAAACGAAAGAAAAGAAAGGCAAGCTTTTAGAATTAAGGAGAAATATATAAAGAGCTTCTTATTGATAATATTGGTATGGTCTGCCTCTCCATAGAGAGGTTCAGAGCCTTACAATGGTGTTCTTTATGCCCTTCGTAGGGGTATTATTGTGTGTTCCCTTTTTCTTGGGAGCAGTGGTGGAGAAGAAGAAGCAGCCCCCTTTAGGGTTCTTTCTTTTAGTATTTATAGCTGTAAATCGGATGAGCTGGCGATAAGTGGTCGTGACCACGCTGGTGTATGACTTGTGCGATAATAGACAGGCCGTAGCCTCCCTGATAACGTCCCGTACCTACGAATTATTAATTATTATAAGTGATCATACCACTTGTAATTTACACTTTAGCTTTTGAAATAGTTAATATCGTTAATTATTGGGGGATCCAATTTTAACCTATACAAATACCATATTGTAGAAATAATTAGTTGAAGCTGATTGTACAGTTGATTCTACTTCTAAAAGAAAATTAGTTAATGTTGTTAGAGAGCACTCAGTAACTAGTATAGTGTATAGTAGTTAGTAGAGTCGGTTAGTTAGTTTGGTTATATTAATCATTTACAATTAATTTTTTACACAGATCAGTAAAACGAGAAGTTTACTTTCTCTCTCTTAACTTGTATCTCCTACTTCTCTCTAAAATTTTCTTCCGCTGCAAGCTTAAGAGCTCGTAAATAATGGACCTAGTGTGAGTGTTCAATAGAAACAAGTCTCAGATAAGGTGTCCAAGAAAAAAATAGTCAAGTTCAGGGAGTTACTTATAATTTTGGCCTTCTTTTTAATTTCTATAATTGTAGATGTGACATAGATAACTATTTTCAAAGAATATGGGGAGCACTGGGCATAGACAAAGTTGCACAAGTTAATAGAGGAGTTTTTCTGGTGAAATTCACCAAGCGGATAACAAGAACAAGGTGGTGGAGGATAGAGTCCAAACGTCTGATAGAAAGCTTTAGTTAAGATTGATGTGAAGAAGGAAATGATTAACAAAATACCACTTGGATAAGGCTAACTGGCCGGGCTGGATATTAAGTACGGGGTAAAGGTTGCCCTAACAAAAGGGTAAAATTCAATAATAGCCCGATTTTACGCTACTTGTCGTTCAAAATAGCCTAGTTTCAAAAGTAATCGAAATTTAACTACTTTTCACGTAAAAATAAACCTGAACGAAAATACTATTTAAATCCGAAATATACACCAGTATATTATGCCGGAATTCCAGCATAAGTATAAGTATGCTGGAACTCCAGCATAATAGCATAAGTACACTGTAATTCAAGCCAGTATACTGGTCCAGCATAATATACTGGAGTTTGTAATTCATACACAGGTACCGAACTCCAGTATATTATGCTGGATTAATCTCAAACAAGTAGTTATTTTTCATTGACTTGATAAACACTGACTATTTTTGAATGACTAGTCCGAAATTGGCTATACTGTGCTATTTTTACATAGCACGGTATATCACGGGCTAACCAGTTTCGGGCTGGTCATTAAAAAATAGCAAGCGTTTGCAAATTCATTAAAAAATAGCCACTATTTTGCTACACCGCAAAAAGTTCCACCATAATATATTGGAGATTGGTACACATGTGTATGAACTTCTAACATATACTGAAGTTCTAGTATTCTTATGCTGATATACTAGAGTTCCAGCATATTATACTGAAATTATAATATATTATACTAGAGTATTTTTTCGAATTTTAAATGGTGTTTTAATTACAATATATCATCCAATTTTAACCAAGTACAACAAAAGGTCGACTCTGGAGTGATAATTGCAAGCTCAATAGAGTAATATGATTTCAAATTGCACACTATATACAATATTCCAGCACAGAAACAAATTGGAAGACACATAAGGTTGATTTGATTTACAAGACTGTACAAAAAGTTAATATTTACAGGCTTTATTCACAACCAATCCTGTTGAAAGCATACAGCAAAAACATCTTCAAAGAGCCTTTAGAACCATTTTGCTAGTCTTGTGAACCCCTTTGGCAGCAAGTCTAACAACAGATCGACTCTTGTACAACCTGCAGAAACAACAGGTTTAGTCACTGTACCTCTATGTCCTAACAAAAACGCCAATCCCTTCAAAGTATAGTTCATGCATGGTCAAGTCAGATGCATTTGATGTACAGATATCAAAAGAACAAAATCTGCACCAAAATCTCTCTAAGGATATAGTCTGATAATGTTTACAAATTGGTCTAGAATTTGAAGCCTCAACTGCGAAAGCTAAACTAACAGATCTACATAATTCAACCAAAAGTTCTGTATTGTTACACAAGGACCTAAAATATCCAAGAAATTTCACAGATCACATTCACATATTTCAATTGAAGTTCTATGGAAGACATTGATGTTCCGATCCAAATACAAAAATTTCTAAAACATGCAAGACCAGAAATATGAAGAATTAGAATGGAAAACATGGTCAGTGAGGCCACCCCATTTGTTGTAGTATGTAAGATTAGAAACACAGGGAAGCAAAAAATAATAAATGAGTACTCACCCCACTAGAGCAAGTCCCCAGGTGGAAAGGACGTAGAACGTTTGTGCTGCATGCCAAATGTTGAACATTTTTTCTACTTTACCTGTGCCTTCTAATGCTTTTGTCAAGGCTGTAAGTCAAGTTGAAGACCGCATAATAAGATGATGCTCAAGTAAAGATCATAAACACATTATGGAAATAAGAAAGAACAATCAATCAAGTAATCCAACCACCAACCAATCTCCTCTAACAATCACTCAACCAATGAATCTTCTCTCATCAAATATATTTGTAATTCTAGCACTTAGCCAAAAAGGTGCATTTTCTCCGCTCCCTCTCGAACATTTTGAATGCAATTCTCTAACAAGACAGCATAAATCTCAGATATGGAGCTATTGTACACCAGAACAATAACACACCCAGTAAAATCCCACTAGTGGGGTCTGGGGAGGGTAGGATGTAAGTAGACCTTAACCCTAACCGGAAGGGTAAAGAGGTTGTTTCCGGGCTATTGTACACCACATAATCACCAAAAAAAAAAAGGATGGCCAAACATTATCTAAAGGAAGACTACCAGAAGTAACCTATCACTGAAACATTTATCCCTAACAAGCATTTGGTTAGATCCAGTATTAAATCTCGAGAAGGCTCCCCATCTTAAAACATGTCCATGCCTATATGTATAAATCCATTATCCAAAAGAGAAAAAGTATGAAGAAGAAAATGTAGAAGCCATTGTAATGAAAATTTGTATCACCTAATCATCAAATTTTACGCCTGACTCTGGATGCTTTATGTTAAAAGAACGAAGAACAAAGAAATAATAGGAGAGAACAAACAGTAACTTACTCTTCTGCAGTTCTTCAGGAGACATCTTCTGCAATTGCAATACACACAAACAGTGAAAAGAATGACATGACCCCAACATAATTGCAAGGGAAATATACTTTTAGTCCATGAGTTAGAGTTGTTGTTTCAATCCCTGTGTTTTTTGATGAAGCACATTTAAATTTTAGTTAACTGAATGTGCAGTTTTAATCCAATCATTGATGGAAGATAAAGGGTAGTTATATAGCTCCCACTCTGATCTTCCTAATTGGTATTTAGGCACACATACCCAGCATTTCTTTACACCCATCCACATTCAACTACTTCTGCACTAGCTTGTTCTTGATTCAAGTCTATTACCAAATTATTTACATACTTTGGGAGTCCACATCTGCTATACAAAGTAGTTGTTCTGCAAAAGGAGTTCAGCAATAGCAACCACACCAAAGCGTAACATGCAAGTGAAGAGACGTAATCACGAGGAAGGTGGATGACAGGAGTGCGGTGAGGGTGTAATAAAGAGAAGTTGTGATAACGGTTGGTGGCAATGGTGAAATAATCCACTCTAGGAGGATCATCAGGAATTCTGCCGGATATCAAATTTAGCACCTAGCCAATCAATTCGAAGGGTTTCTGCGGTTCAACAAAGTTCTTCTATGGCTGCATTACCTTTGACCACCCAAAAGACGTGTTCAACATTATCCATCAATTTACAGTTGTAAGAGGGGGGAATATAAAATCTGAAATTCCTTTCCACTAGTTTCAACATCTTGTTTCCCCCTATAATCACTAGCGTGAGACACTATCCGACCCATCTACATCAGAGATAGAGGGGTGGTTTGTGTGGAAAGAAAGCTAATAATACCAGAGAAGCAAAGACCAGAATGGAGCTATCTAACGTCTATTATTTTACAATCAATGATGGGATTAAAACCACACAATTCTTTAAATTGAAGGTTAAATGCACTTCATCGAATAACATAAAACAATATTCCAGGGACTAAAATTGCTATTTTCCCTAATTGAAATATGACAAACAAGCAAAAATATATAAATTGCCTTGTACCTGAGCCTTCGAATTGGATACTATGCATCTAGCCATAAAGTTGGCAACTGCATCTACAACATATTCCTCACTAACAATCACGTAATTTTCATTATCTATTCCACTTCTTTCTTCAAAATTGCTGGGGACCATTTCCTCAGTCACCCAAACCCACCAACTTGGTTCTTGCAGGCTCATGTTTACCAGAAGTTCTGCCGTATCCATGTCAGAACCTAAAAACATTTTGTTTGGGGTAAATCAGAACCTAATAATATAAATATGTTTCCGATTTTTTAAAATTTTTTTTTATAAGGTAAGGTACCAGAATCTAACAATTTATAAGAGTAAGATGACAAGAAAAACCCTCTTTTGAAAATGGAATACATTATGAGAGGGAAACACCAGTTTCCATAATACTCATCACCAACTACTCAACTCTGGTCAACCTTAGACTTGCAGCACATCTTACTTTTCTGCATTAAGTAGATGTCCTTTATAACAAACAGGGCAAGACATATAGAGATTAAGAGAACTTCAGAATACGAATTAGTTAAATCCCTACGACTCGACCCACCTCCAACGAATGAATATATTCTGGGATTCATCCAATCTAACTCAATCCTACGTCCTACTCCATGACTAATCTCTTTTAATATACGAGAGTCAACAACTACTACTACAACTACTTTTTTATAACGCGAAATTGTCCGGCCCAGCTTGTGTGTACTTGGATATCCACTGGATACTTGTCCGGCCAGCTTGTGTGTACTTGGATATCCACTGGATACTTACTACTTCCCACCAACACAGGTCGCGGAGCAGCTCTGCCCACCAAGGTTTAGGTAGATGGTTAAATATCACCTAGTTTTTTGTCGGAGATTTGAACCATAGTCTCCAAGGTTTACATCCACATCATTGATCATATAGACCACACTCTTGGGGCAAATATTGCAACTATAACCGACAAAAACTAAATATCAAAGGACACAGAACAACACGAACCAGTAGGCTCCTTGAAAGGAAATTGACAGCCATTCCCATCAACGGAATTTCGATTGAGTGATTCCAGCTGTTTCAAAAAGCTTCCGGACTCCACAGCAGCCAACAGACGATCATGAAGCTACACAACATGAAAAAAAAACATTAAAATATCTATTTTTTTAGCTAGAGGGAGAAAAGGGATTGTGTTAGGAATAAAAGGAAACATACATCAGGGGGACAATCTTGAAGTAACAAAGGAGATTGTGACATGCTCTGAAGAAGCACAAGATTTTGTTCAAGCAACCGTTTCAGCCGCTCGTTTTCAGACCTCAACGATTTCAATTCATCGTCTTGTTCAGACACATCATACGGGGTCGTTACGGAGCGATTATGGGTGTGGTGGTGACAGTGTTCCACCGCTAACCATGCCACGTCGGCCACCTCCAATACCGTCTTCGCCACCTCAATCGGATTGTGTCCCTTCATATTTGGAGTGATTTTTCTTTGAAATTGTATGGATTTTTAGGCTTCGATGTTTTTGGGATTCAGTAGAAACCCTAAATTGAAAAATTGGAGGATGGAATATGCGTAATCCAATCTATACATATACATATAGCTAGTTTTGTGAAGGCACTCCTTTGTTTTTTTTGTTAATTGCACTTCGGGCCCCATATGTTCTTGAAATTCCAAAAGATGGTAGAGTTGAAGGTACCGAAAAGAAACGAAAAAGGTCAAAAAAATATCCGTAAACTATGGTACATAGTTTACTTATGTCCTCCGATAGTAAGTTGGGCCAAAGAAATCACCCGTTAGCACAATAGGCCGCTAATGCCCTTCAACCTAATGGCTCTTTCCATCAACATTTTGTATCCTACGTGGCATCCACATAAGCCATGATATGACATCCATATAAGCTCTTCCACAAAAAGCTCAGAATCCAAATAAGCGGATTCAAACAAAATCGGGAAGGCAGAAGATCCAAACCCCATTTCCAAACAAAACCCTAAGTTCTTCCATGTTCATTCTTCCATGGCGATTTGAGAGGTGAATGGATGATACGATTGAGCTAGGTTTAACAACTCAAATTGAAGATCATCTGAAGATATTCAGGTAATTTTTCCTTCTATTTATTGAGTCTTTGTGTCGAACTTCTCTTCTTCTTTTTTGTAATTTTTTAGGTTCTGTCATGTTTTGGTATTTTTGACCTGTCTTCTAGTGTATAGTGTTTACATGTGGGTCCGGTACTCTTTTGGTTTGGTATTTTTGTTGTTTTCATATGTGGTGTCAGTTTGTGCCCTAGATGTACATTATTTTTGGTTGCAAGTGTCCTTTTCAAATATTTTGTTATAGTGTGGTAGGGTTGGGTTTTTGAAATCGACAAAACCATGTGCATTTCTTCTTAAAGACTGTTTTTTCTCTTGCTTTCTACTGTTGAAATCGACAAAACATGTATAGACCGTGTACTTTATCTCTTAAAGTGTGTACTTTATTGTTTCCACTATATTATATGTAGTAATTTATTATATGTTCAATATTTTATTGTCAAAGTTGTTAAATTATTCATATGGTCCCTCTATGTTTTCTTTTGTGTATATTATAGATATTTCAATATGGGGGACCATGAAGAGCCAATTTTAGGTCAATATCAGTGTAAATTAGGTACTGATTATGAATCAGATAGTCATAAAAGTCAGATTATGGTTCAGATGTTAGTGAATATGATTTTGAAGAATTAGAGTCACTTAGGATGCAAAGGTAAAGAACTTAATAATAAGCTTAGTCACTATAAAGAGCTTGATAAGTCTATGATATTTAAGGACTTGGAGGAGGCCAAAAAAGTCATGAACTTCTATGATATTGCAAATTCCAAACCTTTGAAGCTTAGAAAAAGTAAAAATAAAATAAAATAAGAGTAAGGTACATATATGTAGTAGGCTGCCATTTTGTATGCCTCATCTCTGAAGATAAGAAGAGTCCTAGCTTTAAAACAAAAAAATTGAAAACAAAGCACAATTGTGCATATGCATTTGAGAATCATAGAGCCAAAACAAAAACTTTAGCTGAATAATTCAGGAGTAAGGTGCAGAATAACCCCAGTACAATATAAAGGATATGAAATTAGATTTGAAAAATCAATTTTCATTGAATGTAAATAACTCCACATTGAAAAGGGCTAAGTGGATATCACTTCAGCAGTTGCAAGGAAGCTTTTTAGATGACTATAACAGATTAGAAGCATATGCAAATGAGATTATGTAGAGCAACTCTGGTAGTGATGTGGTTATCAAGTTATCAAAATATGCCATGGCTGAAGGTAAAAAAAGGTTCTTAGAATGTACATATGCTTCAATGCAATGAAGTTGGGTTCAATCAAGGGTTGAGATAATTTATTGGACTAGATGGGACTTTCTTAAAGGGTCATTGGAAGGGGCAATTATTGGCAGCTGTTGCACAAGGTTATCAGAATCATTTCAATCCCTTGGCTTGGGTTGTAGTTGTTAAGGAAAACATCTTGATATGGACATGGTTTCTGGAGCTGCCGAAGCACTCATTGAATATGAAAGATGGAATCAGTATTACCTTTATGTATGATATGTAAAAGGTACAACTTATAATTTTGTTTAACTGACTATTCGAGTTATTTTTAAGTTATTATATTGTTAATTCTGTTTAAATTTACATGTGCAGTGTATGTTGGAAGCAGTAAGAACTGTCATTCATCTCTTAAATCATAGGTTTTGTGTGAGGCATATTGAAGCCAACTGGAGTAAGAGGATCAGAATTTCTGGAGAGATGAAAAAATACCTATGGTTGTCTGCTTGGAGCACTTATGAGGAGGACTTCAAAGATCAACTAAAGAATCTTGGTGAATTGTCTATTGATGCTGTCAAGGAGTTGCTTAGGTATCTACCACAGAATTGGTGTAGGTCCTACTTTGATACATTGTACAAAAATCAAATGGTGGACAATAGTTTTAGAGAGTCCTTCAACTCTTGGATCTTAGAAGCAAGAGGGAAACCTATCCTGAAGATGCTTGAGGATATTAGAATCAAGGTCATGAACAGGTTGAGAGAGAAGGAAGAGGAAGCTAGAACATGGGGAAGTGAGTTTAGTCCTAACTGCATGAAGTTGTATGCTGCTTATTTGAAGGTAGTCAACTTATGTACTATTCATTTCAATGGTGAAACCAGTTATGAGGTTTCTGAGGGTGGTGATAGACATACAGTGAACCTAATGGAGAAAAAATGCGCTTGTAGATCCTGGCACTTGACTGGCATCCCATTCCCTCATACCATCAGGGCACTAAAATACGAGAAAGATCCAATGATTGAAATTAGTTGGTGGCACAACAAGGAAGCTTACTCGATGACATATAGGCCCAAGTTGATGCTTATTAGATGTGAAAAGTTCTGGAAAGTATTACCAGAACATGCTACGGACCCTCCTCTACTTGCCAAAACTGTTAGAAGGCCAAAAGTCAAAAGAAATAGGGAGAAAGATAAGGCTAACAAGAGATAAAGAGATTGGTTGCATCAAGAAGGGGAACTAAAATGACATGCAATATTTGTGGTGAATTGGACCACAATTCAAGGACATGCAAGGTACTTCCTTCTTCACTTATCTTTCTTCTTATATAATTGCAGTTATTCTTAAATTAATAGAAAGCTTTTCTTTTGAATAGGTTGGCGGTGAAGGAAATGTTGAGGATGTTAGTTGTTTAGCCCCTCAACCAACTCAACCAACACAAGAAGGTGAACGTGAAAGTGAATTTGTGTTCATGCCTACACCAAGAGTACCAATAAAAAAAGCAGAATGAAAGTCACCCTGCTTTAATGCTTAAGATTATTTATGAAGATCAAACATGACTACTGATAAGGCAGTGATAGTTGGCCTCAGCAGGGACAAGAGTCATCTCTTTCAGAGGAGATCATATTGGTGTCAGTTATCCCACTAATCTTCCTTACTCACCTACTAAGCTCACTTGGAAAGACAAAGAAGTTGTGACTGGAAATCAATTGGAAGTGGCAAGACAAAAGAAAGTCGGAAAGTTGAAGTGTAGGAAACTTAATGGGAACTCACAAATTTAGAAATTTTGGTTATTGTATGTAGTTGTAAATCTGGAAACTCACATAACCCTTTTGTTTTGATGTTTTGGTTGGTACTGTAATATTACAGTAATGCTGTTTGGTTTAGTAGTTATTTTGTGAACATGTTTTGATGGCTGGACAGTGTTGTTTTGTAGCATCAATAAACTAAAATTTTGATGTAGTGTTGTTTGGTTTAACATCAGTAAATTAATATTACATCAGTGCTATTTGTTTTGATATTTTGCGGGACAATGTTGTGTGAGTTTAGTTTGTACAGTAGTGTTGTTTTATTGCAGCTTTGACAGTGTTTGTTTTGCTGGTAGCAGTGCTGGTAGTTTGCTGGGCAGTAGTAGTGCTGATAGTTTGCTGGGCAGTGCTATTGATATTTGGCCAGTCTACTGCAGATGGTTGATGTGTATATGTTGAGTCTCCAATTAAAAAGTTAGCATCAATGTTGAGTATATGTTGAGTCTCAATTGATGTGTGCTATTGATATTCTAATTCTTGTGTCAACAACATTTCTTTTTTCCCAATAAGATCAATAAAGTTAATTATTTCTACGGATTTGCTGATTTTGTCATGTTTTTCTTGGATTTTTTAGGGTCCATTAACTTCAAGTTTTGTCTATGATATAGGGGTTATGTGGTACTATTTTTAACTACAAAAGTAGGTTCCTTTCAAAGATGAACCTTGTTGAATGTGTATTTTGTATCAGTTTGTGAGCGGATTCTGTGGCCAAAAAGACCAATAAAGTAGCTTATATTCCAGAACTACGCTTAGAGGAATGTTTATCTGTTGGTACGTGAACAATCAAATAGCTAATGATAGATAATTCAGTGCTTTGAGACATGTCAGTAGTGACTCGATTTCAGTTGTTCTAAGTGATTCCTACATGTTTGTGAACTTCCCTTTGAGAATTAAGATAATTTGGAGAATATATATTTACAATTATTTTAACTTATAAGGAGCTCATGCTCTGGAAAAGAAAAATAGAAGTGGTACTCACAATCCTTCTAATAATAAGAAGAACAGAACTAGAATAACTTCATCACACATAGATTAAACATACATAGATTAACTTCATCATCTACAACCTACTAAACATACATGTATGTGTTTTTCTTTATCACTCCTATAACTAAACCAAAATACTATAACAATACATTAAAACAACATACATTCACTTCATCATCCGTACGACAACCAAAGCAAATAATAAAGCCCAGGAAACCAAAATGATATTTCTCATCTTCTTCACTTTGACCTCTAATTTACTATCTTTTTCAGCTTCCACAAGTTGAAATTGCTCCATTTCGTCAAGTTTCATCTTCAAAGTATGCCTTTCAACCGTCATAACATCTTCCATTTCATCAACCAAGTTCTTAGAGCCCCTTTGAATCATCGTAGGTTGTTCCATGAGGTAACTTTATTCCTCAAACTGTTCCTTTCAACCTTAGCAATATCAAGTTTAGTTTTTAAATCTTTGATCACCATCACCGCTCGACGAAGGAGCTCTTCATCAATCCATTCAAAATACTCGCAAAAACTAACCTACACCATTATTAGAATTTTACAGCAGTTCTGACTTTGTACATAAACAATAAAAATCAAGAACGACTCAACTCGACAAAAGAAGATTAATCTCATAAATCAACCAAAAATAAAATAAATTCAAAACTAACCATGGATCTTGGACATTAGTATAACCTTCTCCCAGCATTGGCATCTAACCAAGCTGTCAAATATAGCTCGATCTATTCGCAATAACACCTTCTTGCATATTGAGTTTCATGTGCATTCACAGATAAATCAAATATTGAGAAGAAATATGGAAATTTGAGCAGAAATGTGGAAATTTGAGCGAAAATTGGAGCAGAAATGTGAAAATTTGATCTTCAATTTCAGTTGTTAAACCTTGCTCTATCATATCATCCCCTCACCACTCAAACCGCCATGGAAGAATGGACATGAAAGAACTTAGGTTTTTGTTTGGAAATGGGGGTTGGACCTTCTGCCTTCCCGTTTTTGTTTGGAATCGCTTATTTGGATTCAGAGCTTTATGTGGAACAACTTATGTAGATGCCATGTCATGGCTTATATGGATGCCATGCAGGATATAAAATGCTGATGGAAGGAGCCGTTAGGTTGAAGGGCATTAATGGCCCATTGTGCTCACGGGGAGGATGGGGATGGAGGAATTTTTGGCCTAGTTTACTAACTGAGGACATACGTGAGCTATATATCATAGTTTAAATTATTTTTGGACCTTTTCCGGAAAATAAATGATGACAAAATAGGTAAATTTTTGTACTTTCCATGTTTATGAGAACAACCTAGGGATGAAGTAGCTTTCGGGAAAAAAAGTAGTTTGACATGTGTAAATAACTTTTACATAGGGGTAGAGTGTCTTTTGCATTACTTATAACCTGTTTGGTCAAGCTTCTAAAATCAGCTTATTTTGAAAAATTATTTTTTAAAAAGTAACTTTAAAAAAGTACTTTTGGTGAGAAGTAGTTTGTCTTTAGCTAATTAATATGAAATCACTTTTGAGAAGTAATTAATGTTTGATCAAGCTTTTGAAAATTGCTTCTAAGTGTATTTTTCTCAAAAGTGCTGGTGGAGAAGAGCTACTTTTTTTTATTTCTTAAAAATTACATTTGCTCATTCTCAAAAGTATTTTTTTCCTTTCAAAAGTTTGGCCAAATACCTCAATTTTTGGCAAAAAGTGCTTTCGGCCCAAAAAAAAAGCTTGTCCAAATAGGCTATCAGAAACTTGGTAGAGAGAGAGAGAGACTGCCCTCTCTTTAACTTCGACTAATCCAACAAAACCTAAAATGCCCACAGGCCCACCTGCGTGACTTCAAACTCCACTGGACCTCCCATGTCCCCTACCTAGGGGATATGGATGAGAATATGTTCCAAAAGAACTCCTTCAAGGAAATTCTCCTAGATGTAAACCAATTTTCATCTAGTGTGTATCAACTACTGCACCAATCATCCTCCATCCCCTTATTTGAACTAAATGCTGGGAACCTCCCCATCCCACTAAGGAATGAAGACAAATCCAGACTCTACCAACATTGGAAAAATTCCCTAATTATCAAAGTATTTAAGAGGAAATTCCACACCAAATGTTGTGAGCAAAACTGGCACACTTGTGAAAACTAATAGAACCCCTTACCCTCATTGATTTGGGTTGGAATTTCTTTATAGTCAAATTCAATCTCGAAGAGAGCATGAATCTTAACAAAGGGTCCATAGTTTATAGCGGGATATTTCTTACCGGTTTGCCCATGGGAACCAAATTTTGTCCTAGTAGAATCTAAGATAGCCATAACAACTATGTGGATTAGGCTACCCCAGTTCCCGACGGAATTCTACGATAAGGCCATTCTTGAACAAGTCAGCAACATATTCGGAAACCTTTTAAAGATCGACACGTTACCTCCTCCACCCTAAGGGGCAGGTACGCAAGGATCTGTGTTCAAGTACCATTGGAGATCCTAGTTACTACTACTACAGTTACTAAAGGTACCTACACCCAGCCTATATTGTATGAGGGGGAGGAGATCCTGTGCAAGGCCTGTGGGAGGATTGTGCATACAATATTGTTTTGTTCGTTCAATGCTAAACTCTTAGACCAAAACCCACAACCATGTCCCCACATAAATAACCCTCTCCTCCTCCGGAGAAGAATTAGTGCGGAAAAGAGATGGTCAATGGACAACTGTCCCTTTTAGGAAAACGAAGCATCTACAATGACATCAAAGGGGAACAACGGTGAAGGTTAGACAAACGTAGATAAAGTAATTCAATCCAGCGTTAGGTATGCTCCTTGCCCTAAATCACAGGCCTACTATGGGCTCCACAAATTTGGGCCGCATTGAAAATGATCCATGGGTTTAAGGTGGTGATCTCTTCAACAAAAATGGCTAGATACTTCCCCAAGGGCTTCTGTGGCCCAAAAGCAAATTAGCCTAAATCAACAATTGGCCACGAGTAGCCTACGTGACACATCACACACCAAACTATCTGGGCATAAATGACACCTACCTAACATGCCAATAAAAGATACCTACATGGGTGATGAATATAAAATATTCATATATTATATACTTGATACTATAATATTTTAAATAAAATATTTATATAATATTTTGATTTTCTATATTTTTAATAGTATTTTGCAGGAGATAAGAATGCTATTAATTAAGCAAGAAAATGAAAGAAACAAGAGGGTCGTAACATATTCATTCCACATCACAAGAAGATCGCGACACATCTTCTTCATGTTGTATCTTCCTCGAGATACACCTTCCTCAATATGCATCTTCATCAAGACATATTCTGCTCAAGATGCAACTTCCTCACTTGAGATCACAACACATTTAAGAAGAAATACACTTCTATAAATTGAAGGCAACTCTCTATGTGATTTTCATCGAGGAATAAGGATTAAAAGAGTCACTTTATTTTCTAAATCTTTGGTCTCTTATTCGTACTTATTGTTCTTTCATTACTTCTTTTAGTTTTTAGATTCCTAGTAGTATTGGCAATATACGTCATAAAATTCCTTTCTTTTTCAAATACTCGATAATGGAGTAGTGTCTTTGTGTTGGGATAGTTGATACAGCTTGATATATATATATATATATATATATATATATATATATATATATATATATATATATATATATATATATATAGACACACACACACACACTATATCAGTTTAATATATACTTGGCTTGAAACTTTCTTTTTATATTTTGTATTGTGATGTAATAATAGTTTCAATTAATCATTATTATTACTTTTACATATTTTATCTCTAAGTTATCATTATATTATTTTGTAATTCTCACGCAACAAAACTGATATATAATAACTGATGAATAAAATAGTAAAGTGAGAGTAATTTTTAGTAAACTATTATTCCAAGTCCGTAATCTTACTTGCCTCAGTTCTAATTCTCACGGAGGAATTGTTGTGGGCAAGATTATTAATTTTGTAGTAAAAATATTCTCACAAAGTTTTTACTACCCGTTGGCACAATTCAAGCAAGAAAAATATTTTGGTTTAATTGTCACTAGTTTTAACTCGATTAATCACATAACCTCACAGAGTGTTATTAATTGGCTACTTCTTAGTGAGCTAAATATAATTGTATTAGCAATAAATAATTATTCCTTAGATAAATACATGTAAAAATTGAGATTTTATTGTAATGTATATCAAGTGAATTCAACGATTCCCAACTCTTTTAAATTATAAATCTTCCGAAAGTTCTTGATTTTTATTTAAGTAACTAACAAGTTTTAAACCTCACTCTCTTTTCATCAATTTGGTTCTCTAAAATAGCTAGGGGTGTGCATTCGATTTATCGATTCGATTTTGACCCTTATCGGTAATTACTTATCGATTATCGATTTGTACATAGGCTTATCGTTATCGTTTCAACAAGGTTTCGATTTTCTCGATTTCGATTTATCGATTTTGAGGGCTTATCGATTAGGTTATCGATTACACCAATAAGAAAATTTGCGGGATTCCACGGAAAGTATATCGCTATAAACGCGCCTAACTAATATGGACAAAAAGAAGCTAAAATAAGACGAACACCATTTATAATATAAAAATTGTGTCAACAAGCACATGCAACAAAACTAAAATAGGATCAAATGTATGCCACCAACACTCCAACGGTATAAAAAAACAAAATAAAACAAAACACATCATCACAGCTAATTCTGTTTTCCATTAATTTGAACTTCATTCCGTTGATCTTTAAATATGATCATTCCTTAAATGTGGTAGAGGAAAAAATAGGGTACGGGACTTAGGGTAAAGGAAAGGGTATAGATTAGGGAAAATAATATTGTATAGCTGCTTTCAAAATAGTAGCGGAATATATATACATTATGTATGTTATATTAATCTACACAAATAGGTAATTACTCATTTAACAAGTGTCTACAGTCTAGGAGTGTGCATTCGATTTATCGATTCGATTTTGACCCTTATCGATAATTACTTATCGATTATCGATTTGTACATATGCTTATCGTTATCGTTTCAATAAGATTTCGATTTCGATAACAAATAATCGATTCGATTTATCGATAAATCATTCGAATGCACACCCCTAAAATAGTAGCTAAAATATTACAAGTTTGTAGCATAGATTTTTCAATTTTTGTGGGACGGTATCTTAAACTATATTAGAATTTGACTAAGCACAAGCAGGAAAATTCAATTCACATTGGCCTCGTCAAATTTTTGGCGCCGTTACCGGGGATTGGCATAAGTCTACTTCAAATTAAATATTTTATTACTAATTTAAGAATTTATTATTATATGTATTGATATCCTTATTTTGTTATTATCTTCACCCACTAAAATTTCTATATCTATTACTATTATATCCATTCTGACTTTTTTTTCACAGTAATATAAATTGTTTTTCCTCTCGTTCTTTCTCATTGTTGTAACTATTACCTATTATTTTTATTATTAATATGTGTATATATAATTAAAGTGTATATCTATAGTTCTTATGATATTATCAAAAACTTCACGTCATAGTAGTTTCATCATAAAATACTATTTGTACTAACTATTTTTTTCCTTTAATATTGACAATTATTATCACCAAGTGTACTAACTACTAATTTTTACTATTTTCTTTTAGTGATACTGTTATTGTAGGAATTAAGTTTAATTATCATCAAAGAAAACTTTACTTGAAAAAAAAATCACTTAGTTTATAACCCGCTCTTCTACAAAAGAGTTGGCACATTATAATCCTGAAATTGAAAGATCTCTTCGTTTACGCAGATAACAAACATCATCTTCTCAGACTATAGCTTGTGAAGGAATGGAAAACCAGGGAGTAGAAGATATCAATCCACCCGAAGTGCCACCACAGTCCATTTAGAAGATCAATTTGATGAAGTGGCGCCAAAACCAGCAAACAGAATCCTAAGGGATTATGCTAGGCCTGACCGCTTCAACTATGAATCTAGTGTCAGAAAACCCTTAGTTACAGCCAATAACTTCGAAATTAGTACCGGCCTAATTCAAACAATTCAACAATCTTGTATCTTTACAGGAAATTCAAGTGAACATCCACACAGTCATTTAATTGATTTTCTTGAACTTGTTGAAACTGTTAAGTTAAATGGAGTTCCTCTTGAAGCAATCAAGGTAAGGCTATTTCCTTTTTTTTAAAAGGAGATGCCAAGACTTGGTTGCGAAGTTTACCTCAAGGGTCAATTACCACATGGGACCAGATGACTCAGAAGTTTTTGAATAAATATTTTTCTCCTGCTAAAACAACAAAGTTAAGGCAAGACATATCTAATTTCTTACAAACTGATACTGAGTCAGTTTATCAAGCTTGGGAAAGATTAAAAGCAATGTTTAGAAAATGTCCGCACTATGATATTCCAGAACACATGCAGTTGTATATTTTTTATCACGGGTTAAAACCCTCTTCTAGAAATGTGATTGATGCAGCTGCAGGAGGTTCGATGACGGGAAAAACCATAGGAGAAGCATTGCATTTATTGAATGAAATTTATGAAAATGTCATTCAATGGCCATCTGAGTGTGTAATCATCAAAAAGTCTGCTAAGGTAAATCAAGTTGATGCTTTAAACACACTAACACAACATATTATTTTCTTGACACAGAAATTCAATTTTTTTAGGTGAATACAAAACAATCAAGCCAATCTGAGGCTTGTGATATGTGTTGAGGAAACCATATGAATCATGCATGCCAAGCATACAGTCAAAATGATGACCAGGTCAATGCAATCAGTTACAAACAGTACCCCTTTGGAAGTCCAATGGCACATAAACATCCAGGATTTCAATGGAGTAATCCAAATGGTGCTGAGTACTCTCAAAGCTTCCAGAAGCCACATGTACAAGGTCCACCTGGTTACCAAAATCAAAACCATGGGCAATCAAATTTCAGGCCTTACCAACAAGCAGCTCCATATCGGCAAAGGCCTCAACAAATACATTCAAGTCTTGATGACCTTTTGTACAAATACATTAAGGTTATTGATGAAAAAATAGAAAGCCAAAATTCAGCCCTTACAATTTTGGAAATCCAGCTGAGCCAATTGGCAATTCTTGTGTAAGAAAAAATTCAAGGCCCCTTGCCAAGAAATAATGAGAAAAACCCAAAGGAAAATTAAGGCCATCACCTTAAAATCAGGTAATGAGCTTGATGAACCCAATAAAGTCAGACAAGAAAAGAACCAGTTAGAAAAACAGGTAAACAAGGGTAGGAATGTTGAAAGACCCTCTGAACCATTAGAAGATAAAGAAGTCAAGAAAAAAGAAGAGAAACATATTGAAAAATGAGTACTCTCCATGTAAAAATTCCCTTTCCAAAAAAAAAAATTAAAAGAGAAAAGCTTGATGGCGAATTTGCAAAATATTTAGAAATCTTGAAATAAATTCACATTAATATTCCTTTCACTAATGCTTTGATGCAAATGCCTTCATATGCTAAACTTTTAAAAGAAATTTTGTTAAGTAAAAGGAAATTGGAAGAAATTTCAGTAGTAATGCTTAATGAAAAGTGCAGTGCCATACTTCAAAATAAGTTACCAAAAAAACGTGGTGATCTTGGAAGCTTTACAATTCCATGCACTTTGGGAGGAGTGTATTTTGAAAATGCACTCTTCGATTCTGGAGCTTCAATAAATTTGATGCCACTTTCTATCTTTAAAAAATTGGATCTTCGTGAAATGAAGGACATAGGTGTTTCTCTTTAGTTTGCAGATCAAAGTACTAAGAAACCTAAGGGAATAATTGAAAATGTGTTTGTAAGAGTAGATAAGTTTGTTTTTCCCTGTCACGACCCAAAATCCCAACTCGGTCGTGATGGCGCCTCTAGTGAAGACAAGGCCAGCCAACATAAAACAATACGTCTTTTTTATAATTACTTAGTAGGAATCAGTCTGATTAACAGATAATATAATCACAAAGTGAAATAAGCGTGATAGAACAACAAAAACCATCCCGACTCAGCCCAAAATCGGGGTGTCACAAGTCATGAGCTACTACAGAATTTACTAATATTTTACAAGTCTGGAATATCATAAATAACAAGATAAGGGAGAAAACGGGGTTGCGGACGTCAATAGCTACCTCGTACCCCTAGTCACCGCCTGTTTGGGAAGAATCAGCGCTCAAGCACGAACTCTGCTCTGCATGTATCTGCACACATGGTGCATGGAGTAACATGAGTACTCCGACCCGGTGGTAATGAAATTAAATAACAACTGAAAGTATAAAATCCCATAAAGGAACAATATAGTGCTATCTCAAGCAGTAAAATCAGTTATACAGCAAAACAATGAATATCAGATATTCTCTTTTTATAAACAGCAAAGACATTCTATTTCAACAATAAGAAATAATCAAAAGCTTATCCCTCGGTCTTGATATCAATATCACAGTACAGTATCAGCCCCAAGAGCTCACTCCCAACTTACCACACACAAACACCGGCCTCTCGGTCCCACTCCTAACTCACCTGGGTACCCTGCGCTCACTGGGGGTGTGTACAGACTCCGGAGGGGCTCCTAAAGCCCAACCGCAATAACAATAGGCCTAAAAGCCTTCACACATCGCACACGAGGCCTGAAAGCCTCCTCACATAACACTCGAGGCCTGAAAGCCTCCTCACATCACTCAATATATCCTCAAAGATGGCCCTTGGCCTCATCAGTCCAGAAAATAATTATAAGCCCTTTGGGCATCAGCAAAACAATAGTGCTCAGCTCATTAACATCATAAATATCATTATATCTCGAGTTGAGTATAAATGCAGCTGAGTTCACAAAATAATATAGTTCAATTGGACTTAATTCAAATAATATTTCAATACGTGAGGAAAATAGTGATGTGAATTTATAAAAGATTTCAAATAATTGGCACGAAGCCCAAGTATGGCAATAAGCCCAAATCATAGTGAAAAACAATAAATCTTTATCAAATACGCGTTAAAAACATCAATCGGGATGGACCACGTCACAATCCCTATAGTATATGACCCCGCGTTTGTCATACAACGCATGTCCCATCTCAACATAGAAGTATGTTGTGCAATTCGGGGTTTCAAACCCTCACCGCATTACTTAAAATCATTACTCACCTTAAGACGGTCCAACGTCTACTCCGCTATTCCCTTTCCTCTTGAGTCGACCTCTTCGTGAGTCGAATCTCGCCCGAAGACTCAATATCGGCATTCTTCATTCCTCCAGAGACTTGAACCAGTGCACAAATGCTCCAAAACTAGCCAAACAACATCAAACTAACGAGAATATACTCTAATACTCGCTAACAAGTCAAATTATACAATTTCCCAACTCCACTTTGTGAAATAACCAAAATGCCCTCGGGCCCACGTACTCGGAATCCAATTTTTTCGAAGATAAAGGTTACCCATAACCTTAGGAACCCAAATATATAATTTACACCTAATTTCATACTCAAATTTATCGCTAAATTCCAAAAATATCAGTTTCTAGGTTTTTCTTTAAAACCCAAATTTTTCTATACAATTCATGCTTGAATCCATATATAATTTATGTATCTAACTCATAATAGGTTGGGATAACATACATTATCATTGATATCAAAAATTTCTTATTTAAGCATTGCAAAATCACCCCCACGCCAAGAAAATGTGATGAGAAATGACTTGAAATCGGATTTAAAGCTTTGTTCCCAGCTACAGTGATTTCGGAATTCCTAGAAGTTTCTTCGCAATTGCGAAGCTACAATGTTTCGTATTTCCCAGCTTGCTACAGTGTTTTCGCATTTCCCAAACAGTTTTCTTCGCAGTTGCGAAGCTACAGGGTTTGCATTTCCCAACTTTACTTCGCATTTGCGAAGACAGTAGAACCAGCAATATTGCCCGATACAAAAATGAGCATATCTTCGTCATACGATGTCCAAATTTGATAATTTTTTTACTATGACTTTTTAATTTTGATATGGATCTAATGGTTCAAACAAAACTGAATTTGGAGCTCATTTTCTTAATATGGTACCCCTTTATGTCCAAAGGAGCAAACTTGAAATATTGAATAAAAGCGGAATCACAACCCGAAACACACCCGAGGTCCCGGGAACCTCAACCAATCACACCAACCAGTCCCAAAATACATTACGGACATGCTCGCAGCCTCAAATCACATTAAACAACTCTAAAACCATGAATTACACCTCAATTCAAGCTTGAAAAACTTTGAAGTTTTCAACTTCTATTTTCGATGCCAAAACCTATCAAATCACGTCCATTGACTTCAAATTTTTCGCAGAAGTCCAAAATGACATAACGAAGCTACAGAAATTCTCGGAATTCCATTCCGACCCTCGGATCAAAATATCACCTATCAATCGAAATTTGCCAAAATACTAACTTTGCTAATTCAAGCTAAATTCTACACCGGTTATCACAAAAATATTCCAGACACACTCCTAAGTCCCAAATCACCTAATGAAGCTATTTGAACCATAAAATTCACATTTCGAGCCCGATATCAAAATTTCCACTTCCGGTCGAATTTTCTCAAAAACCTTCAAATTTCTATCTTTAGCCAAACGACTCCAAAATGACCTTCGGACATCCGGATTCACTTGCAATCGTGCTCCCAGTCCTGAATTCCCAAACGAACTTTAATAACACTAAAATGCATTTTAAGTCAAACTCATGCAATTTCTTCTAAAATGATATCTTCCACAATAGGTGCCAAAATGCTCCCAGGTTGGCAAAAATCCGATCCGAACATACGCCCAAGTCCGAAATCATCATACAAACCTGCTACAACCTTCGGATCCCGATTCCGAGATTATTTACTCAAAATTCCAATCCTAGTTCATTTCCTCAACTTTAAGATTTCAAAATGAGAATTTTCATTTAAATTTGACTCCAAACTTCCTGAATTTTATTTATGACCATACACACAAGTCAATATACCTGAGATGAAGCTGCTCATGGCCTCAGACTACTTAAACATACATTTGTCCTCGACTTAAACATACATTTGTCCTCGAACGTGCTAAGAACTACACTGAAGTAGTCTAAAATCACTTGTATAACACCTCATGCACCTTCCCATGCTACCATTACTCAATTGAGCATATTAGCTCGATAACTCTATAGATATACTCCTTTATTCAAGCAAATAAGCCATTAGGCCCAATTTTAACATCCGGAATTTCCTACCAAGCCTGTTTCTATCATATGACCACCATATCAATCTCCACACGTTGTACCCAAACATGACTGCATAACCTTGCTGAATTCACACTTTGCATCACTTTACTCATAGGACCACAATAATATTCTATAAACATAATAGTCAAATTCCACAAATCTGATGCTCCCATTGCATCTCATGACCTACACAGGTCTTGCTATAGCTTTCACAATACCGATACGACGGAAGAGATGTGCCGAAATTCATAACCAACTACTGAATTACAAAATCATTGGATCTATACTCCTGACAAGATCCATTACCTTGTCCCAAACCAAGGAATGATCCTTGCTCTTTGCTATTCTTCATATAATTAGATTTGCACTGATCCTAAATCCAATAATCTCGTTTCACCCAGTACGAACTGCTTAGGCAATAAACCACCTCAGACATAATCAAAAGTCTAATATGATGCCACAATGCGCCAATAGGCTACCACTCGGATTGCGATACACAAAGGAAAATGATCTATAGAAGGAATTACCAATACCTCGCACTAATACAGACTTTCCTTAGAAAATAGGAAACAAGGCATACAAGATAGCATATAGAAAACTATACTTAACATCAAACTGTTGCGGCGTACAACCCGATCCAAATAACATACCCGTGGCGGCGTGCCATCCGATCCACACATAGATCTCATATAAGGAGATGCACATTGAGCCAAATTTGCTCATTACAACAAAATACCGAGTATCAGCCATAAGCATGATAAGTGCATTATAATATCTCTAAGAGACATGTAGCAAGCACAACTGAGGTGAGATGTACAATATGATTTTCAAGAGCCAAGATGCTCATATAACGTCATTCCTACGCGGATTCTCAATGCATAGCAATTTCTCAAGTCATCTCACAATTCACACAGCGCAATCCATCACTGCGTGGAATATCTAACAAAAAACATCAACCTAACTACTCTTCCATGGGACTGCATTACTAAAATGAACACATCTAGCCTGATATAGAGCCATTATTCACATAAAATCCTTTCACCGACTTCAAGCTGATTCTGATTGTGCCAAGCTAGGCCAATAATATTTCATAGTTCCATAACTCAATAAGCAGAGTGTCCTCTAGGCATAAATTCTCAAATGGATGATATTACCAAAATCCTCATACTTGGTTTAAATTTCTAATTGATCAAGTGACTACATCTCACACTTATACATTATTCCTGTGGGACAAGCTCCAACCATCTTCCGAGATAATTAATGGCCTGCATATTCAAACCATCGGCTGCGCTAATGCTAAAAAGTGATCAAGAATCCCTAACTAGGATGCAAAGCCCTTCTCACAAAACACCGATCTCAGGTGATACTAATGTCAATACCCATCTTACTCAAAACATTGAAACTCTTTTCCCGCTCACCCGAGCTCGTTACATCACAGTCATTTGACCAAACTGCAACCTTGGTCCTTACTGCAAATTCCATACCACTCACTGCACCTCACATTCCAATATAAGATAGACACGATTTCCATCACAACTCTGGAACCGCCGATAGGCTAATACTTCATCACATTGACTTTCCATTTAACTCACTTCAGGAGAACTATAGTAGCATATAAGCGAATTATCATAATCATCGAATATGCCAATCTCTAAGTAGTTATCCAAGCCACCAAAACATTTTTGGGATCCGCCTACTCATAATAGGCCCTAACAAAAGAATGTTTCAGAATAACATCAATCACTGCGGCCGACAAGCCTCACATGCACTGCCACAAATCACATGCATAACTCGATCACGCTGAACGAACCGATCACTGACACCAATATGCCAACTCAACTATGGCTAATCAATCTACTTTCTTCCAATTTATCCTTGATTGCCTTAGAAATAATAATATCTCCCTTTAACACGTAACTTATTTCAACCGCACTCACCCCGAGTGACCTTAAATCACGAGACCATGTTGTCTCAAATACCATGACCATTTCATGTCTCTCAAATGCTACACTGCAAGTCAAAACGTCATAGAAAATTTGGTACCTTTCTTGATAAGCTGCTTCAAAAGCTTGACTCTTAACAATATTTATAGACTCAAAATCATTAGGCACCACATTTTACCTCTTGAATTAACTAGGACCGCTATTGAGAGCCACCCAGCTCTGACTTGGCCTCGTATGCAACCAACTCTACTGAATTTTATAACATATGAATACCATATCGATATGGAACCCAACGGAATCACTTCCCTCAAAGCCTGCACCTATACGAGGCGTAAATCATGAATCTTCCCTCAAGTCTGAACATGAGCCGATAAGGCTAACCATAACATGCATCAAATAATTCATTTACTCGAATTACCACTCATGGTCCTTTTCCGTAGTTGCAATAACCCACCAATATGCCAATAACCAGAATTCACGCAGATAATAAATAGTGCAATTAGCTAATCAACAGCAAGTTCCCCAACTTGGTTCGAAGCCATAGATCACAACACAAATACTCTATTGTTGTCGTAATATCATGGTGAGATTAAACTCACTCCATCATAAGCTCGTGGAAACACGAATCATCTGGTATTTTAACTCTTCTGCAATTCTTGCATTTATTCACACAACAGTTAAGCCCACTCTGTAGGCGACCAAATTTTAACTAAGTCCTAAGTTTTTTAAAATTTCGGCAGAGTCTCATTTGTAATTGGGCCTATCCACATGCCAGAGAATCACCAAAACCATCCTAAAAACACGTCCACAACTTGACAAAGCATCACAATGTATAACAACAACATTAATCTCAATATTGCATGTATTTTATTATAAAATTGATACATGGACATATGTTGCACCTATTTGAGTCACAACACATAGAAAATACCTTTTTAATCCTCCATTATTAGGCTATTCAACCAAGTACAAAAATATTTTTTAATGTTTTCGATTTTCACGGTGGTCTCCTTGACTCGTCGATTTCGTCATAATTCATTACACAGTCAGCCAGTCTTCCTGAGTCTGAACTCAAACCGCGACAAGAAATTTACTTCACTCCCAACTAGGAGACTTGAAAAGATTCTCCACGCGCCCAAAACTCGGGCAACACATCCAATTACGATGGAAATCAAACATTTAATGGTTCATCTATCATTCGGAAAACCTTCCTCGCCATGTCCAGTCATATAGACACATCTCACAGTATTAACATACTCATCACGTAGCTATCCAGAAGCCATCCCCACTATTAGGGACAATACTAAACATATAAGTTCAAGCCATAAGCGCAGATCTGGCCTCAAGTCCTCCAAACTGGCCCAACATCAACTCACAGAAATGATATCTCTCCCATCGACCGAGGAATCAAAAGCCATCGAGGCACATTTGGTACTGAGTGCTCATGTGGGCATACAAACACATGGAAGGAATTTCAAGAGTTACTTTTCAAGCTGAATCAAGAACGCACGGTAAGAATTCAAGAATGTAAAATTTTCCTAAAGGTTCTGCAGCCTCTCGAGGATAAATACAGACGTCTCCGTACCGATCTGCGAGACTCTACTAAACCTGCCCACGACTCGTGAGACCTAGTAATCTACGCTCTGATATCAACTTGTCACGACCCAAAATCCCAACCCGGTCGTGATGGCACCTCTCGTGAAGACAAGGCCAACAATCATCAATTAATACGTCTTTATATAATTACTTAGCAGGAATCAGTCTGATTAACAGATAATATAATCACAAAGCGAAATAAGCGTGATAGTACAACAAAAACCATCCCGGCTCAGCCGAAATCGGGGTGTCACAAGTCATGAGATACTACAAAATTTACTAATTTTACAAGTCTGGAATATCATAAATAACAAGATAAGGGAGAAAACGGGGCTGCGGACATCAACAACTACCTCGTTACTCCTAGTCACCGCTGGTCTGGGAAGAATCAATGCTTAGGAGCGAACTAAGCTCTGCCTGTATCTGCACACATGGTGCAGGGAGTAATGTGAGTACTCCGACCCAGTGGTAATGAAATTAAATAACTACTGAAAGCATAAAATCCCATAAAGGCACAATATAACGCTATTTCAAGCAGTAAAACCAGTTATACAACAAAACAATGAATATCAGATAATTCTCTTTTTATAAACAACAAAGACAATCTATTTCAATAGTAATAAATAATCAAATGCTTGCCCCTCGGGCTCGATATCAATATCACAGTACAGTAGCAGCCCCACGGTCTCACTCCCAACTCACCACACACAAACAATGGCCTCTCGGTCCCCCTCCCAACTTACCTGGGTATCCTGCGCTCACTAGGGGTGTGTACAGACTTCGGAGGGGCTCCTACAGCCCAAGCGCAATAACAATAGGCGTGAAAGCCTTCACACATCGCACACGAGTCCTGAAAGCCTCCTCACATAATACTCGAGTCCTGAAAGCCTCCTCACATAACACTCGAGGCCTGAAAGCCTCCTCACATCACTCAATATATCCTCACGGATGGCCATTGGCCTCAATCAGTCCAAAAAATAGTCATAAGCCCTTTGCGCATCAGCAAAACAATAGTGCTCAGCTCATTAACATCATAAATATCATTATATCTCGAGTTGAGTATAAATGCAGCTGAGTTCACAAAATAATATAGTTCAATTGGACTTAATTCAAATAATATTTCAATACGTGAGGAAAATAGTGATGTGAATTTATAAAAGATTTCAAATAATTGGCACGAAGCCCAAGTATGGAAATAAGCCCAAATCATAGTGAAAAACAATAAATCTTTATCAAATACGCGTTAAAAACATCAATCGGGATGGACCACGTCACAATCCCTATAGTATATGACCCCGCGTTTGTCATACAACGCGTGTCCCATCTCAGCATAGAAGTATGTTGTGCAACTCAGGGTTTCAAACCTTCACTGCATCATTTAAAATCATTACTCACCTTAAGACGGTCCAACGTCTACTCCGCTATTCCCTTTCCTCTTGAGTCAACCTCTTCGTGAGTCGAATCTCGCCCGAAGACTCAATATCGGCATTCTTCATTCCTCCAGAGACTTGAACCAGTGCACAAACGCTCCAAAACTAGACAAACAACATCAAACTAATGAGAATATACTATAATACTTGCTAATAATTCAAATTATACTATTTCCCAACTCTACTTTATGAAATGACCAAAATGCCCTCAGGCCCACGTGCCCGGAATCCAAATTTTTTCGAAGATAAAGGTTACTCATAACCTTAGGAAGCCAAATATATAAGTTACTCCTAATTTCATGCTCAAATTTATGGCTAAAATCCAAAAATATCAATTTCTAGGTTTTTCTTTAAAACCCAAATTTTTCTATACAATTCATTCTTGAATCTATATACAGTTGATGTATTTAACTCATAATAGGTTGGGATAACATACCTTATCTTTGATATAAAAAATATCTTCTTGAAGCTCTGCAAAATTGCCATGCTTATAGAAGAATGCCATTTGGTCTGTGCAATGCCCCTACTACATTTCAGCGTTGCATGTTAGCAATATTTTCTGACATGACTGAAAAATTTCTTGAAATTTTTATGGATGACTTTACACTCTTTGGCAAAACATTTGAAGAATGTCTTTACCACTTGACTTTAGTTCTTAAGAGTTGTGAAGAGACAAACTTGATTCTGAATTGGGAAAAATGTCATTTTATAGTTACAACGGAAATTGTTTTAGGACATAAAATCACTGCTAATGGGATAGAAGTTGATAAAGCTAAAATTAATCTTATAGCAGGATTACCCCTTCCCACAACTGTTAAAGGCATTAGAAGTTTTCTAGGTCATGCAGGTTTTTACAGACGGTTCATAAAGGATTTTTCAAAGATTTCAAAACCTCTGACTAACCTCTTAATGAAAATATTAAGTTTGATTTTTCAGGTGATTGTATGATAGCTTTTGACACCCTTATGGAGAAATTATCAACTGCCCCTGTAGTTGTATCCCCTGATTGGAGTCAAACTTTTGAGGTTATGTGTGATGGTAGTGATACGGCTGTCACGACCCAAACCAGGCTGTGATGGCACCCAGCCCTAAAGCTAGGTAAGCCTAACAAAAAATCGCTTCTCATGAAAATATTTAAGTCTCAAACCGAGAAATTAACAAATGAATAATCCAAAAATATTAATAATATGATTTAAGTAGGATACGAAATTTAAAAGAACACCCATATGATCTGGGGGTCACGAGTCTAGAGCCTCTAAATAAAATTAAATAATAATAATAGAATTTGAATACTAAAGCCAAAATATGGGAAAGTATATAAAATTAGGAAATGAAGAAATAATAAAGAGCAGCTAGGTCTTTATTGTAAAGACCACAATATACCGTATATGAACTGGAAGACCGCAATATACCGTATATGAACTGGAAGCTGCTGGAAATACTATCACTGGAGCCGTAGTCAACAATGACTTGAGCTGTTGGAAGCTCTCCTCGCACTCATTAGACCACACAAATGGTGCATTCTTCTGCGTCAACTTTGTAAAAGGCAAAGCAATAGATGAAAAACCCTGAACGAACCTGCGGTAATAACCCGCCAAACCGAGGAAACTCCGAATCTTAGAAGCTGAGGACGGTCTGGGCCAACTCTGTACCGACTCGATCTTCTTTGGGTCAACCTGAATACCATCACTGGACACCATGTGTCCTAGAAAAGCCATGGAACTGAGCTAGAACTCACACTTGGAGAACTTTGCATACAACTTCTCCTCTATCAACCTCTGCAATACCACCCTCAAATGTTGCATGTGCTCTTCCTGGCTACGCGAGTAAACAAGAATATCATCAATTAACACAATCACAAAAGAATCCAGAAACAGCCGAAATACACTGTTCATCAGGTGCATGAATGTTGTTGAAGCATTACTCAGCCCAAATGACATAAGTAGAAACTCATAATGCCCATATCTCGTACTGAAAGCTCTCTTCATGATATCAGAATCTCTAATATTCAGCTGGTGATAGCCTGAACGGAGATCAATTTTGGAGAATACCTTTTCTCCCTGAAGTTGGTCAAAAAAATCCTCAATACGGGGCAGTGGATACTTGTTCTTTACTGTCACTTTGTTCAACTGTCTGTAATCAATGCACATTCTCATTGAGCCATCCTTCTTCTTAACAAATAACATCGGTGCGCCCTACGACGACACACTTGGACGAATGAACCCCTTATCTAGGAGTTCTTGCAGCTGCTCCTTTAACTCCTTTTGCTCTGCTGGTGCCATACGATTGGGAAGGATAGAAATGGGCTGAGTGCCCGGCACCAAATCAATATCAAAGTCAATATCCCTGTCCGGCGGCATGCCCGGCAAGCCTGTTGGAAATACATCAGGAAACTCCCTCACCACGGGAACTTAATCAAGAATAGGAGCCTCAGTTCCCACATCCCTCACGAATGCTAGATATGATAAACATCCCTTCCCAACCATCCGCTGGGCCTTCAAGAAAGAGATTACCCTACTGGGCACATAATCTGTCAAACCACGCCATACAATCCTCGGGATACCCGGCATAGCCAAAGTGACTGTCTTGGTGTGAAAATCCAGAATAGCATGTCACGGTGATAGCCAATCCATGCCCAGAATAACATCAAAATCCACCATGCTCAATAGTAGCGAGTCGGCTCGGGTCTCCAGGCCCTCAATAGTAACAAGACAGAATCGATACACGTGGTCCACAATAATGGTATCACCCACCGGGGTAGATACATGCACATGCAATGCTAGACACCCCCGGGTAGTCCCTAAATGATGAGCAAAGTAAGTAGATACAAAAGAATATATGGATCCGGGATCAAATAAAACTGAGGCATCCTTGTGGCATACTGAGATAATACCTGTGATCACTGCGTCTGAAGCAACAAAATCTCTCCTATCTGGAAGTGCGTAGAAACGAGCCTGACCACCGCTCGACTATTCAACACTCCTGGGGAAACCTCTAGATGACTGTCTCCGGCCCTACTAGACTAGGATGGTGTTGAAGAAGATGGAGAGGAAGAGGAGGGCCGATCCCTCTGCTGAGACCTACCACTGCGAAGTTGAGGACACTCCCTCCTTATGTGTCCATACTCTCCACACTCATATCAACTTACCGGAGCTTGAGAATGTGACTAAAGGGAACCCCTCGCCGCAGATGAACCCTGGGCTGACAAAGCGAGTGCAGAGCTCTGAGCTGGGAGGGCGCTGAGTGAAGACTGGCGCTGCTGGTGACCGTGACGGCCACGATCAGAAAAAGCTCTGTTGTGCAATGGTGGCCTGTCTGAGGGGGTCTAAAAGAACGACCTATGCCCTGATGAAGTTGGCCCCTTGATGGAGCACCACCATTACTACCTGAACCTCGAGGCCTCTTGGCCTCCCTCTCCTCCCGCTCTCTGCGATGATCCGCCTCAATCTGGCGATCCATGTCCACTACCTCCTCGAAGGATGCTTCTACCACTCTCTCCCTGGTCATCAAGATAAGAATAGAATAGTTGAGGCCATCAATGAACCTTCTGATCCTCGCCCGATCTGTCAGAACCATCCAAATAGCATGTCTGGCCAACTGAGTAAACCTCAACTCGTACTATGTCACTGACATATCCCCCTGAACTAGCCACTCAAACTGGCGGCGCAACTCCTCTCTACGGGACTGCGGCACATACTTCTCTAAAAAGAGAGTGGAAAACTGCTTCCAGTTAAGGGGTGCTGCTCCTGTGGGCCTACGCTGCTCAAACTCCTCCCACTATGTGAATACTGGCCCCGAGAACTGAAAATAGTGAAAGATACCCCACTGGGCTTTAGAATCCCCGTTGTACGAAGCATCCTCTGACACTTATCCAAAAATCCCTGGGCGTCTCTCCCTCAGTACCACTAAATGTAGGAGCCTGAAATCTATCAAACCTCTCTAACCGACGCTGCTCGTCGTCAGGCATCACCGGAAAAACATGCCTTGGGGCTAGCGCAGCTGGAACAGTTGGTGCAATTGCCTGAGCTGGGGCTACCTCTGGCGTCTGAAGTCCCTGTACAACCTGCTCAGGTGTGCGAGCTGCAGGGGTATGATGACCACCCCCGGTCTGAGATGTCGCTGAACTGCCTTGGCCAAACTAGTACAGACTGATAAGATCTGGGCTAACGCCTCCTGAAGGCCAGGAATAACAACAGGCACTTCCGGTGCCTGAGCGGGTGCTGTTGGAGCCTTAACAACTGTGGGTTGATCCTGAATAGGGGCAACATTTGGGTCAACTGGTACAAACCCTGCTGCTCTACCACAACCACGGTCACGACCGCGTCCACGGCCTCTAGCTGGTGGCAATGGGGGTCGTTCGCCATGTTCGGTAGCACGGGTTCTTGCCATCTGCGAGAGAATAGAATAAGAAGTTTCAGTTCTCAAATCAACAAAGCCGCACGATAAGAGTCAAGAATATGAAGTGTTTCCTAAAGGTTCTTCAGCCTCCAAAGGATAGATACGAACGTACACATACCGATCCGCGAGACTATACTAAACCGACTCATAACTCGTGAGGCCTAGCAACCTAGTCTCTGAATAACAACTTGTCACGACCCCAAATCCGGTCGCGATGGTGCCCGTCCGCAAGGCTAGGCAAGCCCGAGCATTTACCCAAATATTTCGAGCTACGAGCTCATATCCTTATTTCACAAATCCTTAACAGCGGAAAGAATCCGAAATATTTTAGCAGTTTAATAGAAAATATCCCAACAAACAAAACACAATATCCTACCACATATCTGGGGGTCACGAGTCAAGAGCCTCTACCAGGATAGCGTAGTAATTCTAAAATATCTCATAATCTGAGTATGCAAAAATAACAAAATACAGGAAATATAATAAAGGGTCGGGTCATGCGGATGGCATGCAACTACCTCAACAAGCTCCAGATAATACTCTGAAAAACAGCTAAGAATGATCAACTCTGCCCTGCGGTACCTGGATCTGCACACATGGTGCAGGTAGTAAAGTGAGTACTTCCAATTTAGTGGTAATAGACATGTATAATGAAATGAAGGCAAGAAATCCCAATATACTACAAAGTAAAGCTATAACATTGTTCATACTCCTTTTAACAATGTAAATCTCAGAAGCAATAACAGGTAAAGCAGATAATTATAAATGCATGAATGCAATGCAAAAGAACATGAACGTACGACGCGTAGCCCGATCCATTTGGGTACCCGCGCTCACTGTAGGGGTTCAGACTCCGGAGGGGCTCCTACAACCCAAGCGCAATATCATAGTAACATATGCTGCGTCGCACAGCCCGACCCAGCTATCAGTCCAGCTATATGCATGCAAGCCTCACAGGCACAAAATAACTTACCATTTTTAGTTCCGTTTACCAGTAATTATAGAAATAGGTGTTCAAAACCTTAGACTTTTCCCAAATCATGTTTAAACAGTGGTCTAATGCAGGACTGATATCATGAAATCATGCTATGATTCACAAAAACAATGATAACGATCCTCACAGGATTAAAATAACTGGCATACAGCCTAAATATGTCTATAACCATCCAAGTAGGAGGTTTTCCAGCTCATCGATAGCCAACAACACAGTACAATGCCACTCGGTCGGACTAAGCCATCGTACCCAATCATAATCGACCCCGCACTCACAGCAGAGTAAGTGTCTTGCCTCAATACAGCGTCACAATATGATATACCGGGGTTTCGAACCCTCAGGTCATCATCCACATCTATTACCCACCTCAAGCCAGCTGCAGACTAGCTCACAATGCCTTTCCCTCGAGAATCAACCTCTGCGGATATCAAATCTGATCAAAACCAATAGGAATATGTCAAAATAGACTAATGGAACATAACCCAATCGAAATAACTCGCAATACACCCAAAAACACGAAGTTGGCATAACCCGAGCGCCGTGCCCACATCTCGAAAAATTACAAAATTCACATTTTCAGAATCCTCGTGTGTCCACGAGTCCATACACATAAAATTTATAAGAATCGGAGTCCATTTGACCCCTCAAATTGACACTTCAAGCTCACTTGGGTTTTAAGAACCACCATTTTTAACTTCAAAAACCTTGAATTCTTAGTGTTTATTCCACGATTTTACAATATAATGAATTACTTTAGGTCCAAGAGTTCATACCTGATGAATTCCCTCAAAATCTCTGCAAAAATTTCCCATAATCACCTTAGCCCGAGGTTCCAATGTTCTTCTCTTTTAAAATTTTGAAAACCTACTGTTTCATTAAACCAGGCTGATTTCCGCTCTACGGCCATTTCTCCGCTACCGCGCTTTTTTTGACCGCTTCTGTGGTTTAATTCAAATCTCCAACGACCGCTTCTGCGGTCCTTGACCGCTTCCAAGACTTCGCTCATGCGGTCGCTTATCCGCTTCTACGGTCCCAGCCATCATGCCCTTGGCCGCTTCTGCGGCTCATCTTCTGCTTCAGTGAACGCCGCTTACGCGGTCCATTGTCCGCAAACACGAAAATACCAGAAGGTAGGTTCCCAAATCTGTAGCAACTCCAATAATTTCTCGTTTAACCATCCGGATTCACCCGGAGGCCCCCGGGGTCCAAACCAAAAACACAAATATGACAAAATACCTCATTCAAACTTGCTCGAGCACTAAAAACACCAACATTAAACCAAAAACCCTCATTTTTCTCAAATCAAAGCCTATGATAACTTAGAATTTTCAAAAATCATATTCGATGCCGAAACCAACCAAACGAAGTTCGAATGACCTGAAATTTTGCACACGTATCCACATTCACCTAAAGAAGCTACTTCAACTCACAGAATTCCATTTCGACCTCGGATCAAATCCTCACCTATCAACCGGAATTTAACTTAGCCAATTCAAGCCTAATTCTATACCGGACCTCCAAATTCAATTCGGTTTTCTCTTCCAAGTCACAAATCACCATCTGGAACTATTTGAATCACCGGAAATATATTCCGAGCCTTATAACTCATAAGCCAACATCCGGTTGGCTTTTTCAACTTAAACTTTCCTTAAAGAGACTATTGGTCTCATTTCTAACCAAATTCAACCTAGCACATTTCAACATCACCAAACACATATATCAACACACGGGGAAGCATAAAATGGGGATAACGAGGCTGAAGTACAAAAGACGGCGAGTCGGGTCGTTACATATTTATATTGTTGATTTAAAGAATTGTTGGTTTCATACTGGTAATATTTATATTGTTGATTTAAAAGATTATTGGTTTCATACCGGTAATATTTATATTGTTGATTTAACGAATTATTGGTTCCATACCTGTAATATTTATATTTTTGATATAAAAGATTATTGGTTTGTTACCGGTAATATTTATATTATTGATTTAAAGAATTATTGGTTTCATTACCGGTAATATTTTGCATTGATTACAGTTATTGGCCATAGTTGCCAGTGACATATGGTGAACTGAGTTAATAATAAAATGTGAGGAAGAGTGATTATGCACGACGGGTCTTTCCGTGCTATATTTTGAGTGATTATGCACGGCGGGTCTTTTCGTGCCTTGATATGAGAGTGTGTGAGTAAAAGTACGATGGGTGATACCGTACATCTTAATTGATTATTTGGTGGGAATGAGAGTAAAAGTAGGATTGTTGGTGCCGTGCAGATTTTGATTTACCCGTTCTCCTTAATTGAAGTTCATTTATTCTGTACCTGTTATTACATTTTGTTGCTACCCAGAGCATGTTTTCCCTTCCCAAATATTAAAATTTGTATCCCGTGGTTTTGTTGTATATATATTTTGAACTGTGCAGGTGTATGTGAGTTTCTGGTCCTAGCCTTGTCACTACTTCGCCGGGATAGGCCGGACATTTACCAGCACATGGTGTCTGTTGTGCTGATTCTACACTCTGCGCTCTTTTTGTGCAGGCACAGGTTTTGGACAACAACAACAACTGTAGTGCGGGTATTAGCCTTTGATCACCGAGACACCGAGGTAGCCTTGCAGGTGTCCGCAGGACCTGGCGTCTCCTTTATCTCTACTTTCAGTCTGTTATCTCATATATTCGTGACAAACAATATTATAATTCTTTTAGACAATTATGTGTATTATTCTTAGATGTCTGCGAGTATTGTGACACCGGCTCTTGGGTAGTATTTTATGTTGGGATTTTAGTATCGCACCTAGTAAAAATTGCTAAGTCTTCCGCTAAATTTATTTATTTCCGCTGAAACTTTAATATTGTTGATAATAGATTTAATAAGTTCTGTTAAGAATGGAAATATAAGCAATAGTTGGCTTGCCTAGCTCCTATTAGTAGGCGCCATCACGACCCCTGATGGTGGGAAATTCGGGTAGTGACATAAATTAAGTACTTTTTAAGTTAATGTAAATACTATTTTAAGTATTATTGTTGTCTTAATTTTTTTTTACTATTGTACATTAATATAGTTTCATATTTATATATAGATGGACCTTTGGACTATTCTACTGAAGGATGTTACTATCTTCAATTCTCTATGCAAAAATACCCATTGAGAGTCAGAGAATGAACACAACTAATAGGATAACTTTGCTAGAGGTACTTTTTATTTTTATTTTTTGGTAGAGCAAGGCCAACACATATTTGACAAAAAAAAAAAAAAAAAAAAAATTTCTGGCCTATAATAAGACAAGTCCATATACCTTTCTCGGCCCTTTGGCCAAGATCATGTACACTAAGATGAGGGCATATTAGTTTTGTGCTACCTTAATGAGTATATCATGCTATACTTTTTATAACTGTTGCATTACCATACTTCTCTTGATAATGTTATTTCATCCTGCTTATCTTAAATTGCCGCAGGGATTTATCATTGTGTGGTGCCACATCATTGTAATGTCGAATGTTTATGGTATAGCTCTTTGTAGTCCCTTAAGTGATTTTAGTAGCAGTATATCTGGACTCTGGTTTATGATTTGTCATGACTTATGAGTTCATATATCAATAAGCCGGTGTAAATTTTTAGAATTGAATTCTCAGAGTAATTGCAATGGAAAACAACTGGTTAATTCCAAGTAATAAAATTCTGCATTGTTATTATTCGCTGCCGACTAGGTCGAGCCAAGTTTTGGGTAAAAATTTGTTGCTGGACATTTTGAAATTTCTCTGTCCAGATATGTCTCCCGGGATGGCTTTGTTGTCCAGGAACAGGATGAGACAAATCTCGAAATGATGGGCAGTGACTATAAAATAATGATGATGTTCAAAGGGTACTTCACCAAGAAAAAGGTAAAATAGCACAAAATAGAAAATACAATATAAAAGGCAAAAAGACTTAAGTTAGAGCTGACAGTTACTATTTGAGGAGTTCAATTGTCTTCTCCCATTGTTCTTCTGTATGTTTCTTTTTCTTTTCCAAATATTATTCTTCATGTTGGCACAATAAAGTGTTCTTCAGTAATATGGAATTAAGATATCTCCATTATAAAGATGGTCAAAGGTTGTGCAAATGCTTTCACTGATTATACAAGTTGATATGGATTCACCATGAGTGTTCATTCCCTTTATTTTCATGACATTCTCAATATCTTTTGGTAATATTTCATATTATGGTATATTAACTGTTTTGGTTTCATTGTTGGAGAAAAATTAAACATGAAAGAAAAATGAATCCAAGATACAAAAGTGACAAACATATGCCCGATGCATCAAACCTCCATCATGTGACACATCGAGAGGTAAGTTTCTTTTTTAAAATAGACACATATGATCTTATAAGTATAGTTTTTCTGGTTTAGCTACTCTTTGTTATCTACACTCTGGTGGTTCCCTATGAATATAAATAAACTCATCTTTTATTTTATTCTTAATTGTTGCTCTTGTATAATATTAAAGTTTTCAAATAATTATTCGCATGGTTTCAAACATATTTTTTTTATTTATGCCATATAACTTCCAAGTTTGTATTTGTGCTTTTGTCATGGCAATAATGAATATCCGAATATAAGAAATAGTTGGAATTAAGAAGCATTATGATCTCAACAGGTAGAATCAATAAAACTTTGCTAGAACTTGCCCCAAATGTCTATCAAGGCGAAAGTATAGACAACATTGAGTTTTAAATGAAATTAGGCCTTCCTTGATTCACTTTCTAGCCTCTCTGTTTCTACCACTACACACACACACATATTGTCCTTATCTTCAATGCTAAATTCCGGAAGTTACTTTGAAACATCAACATCATCAAATACGGCTACTTCCGAATCCCTGTGATGAACTGAAACTGAGTCTGATTCCACTTCTTTCCTTTAGCTGCAGGGATTCCAGTTTCAAAGGGAGTTCTTGACCAGTTGGAAAAAATGTTAGCTAACTTTTGGTGAGGCGGTGATGAAGACAAAAGAAAGCTTCACTGGATATTTTTTGATACTATGTGCCTACCTATTCAGGAAGGGGCTTTGGGTCCTCCTACTACAAGACATTTTAAAGAGCTTTCAAACTACTAGCTATCCATCTAGCCCGTGATAGCGAAGGCTCAAAAAAAAGATTGAATGAGGTCATTAACATTGAATCATCATAAGGAAGTCAAGTAGTCCGTGACTGACTAGCCGACGCTTCTGCCTTTCCACTTTCCACGAGTAAAAAAATGTAACGATAGCTAAGAGAACTACCTTTAGCACCCAACTTTGAGCCTTAATACAAAGAGAGAGAGAGAGAGGATAAACCAACTCTTCTTGATACACCATGTTGGTTTAACGAAAGAAAAAAAATTCTTCCAGCTATAATTGGGTAGAAATGGCTATTTAACCACGGGATGAAGGAATACTTTTGGTGTAAAGATTGTATTCAGAGAAAGGTGGATTGGTTTGTATATAAAGTTTATAGAAAATTATGTGAATATACTTATGGAATAAATTCTTGGTGTAAGAAGTTAGAACTTATGGAGAATGTTTCTGTTGAAAGGAATATTGACTTAATTGGTGTTAATCATGGGACTGAAGACATCTTTAGAGCTTATCTTCTATTCATTAAGTTGTATCGGTTCCTTTAGTAAAATAATTGGCTCACATTATAAAGGTGGAAGGAACATAGTCACTATAAATGTTTCATTTACCCTTACCCGCACTAAGCCTAATAATAAAATCCTGAAAAAATCCTAAAAAGATTTTAAAAAATCAATGTTGATTCTACATTAGTGAATACTGACATGAAGGGCAAGCTTATGGATAAAGTTTGAGAAACTCAAGGATTGTGATCATAATGTTATTAATCTCAAAAAGTTCATCAAAGAAGGAGAGAGAATTTTTGTCAAGCAAAAGCAGAAGTAGAAATAAGGTAAAGATTTGGTGACTTGAAAAACTTATAGGTTTTGAATGTTAGGTGAATTTTTATTTCCTTACTTTTCTAGTCTACAGGAAGCAATAATTACTAATAAAATAATTTTTCTCGAGGATGAGCAATGATTCAAGTATGGGGGAATTTGATGAATATAAAATATTCATATATTATATACTTAATACTATACTATTATGGGGTGCGAATCACGCCCTAACATAGCGTCACGATATGATAAACCGGGGTTTCAAACCCTCAGGACATCATCTATACAGACTACTCACCTTAACCGGCCGTAGACTAGCCCTCGATTCCCTTTCCTCTTGAATCGACCTCCTCGTGCGTCAAATCTAGCCAAAATTACAGCGAATACATCACATTACGCTATAGGATCAATACCTAATTGAAAATAATCGAAAAGCATCAATAATCCCGAAATTGAAAAAACCCGAGCATCGGGCCCAATTCTTGAAACTCCAAAAATTTTATATAAAATTTTTCTTCATCTTCTCCCGATTCCATACATATAAAGAACACCAAAATCGGAGTCCGTTTGACCCCTCAAATCGACCCCTAAAGGTCTCATAATCTCAGGCCCCAAAATCCTATTTTCTACTATTTTTCATGAATTAAAGGCTGGGATTATAGTTTATAATCACCTATAAACGAGTTCTAATAATCAAATAGCTTACACCTGCGATACCCACTGATTTTCTCTCTTAAAAATTGTCTCGGAAGCTTCTTCCCATTCAAAAATTGGAAGATAACTCGACCTGCTATAGGTATACTATTCACGCATTTTACTGCTTCCAATGGATTCCTTGTGAAATTCTAATGAACTTAGGCTTTTGAATCAATCCATTTGACCTTATAATGAAGGAGATATGTAGGTTTAAGATTTGCAAATAGTGCAGTTTTTAATACGCCGTCAGGGACAATTTCGTCATTAACTTAAATATCTGGGCAAACATTGGTAAAAAAGGCCATAAAATCCTCATACGATGTCCAAATTTGACGATTCTTTTTGCTACGAGTCCATAATTACGATACAGATCTAGTGCTTCATTCAAAACAGTAATCGGAGCTTATTTCTTCAATATGATTTCATTTATGCTTGAAGAAACGACATCGAAGCATAAGAAAAATGAGCACAACACAGCTCAAACCTATCCGAAACTCACCCGAACTCCTCGGAACCGCATACGAACATACTAAAATATCACATATGATCATTGAAACTTAGTTGCACTCTCAAAACACCAAAACTAACATCAAACACCAAATTTACATCGGATTCAAGCCTAAGTTCTTCTAAAACTTTCGAAACACACATTTGATCCAAAACCCGACCTAAACACCTCCGAATTATCTAAAAATTTGCACGCATATCCAAATAACCTAACAGAGCTACTGTAACCCTCGGAATTCCATTCTAATCCCCAGATCAAAATCTCAACTATCAACCGGATTTCGCCAAAATTCTAACTTAGCCAATTCAATCCTAAATCTACATCAGACCTCTAGATTCAGTTCTGATTGCGCTTTTAAGTCATAAATCACCACCCAAAACTAGTCGAATCGTCGTAAATCCATTCCGAGTCCTCTAACTCGTAAGTCAACATTCGATTGAAACTATGTCCGAATTACTTCAAATTCACCAAACACATAATGAAACATATAGAAGCATAAAACGCGAACAACGGAGCAGATATACCTGAGACGACGGGTCGGGTTGTTACAGTAGCTTCCTCGAGATACTCCTTCCTCAATATGCATCTTCATCAAGACATATTCTCCTCAAGATGCATCTTCCTCACTTGAGATCACAACACATTCAAGAAGAAAGCACTTCTATAAAGTGAAGGCAACTGTCTATGTGACTTTTATCGAGGAATAAGGATTAAAAGAATCACTTTATTTTCTAAAGCTTTGGTCTCCTATTTTCACTTATTCTTCTTTCGTTATTTCTTTTAATTTTCAGATTTTTTTAGTAGTATTGGCAATTTATGTCATAGAATTCCTTTCTTTTTCAAATACTCGATAATGGAGTAGTGTCTTTGTGTTGGGATAGTTGATAAAGCTTGATATATATATATATATATATATATATATATATATATATTATAATACTATCTCAGTTTTGAGACATATTTGGCTTGAAACATTCTTTTTATACTTTGTACTGTGCTGTAATAATAGTTTCAATTAATCATTATTATCACTTCTACATATTTTATCTCTAAGTTATTATTATATTAATTTTATAATTTTCACGGAGCAAAATTAATATATAATAAATGATGAATAAAATAGTAAAGTGATAGTAATTTTTAGTAAACTATTATTCCAAGTTTGTAATCTTGCTTGCCTCAGTTCTAATTCTCACTGAGGAATTGTTGTAGTCAAGATTATTGATTTTGTAGTAAAAATATTCTCACGAAGTTTTTACTATCCCTTGGCACAATTCAAGAAATAAAAATATTTCGGTTTAATCGCCATAGTTTTAACTCAATTAATCACATAACCTCACGGAGTGTTATTAATTTGGCTACTTCTTAGTGAACTAAATATAATTGTAGTAGTAATAAGCAATTATTCCTTAGGGAAATACATGTAAAATTTGAGATTTTATTGTAATGAGATTATCAAGTGAATTCAACGATTCCCAACTCTTTTAAATAATAAATCTTCCGGAAGTTCTTGATTTTTATTTAAATAACTAACAAGCTTTAAACCTCACTCTCTTTTCATTAATTTAGTACTCCCAAATAGTAGCTAAAATATTACAAGTTTGTAGCATAGTTTTTCCAATCTCTATGGGACGATTTCTTAAACTATATTAGAATTTGACTAAGCACGACTAGGAAAATCCTATACACATTGGTCTCGTCATTGGGCATAATATCCGACACCCATACTCACAAGTTTGATATCAATAAGAGGGCAGAAGATACCTTAAGTGGACTACTATTTATACCCCCCAAAAGTAGGTATTCTTACACAATAAAAATACCCCAGTCTCTCAAAGAGATTCTCTGACAGCCCAATCGCACTTGATAATGGGCCAACCTTCCCCAAGGGGCCTAAACATTGATCTCGCTCCACTCACATGCACAACCCACTCCCCCCCTCTATCTCCTCCAACAGTGTCACCTCCTCTACAAATAACCGATTATCTATTTCACATCAATCTCCCATAGTTACCAGCGAGAATATGATGGTTTAGCTTTATGTTTTGATGACCTAACAAACTTATTGTCAAAGAAGTAGATAAGGAACTTGACGCACTTGGTACACAACTCAAATTAACGGACTCCAGCTAATGTGAGTTGCTATGACTTTAGAAGATAGAGAATCAACACAGGGACCTGATACCCTTGAGTTTTCCTGACAGAAGTACGAAGTCAACTGTCTCCATCTGGAAAGTGACTGCCTGCACTATACACAAAAACAGTGCAGCACAGTTCAACAGTCACTTCTCATTGACCTACCAAGTGATTACATCATCGAAGTGATGTAATCCATATTTTATTAACACAAAACATTACTTGAAAACTTTGATAATTCACTCAAGCATTGAAGCATCTAACAATCAAGCATTCAATTCTTAAGTGCATCAAGAACAAAGTATAACACTACTACGGACCAGTTCCTACAATAAATCTCTTGTATGACCTTAGTTGAGTTGTAACTTTGTAATTGTTCTTCATTTATTTTCTACTTTGCTTATATAGAAGCATCTTTTAGGACACTTGAAAAACCATAAACCTTTACTGTTTGTGTCATGACTAGAGTTAGTCATGATTTGAAGTCTTCGTAATAGGTGTATTGCAAAGTAGATTGTATTAGGTGTATTATAAGTTAGAGAAGGATTAAGAGTTTAATTCCTAAGCGTGACGACTCGACCCGTCGTCTTGTGAGTTACTACTCGGTTCTTCCTATTTTCTACTTCCTTATGTTTCATTATCAGTATTGGGTTCGTTAGAGTTGGATTGGAGTGATTTTTATAAGAAATGAGACACTTAGTCTCTTTTAAGAAGGCTTAAGTTGACAAAGTCAACCAGATATTGACTTGTGCGTTAGAGAGCTTGGAATTGAATTCCGATGATTCGGTTAGCTTCAGGGGTTTATTTAAGGCTTAGGAGAACAATCGGAAGTGATTTTGGAGGTTCGGCGAAGAAGTTAGCCTATTTTGGCGAAGTTAGTATTTTGGCAATTTCCGGTTGATAGGTGAGATTTTGATACGGTTGTCGGAATGAAATTCTGAGAGTTGCTATAGCTTTATTGTATCATTTGGGATATGTGTACAAAATTTCAGGTCATTCAGACATCGTTTGGTCGGGTTTTTGATCAAATGCGCGATTCGGAAGTTTTTGGAAAACTTAGGCTTGAATTCGATGTAAATTGATGGTTTTGATCTTGTTTGAGGTGTTTTTTTGATTGGAAAAAGTTTGAATGATGTTATGAATTATGTTGGCATGTTTGGACAGGGTCCCATGAGGCTTGGATAAGTTTTGGAGGAGTTTTTGGAAGATTTTTGCCGTTTTGAGCATAAGCATGTAATGATCTAAGGTTCATTTTTAGTTCTAGAGATCCAAATTTAATTTTGAGACTTCCAAAATTTTGATAATGAATTATAGGACTGATATAGAAATTTTGGTCTAATTTGATCAAGTCGGGATTGGGTTTTTGACACGAAACATGAGTTAATTGTTTAACGAGCAAAATGGGTATTGACATGGGAAAACAAGCTCTGAATTGAGTTTTGATTGAAGGACTATGTTTGTATTATTATTTGTGACTCATATGAACAAGAATCATCTAATTCCGAGTTCGTATGATGGAGTTAGAGTCATTTTAGTGAAGAATGGCTGTGCTGCAATTTAAATTGGCTGCTTGTGTATTTTTTTGCAGTAGTGAATAGTAACAACGTGGATGAATAGTGACCACGCACGTGAAAAGTACCGCATGGGTGAACAATAATTTCAAAAAAATCTGGGCAGTGAGTTTATATCCAATTTTGGGTCATCTATCCACCATTTAAAATCATTTTGTGAGCTTTTGGACGGGGATTGAAGTGAGTTTCAACTGAGATCGATTGGAGGTAAGATTTATGAGTTAAATACATGATTTTATTGAAGAATCATCCTTGAAATCCATGAAAAATAGCCAAATAATAAGAAGTTAGGGCTTGAGATTGAAATTCTAAAATGGTGATTTGAGGGGTCAAATGGACTCCTACTTTTGTGAATTTGGTATGTATAGACTAGTGGCGAGATAAGGATCGTATTGATGTAAAAAATTTTGAGTTTTGAGACGTGGATCCGAGGCTCGGGTTTTTCCAAATTCATGAATTTTGATATTCTTCGATTATTTTCGATTGGGTATTGTCTCTTTAGTATTATGCAACATATTCGTTTTAATTTTGGGCACATTCTTCATGCGAGGAAGAAAATGTGAAAGGCAAAGGCATTGCGGAGTAGTCTTTTGGCCGTCTTGAGGTGATGCTTTTAAATGATGTCCTGAGGGATTGAAACCCCGGATTACACAACATACTGCTATGTTGAGATGAGACACGCATTGTATCTTGAGTGCGGGGTCATTTACTATTGGGGTTGTGATTTGGTCCATCCCGGTTGATATTTTACCACGTATTTGATAAAGATTTACTATTTTTCATCATGATTTGGGCTTATTGCCATTTGGGTTTCGTGCCAATTATTTGAAACCTTTTGTGAATTTCCATTACTAGTTTCCTCACTAATTGAAATATTATTTGAATTCAGTCTAATTGAATTATACTATCTCATTAACTAATCTACATTTGTACTCAACTTGAGATTTAAATGATATTTATAATGTTGTTTGAGCTGAGAACTATTGTTTTACTGATGCCCAAGGGGCTTGTGATTATTTTTTGGACCGATATAGGCTGAGGGCCATATGTGAGGATATGTTGAGTTATGCGAGGAGGCTTTCAGGCCTCGAGTGTGATGTGTGAAGGCTTTAAGTCCTTATGTTGATGTGACAGGCTTTAAGGTCTTATGGTATCGTGTTTGGGCTGTAGGAGCCCCTCCGGAGTCCGCATGGTACCCAGGTGAGTTAGGAATGGGCCCGAGAGGCCGATGTTGTGTTTTTTGTGAGTTGGGAGTGAGCCCGAGAGGCTGATGTTGTGTGCTAGTGAGTTAGAAATGAGCACGTAGGGCTGATACTATGTTGAGAGTTTGATATTGAGCCAGAGGGGCAAGCTTCTTATTATTCCTTACTTGTTGCAATTTTTTGTCTTTATTGTTTTAAAAGAGAATTGTCTGATACTTCACGGATTTATTGTTTAATTGATTTTACTGCTTAAGATAGCGTTATATTGTGCCTTTATGAGATTTTATGCTTTCAGTCATTATTTATTTTTATTACTCGTCGAGTTGGAGTACTCACTTTACTCCCTGCACCTCGTGTGCAGATGCAGGTAATTGTTCACCCGGTAGCGGGTTTTGAGCTAATTGGAGATTTTGCTATCGTAGCTGAGCAAGGTGACCGTCAGCGTTCATGGCACCGTATATTTTCCTTTGATTCTAAATACGATTATGTATATTACTGGTCTTATAATAATGTTTGGATTTCTTTAGATGCTCGTGACTTGTGACACCCCGATTTCGGGCTGAGTTGGGTTGGTTCCCAATTTTATCAATTTCTTCCTCATTTATGACAATGTATAATATGGATTTGACTTATTCGTGTTAAGTAACTGTTACAAGAGGTATTGTTAATCTATTGGTTGGCATTGTCTTCACGAGAGGTGCAATAGGTTGTAATTTAAAGTTTGCTCAGTTGTGAAGTTGAAATCCTACTAGTGTAGGGCATGGTTTTTTTTCCGTAGGGCATGATTTTTCCACGCAAAAGTTCCATGTTCCCTTTACTTACTATCGCATTAGTGTTATCTTTGGAAACCTATATAGAACATGGTCTTAATATAGTTTGGTGGACGTATATATTCTATTAATTGGTATTATAGCAGGTTCTTTCTATTATATTGACGCCCAGGAAGGATCCTCATGGCTGCTCCACTAAATTTTGAAGAAGGTCAGTCAACATATAGACCACCCAGGTTCAATGGGCAATACTATGGGTTATGGAAGACAAGAATGCATGACTTTTTCATAGCAGAAGATTCTGAGTTGTGGGATATTATATGTGATGTCCTTATGTCCCAATAAAGAAGGTCGGAGACCCTCCAATGATGACGCCAAAAACCAGGAAAGAATACAATGATGCAGAAGTTGTGGAGAAAAACTTTTGTGACAAGAAAATTTTGGTGTGTGGCATAGGACCTGATGAATACAACATGATCTCAGCTTGTCAATCCGCCAAGAAAATATGGGAAGCTTTACAAACATCCCAGGAGGGAACCACTCAAGTAAAGCAATCTAAGATTGATATGCTCCTTACTGAGTATGAGCTCTTCAGGATGAAAGACGATGAATTTATTCAAGACATGCATACAAGATTCACTTCCATCATAATGAGCTACACTCGCTTGGTGAAATCATTCCTAGGAACAAGCTCATGATAAAATTCTCAGTGTCATGCCAAGTTCACGGGTGAGTAAAGTGAATGCCATTACTAAAGCAAAGGATCTTCAGGCCCTAACTTTAGATGAACTAGTTAGAAATCTTAAAACTTATGAAATGAAGAAGAAGAAGGATAGTGAAAGAAGAGAACCAAAGAAGGAAAAGAACCCGGTACTCATAGTTGAAAGCAATGACTCAAGTGAGGAGGACTGTGACATGGCTTACCTAACCAAAAGGTTTTAGAAAATGGTCAGAAGGAATGGATGGATACCAAAGAGAGGGAGTTCCAGCAGACCAAAGAATTATGACCTTTGTCATAAATGTGGAAAGCCAGGGCATTCTATCAAATATTTCCCTCTCCTGAAGCAAAAACACTTCAAGCACAACCCTGATAAAGTAGCCAAGAGGAACCCGGTTCCTAAAAAAATGCTTCAAAAGAAAAACTGCCACTGACAACGTTGTGAAGCAAGCTCTTGCAGCATGGAGAGATTCCTCTAGCGAGTCTGAAGAAGAAATTGATGCAGGTGATAGTTCTATGATGGCAGTTGAAAATAAAGCAAATGAATATGATTCAGTATTTGCTTTGTCGGCTCAATTAGGCAATGATGAAGATGATGATATTGATAAGGTAAACTTCAGGGATGTTCAGAGAAATCAAAAATCCTACTCTCCTAAGAACTCATGTCATTAGCAAATATATTAATTGATGTCTATCCGTAGTCTTGTAGATGATAAGGATGCCTGGACCATAGAATTAGGAGATGCTGAGCAAAGTAGAGATGACTTGGTACTCTGTATGGTTGATTTGAAGGAAAGTATAAATAAACTGGAAAATGAAAAGAAGGTTGATCACGCCCAATGAAAAGAAGGTTAATCACGCCCTACTAATCCGGCTTACAAGTCCGAAGTCGAATCCCACAAAGAACTAAGGCTTAGCTACAGTTGTTCACTATCACCAAGAATACAAGATTGAACAATCCCTAACTTATAGATATTATGATTCTTGTGTTTAACTAATTGTTAACAAATTAAAATAATAAATTAACACTAAAGATACTACAAGTAGGAGAAAAGATTAAGGAGGTCTAGAGTTATAATTTTCACAATCATCGGAATCCTTCCCGGTATGTCTTATATAATTTTGCTTAAGTATTCTCGACCGATCATGAGCGCTTTTCATGTTGTAATTCTCTCCCAAGTAATTACGACAATTTACTAGACATAATCTATCGAGTTACGCTAGCTGGCTTTAATTACAGCTCATTTAGATCGCACCCAAGGTTTCGTTATCCCTAATCCCACCTTTAAACCCTTGGTTATTCATTCCTCACATACGTCGGAAGTGATATTGTTCAACAACTATCTAAATGTGCACTCTCTCCCGAGCAATACATACTAAATAGGTACAACAAATTGAGAGCTCTTCAACCAACCACAATATAAACGTAGTTGAACAAATAGAGAAAAGCTACGGTTCAATTATATAAAAACATAGCAAGAATTCATTCTACAAAGGTTCCATAAAAACCCTAGATAACAAATTAGCTATTCATAATAGTATGTAAAACTATGATACTAAAATTCATGACTAACAATGAAAATAGGAAGAGGAAGGAAAAACTCGGTGAAAAATTCCCCACCTTTCTCTATTGTGTCTCTGCCTCCTTAGGTCCAATATGTGTCAAAAGTATGTCCAACCTCTCAAAATAACATTTTTACATGTATTTATACCAAGTAGGGTCAGGCCCAGACAAAAATAACTTTTCCCGCACAAAATAAGACTATGGCTCTATAATATTTGCACTACCGCACCGCATGGGGTGACGCGCCATGCGGGGCGGCGTGGAAAAGCTCAGATTGCTGATTTTTTGACATTTTGCGAGAAATTTCCACAGGCGCGGCGCTCTGTGCGCCGCACCACTTGCCCCGGTATTGGGAATTTGTAAAAACGAAAAACATGAAACTGTAGACAAGAGGGGTTGCTCTGATGGTAAGCAACCCCCACTTCCAACCAAGAGGTTATGAGTTCGAGTCTCCCCAAGAGCAAGGTGGGAAGTTCTTGGAGGGAAGAATGTTGGGGGTCTATTTGGAAACAGCCTCTCTACCCATGGGTAGGGGTAAGGTCTGCGTACACACTACCCTCCCCAGACCCCACTAAGTGGGACTATACTGGGTTGTTGTTGTTATTGAAAAACATGAAAAATGTAAACCTTTCAAATAGATTTCCAACGATATATGGTGGAGCCCAAACGGAGTTCTGAGCGAAACGTTATGTGTATTTTACTAGACAATGTACATTATGCCCTCTCGATTCTTCGTTCGGTCTAACTATCATCCGTTGATCCCCAAACGTGATCTCGACTTGATTCTTGAGATTTTACTTAGATTTCAAAGCTCCAAATCACTTGAATTCATCCTATATTATCTACATAGCTTGGAATCACTCCTACAATGCATAAATACATAATTAGTGCAAAACACTAGCGATTAAAGCTCAAACTCAATTAAAATGCAGTAAATTTGAGTATAATAAGCAACTAAAATATGTTATTATAGCCTATCATTAAAGGTTCTAACTAAGAAAACCACTAGTATAGAATACGAAAGAGATGATCTGATGGTAGTAGTAGTTGACTTAAAGGAAACCATTGAGAATTGCCTTAGTGGAAAAGTAACTGTTATTGAGGAGAAGAGAGATGACCACTTAGTAGTGATTGTAGACTTGAAGAAAACAATAGAGGGACTCAGAGCTGAATGTAGGCCAGGAAATTTTGAAAAAGGAAAAAAAGTAGCTAGCGAGGCACACATTAAGCTTGAAAATGAGTTAAATACTATGAGAACTAGTTTGTGTGCTGAACTTGAGAAAAAAAAACAGCTCCAAGCATAATTGGAAAGAGTAAAAAATTATCTTGAGAAGTCCCTTAAGTGGACCTGGTCCTCGGATGCTATTACTGCCATGTACGTTAATAATGGTGGAAACAGGCAGGGAATAGGGTTTCAAAGAGAGAGAAATCCTTATAATCCTTATAGCAAGTACATAATTTTACATGATGACTGGCTGTGTACCTACTGTGGGAATAATGGACATATCAAAGAAAATTTCCAAGCTAGGGTTCAGTCTCTTCAGAAGAACAAAGTTTTTGTTGAAAGGGTAACTACTAAAGAGGACCAAGTACCACCCATAAAAAGCGCATGTTACCTGCATAGAGTAGAAGAGCACTTATTCATCCTCTTGTTTATTAAAAGGGACCCAAACTTGCTTGGGTTCCTAAATCTAGCCCGTGATTTCCTTGTGCATGGATAATGAAAGGAAGCAGTCAACAATGGTTCATGGATAGTGGATGCTCAAGGCACATGATTGGAAATACCATGGACTTTCTTTCACTAAAAGCCCTTCAAGGAGGGAGTGTATCCTTTGGAAATAGGAAGAAAGGGTATATTCTTGGTGTTGGAAAAATTGAAAAGTCACTTACTCACTCAATTGAGAATGTGTACTATATCAATGGCCTTAAGTACAGTCTCTTGAGTGTCTCCTAGATATGTGATAAAGGAAACAAGGTGGAATTCTTGTCCAAGATATGCACGGTTACAAATCTAGTAACTTGTGAAGTGGTACTTGTAGCCAAAAGATACAAGAATATCTACGTTGCTGATTTTGAGTCCTTACAAAGTGGTAATTGTGCTTGAAAGCAATTGATGATGATGCTGATCTGTGAATAAAAGACTGGGGCATGCAAGGTTCTCTCTACTGAATAAGCTAGTTAAAAGGGCCTGGTTCTTGGTCTGCCCATGTCACAGTTCTAATAACACATAGTCTGCGATGCTTGCGCTAAAGGGAAGTATGTGAAATCCTCATTCAACCCAAAGAAGGATGTCAGCACCTCAAAACCACTTGATCTCCTTCATATGGATCTATGTGGCCCTATGATAGTGAAGAGCATAGAAGGAAAAAGATATATCTTAGTGATAGTGGATGACTACTCCAGATTCACTTGGACTATATTCCTTAGAACAAAAGATGAAACCTTTGAAGTTTCGTAGCCTTTGTAAAGAAAATCCAAGTGAATATGGAATCAAGAGTAGCGTACATTAGATCAGATCATGGAATAAAGTTTGATGAATGTTGTAACGAGAATAACATTACTCATAATTTCTCAGCCGCAAGAACTCCACTGCAAAATGGAGTTGTGGAAAGGAAGACCAGTGTCATGCCAAAAACTTGGGGGGCAAGACCGCACCCGATACCTTACTCAACCGAGCACTTACTTGCAAATAAGGGATTCTGAACATATGATGTCATGCTTTTGTCCACTGGCCACACTGTAAGACGACATCAAATGCTGACTAAATATTACAATAAAACTTGTCCGACTTCACAGAAGCAGATTCATTCAAATAATTCAAGGAACATGTATCTTAAGGCTAAGATATTCTTTCAATTGGCATGATCTCGTCATTACATTCATATCCTGGAATTTACGTATATTTTGCTAGTTTCTCAAACTGCGTATATTTTCCTAGTATTGTAAGTTATAATATTATCCTTATCGGGGCTTCATATTCAGTTGAGTATTTCCTTCTTCTAGTCAAGAGATTAGAGAGTATATACATACAATATTAAAAGTATTTTCATTACCATCGAACTATAATTGATGGGCAAGCCCCTATTGGGCAACCTATGATAAGATGGCAAGTTATATGATGATCCCACTGTGGTGAGCACATATGAGCGAGCCAAGTTGGTTGAGATACAGAGTCTAATATGGCTGAGCGCTTATGAGCGAGCCTACTACAGCAGAGCAGTTCTGTCTTAGGGAGTCTACAAGCCGTGTCTAATAGAGTCTTATTTATGAGTGTGTCGTGCACCACACATATAAGCAGGAGGTTGTAGGTCATTTAGGATTGTCACCTTTTGCCATGCCCCGAACTTGGGGGGCATGACAAACAAAACCTTTGAGGAAATGACAAGAACAATACTGATAGATAGTGGGATTACTAAGAACTTCTGGGCTGAAGCCATCAACAGTGCCTGCTACTTGGTGAACAGGTGCATGATCAGGTCTCTCTTGAACAAAACTTCCTATGAGTTGCTGAATGGAAGGAAGCCGAAGATGATTCACTTAAGAATATTTGGGTGTAAATGTTATGTTCTCAACAATGGAAAGGATCATTTTGGAAATTTTGATGCCAAAAGTGATGAAGGAATCTTTTTGGGTACTCTTCTCAAACTAAAGCTGACAATATATACAACAAACGGACTCAGTGTGTTGAGGAAAATGTGCATGTAATCTATAACGTGTCCCATCTCTCCTGTGAGAAAAGCAACAAGGATGATTAAGATGGAGAGTCTTTGCTGGTTTCAGGTGAAGTAATTGATATGACAAAAGGAAAGAAAGACATTATGAGTCAAGTAAAGGAGCAAACTGAAGACATTGCTATCTCTTCCTCATTAGCCGTTGAGGAACCAGGTACAACAATTACAACCACTGAAACTGAAGAAAGATTGGTTGATGCAGTTCAAAGTATTCCACAGGTAGCTGAGAGAAGAATGGAAGGGAACCAGTCAGACTTACCTAGCTCCTCTACAAATGAGGCTCAAGTGCTCAACTGGAACACAAAAGCTCCCATCCTCTTTACAACATAATTACCCCTCTAGATTCAGGAGTACAAACCCTCCTCTACAAATGAGGCTCAAGTGCTCAACTGGAACACAAAAGCTCCCATCCTCTTTACAACATAATTACCCCTCTAGATTCAGGAGTACAAACCATATCGAAATCAATAAATTCACTTGCTTTCTCAGAGTTTGTTTTCCAAATAGAACCCAAAACATAAAGGAAGCCTTAAAAGATGCAGACTGGATCACAGCCATGCAAGATGAGTTGCATCAGTTCGAAAGGAACAATGTTTGGCACATGGTATCTAGATCCTTAGATTGAACCATAGGAACCAGGTGGGTATACAGGAATAAGCTTGATGAATATGGAAACACTACAAGGAACATGGCAAGACTAGTGGTTCAAGGCTACAATAAGAAGGAAGGAATTGATTATGATGAGACTTTTGCTCCGGTTGCTCACATGGAAGCTATCAAAATCCTCATTGGCTTTGCATTACATATGGAATTCATTATATTTCAAATGGGTGTCAAAAGTGCATTTCTGAATGGATTCCTTAAGGAAGAAGTTTATGTAAAGCAACCTACAGGATTTGAATGTCATAAACACCCTAAATATGTGTTTAAATTGGACAAGGCACTGTGTGGGTTGAAGTAGGCTCCTCAAGCTTGGTATGAAAGATTTTCAAAATTTCTCTTAGAAAATGGTTTTACAAGAGAAAAAATTGACAACACTCTGTTCTAGAATAAATGAGGGAGGAACCTGCTTATCGTTCAGGTATAAGTTGATGATATCCTTTTTGGGGCAACATCTGATTCACTGTGTGAAGAATTTGCAAAACTCATGGGAAGTGAGTTTGAGATGAGCATGATGAGTGAGTTAAATTTTTTCTTGGGTCTTCAGATGAAGTAGTCCACAAAAGGTACATTCATCAGTCAACAGAAATACATTAAGGAACTCCTAAAAAGGTTTGTTATGGAAGCATCAAAATTGATTGACACTCCCATTGCCACTACTACTCGACTGGACATGGACGAATCTGGCTCATCTGTAAATCAAACCAGGTATATAGGCATTATCAGATCTCTTCTCTATCTCATCACCAATAGACCAGACATTGTCTTTACCATGAGTCTATGTGCAAGGTTTCAGTCAAATCCCAAGGAATCTCATATGAAGGATGCCAAAAGAACTTTAAGATATCTTAAGAAAATACAGGACCTGGTCATATACTATCCTTTAAGTGATAATTTTATCTTATTGGGTATGCTTATACTGACTATGCAAGTTATCTTGTGGACAGGAAAAGCACATCTGAAATGGGTCAGTTTCAAGGATTGTGTCTCATCTCATGGGGCACAAGGAAGCAAAATTTAGTTGCTCTTTCAATGGCTGAAACAAAATATGTTGGTGCAGCTTCCTACTGTGCTTAGCTCCTATGGATCAAAAAGCAACTGGAAAATTTTGGTATGTACACTAATTGTGTGCCTCTTCTATGTGACAACACCAATGCAATCAACATGGACAAGAACCCATTTCAACATAAAATAACCAAGCACATTGATGTGAGACATCATTTTCTCAAAGACAACGTGGAGAAATGGCTTATCTACATGAAGTTCTGTAGTACAGAAGACCAATTCACAAACATCTTCACCAAAGCACTAAGCAGAGAATATTATAAAAGAAATAGGTTGGAGATGGAGTTAATAAAGCCTAATTGAGAACCTGATTCCTTCTGTATGTATAGAAAGTCGCATTCAGGTAATGTAGCTAAAGTGTTTTCCGACCAAGTGTAACTCACTTCAATATCGTTACAGGTAGACACACATGACGATTATATAAGAAATCGCAGCATGAGAGGTAAAATAAGATTGAGAATTTTGGAAAGACAGGTCAAGAACCTGGTTCTAGTACCACTGATTAGTAGTCTTGTGCTTTTTCATACATATCTTAGAAGGAAACAAAAATTGAGTGCCATGTCATCAACCGTTTTAGACCTTTTAGGTCACACCTTTTCATTCTAATCCCTTCACCTCCCTCTGAAATGTTTCATTTCTCCACAAAACTATCACCGTTTCAAAACCGGCTTATCTCTCCCTCATAATTGTCTTTTCTCTCATTAAAACCCTCTCATCACTTTGAACGATCATCTTTTTTCCTCAGCCCTTCTCCAGAACTTTCAAACTTCTTCTCTACCATGGCTGAAGATCAACTGATAATCCCCTCCTTAGTTGACAAAATCCTAGGGAAAACCTTCGATTCTTCATTTCTAGTGAAACACCTCTCACCATCCTCTTTTCTACCACCACTATAGATGATACTCCTAAACCTGACTCCCCTTCACCCTATTTTTCTACTATAACTCCCCCAGAACCCTTTCTCCCTTTAAGTGTTGAGAGCTTAGAAACTGTCAAACTCGTTAGCTTTTTGTCTCTTTCACCTTAGATTCTCACAACACAAAGCAAAGATGGAGAATAGAGTGAGACTCCACAGGTAGAAAAGGTCTTAGAGGTTAGTATTGATCAGTCTATAGTTGTTCATGTCTCGGAGGTTATTGCACTCATGGAATCTCAAGAGAAAGAGGTTGTAGGTAATATATTGGCAAAATCTGCTGAAGGAATAGTGTATGGGGTCATCTCTAATACCTATGTCTCAGAGGGAAGAGACTCAGTCGTTAGTGGGAGAAGGAACTATGGTGCTCCTTAAAAATCCTACACTAGAAGAAACTATTAGGACCCCTTTTTGAAGGACCTGAACCCTTTCTTGAGGAAATAGGTCAAGGTTCTTCTTCTCAAGTTAGTTTGGACCCCGTTCCTTCTCCTCACTTTTGATATTGAGCCATTGGAAATTTCAGCTACTGCTATGAGGTATAGTGATGAAGAAGATCAAGATAATATTGCTCTAGATGCATTCATTGCCAAAAGGAGGGCTGTAACCACTCCTGAGCCTTCTCTTAAGTGACCTACTACTAGGTTGCAGGCAAAGAAGGATTTTGAGTCTTCCCTGCAGAAGAGTAAAAGGAGTAGCAAGAAGAAGAAAAAGAGGTTGGTGAAAAATGGAGAGGTTATGTGTGACAAGAACATTCCTGTAGTGGAAGTGGATGGGGAAGCAGCAGAGGAACCATGTTCCTTGGTTAGAAGGACTCAGAAAAATAAGCAATCTAGTGAAAATACTTTAGAGGAAGGTGTTTCTACGCCAATTTCAAAGCCAGTGAGAAGTGGTTACAAGTTGAAACAAGTGCGGATTGATCTCATTCTCTACACTCTTGTTGCAGCTTCTAAGCCCTCTCCTTCTAGTGTCCCAAAGGCTAACCCTTTTAGTGACTAGTTTCTAGATTATCCCTTTTGTTTCTTGATAGATCTATGGCAGTTTATTTTTTTCTTTTGTGGATTGGATGAAATTTCCTTGTACTGCTCCTGAAGAAAACAATCCAAATTTGCCTTTGTTGTAATGGAAAAGGCGTATGTTTTATAAAAACTATTCTCTTTTGTTGTTTCTTGCTTATGTTACTCTGCACATATTGTGTGCATGAGTTAGCTAGGCTAGACTTCTTTATGTTGATTTCTTGCTTGTGTATTTTTATGATGCCAAAAGGGGGAAGTATTATTAAAACAAGGATTTGATTAAGGGGGAAGTATAAAGTTAGAGGGAACTTGTGAAGTTCCTGTTACTTCATCTGGTTAATTCTACTCTAAACATGTGTTATCAATTTCTAAGTTTGTCATCATCAAAAAGGGGGGAAATATTTTAGTTAGCTTTATGTTTTGATGATCTAACAAACTTATTGTCAAAGAACTAGATAAGGAACCTGACACACTTGGTACACAAATCAAATCAATGGACTCCAGCTAATGTGAGTTGCTATGACTTCAGAAGATAGAGAATCAACACAAGGACCTGATACCCTTGAGTTTCACTGACAGCAGTACGAAGTCAACTATCTCTAGTTGGAAAGTGACTGCCTGCACTATACACAGAAACAGTGCAACACAGTTCTGCAATCACTTTTCATTGACCTACCGAGTGATTATATCATTCAAGTGATGTCTTCCATGTTGTATTAACACAAAACATTATAATAAAACATCACTTGAACACTTTGAGACTTCACTCAAGCATTGAAACATCTCACAATCAAGCATTCAATTCTGAAGTGCATCAAGAATAAAGTATAACACTACTACAGACGGTTCCTACAACAAATCTCTTGTATGTCCTTAGTTGAGTTGTAACTTTGTTATTGTTCTTCATTGTAATTCCTACTTTGCTTATCTAGAAGCGTCTTTTAGGAACTCTTGATAAACCATAAACCTTTGGTGTTTGTGTCGTGACTAGAGTTAGTCATAAGTTTAAGTCTTTATAATAAGTGTATTGAAAAGTGGCTTGTAATATGCGTATTACAAGTTATAGAGGGGTTAAGAGTTTAATTCCTAGGTTACAATATGTTATAATCTAAAGTTTGCTCAGTAGTGAAGTTGAAATCATACCAGTGTAGGTCGTAGTTTTTTATCCCCTTGAATTAGGATTTTTCCACGTAAAAGTTCCTTGTTCCATTTACTTACTGTTGCATTAGTGTTATCTATTGAATCCTATATAGAACCTGGTTTGTATATAGTTTGGTGAACTTATATATTATATCAAAAGACCTTGCTTGTCAATCCTCCAAGATTGACTGCTCAAGCAAGATCTCCAGACACACCTCTCAACGAATTAGACATGGCTTATATCAATAGTCCCAATAATATGATTGATTTTTCCCAACCCTTTTCTTGGGGATTTCATGAGGCTAAGTTCATCAATGGAGAACTCAAGCTCAAACACCCAACTCCTAATCACCTCCCCACTACACACTCCTCCTCCTCCTTACTAACACCACAACATACGCCGGAGTCGTGGCTGGAACTGGCATTGCAGGGGACCAATCAAAAATTGCAATTGGCGGATAGGGTCAGTCCACATATAAATCACACTCTAGGACCCTTAATACATAGCGAGACTAGCCACACAGCTAGTCCATCAGGGAGTAGCAAACTTTGGACACCAGCTGTGGATGTCCACCCTGATTCAGGCATAATACATGGAGACAAAGCAACCATTGTCCATGGAGGAGATCAACAGCCTAATGGCCAGATGTGCTAGTCCATGACTTTATTTCCTCTAATGAACCTAGATCCTCCAACCCCATCACCCAACTTCACCCTTTGTTCAACAATAGTTCAAGTACTCTCCCTGTCCATCCTCTTGTCCACTATCCCCCCATCAACCATCTGAGCGGGGGACTCAACAATACAATGAGTTACCTCTGAGAATCTAATGTAGATCTAGGAAATCTCATAAAAAAACTGGGGATCCTTTTAACAAAAGCATTCCTCATGCAAGAACCAATGGAAATAGAGTTTAAAGATTGCTCTGTGCCCCATAAAGCTAACAAGATGCTCGATAGATATCCGAATGATTTTATCTCAAGGCTTTGAGAACACGGTAGTTTCCCTAAAACCTATGTTGGGTGTGATGAATCCAACTCATATGGCCAACGGTAAAGGAACCAAAAGGAAGGCCCATTTAACAATCCTGCGCTGATGGTCCTCCGTGAAACTAGAATGGCAGACCATAAACACCTCACTTTTGAGCTCTAAATTGATGCTCAATTCTAAACTCCCTCTATTGGCCAATCTGGTGGCATTGTGCTAATGTTAAAGGAGGACTTGCACAAGCTGGAAGAGGTGTCCACCTCACCTCAAGGGATCCATACCATGGTGTACCTCTTCCTCAAGGCGGCTATTCTCTGCTATTTATGCTAGTAACTGCTTAGCTGATAGGACTAGACTTTGGGATCTCTTAGAAGACTTAGCTTCTGTATATAGGGCGACTAGCTAGTTGGGGGTGACTTTAATGAAATTCTGAAAGCTAGAGATAAGTTAGGTGGCAATTTCTTAAACTTCAATATGCGTAATAGATTCTGGCAATGTCTCAATCAATGTAAGCCAGTGGACCTAGGATTCAAAGGCTACACTTGGACCAATAAAATATATACTAGGAGGCAAGACATGATCTTGAAAAAGACTTGATAGATGCCTTACTACTGATGTTTGGATAGAACTCTTCCCTGAAACACAGTGACCCGCCTTCCTAGGACTCATTCTGATCACTTCCCTCTGCTCCTCAACGTCTTGAGTAACCAACATTAAACATAACAGATCTATTAGGTTTGAATCCATATGGTGTGACCACCCTAATTTTTTGCCCATTGTGCAATAAAGTTTCTCCCATGAGTATAACATCCATAGTGCTACTAAGATCTTCAAAAGTAGGGCAATCATCTGGAATAAACATGTGTTTGGCAACATATTCCAAAAAAAAGGCATGTCTTTGCTAGATTAAATGGCATTCAAGTATCCAATAGTTACCCATATAAGACCTTTCTCCAAAGTCTAGAAGCTATATATAGTAAGAGTTTAATATTATCCTTAAGAATAAAGATGACTTCTAGAAGCTCAAATCTAGAATTAACTGATTGTGTAAGGTGGATGCCAATACCAGGTCTTTTCATACCTCAACCCATAACAGGAGAAGGAGGAACAAAATCCGTCATTTGAAAGATGAGGTAGGGAATCTAATCCAAGAACCCTAGCACATCAAATAAGTCATCATTAAGTACTTCTCGAATATCTTCACCGCTGAACAGATTCAATCTAGGAGGACCCCCTCCTATACTGAAGATAGACCCCATGTTCTTGATAATAGAGCCAAGCAAGCTTTGGATTCTCCTCTGAGGCTGTCTGATATTAGTTGAGCCCTAAACTCCTTTAAGCCTATGAAGGCTCCACACCGATATGGGCTTCACCCTCTCATCTACCAGAAGCATTGGCACATCCTGGTCAACCAGATAAATAACTACTACATATTAGTATTTTCATCTAGAATCATGCCCCTTGAAGTTAACTAAACCTACCTCTGCCTACTCCCCAAAAGTCCTAATACTACTATGTTGAGAAACTTCAGACCTATAGGAGCAACACCATGTACAAGCTAATTACTAATATCATTATCAATAGAACAAACATGTCCTTAACAATATCATTTTTCCACTAAAGACACCTTCCTCTCCAATATAAGAGTTGCTGATAATGCAATTGTGGTTTAGGAATACAATAATCACTTTTAGAAGATGAAATGGAAAAATGCTAACATGATCTTAAAAGTAGACCGTGAAAAAGCATTTGATAGGTTGTAATGGTCCTTCATCGGAGACTCCTTGCTTTTCTTCAATTTCCTTGATAGACTAATCAACTTGATTATGTCTTGCATCAATATCAATTCCATCTCTATCCTTGTTAATGGCGAAAAAACCAACTTCTTCAATCCAACTAGGAGAATTAGATATGGGCCCCATTTCCCCTTACCTCTTCATAATTTGCATGGACATACTCTTTAGGAATATAGATGAAGTTGTTAGGAACAACTCCTGGTTTTCTATCAGCATCAGCAGGAGTGGTTCCAATATCTCTCACTTATTTTTTGTTGATGAACTCACTTTATTTGCTAGGTCCAATAATAAGAACTTTCATACTATCTTAAGGGCACTAGGGGACTTCAATAATGCCTCTGGCCAGAAGATCAACTTCTTAAAGTCCAAGGTTTTTTCCGGTGCCAATTATAGGGAAGATTGGCTTAATGATTACAACTCAATCCTGGGCATCAAGACTGGATCATCTTTTGGCAAATACCTTGACCTTCTCATTTTCTATAAAAGACCCACAAATAGTGACTTTCAATCCATCTTAGATAATCTTAACACTAAGCTTGCTAGCTAGAAAACAAGATTCTTTAACATGGCAGGCCGTACTACTCTAGCTAAAGCTAGCCTAGCATTCCCAGCCATGTTATGTAGTACAAAAAAACTGCCCTCTAAAATAAGCAACCAGATTGATAAAATTCAAAGAATTTTATCGGGGGAACTACTACTAAAAAGATAACTGGGATGGCCTAGGGATGTAGCAAGCTCATGTGAAGAATAAAACTTGCCATACTAGCTTAGAATGGAGAATGTACAATAACACCATTTCTATCTGTGCTAGAGTGCTCATGTTTCTTTCAGTGCTTGTATTGACTGGAAAATGCTGCTCCGCTTTTTTTGTTTCTGGAGCATCTGAAAAACCAGAAACACAAAATGTTTTAAAAGAGAAAGAACCATATCTCTACCCAACAAGAAATTGCTATGGCAATTGAATAGTGTCATGTATCTCTTAGGCAGAAACCAATCCATGAAAAAGTCACTCTTAACCTCAAATGGCAACCACCAGAGGCTGAGTTCGAAAGCATAACATTGATGGAGCTGCTTTTGCTTCAACTGGACATGGGAGTATAGGGGGTATCTTTAGGAACAATAGATGGGACTGGGTTATAGGCTACATGAAATGTTTAACTAACACAACTAGTATTACAACTAAGCTTCAAGCTCTTTGCTAGGACTTAAGAATTTCTATTGATCATATTCTCTCTCCATTTGTCATTGATACATACTCCACTAAGGTAATAAACATGATAAAAATGGTAGTTTGACTTACAATCCCATAATCTAAGATTGTAGGTCAATGATGGAGCAGCTGGGGAACCCAGTCATAGGGCATAACTACAGGGAGCAGAACCAAATGATGGACTTCCTCGCGAAGGAAGGAGCAAAAAAAGGAAGCTTTAAAAACACATTATGTTTGACAGTTCCACCGATGTTTGCTAATAAGGCAACGTGGGCAGACACCTTAGGAACTATTTTTAGGAGGAAAATCATTATTTGTAATATTGATACACTTACCGGTATTGCTACTACTCAAGACAACTCTGATTCTCTTACTACTGGTGTAATTTTGCAGCACTTTTAATATATTGTTGTTGCAGTTTACCAATTTTTTTTTTTACATAGTATCTTTTATTGTTATAATTTATGTGCTTTAGTTTTTTCTTTAATTTGTTTTAGAAAAAAGATATCACATTTCTAATTTAATAAAGTTTAATTCTAGCATTCTCATTTTAACCTTAATAACACTTTCTTATAGGAATATTATGATATGTTTAAGATCATAAGATTTAAAAATATTTTTAATAGATGCACATTTAATTTAAAATTACAAGATTCAAAAAATATATTTACATTCTTAAACTTTGTATGTATTCAAACTAAAACACATAAATAAAACAAAAAAAGTACTAATTACTAACTTTTTACCGATATCATATAATTTGAATTATAAAATTAGCTTAAAGATTTAAAAAATATCAGTGCATTGATAATTGTGAAAATAATAAATAGAATCAATACATAAAATTTAATGGTACAATACGATATTATCTGATTTAACAACTTTAAATATCCTAAATGATTCTTTGTCTTAAGAATGGTTGCACATGGGAAAATATAAACAAGGGGTAGGTTAGCCAATTAAGATATAGAAAGCATCACAAGTTGCACTTTTCAAATTTTATGACATGAGTGGTAGATGAAACTACAAATGCATAATTGTTGGTAACAATAGCATCATCGAAATTAATAACAACAGGAGTGACTGTATTTCTCGGTGCACCCATAGACTGGAAAAGAAAATGGATCTCATTCATAAGAGCATATGAGAGCTTTAATACCATATAAAATTGCTAGCTATTCTCTCGAACAACTAGGAGGAAGACTTATTCAAAATAATAACTAATGCTTTTAATCAAAATCTTTAACAAGAAAAAGTGATAAGATAAGGATATTATTATCAATTTACTATGCCCTCCGTATGAAAGTGAGAATGAAACTAGAGAGCACCTAATTTCTAGTATTTATTTTAGTTTTAGTAGCATTTTCTTATATGATTAACGTGGCATGTTTGATATCACAAGATTCAAGAAAAATATCGATATGTTAGACACATTTAAATTTAAGATCATAAAATTTATATATCCTAATTACATTCTTAAACTTTGTAATTTGTGTATAAAAAACACATAAAATGAAACGGAAAAGGTACTAATTACTAACTACTTACCAATATCCTATGGTTTGAATTATAAAATTAACTTAAAGCGTTAGAAAATGTTGCTGCGGCGATAATCATGGAAATAATAAATGGAAACAATACATAAAATTGATGGAAAGTAATTTAATGAGACTTCATATCTAATTTTTAACTAAATAAGAATATCTCATATACAAAATGTTTATCTCATATGCAAAATGTATAATTGAAAGTATTATCTTTAGACATGGTCGAAAATTTAATTAAGAAACCCTTCTAGGGAAGTGCTTTCTTGGGAAGCCCTTACATGAATATTATTGGCTCAAGATAACTTCTTATTTTGGAAATTCTTTTTTGCCCTTTTGTTGAAAATCCAAATGAGGAAAGCATAAGGTTAGTACAAAAATAGACATATTTCGGAAAAGGTAATTTCAGATAAAATCAGCAGTGGAACCACTTCCCATGGCTTATCCTTTCAACACAGAAACAACGGGAAAATGCCTAATTACACATTTTTTCTATACGGAAATTCTAGTACTCCCGAAATTATTTTCTACCTTAATTTTTTGTACCTTTTATGCTGAGTTGGACCGTCCAGCTCAGCACGGGTTCCGGTCCAGCTCAACACAAAAGATACAAAATATTAAGGTAAAAAATAGTTTAGGATACTAGGATTTTCATGTAAAAAAAGTGTGTAGTTGGAACTTTGGATATATGACATGGGGTAATTAGGCATTTTCCCTAGAAACAAGTGCACAGACCTTTTGCAACTACTTTCTTGCAAAAATAACTAAAATTATAAAGGTTTGCTTTGCTATTTTTTTTCTTCTTAAAATAATAATACTACTATTCTCTAGATTCTTTTTTCTTAAAAATCCCACGAATGAAAAAGCTTCAAACCTTAACATGGTTTATTTAGGAATCTGAGAACTTTCTGTTTTGTTTTTTTTTTTTTTGGAAAATGACGTTCAAGATTGGAATTTGCCAGCTGAAAGTTACTATAGAGAATAATGCCAACATTTTTCGAGCTCGAAATCTTATCCATGCTAATACAGAACAAGGCACAGACCTTATACTGTGAGTTGTTTTGCCCTTTTAGTCTTTAAATTCTTGCTATGTATACATAAATATATTGTTGCCATAGGTCACAATATGACCCGAGATAATTAATGGGATTCATTATATTTTAAGCTAATTCGTAGTTAATAAATGGTACGACCAGTTATTAATCACGATACCTGATTATCAGCCGACTCGATCATTAAGGTCACAGCCTATCCGCCATCGTAAGGACGGAATCTCAGCATAGTCGCGGTCCTCATTGCCAGCTCATACATCTCACAACTAAAAATACTAAGAGAAGGAACCCTAGAAAGGGGGACTGCCTCTTCTTCATCACTATTATCAAAAAACAGAGAACATGATTGTAAGGCTCTGAACCTCTCCATGGAGAGCCAGACAAAATCAATACTATCAATAAAAGATCTCTACACATGTCTTTATAACGAATAACACTTGCCTCTTATGCCTTTCATTTGGTCCCTCGATTATTACGATCTACTATGATTGACCCTCAATTTATTTTTATTGTTTTATGCTTGTAAAGTATGTGATAACTTTGAGCTAAACAATTTGGCGCCGTCTGTGGGGATTTCATAGTAGAATCGCATTGTTCTTCCTCGGACAAAAAGGGAAGAAAAGCCAAAGAACAACGCATCTAGAACAAGTTAAAGTGGCATATCGGACAATGGAATCTCAAAGGTCTCAAATCGAGACCCGGCTCTTCTGCCACTCCTCTCTCGGATAGGGTAAGCAAGAAGAAGAAGAAAAAGAAGAAGAAGAAGCCCCCCCATCCTGAGGGAGCATCTCTATAAGGCATCTCCTGCATCCCCGATAGGGGATCCGGTCGGAAATCGACATGAAGGTACCTCAAACTGAGAGTCACCTCGGGCTTGTTACATACCTAGGTTAGAAAGACATCTCGTGAGCCGCTTAAGATCTCAACTCAAAACCGAGCTTCAGCCCTCAAACACCGACATAACGAAGTCCAGGCTATGTGCCTTCTCCACAAAATTATCAAGGTTCAACTACGGTTGAACTGGGACTTAGTCCATGTGCCTTCGCCACAAAAATTATCAAGGTTCAACTACGACTGAACTGGGATTTAGGCCATGTGCCTTCGCCACAAAAATTATAAAGGTTCAACTACGTTTGAACTGGGACTCAAGCCATGTCCCTTCGCCACAAAATTATCAAGATTCAGGACATGTACCTTCGCTACAAAAATTATCAAGGTTCAACTACGGTTGAACTGGGACTCAGGCCATGTTCCTTCGCCACAGAAATTATCAAGGTTCAACTACGGTTGAACTTGGACTCAGGCTATGCCTTCACCACAAAAACTATCAAGGTTCAACTACGGTTGAACTGGGACTCAGGCCATGTTCCTTCGCCACAAAAATTATCAAGGTTTGACTACGGTTGAACTGGGACTCAGGCCACGTGCCTTCGCCACAAATATTATCAAGGCTCAACTACGGTTGAACAGGGACTCATGCTACGTGCCTTCGCCACAAAAATTATCAAGGTTCAACTACAGTTGAACTGGGACTTAGGCCGTGTGCCTTCGCCACAAAAATTATCAAGGTTCAACTACGGTTGAACTGGGACTTAGGCCGTGTGCCTTCGCCACAAAAATTATCAAGGTTCAACTATGGTTGAACTGGGACTCAGGCCACGTGCCTTCGCCACAAAAATTATCAGGTTCAACCATGGGTGAAGTGGGACCCAGGCTATGTGCCTTCGCCACAAAAATTATCAAGGTTCAACTACGGTTGAACTGGGACTTAGGCCGTGTGCCTTCGCCACAAAAATTATCAAGGTTCAACTATGGTTGAACTGGGACTCAGGCCATGTGCCTTCGCCACAAAAATTATCAAGGTTCAACCATGGTTGAAGTGGGACTCAGGCTATGTGCCTTCGCCATAGAAATTTATCAAGGATCAACTACGGTCGAACCGGGGCTCTGAACACACGCCTTCGCCATCGAAAACAACAAGTTCAACCAAGACTCAAGCCACGCTTCTACGTCAACAAATCCAACGAGCTAGACCTCGCTCAAGCTAGGCTAGACTCCTTCGTCGTCGACCTAACAATTCAGGCCAAACACCTTTCTCATCAAACTCGACAAAGCCCAGCCCACGGCAAATACGGCCGCATGTCCAGCACCCTCGCCATTCAAGTAAGTACTCCCAACTTGAACAACAATTGGGGACCACAGAGAGTTTGACCCCGATAAAATTACAAGGCCGCATTTTCTACCATCACGACCGGTAGTTCGATCGCGCCCGAACTGGGACTAAGGCTAAGTCCGCTATCACCAAATAACGGCTACAACTCGCCCGCACCGAGTCAATTAGCAAGACTGTTGGCAACCAAAAGTCAACACGCCTAACAGAGTCATACTCCTTAAGGCAAATCACCACTCGAACACATGCAATAGTAAAATCTAAAGAAGGGAAAACACTAAATAAGCACAAGACCGGCAATGAAATACATACATATATATATATACATATATATATATATATACATATATATATATATATATATTTATAAAGTTATGTGTATATATATATATATATAAAGTTATTTGCGGGCAACACCCGCTTACACCCGGGCCAAGGCTGACCAGTACGAAGAAAGGAAAAAAGAAAAATGTAAAAATCCAAACGCCAAACGGCAAACAAAATAAAAAGTACATCAAAATTGTTCACTCGGCGTCACCCACGCCACCATCAGCACTATCAGCAGCATCATTTGATGGGTCGAAACCACAGTCAATACGGGCTTCATGAGCCCTCTGACGGGCTGCCTCGAAAGTAGCTTCAAGCATGATGGCGGCCTCCCACAGGTTCTTATAAACATCCCGTTGGGCCTCGGCAAACATCCACAGCTCACGAGCCTGGTTGGAAGAACCGGACTGGTCCCTTTGGCGCTAATTCCCTCCCTCCAAGGCCGCGATTCGATCCTCCATGGCTTCTGCGTCCCGCTCATAAACATCGATGCAGTCCTGTAGCCTCACCTCTCTAAAGGCCGCAACACATCTCTCTGACTCCAGCCCCTTCTCGTGAACGCAGATCGCCGCATCCATCGACAAGGTGCCCCTCGCTTGTAGCCCCAAAGCGGCGGCCTCATTCTCCGAAGCAACCACCTTTCCATTCAAGGCTGCAGAGGATTCCGCCGCCATGGCCTGATTCTGGCGCTCCCTCTCAGCTGCAGCCATCCTTTCGGCCTCGATCTCCTTGTTCTTTTGACGAAGCTGCTCCTCGAGGGAAGCACCTGCTGTATGTGAAACTCTAACCTCGCCAACTCCTCCACCAAGTCCCGGCTACAAGGATCGTTCCTCAGGCGCTCACGCATATCGCGACATCAATCCCGGTAGCGGTGATACTTCTCCAACATCCGCAAAAATATTCCTCTAAGGACGTCGACTCTACGGAGACCCTCCACCTCCAACAGATAAAACTGCAAAGAAAACATAACGATTGAAGTAAAAACAAACTAGGGCTAAAAGAAAGTATAAGAAGGTCATCATACGTACCCTCAAGCCCATCGCGGCCACCTCGTTCATCAATATGACATGTGTAACTCCCCTTAGAGACCTATTTTCCATCTCCCAGTACAACACCTCGAACAACGGCACCAAGCGGTCCCCTTGAAGCAGCAAGTTCTACTATGTAGGAATCTCGACGTAGCAAAATTTCCCCTCCGCGCACACCGTCGAGGGGGTGATGCCTTCATGGAATGAACGGACGTCCTCTAGGTCCAAGTCAGACGCGGACCCATCTTTACCTCCTGCAGCGCCCCTCCGCCTTCTGCTGCAGCCTTCAAAAGATCGCTAGATTCTCCAATTGCCACTGAGGAACTACCTCCTACCTCAGCGGAGGGAATAATCAATTGAGTCGCCGAAGCAATAGTATCATCATGGCCTGAGCCTACCGGGGCAAACCCACTATTTATCCGCCCTCAAGTGCGGGCGTCGCAGCCTGACAGTCCTTTGCATCCGATGGGGAGAATCCAAATTGATCACCAATAGAGGGTCCGTCGTCAAGGCAACCATCCACTTGACTAGCGACTTTTCCTCTTCCTCCTCATCATGTGAGGGCGACTCCACCCTCGAAGGACCTTCGGTCCGAAGTACAGAGCGTGTTGGGGAAGGTGCTACTGAAGATTCAACCGATGACGCCCTCGACACTACGTGTGGTATTGGCGCTGCAAAATGAGCAGTTGCACCCAGCCGACGGAAGGCTAGCTGTGGAGGCGTGCCCTCCCTGATAACAAAATAAACACAAGACCAGTAAATGTAGTTGGAAACTAGAATGAAACAGAAGGATAAGACGAATCCTCACCAGTAGCAGGCCTACGATCATTCCTTTCCCAGAAAAACGTCCACGTGCGTATTCCCGCTGTATGCAAAAGTGCGGCCTCAACCCATTCATGTATCCCAGGCAGCGGAGCCTACGACGACCTGTCAACTATAAAATCAACACAAGTTAATGCTTATGGGCACGAGACATAGAGAAAAATGAAAAAGAGAACTCGAAGATTAGAGAAAACTCACGTACATGGTTCCAAGACTGGGAACCCAAGCAAGGATGCCACCAAGTTATTGGTTCTGATGTAGAAGAAGTGCTCGAAAGGGCAAGGGTAAACCACGCCGTCCAGTTTGGAGGCCAGGCCCCTTGACCCATGAGGGCTCATCCGAATCATCGTGTTGCGGGTCCTCTGGGGGGCGTACAGGCTAAGTACGTGTTGCAGGGACCTCCCTTCCGGCCAGCTCCGCATACTTGATGAACATAACAAGAAGATTATAGAGAGAATGGGTAAGCTGGCCAGAACATACGCCATAGTAGCAGCAAAAATCTACTACTAACATTGGAAGCGGGAGCTTAAATCCAAACTTGAAGGATAAGCGTAGAAGACGTAATATCCCCTGCGGTCGGTATGGAGCCTCTCCTCGCTTCTATCCAGAACAATGTCGGCATAGCTGTAAATACCCCACTATCCCGAAGTTGGGACATCCCAACTTCCCTCATTAGAGGGTCTTCCTCCACCAGATCTTCTCCACAATTGGCGGTGAAGCCAGTTGTCGGGGCCCCGGCCAGAGTTAGAATCTCGTCAACCGACAGAATACCTTTGATGTCCATCGGTTTAGCACCTCTTACCACCGGAAATGGCCCTTCAACCATCGGAGGGTTAACCGGAATATTTGTCATAGGAATATTTTTGGAAGAACTACTTTCCATTGCTGATCAGAAAACGACAAAAGAGCAGGACTCGACGAAAAAAAATGGGGATTGTAACAACAAAGAACAACCAAGAAAATGAACTAGCAAGAGTGAGAGATATTTTAGAGATCTTACTCAGACAAATGACGAAAAGGTGAAAAATAAATACCTCAACCCCCTATTTATAGGCAACAAAGGTAGCTTTTACGAATTCAAAAAGCCATCATTAACTACATGACCAACCGCAAAATAGTTCGGTTCCACAGAAACATACGTCATTATGACAGACTCAACGAAGCGGCTTTTGAGTCGCCAATCGACGTTTCCTTCCAAACGATTGGAACGACCTATGAATATTGAGGGAATGGCCTCTTCGCCTCCAAAACTTCGGTCGTCACTGCTCACATACCAAGTGTGCCTGTGCTCCTTTCTTCCACGCAACATACAATTCATCCACCAAGGACGACAACTAAACCCTCAAAACAAACAAAATTTCAAATGCCATAGAGCTCGACCCCGCCCGAAAGAAGTTGAAAGGCTAAGTGCCTTCGCCAAGGGGGAGAATTCAATCTCACCCGAACTATGGCGCAGTGACGCCAAGGTAATATTACTACCCCATAAGGCCAGAGGTCACCATCAAAAAAGGACCATGACCTTGGCCGAAACATAATTCAACCTATGTATGAAAGGCTATGGCCATCTCCAGTATGTAAACGGCTAAGGTCGTCCACAATATTAAGGCAATGACCATCTCCAGTAGGTAAACGGATAAGGCCGTCCATAATATTAAGACTATGTCCATCTCCAGTATGTAAACGGCTAAGGCCATCCATAATATTAAGGCTATGGCCATCTCCAGCATGTAAACGTCTAAGGCCGTCCACAATATTAACGCTATGGCCATCTCTAGCATACGAATGATCGCAGATGTCCCCAATGCATAAGCAGCCAAGGACATCGACACGAAATGGCTAAGGCAATCAATTTCAATGGCATAATCTCCCACATAAAAACGGCTACGGCCATTACTGACCTCGACCGAAACTGCATTCGGAGAAGTTCGCTCATCGAACTCGGTCAAAGCACGACCTCAATAAGTGGAGGGACTAACTGTATGGGTCAGAATATGACCCCGAGATAATTAGTGAGATAATTATATCTTAAGCTAATTCATAGTTAATAAATGCTATGATCACTTATTAATCACGATACTCGATTATCGATCATTAAGGCTACGGCCTATCCGCCATCGTAAGGACGGAATCTCAGCATAGTCACGACCTCATTGCCAGCTCATATATCTAACAACTATATATACTAAGAGAAGGAACCCTAGAAGGGGGTACTGCCTCTTCTTCATCACTATTCTCAAGAAAAGAGAGAACTTGATTGTAAGGCTCTGAACCTCTCCATGGAGAGGCAGACCAAATCAATACTATCAATAAAAGATCTCTACACATGTCTTTCTAACGAATAACACTTGCCTCTTATGCCTTTCATTTGGTCCCTCGGTTATTATGATCTGCTATGATTGGCCCTCAATATATTTTTATTATTTTATGCTTGCAGAGTATGTGATAACTTTGAACTAGACAGTTGTCATGATTGTACATTCTTGCTCTCTCTCTCTATTTCAATTTTTTTTCTTTGAACGATTATTATTTTTGGAGTAATTAAAGTTATGGCAGCCAGTAGACTGTCTATATGAGATCCTTGAAATACGGCCCTTCGCTAGACCCCACGATGTTTAGTGCGGAGCTGCTCTTTTTCTTTTTCTTTTTTTATACATATGTATGTCATTTTTACTAACCTGCATACACTAGTTTCTTCTTAAATATTTTTCACCATTTATCCACTGCCTCAAAATAGGGAGTTATCATTTTTGTCCGTGTCCACTGATAATATATGTCTTCTATAGAGCTTTGATCAGAAATATTAGCGCTTGCTTATTATTTTCAGAATGATAAGTCACATTTTTCCTTATTTGTCATTTCTGCTAAGGTGAAAGTTGGAGAACACTATCAACTTGGATATGTTACGAAAGTGGATTAATTAAAATAATTTGGATAACTGGGAAGATAAGTTGAGCTAAGGCTGTTATGTAGACTTTCTGGTGAATTGTCATTTTGAATTAGCAAAAAATATAATTATCACTAATTGGCCGAAGTGAAAAGCAAAAATATTCTGATAAAGACTTTCCTCAGTAATATCATCATGTGAATCCACTTTCGTCTTTCTATGAAACCAATCTTCTCATTTACGATAAACATCTGTTGGAGCCCTTCTAAATGAATATATTTCTATGGAAAACTAGTACGTCTTATAGAAGTCTTTGCTAAGGATTTTCATATTACCCAATAAATAAAGCTCATTAGGTCAAAACTAGGGGAATGCTTACTAATAGCGAAAGGTTAACATCTCTCCACCCTTATTAGTAGTAGCGAACATCAGGTAACTTCATGCTGTAAAACGACAGATTGGTAATGAAAGGCAATGTACTAAGAAAGCGCAACTCTATTAGACCTTTATCTGGAAAAAGCTGGAAGAAAGACGAGAAATAAAGGTTGCCTACTACTAATAAGAGCGGGTAAGAAAGAGACTTGGCAGGCTCGACCATCGGAGATCCGTTCATTACGAATGTTTTTTCTCGATGTGGACCAAGCTCCGACTTCCTTTTTAGCTTTGGCTCGGAAGATATTTGAGGTTCCCTTCATGCATTATGTTAGATATCAACGGAAATTAATTCTGGCTTCAAAAGGGACGTTTTTAATTCATTGCAATGTTCTTCGCTAATTAATCTTGTAAAGAATATAAAAAAAGGCCAGCCTGGTGCACTAAGCTCCTACTATTCGCGGGGTCCGGGGCCTAGGCGGATGTATAGCCCAAATTATGGGGCACGTGAACCCATGGTCTTTCCGTCAAATTAGGTATTTTATGTACATATTTTTTTAGAATTATATAATATTATGTGTTGCCACCATGCTCCAAAAAGACAGAATGGTGCATTTAGTTGAATATTAGGTTATTCACCTAGAGAAATCTTGATCAATTCCCACTTATTACTCTCTTTTTTTCACTTTTTTAGTGTCACCCATGTTCACGAAATCCTAGATCCGCCTCTGGCCCGGGGAAGGGCCGGACCACAAAGGTTTATTATATGCAGCCTTACCCTGCATTTATGCAAGAGACATTTCCATGGCTTGAACTCGTGACCTCCTGGTATGCCAAGGCTCCCCTTCTAATCATGTAAAGAATGTTTCTTAGTAAAAAGTACTTAAAAGATATGATCAAGATTCAAGAATGAAAGACTATCGCGTTAAATGTAGCTTATTAGCTACGTTAGATATGATGATTCAACGAATTCTCAACCAAATTTTTGTAGGAAATGTGGAACTGCCCATATTCAGCTGATCTGTTTGCCGAGTTTTGCGGAGAACTTGAATGATATAAACAGCTCGCCTTCGTCTATAATGTTATCTGAAGTGGCTTACTCTCTAGGAGTCACCATTATAGGTGGATCAATTTCAGAAAGGGATGCGAGTAGCGGTAGATTGTACAATACTTGCTGTGTGTTTGGATCCAATGGAGAATTAAAGGCTAAGCACAAGAAAGTAAGTTCTTTTGGTTAATTGGAATCAGGAAGCTTCATAATGGAAGAAGAAATGGAAATGTTATTTTTGCTGTGTGTTTGTGTAGATACATTTGTTTGATATAGGGAAGCCATTACCAGTAAGGAATCAGATAGTTTTTCAGCAGGAGAGGAGCCTACCATCGTTGAAACAGGTAAGCAACAATTTCTGGCGTAATCTGTTGAGGTAGAGCTAGGATTTCAACTTTGTGGATTCTAAATTTTGAAACGACAACTTCAAGTGCTACTTACTAGATTCTAAATTCAGTGTTTATATAAATTTAATAAATTTTTTAATGCAAATACACTACAACAACAACAACAACTACCCGGTATAGTCCCACACAGTGGGGTCCGGGGAGGGTAATATGTTGACGGGCCTTAGCCCTACCCGAAAGGGCGGAGGTGCTGTTTCCAATCGACCATCGGCTCAATGAAGAAAAGGAAAAGCAAAACCAAAAACAAAAGAGCATTAGTAACTCCAGCAAAAATAGCGTAAATAATTATCTAAACATAAGAACCATAAATAAAATAGTATGCAATAATATCAGACAGTAACTACCATAAATAACTACCATAAGGGAGACACAATCCAATAGACAAATCATCTATGGATAGCCTTGCCAAGCCTCACCCAACCCCGGGTGAGGAGTACGAAAAACTCTAGGAGCCCCTATCCTACAACCCTGATACTAGACCTCCAGACTTTTCTATCAAGGGTCATGTCCTCGGAAACCCGCATTCTATCCATGTCATGCCTAATAACCTCTCCCCAATACCTCTTAGGTCTCCCTCTGCCTCGTCGTATACCAACCATCGCCAGCCGCTCACAACTCCTCACCGGGGCATCAGGACTTATCCTCTGCACATGTCTGAACCACCTCAGCATCGCATTCTCTCGAATAACTTCATTCTTAATCTTATCTAACCTGGTGAGCCCGTACATCCACCTGAGCATCCTTGTCTCCGCAACCTTCATTCTCTAAACATGAGAGTTCTTCACTGTCCAGCACTCCACCCCATACAACATGGCAGGTCTAACCACAGCTCTATAAAATTTCCCCTTGAGTTTCTGTGGAACTTTCTTGTCACACAGGACTCCTGATGCAAGCCTCCACTTTGACCACCCCGCTCCTATACGATAAGTGACGTCTCTGTAAATCTCTCCGTCCCCCCGAATCACCGACCCAGGATATCTGACACTATCCCTCTTGGAGATGACCTTAGATCCAATCATCACGTCCCTGCCTACTTCGCTCGGCTCGGCGCTAAACTTGCACTCCAGGTATTCTGTCTTAGATCTGCTTATTTTGAAACTCTTAGACTCGAGAGTCTGTCTCCATACCTCTAACCTCTCATTAACACCGACCCTCGTCTCGTCTATCAAGACTATGTCATCAGCAAATAGCATACGCCAAGGCACATCCCCTTGAATATGTCGGGTTAGAGCATCCGTCACCAAGGCAAACAAGAGAGGGCTAAGCGTAGATCCTTGATGGAGCCCCATAACCACTGGGAAATGGTCTGAGTCGCCACCCACCATCCTAACCCTATACTTATCTCCATCGTACATGTCCTTGATTACTCTGATGTAGGCTTCCAGCACGCTCTTCGCCTCCAAGCACCTCCATAGAACCTCCCTTGGGACCTTGTCATACGCCTTCTCCAAGTCAATAAGCACCATGTGCAGGTCCTTCTTCTTATCCCTGAACCGCTCCACCAGCCTCCTAACAAGGTGGATAGCTTCTGTAGTGGTGCGACCTGGCATGAAACCGAACTGGTTCACAGATATAGATGTCATCTCCCTCACCCTTGCCTCTATCACCCGATCCCAGACCTTTATAGTGTGACTTATTAATTTGATACCCCTATTGTTGCTGCAGCACTGGATGTCCCCTTTGTTCTTGTACAAGGGCACCATTGTACTCCACCTTCACTCCTCCGGCATCCTTTTGGTCTTGAAGATCGCATTGAACAACCTAGAGAGCCACTCCACTCCTGACCTACCCATGCATTTCCAGAACTCCACCGGGATCTCGTCAGGCGCGGTCGCTCAACCTTTACTAATCCTACGCAATGCCCTCATGACCTTCTGCGTCCTAATGCGCCTGCAGTACCCAAGGTCTCGATGTTGCTCTAAATGCCCCAACTCCCCTAGATCTATGTTACGATCCCCCTCTTCGTTAAGTAAGTCTCGAAAGTACGCCTGCCACCTCTGCTTTACTTGAGACTCCCCTATCAGAACTCTACCATCCTCGCCCTTGATGCACCTAACTTGGTCAAGATCACGCGCCTTCCTTTCCCTTGCTTTAGCTAACCGGAATAACTTCTTGTCCCCACCTTTCTCCCCTAATTCATCGTACATGCGACCAAACGATGCATTTTTAGCTTCCGTAACCGTCAGCTTTGCTTTTTTCCTCGCCACCTTGTAGATCTCCCTGTTCGCTCTCCATTCTTCCTCGCTTGTGCTCCCTACCAACTTAGCAAACGCCGCCTTCTTCACCTCTACTTTTCCTTGGACTACATCGTTCACCACTAGTCACCCTGATGTCCGCCTGAATAGCCCTTGGCTACCCCAAGCACATCCCGTGCTACCTCCCTAACCAAGTTCGCCATCTCTGACCATATAGCGCCCACTTCCCCAGAACTTCTCCAAGCTCCGCCCTCAGCTAACCTCCTCTCAAACTCATGTGCTTTCTCATTAGTCAAAACACCTCATCAAATCCGCGGCTGTCCCCGAGCACCCCTCATCTTCCTCTTCACCCAGAGACCAACATTCATCACTAGGAGTCTATGAAGAGTCGAAAGGGACTCTCCCGGAATAACCTTGCAGTCCTTGCACATACCCCTATCGCTCCTTCTGAGGAGGAGGTAATCAATCTGAGTCCTCGCCGCCGAACTCTTGAAGGTGACCAAATGCTCCTCCCTCTTCTGAAATGTCGAGTTCGCAATCACAAACTCGGAAGCCCTGGCGAAATCAAGCAGTGACGTGCCTCCTCCGATCCTAACCCCAAAGACGAAGCCACCGTGCACCTCAGCATAACCACCAGCATCAGCCCCAATATGACCATTAAAGTCCCCTCCAATAACTAACTTCTCAGATTGGGGAATACTACTCACCAGATCATCCAAGCCCTCCCAAAAGCGCCTCTTAACCTCCACGTCTAAGCCCGCTTGCGGCGCGTAAGCACTGATGACGTTGAGGACACAATCCCCAATAACCAACTTAATAGACATTAACCTATCATTCACTCGCCTAACCTCGACCACGGACTCCCTTAGATCCCTTTCTACCAAGATGTCTACTCCATTCTTACCTCTCACGACCACAGAATGCCACAGCTTAAACCCGTCTGCATTCCTCGCCTTCGACCCTTTCCACCTAGTCGCCTGGATAGAGGCTATGTTAACCCTCCTCTTCTGAAGAAGCTTCGCCAACTCAATGGACTTACCCGTCAGAGTGCCTATGTTCCACGACCCGATCCTTAATCTATGAGCATCCGCTACCCTCTTCCCACCCTTACCTCCGACCCTACCCGCAGAAACGCTCACAGCCCCTGCTCGCCCCTACCCCCACCCCCACCCCCCGAGGACATGACCTTACTCTACCATCCCCCACCAAAGCCACTATCCCCAACCGATTACGAAAAATAGTGACGCACACACGTACTACAGCGGAATACGCAAAAGGATGCAAGCTAGGAATCGACAATGTAAATCACACATAGGGTGCTTGATAGAAAATGTAAAAGGGTGTACACAGTAAAAAAGGAGGTCGGGAGGTACCACCTCCCGATGGAAAAACCTAGAAGTATGCTTTGATTCGCCCGATATCAACTACCGCTAGCTCTTGCACATTTTGTCCGGTGTTGCTTTGCTCTTCGCGTCCAAATGCCGCAAGCTCGCCTTGTCCGCCGCGGCTTGTACCTGAAAATCACGCACACAACAGACCCCAAAAAAAACGAGGGGGCTGCCTAGCTCGGGAAAGGGAAGGGGTTGCCTGAAAGTCACAAAAAAATGGGTGGGGAAGGGGGCAAGGGCGTGTGAGAAGGGGGAATAGAGAAGAGTATGTATGGAGAGAGGAGAGAGGAGAGAGAGAGAGAGAGAGAGAGATGGGAGAGGTACTTTACTGGGAGGGTCGCCGGAGTTAGGGTTGGCAGTGGGTAGGGGGTGAGGGCTGGGTAATGAAGATAGAGAAGAGAGAGAGAGAGGAGAGAGACAGAAGAGAGAGAACTTACTTAGGGGGTCGCCGGAGAAGGGTCGCCGTAGGGGGGGTCGCCGGAGGGAGGGGTCGCTGGAGGGGGGAGGGGGAGGGGGGGACTGAGGGCTGGGGAGGGCTTGGTGGATGCTATCGTTGCGTGAGAGAGAGGAGAGAGAGGAGAGAGAGAGTGGAAAATACTAATATGAATCAGAAGTCTATTTGAGCAAATACACTATTTGAGCAAAAGTTACTAGGTTAGGTAGAACCTGAATACGAACTTCTAGCTCCGCCCTTGAACGTTGTAAGACATCTTTCAGAAGTCTTCCATTCCTTATTAGGGGAAGTTAACTTTTGTTATACTGCAGATTTCGATTGCATTGGCATAGGAATTTGTCATGATCTTCGTTACCCTGAGCTCGCAATTCTTTATAGAGCAAGAGGTAATGATAATTTTCATAAATAAACTAGTGTTTAATCTTGTTAGGCTACGTAATCCATCGTCCATGTTTACTAGAAACTTGTTGCTGATGACAATCAGGTGCTCATTTAATTTGTTATCGTGGAGCTTTTCAACATGAGTACAGGGGAGGCTTTGTAGGAACTGGAACAGAGAACAAGGCAAGACTTTTGGCAAAATCATACAGCACTTTCTGGTGTCCTTGTCTTGTTTTTTAATGGTATTACATATGCATAATTAGAAGGGCAGCATTGAAGCAACGATAAAGTTGTCTTTTTGTTACCTATAGGCAAAGGCGGAGCCAGGATTTCAAGCTTATGGGTTCGAGATTCTAATCGTTTTAAGTTACTGGGTTTTAATTTAATAATTTAGATATATTTAATGGATTTCAAAGATAAATACATGATTTGAATTAAAGCTACTAGGTTCGAATTAAAGTTCTCGGCACTCTAGCTCCGCCCTTGCCTATAGATCACGGGTTCGAGCGGTGGAAGCACTCACCAATGTTGGCATTAGGGTAGGCTATCTATATCACACCCCTTGGGGTGCGACCCTTCCCCAGACCCTGCGTGAACTCGGATGCCTTGTGCACTGGGCTACCCTTACAGATGCATAATAACACAGTCAATCCTGATACAAGAAAGTGTCTTGTACTCTTAAGGATCCCATTTTGTTTATTGAGATTTGAGATGTAACAAATTTCTCTTAAACTTTTGATTTTGCAGGGAATGCCAAAAACCAGGTAATTACACTTAAATCTCCACAAAATTCAAAGCTAGAGGCTGTAAATTGACTCAAACTTGGTGATAGCTTTATGTGGCAACTTGCTCTCCATGTCGAGACTCGAATGGTAGCTACATCATATGGGGTCATTCTACTGTGGTTGGACCAGTACGTCAACAAACTGCATCATTAATCTGCAATTGTTACCCTCAAAAGTTCAAAGACTAACTCTGGGATCTGTGTTTGCAGATGGGTTGAAATTATTGGAACCACGGGGCACGGCGAAACAGTTCTTATTGCTGAGATTGATTATGCTAAGATTCAACTCACAAGGTAATCTGCATAATCTGCTGTATATCCTAAATTGCTTCAGTATGAGATGATTGCAGTTATCTTAACTTCATTAATACCATTTGCAGGGACAGCTTTCCCTTAGAGAATCAAAGGCGGGACGATGTCTATCGATTTATTGACTTGCATCAAGAAAGTCCTTAAGGCTTTGACATATGATACAATAATCTGGTCATGTAATAAGTTTGAAATGTTAATCATTTTAAGGGAATTAATAGATTTGCTTACTATCAATAAGGGCCTTGATTTTTGGTCGAAATAAATTTGCCTATTCGCATGTTACGCTTTCCTGAATTCTGAAACTCTAATATGAACAAGTAATGGCGTCAAGAACAAGATCCTTGCAATTTTAACTTATTGAACCTCATGTAAACAATATACATATACATAGCAATGGCGTTGAACATCCAAAAACCTACACAATTACACGTTGTAGCGACCCTTTAAAAAATAGGGCAGCCGGCGCACTAAGCTCCCGTTATGCGCGGGGTCCAGAGAAGGGCCGGAACACGAGGGTCTATTGTACGCAGCCTTACCCTACATTTCTGCAAGATGCTGTTTCCACGGCTTGAACCCGTGACCTTCTGGTCACATGGAAAACCTTTAGCACCAAGTAAAAATTTCAATGCATAAGGATAAAAACACTAACCTCCAAATATAGAAAGCCAAAACCTAGCACTGATCCATACAAATGTTACTTGTTTTGAGGAGCACTGATCGATACTAGTCCTGGTAATATGGAGGTGCAGTACAAATGTTTGCCATTTATTCGGAGCTTTCTGTGCTCGGTACGGTTGCAACACTGGCCTATTTTCGGGAGGGTAAACCACCTGATATCAGAATCTAGAAAGCCTTTGCTTCTCCTGTACGAAACGAGGACTATCACTAGTCTGAACCAAAAATAAATCTAAAACTTTAAGTTCTAGAAGGTGGGCGTTTGTAAGCTTAGCCCTCTTGCTAATCTCATGCTTCTCCTTCTTGCTTTAGGCTTAGAGAGTTAGAGGCAATGCCATGAATTAACTTGTGCCATAGCTCTTCTCTTTGCAGTGTTTGTGGTGGCAGGTCTTCATTCTATTCTTCTGGAGATCCTTCTCAATATCAAGCATGTCAAGTGGCAATTCAATTCCTCGATATAGCAACTTTGGGAGCCTACACCTGTCTACATCAGTACATCAAAGTAGAGATGCAATTATACATCGCGGCAATACCCTTAGGGAATTCTCATATCAGGATTAGTAATTGGTCTTTATTTTTAAGATCATGTTTGGGATATTTGACATGACAAGAGGGGTTGCTCCGATGGTAAGCAACCCACACTTCCAACCAAGAGGTGGGAAGTTCTTAGAGGAAAGAATGTCGGGTTTCTATTTGGAAACAGCCTCTCTACCATAGGGTAGGGGTAAGGTATGCGTACACACTACCCTCCTCACACCCCACTAAGTGGGATTATACTGGATTGTTGTTGTTGTTTGGGATATTTGACAAGATTATAAGCAAACAAACTACCGCCTCCAGCGTGAGCAATTTGTCCAAAAGAAATGGCAAAATGAGCACCTCACAAATCTTCGAAGATAGACCCAGTCATAGTTCTAACATCCACAAGCCTAATCGGTCTATATCTTCATCTGACACAGATGTGCTCTTCCTGAAACTGAGATGAAATTCATTCTTCAGTAGAAACAGCATTTGCCTGCCCTGCCCTGCCGCCCCCCCCCCCCCCCCCCACCCCCAAAAAAAAAAAAGAACATTCAGACAGCTTTATATATCACTCATCACCACCAGATTCCAGCAAGACAAACGGAAACCATCATAAGCCTGCGGTAGTGGCTATAGCTTCAACCATAGTCAAGATATTACTTCATTGTCCTTTCCACAAATGGCTTCTTTCAGCTGCATCAAATTATAGCTGAGAATGAATGCTAGGGCACTAAGGCCATATATCCACAAGATGAATGACATAGAAATGTGAATATTTTAAAAAGAAAAATAAAAGAAGTGTGACCATACAAGATTAGACAAAATCATCTGTCAGAAAGTGCAAATTGTAGAATTTAAACACATACACAGAGCCAACGCAGCGAAAATTAATCAAGAAACATATCTTCAGCCATTGTTGTTCAAGCGTTGTAGGAAATTGTCTTTGGAACTTTTAGCAGAAACTTTAGGGAGTCTTCTAGCCTGTGTCTATCGTAGGATGTCAGGCTGATGGAATCACAAGCGTATTTATAGATAGGCTAGGGACTCTTAGGTAAATACTTTAGCCCTATGGAGTTCTCATTAAATTATAATTACCCTAGGGACTACTAATATATGGTAGTTTCTTTCCACAAAAAAAATTATCATATATGCATAACTACAGAATATTATCTGACATATTATTTCCTTTAGGACACAAGGTAAATAATTTATTACCTTATATGTGGGCCACACTAGAAGTCTCTAGAAGGGACGGTAAATTTCTAAGATTCTACCACTTGGCCCACATATTAAATCAGATAATCCTTTATGAGAGATAACATATAATATGGCCATAGATTTATAACTCAACTAAAAGCTAAGTTGCTCGGTCTCGGGTGTGGGTATCCGATACGGGGACGGTTCCGAGTATCGGATTTGGCAAAATCAAAATTTTAAGATTCGGGGTGCGAATCCGGATATGGATACGGATGGGGGGATACGGCTAAGAAAATTCAAAAAAATAAAAAATAGAGCTATAAAAATATAGTAAATATTGAAACTACATGCTAGGTCTACATGAAGCACAAAATCAGACCATGACACTTTGAATTTTTGGTTTCTCCGACACACAAAGCATCAAATACGAGACAAAAATACTACAACATTGAAGGTATGCCATTTTCTAGAACTTAAATATGTTTAGTTTTTTATTTTGAGAAATCAAAATCTCAATTTTTCTGTGTCCGAAGTCGGTTGACCGTATCCGGGACGTTTCCCGCTCCAGCACCCATCCAAGTCTCGTATCGGGACGGGGATGACACCAAAATTGAAGAGTCCGTGCAACTTAGACTAAAAGTTATGCAACAATCACTTTAGCTAGAATATATCATTACATGAATCATGGCGGTCATGCTCTTAAAGAAATACTTCATGGACTACGATGCACAATACTTTCTAACAAAGTGTCAACAACTTTACCAATGAACTTAATATAAGTCATTTAGAGTCCAACTTTATTGATCCAATGATCACAAAATAATACATGACAAAATCAAAGTGTGCACTTTCATGTATATCAAAATAAACATAATGTCTAGACAAACTGTTAGAGAATAAAGTAAGGCTAAATTGAGCTACTAAGACCCATATGGGTTACATAACCCTTGAAAATGTTAGCTGGCAGACCTTTCGTCATAGGATCAGCAATCATCAAAGTAGTACTAACATACTCAAAACTCACATCTTGCTTCTTCACATAGTCTTGAAACATCAAGTACTTTATGTCGGCTGGCATGTTCGTTATTCTTAGAAAGAACACTGCAGCTGAATTGTTACAGAAGATTCTTAACAGCCTTGAAATGGGATCGACAATCCTAAGGCCGGAAATAAAGTTCTTCAACCATAACGCCTGTAATGTAGCTTCATAGCATGCTAAAAATTCAGCTTCCATTGTGGATGTTGCAACAATGGCATGCCTGACACTTCTCCAAGATACAGCACCTCAGGCAAGAAGGAAAACGTATCATGAAGTGGATTTACTAGTGTCATTGCATCAAGCCAAATCAGAGTCTGAATATCCAATCACCTCCAATGAGTCAGAGTATTTGTATGTAAGCTTAAAATCATTGGTTCCTTGCAAATATCTCAAGACCCTTTTACTAGCTTTCCTATGGTCAAGACCAGGGTTAGTTTGATATCTTTCAAGCATTGCTACCGCAAAAGTAATATCAGATCTAGTACAAACTTGTGCATACATAAGGCTCCCAACAAGCGAAGCATAGGGAATGTCTTTCATTTGCTCCTTTTCCAGTGCATTTTGTGGACATTGATTCAAAGAGAATTTGTCACCTTTAATTATGGGTGTTGCTATAGATGAACAGTTTTTCATCCCGAATCTTTCCAGAATTCTTTCAACGTAGGCCTTTTGAGACAGTCCAAGTATTTTTGGGATCCGTCTCTGTGAATCTCTATGCCAATGACATAAGAAGCTTCACCCATATCCTTCATCTCAAAATTCTGGATGAGGAACTATTTAGTCTCGTGCAGCAATCCCAAATCACTACTTGCAAGCAAAATGTCATCCACATATAGGACCAAAAAAATATATTTGCTCCCACTTATCTTAAGGTATATACACTGATCAATGATGTTCTCCGTAAATCCAAAAGAATAAACATTATAAAATCTAATATACCATTGGCAGGAAGCCTGTTTTAGCCCATAAATGAATTTATTCAACTTGCAAACAAGGTGACCTTTGTCCTTGTCACAAAATCCTTTAGACTGACGCATGTATACCTCCTCTTCAAGATCTCCATCCAAGAAAGTTGTTTTCACATCCATTTGATGTAACTCTAAATTAAAATGAGCTATGAATGACATGCTTATTTTCAATGAATCTTTCTTTGATACTGGAGAGAGGGTTTCATGGTAATCAATGCCTTCTATTTGAGTAAAACCCTTAGCTACAAGTCTGGCTTCATATCGTACGATATTACCCGATAAGAATTTTTTAGTTTTAAAGACCCACTTTGAACCTATGGTAGAGGATCTCTTTGGTAATTTGATGCGATCCAAGATTTTATTTTTAGCCATAGATTCTAACTCTTCTTTTATGGCATCATACCAAAGTATGGCATTTTCTCCACTCATGGCTTGTGAACACGAGCATGTATCATCTTTTAGTCCAATATCATAATCAAGAATCTTGGAGATATACAAAATAGTCGCTAGAAATTGCTTGTTTTCGAATTCTTGAGGATTTTCTAGCTCCCATTAGTTCAGGAACTTCTTCAGTGGGTTCAGGTACAGAGGGTTGGTCTTCATGTGGATCCTCAAATGGAGGTGGCTCTTGAACTTGTTGTTGTTCAGATAATTCGTGACAATTTTTCTGAGCAACATCCAAGTTCCCAATGTATAAAGGTACCACAAGTGGTTACCTTATTTCATCCAATTCCATTCTTTGAGTCAAACCACTCCCACTTTCTTCATGTTTCCTCAAGAAATTTAGCATTTCTAGCCTCAACAATTTTAGGAGAATGAGAAGGACAATAAAACCTAAATCTGAGTTAACTGCAAGCCTATAAAATAACCGCTTATTGTTCTTTCATCCAACTTCTTTAGTTGTGGATTATAAACCCTCACTTCAGTTGGACATCCCCAAACGTGTAAATGGTTTATGTGAGAATGCACGGGAGAAAAATCTTATTGATTAATTATTGACAATGATAGAATGAGCCCCATGTATTATATATATATATATATATATATATATATATATATATATATATATATATATATATATATATATATATATATATATATATATATATATACACACACACATGTCCTACTCCTAATACATATGGAATTAGGGTTATTTACTACTATTTAACTATAAAACTAACACTCCCCCTCAAGCTGGTACATATAAATCATATGTACCGAGTTTGTTACATATATAACTAATACGAGGATCAATGAGAAAATATCAACAAGTTGATCATTCGACTTCACAAATTTTGTAGAAATATCTCCCGAGAGTATCTTTTCTCTAACAAAGTGACAGTCAATTTCGATGTGTTTAGTTCTCTCATGGAACATTGGATTTGACGCAATATGAAGAGCAGCTTGATTATCACACACAAGTTCCATCTGACTAATCTCACCAAATTTCAACTACTTAAGCAACTGTTTGATCAAAATTAGCTCACATGTGGCCATAGCCATTACTCGATATTCTGCTTCTGCACTAGACCGAGCAACCACATTCTGTTTCTTGCTTTTCCAAGACACCAAATTTCCTCCTACCAAGACACAATATCTAAACATAGAACGTCTATCAGAATGTGATCCTGCCCAATCAGCATATGAGTATCCAACGATCTGCTCATGGCCTCAATCCTCAAACAATAAGCCTTTGCCTGGAGTTAATTTTATATACCAAAGAATGCGGAAAACTGCATCCCAATGACTATCACAGGGAGAATCCATAAACTGACTCATAACACTCACAGGAAAGGAAATGCCAGGTCTAGTCACTGTGAGGTAATTTAATTTACCAACCAACCGCCTATATCTTGCAGAATCACTAAGAGGCTCCCTCTATCCTGGAAGAAGTTTAGAATTCAGATCCATCGAAGTGTCAACAGGTCTACAACCTGTCATTCCTGTCTCCTCAAGAATATCTAAGGCATACTTCCATTGTGAGATCACAATACCTGAGCTAGACTGAGCGACCTCTATACGTAGAAAATACATTAATCTGCCCAGGTCCTTAGTCTGAAAGTGCTGAAAGAGATGTTGCTTCAACTTACTAATACCATCCTGATCATTGTCGGTAATAACAATACCGCCAACATAAACAACCAGGTAAATACAGAGATTTGAAGCACAATGTCGATAAAATACAGTGTAATCAGCTTCACTACGAATCATACCAAATTCCTGAGTACCTGTGATGAACCTACCAAACCAGGCTCGAGGAGACTGTTCTAGACCATAAAGGGACCGGCGCAACCGACATACAAGGCCACCAGACTCTTCTTGAGCAACAAAACCAGGTGGTTGCTCCATATAAACTTCATCCTCAAGGTCATCGTGAAGAAAAGCATTCTTAATGTCCAACTGATAGAGAGGCTAATGGGAAACAGTAGCATTCTTAATGTCCAACTGATGCAATTTTAGCCACGGGAGAGAAATTATCGCTATAATCGAGTCCAAATATCTGAGTATACCCGTTGGCAACAAGACGAGCCTTAAGTCGATCAACCTGGCCATTTGGACCAACTTTGACTGCATACACCCAACGATAACCAACTGTCGATTTACCCGAAGGAAGATGAACAAGCTCCCAAATACCACTCATATGTAAAGCAGACATCTCGCCAATCATAGCCTGTCACCATTCGGGATGAGACAATGCTTCACTTGTAAACTTAGGGATGGAAACAAAGGACAAAGATGACACAAATGCACAATGGGATGATGATAGACGATGGTAACTTAAACCAACATAATGAGGATTACGATTAAGTGTGGACCGTATACCTTTTCGTAGTACAATTGGATGATTAAGAGGAGACAAGTTTGCAGTATTAGCAAGGTCAGGTGCAGGACGTGAATCAGTTGGGCCTGATGCTAGGCACGGCAACGATGATAAGTCAGGAGTGGTGGAGCTGTAGAAGGTTGAATTGGACTAGGTGATGACACTGGAGCTATAGTTGGTGGAACTGGACTAAGTGGTGGCACTAGAGCTATAGGTGGTGGAGCTGCAACTGGAACTGTAGGTGGTGGAGCTATGGAGGAAGATGAATGGGAGATAGGGGCTGAATCTTCAAAAGAAGGAACTGGTAGCACCTCAGAAGGCACGGTGATTGTCCCGGACCCGCTGGTAATTGCACAACGGAGATTTCTTACTAGTCGCTCTGATATCATGTGAGAATGCACGGGAGAAAATTTTTATTGATTAATTATTGACAATGATACAGTGAGCCCTATATATATAAAATACATGTTCTACTCCTAAATACATATGGGATTTGAGTTATTTACTAGTATTTAACTATCAAACTAACAGTTTAAACTAGGCTTCCATCCTTCCCCTAACTTGAAAGGTGTCTTGGAGACAGACTTGGATGGAACCCTATTTAAAATATACACAGCAGTTTTTAAGGCTTCACTCCATAAGGATAAAGGTAAACTTGATCTACTAATCATGCTTCTTACCATGTCCATTAATGTCCAGTTCCTTCTTTTTGGCACACCAGAGAATGCACGGGAGAAAAATCTTATTGATTAATTATTAACAATGATATAGTGAGCCCTATATATATAAAATACATGTCATACTCATAATACATATGATATGTGGGTTATTTACTACTATTTAACTATCAAACTAACAGTTTAAACTAGGCTTCAATCCTTTCCATAACTCGAAAGGTGTCTTGGAGACAGCCTTGGATGGAACCCTATTTAAACTATACACAGCAGCTTTTAAGGCTTCACTCCATAAGGATAAAGGTAAACTTGATTTGCTAATCATGCAAAGAATGTCCATTAATGTCCGGTTCCTTCTTTCTGACACACTATTTTGTTGTGGTGTTCCTGGCATGGTATATTGGGCAATTATACCTTCACTTTAAGGAACTCAGCAATTTGACCCTTATCTTGTCCCTTGTCTATATACCTACCGTAATATTCACCCTATCAAATCTTACAATTTTGATCTGAGCATCAGTTTGTTTCTCTACTTCTGTTTTGTATACTTTAATAGCATCAAGTGCTTCTGATTCGTTAAACAAAAAATAGAGAAACATATATCTTGAATAGTCATCAATAAATGAGATAAAATATCTCTACCATTCAAGCAATTGAGAACTCCTTTTGGCACCTTTAGTTGATTTGTTGGTCTGCTTCCCTTTTATGCAGTCCACACAAGTCCCAAAACTAGAAAAATCAAGAGCTTTTAGAACTCTATCATTAACCAACTCTTTGACTCTATCAATTGAGATGTGTCCCAATCTCTTGCGCCAAAGACTTGATGAGTTCTCATTGATAATACATCGTTTAGTGCCAAGTTCTTCTTCATGCAATGTTAATACATTGCATTCAAATGTGGGGTCTAGCTCACATACATAAATTTTCAAAACCAATAACTTTATTATTTTTCAAAAGTTTCACAAAAGGATAATGAAAATTCAAATCATATCCACTAAATGATAGTCTAGAAAGAGAAATCAAATTTCTAGAATATTCTGGAACATAAAAAGTATTTTCTAAATCTAATTGAAAACAATCCTTCAAAATGAGCCCATAAGTCCCCACGCCTTCCACACATGAACGCGTCCTATTGCCAGAATAGACGTATTGTTCACTTCCTATCGGCTTCCTCTGAGTTACAAAGTCGTGGGTGATTTTGGCAATGTGAATTGTAGCACCATAATCAATCCACCATGTATTATCAGAAACTTTAGCAAAATTTGATTCATAACATACAAAGGTAAAATTACCTTTCTTCTCAAGCCATTTCTTGTATTTCAGGCAATCCTTTTTCCAGTGTGCCTTCTTCTTACAGAAACGGCAAGCATCTTTGTCAAATGTGTTCTTCTTCTTTATAGGAACACTTTTGCCCTTCTTTGCATTTATCTTACCATAAGTAAACATATTAACACTTTTCAGGTATCTCATGCTTCAACCTATCTTCTTCTTGTACACACATGGTCAAAAGTTCATTGATTGACCATTTAACCTTATGTGTGTTGTAAGAAATCTTAAACAGACCATATTCCACAGGAAGGGAGTAGAGAATGAAATGCACAAGAAATGGTTCAGACATATCAACCTCAAGGGACTTGAGTTTAGCAGAAATATCTCTCATCTCCATAATGTGTTCACGCACTGTACAACTTTTGTCAAAAGTCATACTTGAGAACCTCTTCATAAGGATGCTGACCAATACCTTGTGAGAGCTTAAAAATTGTTCATCAATTGCCTTCATGTAAGCTTTGACCTTATCTCTATTAGGGATAGAACCCCTAATGCTTTGGCTTATGTGGGATTTTATGAGCATTAAACTTAAGCGATTGGATCGCTCCCACCGATCATAATCAACATAAGCCGCTGGCGGTACTTGATTCTGTGGGAACAGGTGGTTCATCCACACGGAGTGCCAGGTCCAGATCCGAGCACCCTAAAGTGAGAAGGACTTTTTCCCTCCATTCTGTATAACTGTCACCAAAAAACATTAGAATTCGAGCATTCTCATTAAAAAAACAGTAGGAAAAGTGGTAAAGACAGCAAAGCAAGGATAAATATACATAAGCTATGAAGTTAATCCATCAAAGGTGAATCGCATAAAATACCAATTCTAAGTAAATTCTAAACCCTCTTGTGGGCAGAGGTTGCAACTCATGCATAGAATTTACTTTACTTTATTAGACTAGTAAACCAAAACACAAACTAATCTCTACCGGTGGGCATAAGATAATTTTCAAAAGGTTTACTGTCTCATTCCAATTAATCTCACCAAAACGGTTTTCTCCCTTAGACCCAGATTACCATTTTAATAAGATAATTGGACTAAATAGATGTCACTATAATTTTAATCACTAAACTTTATGTGATTGAACAACTTAATTTCTTTTATATCAAGTACTCAAGATGTCGTGGCTACTCCTAAGTACATCACACAAACAACAACAACAACAACAACAACCCAGTATAATCCCACATAATGGGGTCTGGGGAAGGTAGTATGTACGCAGACCTTACCTCTACCCTAGGGTAGAGAGGCTGTTTCCAAATAGACCCCCGGCATCCTTCCCTCCAAGAACTTCCCACCTTGCTCTTGGGGAGACTCGCACTCACAACCTTTCGGTTGGAAGTGGGGTTACTTACCATCAGAGCAACCCCTCTTGTTCTAAGTACATCACACAAAAGAAAACTCAAATATGACATCTCAAAATAATCAACTTAACGAAGATATTGATTAGTTTCAAAACAAGAACAGAAGATATAAGCATGTTAAAATATGTAATAGTAGAACCCTAATCCAATGTGTATTAGGAGTAGCCTAATCCAATATTTATTAGGAGTAGGATAGGTTATGTGTGTATATATAGGGCTTATTGTATCATGTTTAATCTCAATTATTATATTTTTCTCCCGTGCTTTCTCACATGGTATCAGAGCTTCGGTGAGATAATTATCGTTGTGCGTCATTCCAACGACATCCGGGAAGAAATAACGTAGTTACCGTGCAATTCTGGTGACCTATGTGACTAATTGCGTCAAAGTCACAAATTATCAGTGTTGTGCAAAAACCAACATCACCACAAGGTTCCCAAGAGAGATCCGACCAAACCCCAACAAACTCAACCGGAAAACTGCCCTTCACAGCCAGATTTACCCAAGCAGATCCGACACACGCGCCCCACGCGCCAGCGCGTGAGCACTGTTCCGGTGAAATTCTGACGAAGGTCCTTCAGGGCAGTTGGATCGCCCTTAAATTCCGAGCCTACCCATATTTTTACTTTTTAATTCCGACCACTTTGAAGTTTTTCCGACATCTACAGTAATTTTCTGGCAAAAACAGTATTTCCTTCATCTGTTTCAGCAAGTATTCAACGATGTCTTTGGGACTCGATGCTTTCGGGTCTAGAAACCCGGGTTCGACGTTAAACTACATATGTAACAAGCTCGGTACATATGATTTATATGCACCAGTTTGAGGGGGAGTGTTAGAATATGTAATAGTAGAACCCTAATCCAATGTGTATTAGGAGTAGCCTAATCCAATGTTTATTAGGAGTAGGATAGGTTATGTGTGTATATATAGAGCTCATTGTATCATGTTTAATCTCAGTTATATGTTTCTCCCGTGCTTTCTCACAAAGCACAATTCCATTGTTCCAAAAACCAAGTCTCAATTCTTATAATTAATCTAAATATTATAAGAATATCCTTGAATAGTAACAAATTTATTTACAAAGAAACAAATACGTCCAAAAGTGAATGATTGCTCTAAGTACTTAACTGAATAAATGTTTCCATTCACGTCTAAATATACAACTAGCAAATAATGATCATGATGATTCTGAACAAAACATGATTCATGGCATCATGTGTCTAGAAAAGTGTTACTTCCACGATTATTGTCTTCTAGGAACAAAGCATGAGCCATTAAAAAAAGTAAATTGATGAATTTAAACCAATGGAACATTAAAATTACAATACCAAACTTTATCCCAGTATTGCAAATAGGTAGGAGACAATATCATAGAGATGCGAAGAGTCCGGGCAAACAACGTGAAATAGTGAAACATATCACCACTAGTATATACTATTTATATCATGCTTTTATATGATCCACTCAGTCAAATTAATCGAAAAGCCCATAGAAGACCCAGAAGAACAACTAGAGTAGTCATACGAGAATTTAAATCACCCTATATTGCGACAAGAATTTCCCGACCACTGAATAAATTAGCTAAAGGGAGGCTCTGATACCACGATATACAATTTAAACACATATACAGAGCCGACTCAGCGAAAATTAATCAAGAAACATACCTTCAGCCATTGTTGTTCAAGCGTTATAGGGAATTGCCTTTGAAACTTTTAGCAGAAACCTTAGGGAGCCTTCTAGCATGTGCCTATCGTAGGATGCCAGACTGCGTATTTATAGGTAGGCTAGGGACTCTAAGGCAAATATTTTAGTCCTAGGGACTTCTTATTGAATTATAATTACCCAAGGGACTACTAATATATGGTAGTTTCTACTTTAGCCCTAAGGACTTCTTATTAAATTATCATTACCCAAAGGAACTACTAATATATGGTAGTTTCTTTCAATCAAAGAAATTACCATATATACATAACTACAAAATATTATCTGATATATTATTTCATTTGGGAAACAAGGTAAATATTTATTACCTTATATGTGGGCCACACTAGAAGTCTCTAGAAGAGACGGTAAATTTCTAACACAAATAGCACATGAAGAGAAGAAAAAGAGAGAAAGATTGTCCAAGATGGTTTGATCATGTCCTGCGTGACTGCACCTATCCGCAAGTGTGATACCATGACAATGGGGTTGACTGAAAATTACATGAAAGAATGCCATTTCCAAAGACCAACAATCTCTTGGAATTCTTGCGCAAACGAAGAATAGAAAGACAGACTGCCAATCCACAGACATAGGGCTTCCTATCAACCATTAGGGCTCAGTTACCTAATACCACTGATTCATAAGCTATATAATATACTACTAAAACAGTGCAATTCCGTCCGCTATTTCCGACCAAAAAGGGTCGAAAATTGATAATTTATTACCGAATTCCGACAGAATTTAATTGGTCAAAAAAATGACAGTCGCAAACGTGTACTGACTGAAACCGGTCGGAAATTTCTGACACAAATCAGTCGGAAATTTCAAAGTGTTGACTGACTGTCAAACTTTAATTTTTGACCGAAATCGGTCTGTAACTATTAGTTTTTTAAAAATTTCCGAAATTGATCGAAAATATAAAAAAATATTTAATTAAATAATTAGTTGTAAATTGTAATAAATTGTTAATTTACGTAAAAATAAATATAAATTCATAATTTCTGACCAAATAAATTCCAAAAATCTAGAGAATTTATTTGAAATCTTCAACCGAATTAAGTCGAAAATTATGAATTTCTGGGGAAAAAATTAATTTCCTACCGATTTTGATGGGAAATCTGGGCAGAAAATGCCTATTTTTAAGCTAATACCACTTGCCAATATCCATCATATAATGGCAGTATTACATTGTTGTCATTCAACCATAATTAATCAACACAATGAATATACTAACAACAACAATTAGCTAACACTAAAAAACATTATCTAACAACAACAAATAACAACCACAACTACTAAAATGTTCAATAACTATACAATCATCATTCAAAATAGTTTCAACTAAATATTGACAAATTCTATAATTTATTTAGCAATACACACCATTCAAGAAATATTTTATCTAGCATCATCTCCATCTTCACTCCTAGAACCTTCATCGTCGGCACATGGGGAAGGCTCACGAGACCAGGGAATGGGAAAGCACCACTAGCAAGAAGATTGGCCAGCTGACCTTGAGGGAGATTAAATTGTCCGGCCCTCCTTTCTAGCTGAACTTGAATGGTACCAAATTGTTCATCTCTCTTTATTCTCTGGCCTTTGTCTCTTCAAGCTTTGTTGTCAGCTTTGCGATCATCTGTTCCATAGACGATATAGTCGACCTATCAATCGCCTCGCCTTGGGCGAAAGTCCCTATACCTTGCAATCCAGTCCTGTAACGCCGAAATGATTTATCTGTAAAGTCGTATGCTATCCCCTTTTTAGGACCACCGACAACTTCCAACTATATCTTCTGCGCTTCTACGTTTGAAATGGGTGGTCGCTCGCGTTGCTCATTTGATGGCAACCTCTGAGTGTACTCCTCCATATTACTCTTATACCGACCCTTTATTTAGAAGATAGAAATTATTAACTATATAATATTATAAACATTTATAGTAATTATGAAACATACATGTGTAGTCTCCGCTCGGTCCTCGACCCATCTAGTTGGATCTGTCTGTGCCTTCTTCTTTTGAATGTGGGTCTCCATAAAGAACTCATCATGAGTCATCTTCCTCCCATATTTTTTTCCTACAAATATAATAAAACGTGGTGACGAAATTAACATATGTAAATATAGTTCGATAAAATATACCGAAATATTTTAAGGAATTACTAGTTGTTTCCTCGTATCCCATGCTCCTTGAACCCAGACAGTGCAATGAGCCACCCTTCTCAGATGTTCGGGCCTTCTTTCCCAATTCACTTTGCTTCTCGAATTTCTAGGCGGCCCAATACCTCTGCAGACCCTCTCATAAATCCGGTATATGTAATGTTAGATGAAAATATTATTAATATAATACTTAAATAGATAAGAATTGTATTAAAACCTTACATTAGTTGAACATTTGTTGCACGAGATCCTCTGGAATGTCACTCCAATTTGGATAGGGTACATTATATAACCCGCCAAGAATATCAGTGATTATCTTTCTAACCTAATGATTAGGAATGAATCTGCAACATTGCAATTACATTATATTAACAAAAGCAGCTATTATAATTCAACAAAAATAAAGAAATAATAAATAAATCTTACCCATTGCCCTTAGGCATGATGATCACACTATAATAACGATCATAACGCACTTCATCGGTATCATCATCCTCCGATGAATCTGAAGTGTGCGCATAAGGGGGGGCATCTGGCGCAGTGATACTATCCTGAAGACAAAGTTTAGAAATGATAGGAGACAAACTCCGTGGTGAGGGAGACGGGGTCCTTGATGAAGATGAATGCGATCCACACCCCCTACATCGATCTAGACCCCAACTGCGATCCGGCCGGCTGACATCTAAATGGATGTGATCTAGCTGGAGATGAAGCAAATGGAGAAGATGATGAGCGTACCACATGGCTCTGTGAATGGTGACTCGATGCACCCATGTAACTATTTGTAGGATCATGTGGAGAAAGCGAGGTATAGCCCTGTGGAGGAGAATGTTGATAATACTGTTGGACGAGCAAATGGTGGTTAGTGTGATAAGTAGATGGATATGGTGGAATAGATCTGTGCCAAGAAGATTGCTGCCGGCCGTCCGCATCAGAGGGATGCAAGTGTGGATTGGAAGGAAGCGAGGGTGTAGCACCACCATCATGATCAATAAGCCTTTTATCCTTCCTAGACCTACCTCGACCCCTACCGGCCATCTGCATAAATTAAAGATAATGTTAGAATTGAGAATATGAATCTGTATAAGTTGAGAGCGCTTGAGAAAACTAACATGCTAGTCGTCTTCGTCGATGTATCATTCCTCGTCTGAAAATCTTTCCTCTTCACTTATTCCATTTTCATTAGGTGATTCTTCATCCTTCATCCTCATTTTCTATCATCGTTATTTCCTTCATATCAACTTCTTCTAATATGCGTTGAGGATGCTCCTAAGTAATTTTCTAACTGATCATCCAACATTTGGTTAACACTTGAGGTATCGTTTTGGTAAGCAACATCTAGCACGTTCTCAATTTCCATCCTACCAACAGGCTTTTTTTTGATTAAAATATGCTTCATATCCATTGTAGAGGGATAAGGCTTTGTAGAGGGATAAGGCTAATTAGTTGGTTGTAATCAAACATAGATTGTTGGTAGGGTAGATGTTGAGAACGTGCTAGATATTGCTTACCAAAACGATACCTCAAGCGTTAAACAAATGGTGGATAATCAGCTAGAAAATTACTTAGAGCATCCTCAACGCATATTAGAAGACATTGATATAGAGGAAATAACAATCATATAAAATGAGGATGAAGAATCACCTACTGAAAATGAAATAAGCGAAGAGGAAGGATTTTCGCATGAGGAAGGATACGTCGACGAGGACGACTAGCATGTTAGTTTTTTCAAGCGCTCTCAACTTATATAGATTTATATTCTCAATTCTAACATTATCTTTAATTTATGCAGATGGCTGGTGGGGGTAGGTCTAAGAAGGATAAAAGGCCTATTGATCATGATAATAGTGCTACACCCTCACTTCCTTCCACTCCACACTTGCATCCCTCTGTTGCTGATGACCGGCAGCAATCTTCTAGGCACAGATCTATTCCACCACATCCATCTACTCATCATACTATCTGTTGAGTTGTCCCACATCGGAGGGATTTGAGGTCATTGGTCTCCTTATATGGCTTGGGCAATCCTCACCTCATAAGCTAGCTTTTGGGGTTGAGTTAGGACCAAGGTCCATTCTTTTCATGGTATCAGAGTCAGGCTCATCCCAATTATTGTTACCGGTGTTGGGCCCCCATTTATGTTGTCCACGCTCCAGAGATCTGCGCGTGAGGGGGGGGGGTGTCGAGTTGTCCCACATCGGAGGGATTTGAGGTCATTGGTCTCCTTATATGGCTTGGGCAATCCTCACCTCATAAGCTAGCTTTTGGGGTTGAGTTAGGCCCAAGGTCCATTCTTTTAACTATCAACCATTTGCCCACCCAACAGTATTATCACCATTCTCCGCCACAGGGCTATACCCTGCTTCCTCCACATGATCCTATAAGTAGTTACATGGGTGCATCGAGTCACCAGTCACAGAGCCATGTGGTACGCCCGTCATCTGCTCCATTTGCTTCATCTCTAACTGGATCGCATCGATCAAGATTTCAGTCGGTCGGATCGCAGCAGTGGTTTGGAACGCAGCAGGGGTGTGGATCGCATCCATATTCATCAGGGACTCCATCTCCCTCTCCACGGAGTTTCTCTCCTAGCATTTCTAGACATAGTCTTCGGGATAGTAGCACTAAGCCAGATGCCCCCCTCTTTCTGCGCAAGCTTTAGATTCATCGGAGGATGATGATCCAGATGAAGTGCGTTATGATCGTTATTATAGGATGATCATTAGGCCTGAGGATAATGGGTAAGATTCATTTATTACTTCTTTATTTTTGCTGAATTATAATAGCTACTCTTGTTTATTTAATGTAATTGCTACGTAGCAGATTCATTCCTAATCATCAGGTTACAAAGATAATCAATGATATTCTTGGCGGGTTGTATAATGCACCCTATGCGACTTGGAGTGACTTTGCAGAGGATCTCGTGCAACAAATGTTCAACTAATTTAAGGTTTTAATACAATTATCTATTTAAGCATTATATTAATAATATTTTCATCTAACGTTACATAATTTATTTGCAGATTATGTGTGCCTATGAGGACCAGTATAACCATGAAATTTGTGCAAATTGGGAGTACAAATGACGCAAGAGACTCTGATTCCTTCTGCTCCGCTTGAAAGGTTAACAAGAAGCCTTCATGGTTTATACCGGATTTATGGAAGGATCTGCAGAGGTATTGGGCCACAAAGAAATTTGAGAAGCAGAGTGAACTAGGAAAGAAGGCCCGAGCATCTAAGAAGGGTGGCTCCTTGCGCTGTCTGGGTTCAAGAGCATGGGATACGAGGAGATAACTAGTAATTCCTTAAAATATTTTGGTCTATTATATCTAACTATATTAACATATGTTAATTTCATTAACACGTTTTATTATATTTGTAAGAAAAAAAAATATGGGAGGAAGATGACTCGTGATGAGTTCTTCATGGAGACTCACATTCGGAAGAAGAAGGCACCGACAAATCCAACTAGATGGGTCGAGGGCCGGGCGGAGACTACACATGTAAGTTTCGTAACTACTATAAATATTTATAATATTATATAGTTAGTAATTTTCTATCTTCTAAATAAAGGGTCGCTACTAGATTAACATGGAGGAGTACACTCAGAGCTTGCCACCGAATGAGCAAGGCGAGCGACCGCCCATTTCCGATGAAAAAACGCATAAGATATGGTTGGATGTTGTCGGTGGTCCTAAAAAGGAGATATCATACAGCCTCCCAGATAAATCATTCGGCGCTACAGGACTGGATTGCAAGGTACAGGGACTTCCACCCAAGGCAAGGCAATTGATAGGTCACTATATCATCTATGGAACAGAAGATCGCAAAGCTGACAACAGATCTTGAAGAGGCAAAAGCTAGAGGAAAAAGAGAGATGAACAATTTGGTACCCTTCAAGTTCAGCTAGAAAGGAGGGACGAATAATTTAATCGCCTTCAAGGTTAGCTGGCCAATCTTCTTGCTAGTGGTTCTTTCTCTATTTTCCGGTCTCGTGAGCCTTCCGCATGTGCCAACGATGATGATTCAAGGAGTGAAGAAGGGGATGATGCTGGATAAAACACTCATTGAATGGTGTGTATTGCTAAACAAAGTATGGAACTTGTCAATATTTAGTTGAAACTAGTTTTGAATGCTGATTGTATTGTTATTTTGTTATTGAACATTTTATTAGTTGTTGTTGTGGTTGTTATTAGTTGATGTAGTTGTTAAATAATGGGTTGTAGTATTAGTTAATAGCTTATGTTAGTTAATTGTTGTTGTTGTTGGTATATCCATTGTTGTTGATTAGTTATGGTTGAATGGCCATGGAATCATATATGGAAAACCAAGATTCCCTATAAGGTAGATTAGCAAAGGAGGCTGTCTTAACCTAGGATAATCTCATAAAGAGATGAATCTCTTTATGCTCAAGAAGTCTTCTATGTGGGGAAAGTTCTGAGACAGTTAGTCATCTATTTCTACACTACAAGATAACAAACCAACTTTGAAAATTTTTTATTAATCTTATGAGTATTTCATGGGCAATGCCCCGTAGGATCAATGAAGTTCTTTTTAGTTGGGAAGAAGTTGGAGCTGAAACAATTAATAGAGATAGATGGAGGACTGTCCCAGCATGCATCTGGTGGATAGTCCGGAAGGAAAGGAATGCTAGATGTGTTGAAGACAGAAGTAACTCAATGCAGAAGATCAAACTCAATTGTATTCTTCTTTTTTGTTTTTGGTGACCGGATTTACAGAGAAGATAAATTGTCAATCATAGACATATTAGGATCTTGCTAGGATTGCGCACTAGCACATCTAGTCAGCATTTACCTGTAAATATGGTTTTCAGTATAACCCATGTACTGATTTTATAATATATACAAATGTTATCATTTAAAATTAGTTGAATGGTAGCAATGTAATGCTGCCATTATAGGATGGATATTGGTTGTAATAGGCAGGTGGTGTAGCTTAAAAATAGGCATTTTTTGCCTAGCTTTTACCTAGATTTCCGACCGAAATCGATCGGAATGTAATTTTTTTTTATGCACAGAAATTCATAATTTTGGACTGAATTATTCAAAATTTCAAATAAATTCTCCAAATTTTTAAATTTATATTTTAAAAAAAATTTACGATTTATTGCAATTTACAACTAATTATTTCATTACATAAATTTTTATTTTATATTTTCGACAGAAATTGGTCGAAATTTGAAAATTAAAAAAAATTAATAGTTACCGACCAATTTCGGTCAGAAACTAAAGTTTGACAGTCAATCAACTCTTTGAAATTTCCGACCGATTTCGGTCGATACACGTCTATGACAATATTTTTTCCAGCAAATTAAAATCGATCGGAATTCAGTCGAAAATTATCAATTTCCGACCGATTTCGGTCGGAAATAGTGGGACGGAATTGCACTGTTTTTTAATAGTTCCTAAAGCACGTATAATGCAATTAGTTTCTTATCTTAACAAGTAGACGGCACAGGCACCAGCCTTACTGCCAGAGATTAAGGATTATCACATTCTCAAGCATGAAGAGAGCAGCACCAGCCTCACTGATCAATAATCAAACTAGTACATGAAAGTCCAGCAGACAGATTTTAAGAAGCCCAGATATCTAAACAACTTTTTTCTTTTTGTTTTTTCGACAAACAAGTGACATAAAGTACTTATCACCCAGCTAAACACCTCAAACCTACAATCTTTCAAGGGTATAGGTTTCCAAATCGAAAATCCTGCAAACCTATCAACCCAAAATCCACCTCCACACACATGAATGAAAAGATGAAGGAACAAATGAGGCGATAAAGAAGGGAATTATTTGCCAAGCAAAGAAAGTTGCAAGTCTATAAGAAGCTAAGGAATGTTGAAGTGATACGTACAAGACTTTCTTCAGACATATAGGAGTTGTGTATGCCATATATCATGAGACTAAATGTAGGCATGAGAAATTAACTTGACCCTGAAATTTCACTCTGCAAGAAGAAAAGATAGAAAATACAACTTACCCTCAAAGTGACATCACCGAGATCCAATTTTAACGCAATACTCATATTCACGCATTTCTGCTAAGTTGATAAAGATACATACATGGATACAAGATGCACATAAGCAAAACAAGGTAAACAATGACAAAACTCTGCAAAAGCCATTACAAAGATGATGATTCAGGGGGAAAAATATATGAAATTGCTAAAAGCAAATAGGAGATCGAGGGTAGGGATATACCTCCAGCAGCAAGTCTATTAAACAGCAGGGGCAGGAGGTTTAGCACTAGCTGTCACTGTTGCAGTTGGCAATGTATTGTTTTGCCGGAGTAGGCATCGGAGGTCCTGCTTTGGCAGCTATACTCTAAGTGTAGATTGGCACTTCTTCTGCTGCTTCTTGAACTTCTGCAAACTTTCTTCCAGTGAAGCCATCTGGTAAAAAATAGAGCTTACTTCAAAAGAAAAGAACACTGCTGCAGAATGAACTGGTACAACATCCTAATGTATCGAATTATTTCTGAAAGAACTATACTTCTCTGCAGAACTTAGAAGCTGAAATTTTCAGAAACTTGACAAAGATTAATAATTCTAGGTTCCTTTCTAAAAAAGATGACTATGTTGCAAAAGAAACATCACCCAAAGCATTTGACAGGGCTGACTCCACCTCTTCACAATACAAAGAATTAATTTCCAACATCTCTCTTATGATGTAGTCCTTTTTAACCTCTTACCAAATTCATATTGCATGATATTACTATGTCTATTATCTCTATAATAATTATGAGAAATGGTCATGTCCCTCTTACCAAATGCATGCATGATATCACTGTGTCTATTATCTCTATAATTACGAGAAACTGGTTCACGGGCATTAAATGGATGATATTACTATGTCTATAATTATGAGAAATTGGTTCACGGGCATTAAATGGATGATATTACTATGTCTATAATTATGAGAAATTGGTTCACGGGCATTAAATGCATGATATTACTGTGTCTATTATCTCTATATTTTTCTTTCCGAAAAAGATTAGAACTTTGATCCCTTAAATTGTTACTGGTTAGCAACAGTTAGGTGAACCATGAAAGACTACCATTATCTAAAACCAGCAAAATAGTAACTATCATAAATTATTCCAAAGAATTAATCACCAAAAGAAAAAATACAAACAGAAACAACAGATTTTGAAGCTTCCATAAAATATACAGCGCCCGAATTTTATTTTATTTTTATAAAGCATAAAAAACAAGACACATTTAAACGCTATATTCTTGGGGGCATGGAAGGCAACTGTGGTGAACTGACCTTGACCAAATTAGAGAAAAATTGAACGCTGGCAGCAACCCACCAATGTGGACGGCGGGGACAGCAGCGGCGACCAGATTGTTATTTGTATGGGATTAAAAAGAAGAAGAAAGAAACAAGATAGGTTAATCCAAGCAAATAAGTTAGGGGGTTAAATACTCAGACCCTTTAAGTTTGAAATTGACACTTCTACGCCATCTTGTTCAAGAATCGAACAATTTTAACCTTTTCAATAATAAAATGTACAAAAATAGCTAGGGGTTCATGGTTCGGTTTAGATCGATTTTTCTCTAAAAAGAAACAAAACAAAGTAAATATGTTCTTCAAATATTGCAACCAAACCAAATCAATTAAGTCAATTTTTTTACCGATTCAATCTTTGTCGAGTTTTTGGTTTTTTGGATATTGTTCGTAACAAATTTTCGTAATACGAGAAATAAACTGCAACAAAAATAATATAAAGAAAAGGTAATTTTATTAATTAATATTTGTGAGTACAGTTCTATGTATCCCTTGATTTTACTCTGTAAAATTCTCCGTGATTCGAGGACTTGAGAAGCGTCTTTCTCGAATGTAGGATGATGCAAACCTCCTTGTGATGTATTTAATCGCCAAACGTCCAGCAACACTTTGTTGTTACGGGTTGATCTCCGAGAAGAACTCCGTTGATCACTCCTTTGTTGAAGAACTAAGCACTTGATGATTGATCTCTTTGTTTGTGGATGCCTTCACCAATTGCGGAGTATTCTTCTCCAACTCTGAATGTCCTCCGAGAGTTATGTAACTCCTCTATTTATAGTTGAAAAGGGTGAACAGTCCAGCTACATATGAACTCTCTTGCTTGATTCTAATTGACCCATGTCATTTTTGTCATTTGGCGAACTGTGGTTGGTTCTTGCTTTTTGACTTGTATTGTCACCATTTAACTCATGGCGTCACCTTATTGGCCTGGAGTTTGACTGGATATGCCATGTAACTTGACACATGGTATAGACTTGGCCTTAAAATGAAATGGACCTTGGGCTTAAAAATAGACTTATTTAATTTGTAAAGTCCAAATTAATTATTCAATCCAAAGTAATTTAGAATTTAATCTAGATTTTGTACGAACTAAATAATGTTTTACATGTCTATAGATGCCTCGTACTTCAATCCTTGACGCAATATTGACTTGTCGAACCATAAATACGAGACTTGAAGTACCAATGAAGACAATATAGTTATCATGAATCCCCGATAAACTTGAAGTCCTTTGCACGTGCCTTGCAAAATTAACTCCAAGTCTGCACTTGAGATGGTTCAAAGCTCTCAAAGTAATTTCAATTTAATTGAACCACTTTGTTAAGTAGATACCATTCCCTCATAGCATAACGTTATCAATTTTTGAGCATGTTCTTGATTTCAACTACATATGAAGGAAGGTTAGGTTCCACGTCCTTAGTGAATTAGGAGTGTCCGAAAAGTAATATATATTGGCATGAAATTGGTCTTTCTTTATTTGAACCCCACATATAATATGGCACTAATTCCAATTCAAGAGCATCTCGGGAACTAGTAAATTTGTCTTTCCATATTTGACTTCCTCGACTATTACCTAGAAGGAAAATTCTTATATACCAAGAAAAGCTCCACCACGTTCGAACATCTATATAAAAAGCACTTTGCTAAACGTTGTGCCATGTGATTTACTGACGAGCCGCTCTCAAGTTTGAGGAGTTCATATACATGGGCATCGACTTTATCTCCTGAGAAAATTCCATAGGAAAAACCTAAGAATGATTACGATGCCGAGCTACTCTCAAGTTTGAAAGTTGGGCAGAGCTGTTGAATTGGATTCGCTTATGGTTACTTCAAGGCCTTAATTTTTTTTATTGTTGCCTTCACTTCTTCCTTTTGATTCTTTTTGTTAGTCTTGGAGTTTTTTAATTGTAGGATCAATCAGTCAATTTTGCATGCCTACAAACCAATATCGATCTGCCAACTTTAATTTGCGCGTGGCTGGTGAAACTTCTGGTTTTGGATACTCAGCGACCTAACTCATTTTCGAGGCTAGAAATTAATGAGGTTCCAAAATTTTAACCTCCCTTTCCATGCCGTTTGGAAAATCGCGCTGTCAGTCTCGATGTCCATCATACCGAATCAAAGCATTGTACTTCTGGAATCGTACCAGTAGAAGCAGAAACATCATGCTATGGCACCGATATCTATTACTCGAGATGCTCGTCGCGCTACTCGCACTGTATATGCAAAAACGTCATCTTGTTGGCACCAACCATCGAGGTCTCCAAAATGTTTTCTTATTTTTGCAGATTTTCAAAAGAGTACAACAATATCTTGGTACATCCTTTCTTGCAGCTTGACCGGAGACATTTAGAGTATTCCTAAGCGAGATTGATCCACGAGCCATATCCCCACTTTGCAACATGCGAGCGAGAACGTGGTGCATCTCAGCCTTGCGACTTGGCGAGAAAGAGGCTTGGAGCTTGAGCAACCATGTTTTATTCTTGGCGAGTGAGTGCTTCGCGAACCTTTGCAGAATTATTAATTCCTTGATGTAGGAGCAATGGAATCTGAAGCTTCTTACTTTCAAAGAACCAAAACTTGAAAAGTTACATCCTTTAAAGAATTCACGGATAAATGCTTTGAGGATTAGCGAGAATCGAATTTTGAAGCAGGTATACATATCTGACATTTTGACTTTACTACACTCTATATTGACTTTACTGCACTCTATATTGTCATCAAAATGTATATATCTCAAGCTAGGAATGTCCAAATTGTGAGTCGTCTGTGCCATTGGAAATAAGACTCAAAGATAATGAAATCTTAACCATATCATAGAATAAATCCTAGCAGAATGTCTGCAGAAACTTTCTGAACTTGACCTATATGTCCGCAAAATTGCTTTTCAGCTTTGCGTACTTTGGTGGAGAAATTATTATCTCGAGCTACAGGTGTCGGAATTACAATTCATTTGCACTGTTATAAAGAAAACTTAGAGACCTGAAGTACTTATAATTTCGTGGCAAAACTCCTTTCGGGCTATCAACAAAAAATTTGCGACATTGACTTAACTACGGTGAACTTTCAAATTTGCGTACCTTCAACAAAAATAATTGTATCTTGAGCTAGGAGTATCGGAATTACAATCCGTTTGTGCGTCAGAAAGAAAATCCCTAGAACTGCAACAAATAAAAAATTCCATCATGGAACTCTTCTTGGGATAGAAACAGAAAAATATTGAAATTCGAACTGACCGCGGGGAACTTTCAGGTTTGCATGCTGTTGGCCAGAAAAATTGTATCTGGAACTAGGATCGTCAAATCACCAACAGTTTGATCCTATGAAATTCAGATGTCGAGAAATATAATTTTGTTGAAGATGAAGCTCCTTTCTTTCTTACTTATGCTAACAAATATTTTTGAAGTTGATTCTACAGCCTTGTAATGGATTGGGCTATCATCACGAATCTTATCTCTTTGTTTATTTCTTTTACAGACTTGCGAAGAAGTTCAACGAGTCCATATATCAGTCCGAGATGTCATATAAGATGCAATAACCCTTCACCAAGTGTTGCACTTAATTTGTTGACGGTCTTGAAGTTTATCAATGGTGGCTCCCATGGTAATTGAAGGTTTTTCAAGAGAGATGACTTACTATATACGAGGCATTGAGGATTGTGTTTAAAATGTGGAGACTTCATATGGACTTGGAAGAAGCATTCAAGATGAGTCGGCTACAAAGCCTAGTTTACAATCATTATGACTTAGGCTTTTGTATAGGAAAACGTCTAATTCCTTTTATCTCTACATTTTTTGATGTATCAACTTTTTTACCATTGAAGCAATAAAACAACTTTTCTACTTCAAAGAAATTTGTCTCTTTTCCTCATTGATATGTGCCTCTACACTTGGAAAAATTAATGTAATGATCCGATGACTTTTATTTTCTTAAAACTCATGTAACTGAACTTAGAATGAAACTCTAAGCTTCCTGCATACCATGGTGAAGAGGACCAAGTCATAACGTAGTTCAAGGATTTTGTCTTGAATTTTGCCTAGGCTGCCTCTTTCGAGATTTTCAACCTAGCAAACTTTTTTTTGGTCGTACACAGTTTAGAATCATGCGAGCCAGAGTGTAGAACCATGCATTTTAAGCTCATGCATCAAGCAGAGTCATGACTTGTAGTTTAGGCTCGTACGTCGAAGAGCAACTTGACTTGCAGTTTAAGCTCGTACATCAAGAAGCGTTGGTGACTTTCACGGGAAATACTGCTTCAGAAATTTTCCGTTGATCGAACCACCTCTAAGACCATCCTTATCAACGATTTTGTATGCGCCGCTTGAATATGCTTCTTTCACAACATATGGCCCATCCCATTTTTAGGTAAACTTGTCACATATATATATTTTTAAGGATTACGGGTCATCGAACAACTAGGACTAAGTCTCCCACTTGGAATGATCGTGGAGGTACTTTCTTGTTGAAGGCTCTAGCGAGTCGAGCTTGATAGCACTCAAATTTTTAATTGCGCTTCTAATCTATTTTCATACAATGCCTATAAATCTGCTAGGTGAAGTTGAGCATTCTCTTCATACCTGAGTCCTTCTTGGATTGCGATGCGCAATAATGGAATTTTATTGCTCTAACAAAATGACTGTTTCCGTGCCATATACTAAAGAGTAAGGAGTTGCTTTTGTAGCAGTTTTGAAGGTTGTCCGGTATGCCCACAAAGCTTTACCAATTTTCTCATGCCAGTCTCTCTTGTTTTTTGCGACAACTTTCTGGTAAATTAGGAATAAAAATGAAAGAAATAAGAGATTTGAAAAAAAGAAGAAAAAATCGGAATGGGCCAATTTAATTAAAAGACAAAGCCTAAAATTAGGCAAAACGACCCCCAGGTCTGGTCCATCTGCCAGAGGTGTCCAAACGGCATCATTTTGGTCACACTTGATCTGGGTCGTTGGTCTCAAATTGATCAATGGCCAAGATCACATCTCCCTTACCCGTTCCCTGTAACCAACCTGTTACCCGTTTCAAACATCCCCTGTCATTGAACCAAAAGGCGTCGTTTCATTTAATTGAAACGATCCAGGCCGTTGATCGTGCTTGATCCAATGGCCAGGATCAAATCCCCTCCCCCGTATATAAGCCCGACCTCTCACTCCCACGCCCCCTTAAGCCAGACACCTCTCACTTCATCGTCACTCTCAGAGACAAACATAACCCCACCATCTACCACCGTGCTCTGCCCATCGAAAATCGCCTCACGACGGTTCTGGTAGACCAAATGACTCCATTTTTACACCACGAATTCCTCCCAACATCCTGTTTCCAGCCATCACCATCGCTTACCTCGAAACCTATCCATGTTCTTCAAATCTTCAATCGAAGAACAGCCGGAAACCTCCATCTTCTACGATGGCCACCAAACTTACACCCTTAGACCACCTGACCACCATGGTTCCAAATCCGTTAACCACTGCCTCGAATAAACCTGGAACTCCTCGAATCTTCATTTGAAGATTCGAGCCAAACCTCAAACTATCCCAACCAAACCCAAATTCAAACCCTGGCAACCCCTAAACTCCTTAGTCACCAAACCACCATTGGTTTGGTTCAAATCAAGCAAAACCCCTTCAAGCCCCAAATCCGGCCCCAAGAACCCTAGAATTTCAAAACTTGGAATCCGTCCAAATTGATGAGGTTTTAGGTGTCAAATCGACCTTAGTCGAAGTGTTCTCAGTTGAGAACAATCAGTTAAGGTCAGTTTGACCCCAAAAGCCTGACTCTGAGTTCGAACTTGGGTTCGTCTGTTCCCAAATTCATCTCTGAGGTATTTTCTCTCTTTTATTTTGGTTTATTTTTACTCATTTGTGTTGTTATAGTGGTTTTATTTTCTTTGTGTCCATTGTTCTTCTTCTTCTCAAATCAAACCATTTTATTTGGTCGAGCTTTCTTTCTGTTCTGATTGTTTGTTTGTTTAGTTTTATATGTTATAATTCATGAATCAATTCGATTAGCTTCGTCGATTAATGTTTTTTCAACTAAAAACTCGAACCACCTGTCGTCTTTTTCTGATTGGTTGTTGATAATTGTTGTACTATATGGCTTGTATAGTCGATGGAATACATATCGTCAATTAGTTCTTGAGGTTTGATTGATACAAAAGCATGACTATAGTATATATTTTTCTCCCAGTAGGTTATCCGTTTTGCTTCCTCCTGTGTTAATTTTGTGTTTTATGCCTGATAATTGCTTGAACGTCTAGTTGATATTCAGTTTTACTCGCATTATCAGCTCCTTTTGTTTGGTTCCATGTCTGACTGAATTGGATTGTCTGCCTTGAATCACTGTTTGGATAGTATTAAGTATTGGTTATAACTGATGAGCTACAGTATTGGATCCTAGGGTAAATCACATGGGGTTTCAAGGGTAATTTGAGGTGTCAAAACAAGAAAAATGCTTTAGTTGAGCGGTCTGTCCACTAGGGTCTTGATGTTCCTTTAAATTATACTTCCTTTAAATTATACTTATGCTTTAGTTTAATAATAATGGGATTAAGGGTGCCACTAGGTAATGAGTAATACACTAATGGATTAGTCAAAGAAGAGACATTCTAAGTGGGATTGAATTGTCACTAGACAACTATTTGTGGAAGACTACTTTTGTTTTAAAAGGACCAATTTAAGAATGATTAACTACCCAATAAGGCCTAAAAATCCGGAAAAGACAGAGGGATTAAAATTAGAGAGTGGAATAAAAGGGAGAAGATTTTTCTTCAAGGGATGGGAGTTTTTGGTAGTGTTTGAAAAAAAATCCAAAACTTAAGAAGTGAAATATAGGCTAGATTATAGACGTTAAGAATTCAATTAGTTTTAGAAAGAAATAGGCAGGCCATTTAATCAAAAAGTTTCAGTGCTTTTGAGAGTTAAAAACAAAGAAAAAGAGAGGTCTTTTCTTATACTGTTGAATACAATACTGTTACAGCTTCATTGACATGTTGATTTTTGGTCTTGCTAGTTTTTTTTCAAATTGGTTTTATTGAGTCTGCTATTTGGTAATACGGTTACTGTTTCATTAAGTGTGCTGGGATTCTGTGTGTTTCTCAAATCTGTCTCTGGGTTTCTATTACTGGTTGTTATTGGGTTTTGCTTGGTTTTGTTAGTGGTTGCTGAGTGTTGTTGTTGATGTATATGCTACTGCTACCCTGCTGATCACTCCTCTTCTTTTGCTTTCCAATATCACGTACACAACTGATACACATTGTAAGCTGAAATATGGAAGCATGCATGCATATAAAATGGAAGTTGTAGTTTTAATTTAACTTCTTCTTTTCTTTTTACAGATTGTATTAAGTTCATCTTATATACTATCGTTATGTAGATTTCTGCCATGACAAATGTATAACTGGACAGTCTTTTTTATAGTAGTTTAGTTGTGAACTTCTCATGTATGCTCTTAGATAAAAAGGATTGATGGTGTAGTAAACAACATTTTGTTATTTTAGTTTGTTTGTTAAGTAGCATATTTACGCATGTCAGGCCTTAGGCTGTTTTAATTGTGAGTTACCTCATTTAACAGACTGCCTCTCTAAAACTTGAAGCAATTTGTTAATTAAATATCATCATTTTTACATTTTAGCTTTGCAAAACTCTGAACCTGTGTAGAATAAATTAACTAGGCCCAATATTTGAATAAGATGGCCCAGGTCCAGTTTAACACTACATGCGTTCACGTTGGCAAACGGACTGCCCATGTTGTACGTTCATATTCTGATATAACCAACTGTGTTCCAAACCCGACTATAACAACTCGTAAGCATGTAAATAAATTAGGACTTGTTCTTCTTTCATTTTAGAGACAGACGAAAAATAGAAGAATGTAGTCACTTTAGGATGATCCTTTTAAAATAAGCAAGACGAGCCTCGCCAAATAGAACACACAAGTTGCAGGGCTCTCAGTAAATGGATATAATAATTGGATAGACTTTGGGTTCGTTCGTTTAGAAAATTTCACGGCCTTACCCAAAATAATGTTACGCTAGTTGCTTTAGGCGCATCTTTAATAAATTACTTTCTTAAATTCGGGTGCGCATTTATGTGACCCAAATACAAATCTCAACGGAGTCGAAATGTGTTGATAACCACGAGTACATTGATTGTGACGTGGTTCGAGATGCGTTTTCACAACGTTGCAATTCCTTGTAAAATAATAATAATAATAATAATAATAATAATAATAATAATAATAATAATAATAATAATAATAATAATAATAATAATAATAATAATAATAATAATAATAATAAAAATGGTGAAAGAGTTATAACTTGCATATAAGTGCATAATTGTTAAAATCATATAAGTAAGCCGAATAGGATAGTTGAGCAACCGTGCTAGAACCAAGGAACTCGGGAATGCCTAACACCTTCTACAAGGTTAACAGAATTCCTTACTCACATTTTTGGTTCGCGGACTGTTAACAAAGTCATATTTTCCTCGGATCAGGATTCAACCGGTGACTTGGGACACCATTAATCTCCCTAGTGGAAACTCTGATATCTCAATAATAAATCTCGTTCCGACGGCCCTTTAATTGAAAAAACCCTTCTGCGCCCTTGCGGGCATGGGCCAAAAGGAGATGTGACACATTATTAATTGAAGACTTATGTTGTTTGAAACTAAACTTCTCGCACAGACTCTTCACGAACTTGTTGTCAAATGACGTTCCATTATCATTGATTATGTATCTTAGTATTCCATACCTAAAAATTAAATATGACTTGATAAAATCGACAATAAATTCATTTTTCACCTCCTTGAGTGGAATAGCTTTAGCCTATTTAGAGAAGTAGTCTGTAGCGGCCAATATGTACATCTGTCTCTTTGATGACTTTGGAAGTGGTGTAAAAATGTCAAGTCCCCATACATCAAAAGGCCATGAATCTACAGATAGGTGAAGGGGCTCTGGAGGTTAGTGGATGTAGTTGGCATGAAATTGACACATTTGACATCTTTTGGCATGATCCATGCAATCCTTCACCATTGTCGCCTAGTAGTAGCCCACCCACTTGATGTGAAAATGGAGCTTGGGACCAAATCGGTGTGCTCCACATGAGCTAGAATGTGCTTCCTCCATTGCTTGGCGAGCTTCTTCTTTGTCAGGACATCGCAAGACTATTCCTTTAAAAGAGCTGCGAAACAATGTCCCCTTATAGAAGATGAATCGTGGTGCTCTTCGTTTGATGTCTGTTATTTGTCGCGGATCTTCTGCTAGCTTTCAATGTTCAAGGTACTCTATCAGTGGTTGCCTTCAATCTTCTTCTTCAATCACTCAACCAGACATACGATGGCTTTCGTTGACTTCAAGATCCAGAAGTCTAGGAATAACCCATCATGACACACATATACCTTTGTTGACCCATTCTCTCCAAGTACCATTGTCGTGGCCAAGTTAGCCAAAGCACCAGCCTTGCAATTTTCTTCTCTTGGGACGTTGTTTAAGAACACTCGGTCAAATTTTTCAAGTAAACTAGAAGCGTATTCATGGTATGGCAATATATTTTCCTTATCTACCTCATAACTCCCCAAAAGTTGGTTGATGATCAACTTAGAGTCACGGTAGATCTCCAACTATATAATCTTCATTTCTAATGCAATTTTGAGACTGTCATGACCCGAATCCCGAACCCGATCGTGACGGAGCCTCTCGTGGAGACAAGGCCAGCCAACAAAACACAACACTTCCTTTTAAGAGATAATTAACATTTATAAAGCTAAAACATGATTAGCATTATCAAGAGTGCGGAAAACAACGATAATAACAGGGAACCATCCCCAACACATCCCGACACCGGGGTGTCACCAGTCATGAGCTACTACTGAGTTCACTAAAGTACTACAAGTCCAGAGATGTGAAAAAAGTATGAAATACATGAACAACAGAAAATAAGGGATAAAACTCCGGTGCCGCGGATTCTGGAGGTCACCTGGCTCAGCTATAATAGCAAATCTTCAATCAGCTCAAAACCTGCTACTGGGTGAACAAGTACCAACATCTGCACACGAGGTGCAGGGAGTAAAGTGAGTACTCCAACTCAGTGAGCAGTAAAAGTAAATAATAACTGAGCAGTAAGAAATCACGTATAACAGATCATCATGCTGTATAGAAGCAGTAAAAACCCCTTAAATTGAGAAAATCATTGAAAACTGTGAAATCTTTCGAAGTATCTTGGCTCAGTTTTAAACCTCTTTTTAAAATGACCCTTTCAACAATTGCAAAAATAATTTCAACAAGTAAGAAGTAATCAGAAATCTGCCCCTCGGGCTCAGTATCAACAATTGCAAAAATATCGTGAAGACTAGGTGCCATCATGACATGTTCACAATTGGTGAACTAGGGTCGTGACAAGTTAGTGTCAGAGCTCTAGGTTCATAGGAGTCACGGGACACATGCTCCTTTATTAGAGTCTCGCTGATCGGTATGGAGATGTCTGTACTTATCTACGAGAGGCTATGTAACTGTTTATGAAAAATCTTCACTTCATTGAATTCCTTGTCGTGCTATATTTTTGACATCAACTCTAAACTTCTGTCTTCTATTCATTCACAGATGGCGAGGACACGTACGACCCAGGACGATCAGGCACCTGTACCCCCTCCTGCAGCCGCTAGAGGCAGGGGTCGGGGCAGGGGTCGTGGACGCGTGCGTGAGGCAGCCAGAGCACCTGCGCAAACTATCGCCGAGGTACCTCCAGTAGATCCAGTCAGGTCTCAGGAACCTGACACACCCACAACTACCACTACTACAGTTGTTCAGGAGGTATTGACACCTTTTATGAGCATGTATACTACGTTGTCACAGATAAGGTTGCTTCCCCTTCCTGTAGCCACATCCCAGGCCGAGGGAGGAGCCCAGACTGCCGCTGCCCGCACTCCAGAGCACAGAGTGCATATGGGGCAGGTCCCAGATATTATCCATATCTAGCCTGCAGTACCGGTTTAGCCCGAGGATGGGGCACCTACTTCCGATGATGAGCAGCGTAGCCTGGAGAGGTTCAAGAAGTCTGTGGCATTCCTAGGCAACGTGGTATCGAGTGAGGGCTTTCGGGTGGATCCAAAAGAGATGGAGGCCGTGCATAGTTGGCCCGGGCCCTCCTCAGCTACAGAGATCCGCGGTTTCCTTGGAATAACGGGGTATTACCATCGTTTTATGGAGGGTTTCTCATCTATTGCAACCTCTATGACTAGATTGACCCAGAAGGGTGCTCCCTTTCAGTGGACAGATGAGTGTGAGGCAAGCTTTCAGAAGCTCGAGACAGCCTTGACTTTAGCCCCTATTCTGATATTGCCTACTGGTTTGGGGTCCTATACAGTTTATTCTGATGCCTCACGAGTCGAACTTAGAGCAGTGTTGATACAAGATGGTAGGGTGATTGCCTACGCGTCTCGACAATTGAAGGTGCATGAGAAAAACTACCTTATCCATGACCTTGAGTTAGCTGCCATTATTCATGCCTTGAAGATCCGGCGTCATTATTTTTATGGCGTGCCTTGTGAGATTTACACAGATCATCGGAGTTTACATCACTTGTTCAAGTAGAATGATCTGAACTTGTCACAGAGGGGATGGTTGGAGCTACTGAATGATTATGATATTACTACTCTTTATCACCCGGGCAAGGCCAATGTGGTAGCCGATGCCTTGAGTTGCCGGGCGGAAATTTTTGGGAGTTTTTCATATTTACCTACTTCAGAGAGATCCATGGCGATATATGTTCAGGCCTTAGCCAGTCAGTTTGTGAGATTGGACCTTTCGGAGCCAAGTCGGGTTCTAGCCTGTGTGGTTTCTCGGTCTTCATTGTTCGATCATATCAAGGAGCAGGAGTATCATGACCCTTATTTTCTTGTCCCCAGCATGGCTATGTTAGGGATGTGACTATTGGATATGACGAGGTATTGAGGATGCAGGGCTGGATCTATGTAATCGATGTTGATGATATTCGGGAGTTGGTATTGACATAGGCCCATAGCTCGCGCTACTCCATCCATCCGGGTGCCGCGAAGATGTATCAAGATCTGAGGCAGCATTACCGGTGGAGGCGGATGAAGAAGGACATAGCAGACTTTATAGCTAGCTGCCTCAACTGTCAGCAGGTAAAAGCTGAGCACCAGAGACCGGGAGGTTACTCCAGGAGATGGAGATTCCGGAGTGGAAATGGGAGAAGATAACTATGGACTTTGTAGCTGGCCTTCCTTTAACTACGAAGAAATTTGATTCTATTGGGTTGTTGTGGATCGGCTGACCAAGTCCGCTCATTTCATTAAGTGTATGCTACTTACTCAGCGAAGTGGTTGGCGGGGATTTACATCAGGGAGATTGTCCGTCTGCATGGCATTCTAGTTTCTGTCATCTCGAACAGGGGTTCAGCAATTACATAACGGTTCTGTAGAGCCGTCTAGCAGGAGTTGGGTACCCAGGTGACTATGAGTATAACTTTTCACCCTAAGACAGACGGACAGTCCGAGCGCACCATTCAGAGTCTTGAGGATATGCTCTGTGCGTGCTTCATTGAGTTTAGAGGGTATTGGGATCAAATCATGACATTGGCAGAGTTTGCGTACGATATCTGTTATTAGTCCAGCATTCAGATGGCGCCGTATGAGGCCGTATATGGTAGGAGATGCAGATCCCAGGTGGGTTTGTTCAAGCCAGGGGAGGGCAGGCTATTGGGCACTGATTTGGCCGAGGATGCGGTCGAGAAAGTTAATGTGATTCAGGACAGACTTCGTACGGCCCAGTACAGACAGAAGAGTTACGCGGACCGGAAGGTTTGTGATGTTTCCTTTATGGTTGGTGAGCGGTTTGTGCTTTGGGTCTCGCCTATGAAAGGCGTCATGAGGTTTGGGAAGAAAGGGAAGTTGAGCCCGAGGTTCATTGTCCCTTTTGAGATTTTGAAGCGAGTTGGGGAGGGTGCTTACGAGCTTGCCTTACCTCCCAGTTTGGCTGGGGTTCATCCAAATTTCACGTCTCGATGCTTCGGAGATATCACGGTGACCCATCTCACATGTTAGATTTAACTTCAGTCCAGTTGGACAACGACTTGTCCTATGTTGAGGAGCTAGTGGCGATATTGGATAGGCAGGTCCGGAAGCTCAGGCCAAAGGATATAGCTTCAGTAAAGGTTCAGTGGCGGGGTCGTTCGGCCAAGGAGGCGTCTTGGGAAACCGAGCGGGATATGCGCAACCGATACCCTCATCTATTTGCTACTTCAGGTATGTTCTTTATGCTCGTTCGAGGATGAATGGATGTTTAAGTGTAGGAGGATGTGAAGACCTGGCCGGTCGTCTTTGGAATTTATGCCCCGTTCCCTCATTTACTTCTTTTGTGAGGACGCTCGATCTTAGAATTCGGAGTGTTTTGGGACACTCAGTCCCTTATTGAGAGCTTAAGTATTGGAAAGTGGTGTGTAATCGGAATAGTGTGAAGACGACCTCAGAATGGAAATCTGATGGTTTCTTTAGCTCCGTTAGGTGATTTCAGGGTTGGGAGCGTGTTCATAATAAATTTTGGATGTCCGTAGCTCATTTAGGCTAGAAATGCCGAAAGTTACAATTTTGAGGTTTATGGTGCGATAGTGAATTTGTGATCCGAGGGTCGGAACGAGATTTTGGAAGTTGCTATGGCACCATCATGTCATTTAGGACGTGCGTGCAAAATTTCTGGTAAATCGGATGATTATTGGTTGGGCTTTAGATCGATAGCGTATTTTGGATGAACTTGAAGTTCTTAGGCTTGAATCTTGATTTAATGGGGTTACCCGCATTTTTTTCGATGTTTCAAGTATTAGTGCAGTTCTAATGAGCCGTTAGATGGTATTGGTTCTTTTGGTTGAGGTTCCGGGGCCCTCGGGGTAGTTTCGAATGCCCGACGAGTTGATTTCTTAAAGTGTGCAGCAACTGAACTTTTCTCTTTTGGTATTTCCACTTTTGCGGCTTGGGAACCGCAGAAGCGGCACCGCATAGGCAACTTCTTCATCGCAGAAGCAGATTTTTCCCTTCCTCAGGAAACCACATAAGTGGTCTCCTTTCCGCAAAAGCGGCACCGCAAAAGCGGTTAAATGTCCGCAAAAGCGGACTCTCGTCCTTTAAGTAAAACCGCAAAAACTGTTGGTTTTCCGTAAAGTGGAAGGGTTTATCCGATGCCTTATTTCAAAAGTTGGAAAATTCAATATGGAGCTTGGTCAAGGGCGATTTTGAGGGGATTTCGACTAGGAGATTACTGGGTAACGTTTCTATGATTCTTTCTAGTTATATTATATCATTTAGTAGTTAAATCCATCTTTAAATTCAAATTAAAGATAAAAATTGGGATGATTTGGGTGAAAGTTCATTGGTTAAATTATTGCGTTTTGAGGGGGCAATTGACCTCCGATTTGGGAGATTTTGATATGGTTAGACTCGTGAGAGTACAACATTTCTGAAAATGAAAATATTATTAGATTCCAAGCCGTTGACCTCAGGGGTGTTTTGGTTATTTTACCCACTTTCGCGCCTTAGCTTTGATTTTAATAGAAAAATTAGTTACTTGCGATTTATTCACATTATGTAATTGGTTTGAATAGATTCAGACCATTCGGAGTCGGATACTCGTGGCAAGGGCATCGTTCCTTAGTTATTTTTGCACCTGCTTGAGGTAAGTGGCTTGTCTAACTTTGTGTTGGGAACTCTCCCCTTAGGATCTATTATTTGTTATTTTAAATGCCCGTTACGCGATGTGACGAGCGTGTACTGGTGCTAGTTGTTGAAAATCCATTTTACTTAGAATATTTAACTATATTTTCTTGCGGATTTGCCTATTCTAAATACAATTTAACCTGTGTTAGCTTAGGATAAGCATGTTTAGCTGACTTACTTGCTTAATTGCTTAACTGTATTATCTGTTCTACGTGAAGCATGCTAGACAAGAAATTCTGTTAATTGTTCTTACTTAGCACTTCATCTATTTGAATTGTGTGGTGTTACGAATTGGGAATACGGGATGGCATTTTGATAACTCTCTTTATGTGTTTCGTTCTATGACTGAGAGTGCGGGATACCAAGGGATCCCTGGAACAGATATGATTATAAAATAGAGGATACCAGGAGATCCTCGGGATACTAAGAGATCTCTTGTGTAAAATGAAGGTTACTAAGAGATCCTCAGGATACTAGGAGATCCCCTTCTGTAAAAATGGAGGAAAGAGGGATGGACTCTGAAAATGGTAGCTTTCATCGGATGGAACAACAACAATAACAACAACTACAGCGTAATATCTAGACATGCCTTATCCCTATTCGAAAGGGCAGGGAGACTGCTTCTAATCGACCCTCGGCTCAGAGAAGGAAATGAAAAACAAAAACAAAAATAAAATAGCATTAGTAACTCCAGCAAAAATCACATAAATAATTCTCCAAACATAAGAATCCTTAATAAAATGACATGCAATAATATCAAATAGTAAATCCCATAAATAACTACCATAAGGGAGGCTCAATTCAATACACAAATCATCTAGGGAGAGCACTACCAAGCTCCACCCAACCACGGGAAAGGAGTACGAAAATTTTAGAAGCCCATATCCTACAACCCCGATACTAGACATTCAGACTTTCCTATCAAGGGTCATTTTCTCGAAAATCCGCATTCTAGCCATGTCCTGCCTAATCACCTCTTCCCAATACCTCTTATGCCTCCCTCTGCCTTGCTTCACGCCAACCACCGACAACAGCTCACAACTCCTCACCGGGGCAACATGGCTTCTTCTCTGCACATGCCCGAACTACCTCAGCCTTGCTTCTCGCATCTTCTCATCTACTGGGGCCACCCCCACCTTCTCTGGAATAAATTCATTCTTAATCTTATCTAACCTGGTGAGCCCGCACATCCACCTGAGCATCCTCATCTCAGCAACCTTCATTCTCTGAACATGAGAGTTCTTCACCGGCCAACACTCTGCCCTATACAACATGGCAGTTCTAACCAGCTCTATAACATTCCCCTTTGAGTTTTCGTGGCACTTTCTTGTCACATAGGACTCCTGATGCAAGCCTCCACTTCGACCACCCCGCCCCTATACGGTGGGTGACATCCCAGTCTATCTCTCTGTCCCCCTGAATTACCGGCCCAAGATATCTGAAACTGTCCCTCTTGCCGATGACCTGAGATCCAATCTTCATGTCCCTGCCTACTTCGCTCGGCTTGGTGCTAACTTGCACTTAAGATATTCTGTCTTAGACCTTCTTATTTTGAAACCATTAGACTCGAGAGACTGTTTCCATACCTCTAGCCTCTTATTAACACCGATCCTCATCTCGTCTATCAAGACTATATAATCAACAAATAGCATACACCAAGGAAAATCCCCTTGAATATGTCCGGTTAGAGCATCCATTACCAAGGCAAACAAAAGAGGGCTAAGCGCCGATCCTTGATGGAGCCCCATAACCATCGGGAAATGGTCTGAGTCGCCACCCACCGTCCTAACCCTAGTCTTAGTTCCATCGTACATATCCTTGATTACTATGATGTAGGCTTCCGGCACACTCTTTGCCTCCAGACACCTCCATAGAACCTCCCTAGGGACCTTGTCATACGCCTTCTCCAAGTCGATAAACACTATGTGCAGGTCCTTCTTCTTATTCCTGAACTGTTCCACCAATCTCCTAACAAGGTAGATAACTTCTGTTGTGGAGCGACCCGACGTGAAACCGAACTGGTTCACAGAGTTAGATGTCATCTCCCCCACCCTCGCCTCGATCATCCGCTCCAAGACCTTCATGATGTGACTTATTAATTTGATACCCCTATAGTTGTTGCAGCACTGGATATCCCATTTGTTCTTGTACAAGGGAACCACTGTGCTCTACCTTCGGTCCTCTGGAATCCTTTTGGTCCTGAAGATCGCATTGAACAACCTGGAGAGCCGCTCCACTCCTGACCTACCCATGCATTTCCAGAATTCCATTGGGATTTCATCTAGCTCTGTCGGTTGACCCCTACTCATCCTACACAAATCCTCAACGACCTTCTCCACCATAATGCCCCTGCAGTACCCAAGGTATCTATGTCGCTCCGAATTCCCAAACTCTTCTAGCTCTATATTTGGATCCCCCTCCTCGTTAAGTAGGTCTACGCCTGCCACCTCTACTTGAGTTGAGACTCCCCATCAAAACTCTACCATCCTCGCCTTGATGCACCTAACTTGGTCGAGATCCCGCGCCTTCCTCTCCCTTACATTAGCTAATCGAAATAACTTCCTGTCCCCGCCTTTCTCCCCCCAATTCCTCATACATGCGACCAAATGCCGCATTTTTAGCTTCCGTAATCGCCAGCTTTGCTTCTTTCCTCGTCAACTTGTAGATCTCCTCGCACTCTCCTTTCATCCTCGTTTGTTCTCCCTGCCAACTTAGCAAATACCGCCTTCTTCACCTCCACTTTTCCTCATACTACATTGTTCCACCACCAGTCGCCCTAATGTCTTCCTGAATAGCCCTTGGCTACCTCGAGCATATCCCATGCTACCTCCCTAATCAAGTTTTCCGTGTCTGACCACATTGCGTCCGCTTCCCCAAAACTTCTCCAAGCTCCACATACAACTAACCTCCTCTCCAACAACTGGGCTTTATCCTTAGTCAAAGTACCGCATCTAATCCGCGGTCGTCTCCGAGCACCCCTCATCTTCCTCTTCACCTAGAGACCGACATATATCAGTTGGAGTCTATGATGAGTCGAAAGGGACTCTCCCGGGGTAACCTTGCAGTCCTTACACAAACCTCTATCTCTCCTTCTGAGAAGGAGGTAATCAATCTGAGTCCTCACCACCGAACTTTTGAAGGTGACCAAATGCTCCTCCCTCTTCTAAAATTTCGAGTTCACAATCAGAAGCTCGGAAGCCCTGGCGAAATTAAGCAATGACGTGCATTATCCGTTCGTAACCCCAAGTCTAAAGACACCATTCACCTCACCATAACCACTGACATCAACCCAAATATGACCATTAAAGTCCCCTCCAATAGCTAACTTCTCAGATTGGGGAATACTACTCACCAAATCATCCAAGTCCTTCCAAAAGAGCCTCTTAACCTCCTCATCTAAGCCCGCTTGTGGCGCGTAAGCGCTGATGACGGTGAGTATGCAACCCCCAATAACGAACTTAATAGACATTAACCTATCGTTCACTCACCTAACCTCAACTACGGACTCTCTTAGATCCCTATCCACCAAGATGTCCACTCCATTCTTACCCCTCACGACCCCAAAATACCACAGCTTAAACCCTTCTGCATTTCTCGCCTTAGACCCTTTCCACCTAGACTCTTGAACACAGGCTATGTTATCCCTCATCTTCTGTAGAATCTTCGCCAACTTAATGGACTTACCCGTCACAGTTCCTGTGTTCCACGACCCAATCCTTAATCTATGAGCGTCCGCTACCCTCTTCCCACCCTTGCCCCACGCTCTACCAGCAAAACCGCTCCCTGCCCCCAGCTCACCCCTGCCACCACCCCTACCCCGAGGACATGACCTTACACTACCATCCCCTGTCATGGCCACTATCCCTCCAATCGACACACATGCACTATAGCAAAATACACAAAAGGATGCAAGCTAGGTATCAACAGAGTAAACCACACACATGATTCTTAGCTAGAAAATGTAAAAGGATGTACATAGTAAACAAGAGGTCGGGAGGTACCACCTCCCAGTGTAAAAACCTGGAAGTATGCTTTGATTCGCCCGATATCAACTACCGCCAGCTCTTGCACGTTTCGGCCGGTGTTGCTTTGCTCTTCACGTCCAAGCGCCGCAAGATCGTCTCGTCCACCATAACTAGTACCTGAAAATCACACACGCAACGAACCCCACAAAAATGGGGAGGGGGCTGCCTAGCTCGTGAAAGGGGAGGGGGTTACCTGAAAATCACAAAAAAGAGGGTGGGGTAGGGGGAAGAGGGCTGGGGGGCATGAGAGAAAGGGGAAAGATAGAGGAGATAGTGTAGAGAGAGATAGACAGAGATGAGAGAGACAGAGGAGAGAGAGAACTTACTTGGCAAGGTCGCCGGAGAAGGGCAGTCACCAGAGTTGGGGGGAGGAGGGGTAGCAGGGGAGAGAGTAAAAATAACAGGGGGCGGGTAGGGGGTTGAGGGCTAGGTTGGGGGAGGGATAGTGCAGAGAGAGGAGAGAGAGAAACTTACTTGGGGGGAGGGGTCACCGGAGAAGGGGGTCGCCGGATGGGGGGTCTCCAGAGGGGAAAGGGAAGGGAGGGGGTAGTCGAGGGGGGGTGGGTTGGGTATAAGTGACCGTTAGGGAGGGGAGCGTGAGAGAGCAGAGAGAGACAGAAGCTATCGTGTGGTTTGAGACCGTTAGGTATTAAGCTGAAAAGTACTCCAGACTCAGTGAATAGAAGAGAGATGGTTCTAGACCAATGTAGAATAGGAAATAATGCGGATTTACACTAAAGCCCTTTTATGAAGAGTAAAATATCAATTTTACCCCTGGTCGACCAACGTTTCCTTTCCATATAAAAAATTCTGTATGTTAAATCAATCTACACAAATAGGTAATTACCCATTTTACAAGTGTCTACAGTCTAGGGGTGTGCATTCGATTTTGACTCTTATCGATAACTACTTATCGATTATCGATTTGTACATATGCTTATCGTTATCGTTTCAATAAAGTTTCGATTTTCTCGATTTCGATTTCGATAAAAAATAGTCGATTCGATTTATCGATAAACTGATTCGATTGCACACCCATGTGAAGATCCAAAAAAATCATTGACTCTTTACTATTTGAGAATAATATTTCCTTGGATGTGAGCTCCATCGTGTCTATTTCAATTCCCCTAGATTCGAATTCGACTTTTGAGACTTTTAACAATTAACCAATAATTAACCTTTCAATCATGTGTTACGTATTCAAATTCATTTGAACGAGAGGAGAAAAGTAATAGGAGATAGAATTCTATTCTTTTACATACTTTATATATAAAAAACTCTACCCATCTAAAACATAGATGGGGTATACCTCGCCAAGCTGTATAAAGATATCATTCTAACCAAACCTGTAAAAGAATTGTATGTTAGATTCATATCAATTAATTCGGGGAAAGAAAGACCCATACAAATATATGCCATGAACCTTGTTTGAACCGGTCACACGAGGATATTTGTAGTCCTTTACTCAATCAATTGAACTATCCGGGCTATTCCCAATATAGTATCCTTATTTTATTAGAAACTGTTGTCTATGTTAATTAAAAGGACAAAAGTAGATTAATTAATTTTGTATTCAAGCGAAGAAATTTCTTCGATCTTCAAACAGATTGCTTCGTAAAGTTTCAATATGAGTAATGATATTTATAGAAAATCATTCCACTAGGGATTTCTTGCTCATAGATGTTCATTTCTATGTGTATGTATATATAACAAGACTTGTAATAAGAGAAAGCCATTTATGCTAAAAATCCATTTTTAAAACAATAGAATGCATGAGAAAAATATGAAATTTAGAAAGGGCTGGGATAAATAGTTGGGGAGTGAAATATTCTTTCTGGGGATAGAGGGACTTGAATCCTTACATTATTTAGAAAGGGGCTCGAATAAATAGTCGACGGATTATAAATTTTATTTTTGTCGGTATTGATATGTAGAACGGGGTTCCATCTTTATTCTCGTTCGATTAATCAGTTCTTCACAAGATCAATCGGACGATTGTGCTATGGTTAGTTTTCTACAACTGCTCGATGTCAAACATTATTATTCCACAAAGGTGAGATTCTGTCATCCGAGACATATACATACACACATATATATATATATATATATATATATATATATATATATATATATATATATATATATATATATATATATATATATATATAGTATCACACCTTCAGAAACAACTAAATTGCAACCATTAATGACCGAGAAAGTACTATGCTTGATTAGTGCCACACCTTACCAAACAATCTGGATGCTCTAAAGTTAGTCATTTACATAAGTTCTCCTTCTCGTCTTTTACACTTCCAAGATACCTTTAAGCTGCTATTTTGACGGAAAAAACAATCTTTTCAATAATCGAAAAGGCCTAAATATGCCACTGAACTTTTAGAAATGGCTCATCTACGCCATCAGTTAATATTTTGCTATATCCATGCCGTTGCCGTTAAAGAAATGGCCCATATATTCCATTCCTCCATTAATTATCAGTTTTTTCAGTTTTTTTTGGTGGTAAAAACTTGATATTTTTATATATTGTAAAAACTTGATTATATTGTAATTTTAATTTTGGTTGTATTAAACAAGCACATTATATATATATATATATATATATATATATATATATATATATATATATATATATATATATATATATATATATATATATTGAGCACATTTTATATAATAAATATTTTGTAAAAATATTTCAGTTTAAAAAAAAAATTATATGTATAAATTGGAAAAGGCCTAAAGGAGTATAAAAAAGAGATTTATATATATAATATAGGTGTAGTAACCGAATTCAAAAAGGGAAGAGTACAAAATAGAGATTTTGAGTCAAATTTGTTGAGGAGTTTATGATATGTTTATCCTTTAGTTTAAATCCTTGAAGGATTGTAATTTTAATTATGGTATATTTAATTAACTTTAATTGTTTTTCCCTTTAAGACTATTATAATTTCAAATTTCAAATGTACTATTAATTAATTCTAATTCATGTTGGAATAAAAATATTTATTTTTAGTCTTTTGAAAAATATTAAAAATATTCATGTCGGAAATTATTTAGAAATTTCTATTTGTAGAGTTACTTTCTTTTTCTCTTTTGTAATTCTTTCTATTTGATCTTTGATTGTACTTGTTTTATCAGTCAAATCCTTCATTTTGCTTTCTATCAACGAAGAATTTGGCCAATTTTTATAATCAATTTGACTAAATAATTCGTTAATTATCTGATTACTAATTAGAGAATAAAAATAAAAATATTTTTTCTTTATAAAAAATTATAAAACGATAATAAAACGAAATGCTTAAAAAAATTGAAAAAATATTTTTCAAAGATAAAATATTTTTTCAGTTTTAAAGAAAACAAAAATATTTCATTAATTTTTTTTTTCTATTTTTACAAAAAAAATCAAGTTTTTACAAAAAAAAAACTGAAAAAATTGTAAATTAACGGAGGAATGACATATCTGGGCCATTTCTTTAACAGCAATGACATGGATATAGCAAAATTCTAACGGATGGCATAAATGAGCTATTTCTGAAAGTTTAGTGGCATATTTAGGCCTTTTCCGTTCATTAATTATAGGGAGAAACAAGCTAATGAGTGCTGCCTGAAGATAGCTGAATTTAAATCAAGATTCGGAAAAATGCATATTAGTTGATTATTCAGCTAAACATGAGAAAAATATCAAAGAGATTAAAAATGGCAGTGGTGAAAGCGAAGCAACTAAAGTTCACCCCTTACATAGTGCCGAGGTATAGTATTTTAATTAGAAAATAAAAGCATAAAAATCGTGGAGTATATAAAATAGAAAAAGATATAATTAATAAACTAAGAATCAAAGAGAGCGGAAGCCAAAATGTGAATGAAAAAAACAAGCTTATTTGGGTGGGAAACTAGAAAGTCTCAAACACCAAATACTTTAAATTAGCTTATATTATAAAGAAAAATAGAATTGGAATCTATTTAGGGCATGACGATTTGACATTGTCTCTTTATATTACAAAGTAATAAGTAATAGTTGCTTCATTTCTTTCTTCTCTGTTTTCTCTGCGTAAGTAGGTTTACCTACGCTGAGAGAGTTATGGCGAGAGGAAGAGGTCGACCTAAGAAGGTTTTAGAGCCAATTTATGCAAATAACACCGTTCCCCCCAAATCTGGTAACACTGTTTCACATGTTGTTATTACTGTTCCATTGATGCTTGCGGAGGATACTGTTCCATTGCTTCCCCCAAATGTTGGCCCCCAACCATCTGAAGTTCCAGTGACTCCAATAGTATCTGACAAGGAAGTTTGCACTTTGGAGCCTCAATCTCCACCTGCAGAACCCCAACCTGGACCAGATGCATCTATGGTTTCGATTCCTCAGGGTAATAGTGGAAAAGTTCACATGCAGCAGCATATACAACCACTCCGAGCAGATCTAGAGAAACCTACCACAGAGGAACCAAAGGTATGGGCAAACTTGTTTCAGAAAAATAGACTTGCTGCTAATGGCATGTCTCTAGAGTATATTCCACCGACGGTTATCAATGGTAAACCAGTAGGTCAGTTGCTCAAGGAAGAAGTTGCTGAAGAGGAGCAGAAATGGAAATGTGCTTTAGTTGTGTTTGTATTAGGAAACACTCCGGGGTTTAATGCCATGAAAAGATTTATAAATCTCCATTGGTCTCATGTGTCAGAGCCAGATCTCTACTATCATGAAGAGGATTATTATATTGCAAAATTTAAATCCCTTGATGATGCTAAAGAAGTGTTGTGTGCAGGACCATATACTGTTGCAAATAGACCGATAATTTTGAAACAATGGTCATCTGATTTTGATTTTAAAGCTGCCTTCCCAATAGAGATCCCTCTTTGGGTTAAATTCCCTAACCTACCTATGTCTTGCTGGGGTAATAGGACCCTTAGTCGTATTGCCAGTGTATTAGGTAAGCCCATTTCTGTAGATGAGTGTACGACGAAGCAAACTAGAATCTCATATGCTCGGATCCTTATTGAAGTGAATGTAACTACCTTCAGAAATTGAGATCATGGATCCGAATGGGAAGATTTTTCTACAAGATGTAACCTATGATTGGAAGCCTTCCTATGTGGGAAATGTCTTGTAGTTGGACATAACTGCCTAGCTAAACCTATCCAGTCTAATACCACACAGAAGCCAAAGGTATCTCAGGTATGGAGAGCAAAGGAACCAATTCTGCCTAATCAGGATAAGCAGTCAGCTCAGATGGAACAGTTTTCTACTGTGGCTACTTGTGAGGTTAGTGGTATAGTTGCATCTACAACTCATTATAAGCACCAGCAACCAATTGGTACACTTGTAGCTCATGACAAGCATCAGCAGCCAAAACTGAAAGAACAATGCTCCAGTGTGACACCTTTTGAGGATGTTAGGAAACAGAAGGCTAATGCTATTTCAGCTCCAGTCTTTAACAGCAAAAACTTTCCACCATTGTCAAATCGTTTTGATACAGGGTTAGTAAGCTGGGCAGATCATCCTTTTGAGGAAGGGGGAACAAGTTTTACCCAATGAAGTGGATATTTTGGAACGTAAGAGGTGTAAATAAAAGGTTCAAACAAAAGGAAGTTAAAGAATATTTTAGAACCAATAAATTTGATCTTGTTGGTCTTGTTGAAACTAAAGTGAAACAGAATAATGCAGCTAAAATATCTGGATTTTTATTACCCAATTGGGGCATGCTTGCTAACTATAGTAGTGCTATAAATGGTCGAGTGTGGATCTTATGGGATACAAGCAAGCTTCTGGTCACTGCTGTTCAAGAAGAGGCACAATACATTCATTGCACTGTTAAGATACTCACTGATGATTTAACTTGTTGTCTCACAGTGGTATATGGCCACAATGACAATGTACAAAGGAAATCAATGTGGACAGCCCTTCAGAATTTAACTGCTACTATCACTGACCCATGGTTGATAGCTGGGGATTTCAATGCTATTATGTCCAGCTCTGATAGAGACTCTTGTCATCCAGTTAGATTAGCAGAAGTTACTGACTTTGTTCACTGTGTGCAGCATATTGGCCTGACTGAACTGCCTTGGAAGGGTGATTTTTTCACCTGGACCAATAAGCAAGGTGGAGATGATAGAGTATGCAGTCGTATTGATAGATGTTTTGGTAATTGTGAGTGGATGCTAAAATGGAACCATGTACATACAGTATATGGACCTCCTTTAGTGTCTGATCATAATCCCATGATTCTTTTCTTGACAGAGGATATTTCAATCAGGAAAACACCTTTTAGATTCTTTAATGCATGGACATAGCATCCGGGCTTCCAGCAACTAATCAAAGCTTCCTGGAACACTAATGCTCAGCCTACTCTTCGAGGTGTATGGAATAATCTCAAAGCTCTTAAACCAGTCTTGAAATCTTTAAATACTAGAGAATTTAAGACAATCTCACAGAAAATTGAGGATAGCCGTAAAGATCTGCAAGCCCTGCAACATCAGATGTGTTCTGATTATTCTGATTCACTCCTAATAAGAGAAAAGGAACTAGTTCTCCAATTGGAAAAATGGTCTTTACTGGAAGAGTCAATATTACAACAGAAAGCCCGAGCTAAATGGATTCAGTTAGGAGATGGTAATAACAAATATTTTTCTGCTATGATGAGAGAGAGAAACCAACATAAGAAGATAACTGAATTGATCACAGAGGATGGTTTGAGGATAACACAGCCGGATGATCTGAAGAAGGAAATCACCACTTTTTTTAAATCTCTCATGGGGACCTCAGCTCATTCTCTTCCAGCTGTTAATAGAATTTATATGTCTAATGGCCCTACATTATCTCATCAACAGAGACTGGACTTGGCTGCTGATATCAGTGACAATGAAATCTTGGATAGTTTAAAAGCAATTGACAATGATAAAGCCCCAGGTATTGATGGTATTAATGCTTTATTCTTTAAACATACTTGGCAGACTACAGGCCCACAAGTACTGCAAGCAGTTAGGAATTTCTTTGCATCCTCCAAAATGCATAGGCCAACAAACTGTGCATCCCTTACTCTGATTCCCAAAGTACCCAATCCTCAAACAGTAAAGGAATTTAGGCCAATAGCCTGCTGTACAGTGATTTATAAAATCATTTCTAAACTGCTGGCCAACAGAATGCAAAGGGTTATAGCTAGCATCATATGCAATACACAAGCTGGCTTCATTCCAGGTAGAAGAATTGCTGACAATGTTATTCTGGCCCATGAACTCATTAAGCACTACACAAGATCTCATATATCACCTAGGTGTATGGTCAAGATGGATCTCCAGAAGGCTTATGATTCAGTTGAATGGTGTTTCCTACAACAGATACTGGAGGCTCTGGACTTTCCAACCAGATACATCAAATGGACCATGGAATGTGTACAGACAACTAGTTACACAGTGATAGTTAATGGTGAAACCACAGAACCCTTTCAAGCTGCTAAAGGTTTGAGACAAGGTGATCCTATATCACCTTTCTTATTTGCTATAGTGATGGAATACTTAAGTCGATCTCTGGCAGAGTTAAATAATCTTAAGGGATTCTCTTTTCATCCTGGTTGCAAGAAGTTGGGAATCACTCATCTTAGTTTTGCAGATGATCTCTTATTATTTGCTAAAGGAGATAGTCAAGCTGTGCAAACCATGTTCACATACTTTGATTCACTGCAGCATCTGGAATGAAAGCTAATATGCAGAAGAATGCTGTGTATTTTGGAGGAGTTAAAACTGAGCAGCAGCAACAGATTCTTAGTATCCTTGGTTACACTCGTGGGGAACTTCCTTTTAGATACTTAGGGGTTCCACTATCAACCAAGAAGCTATCTGTTATCCAGTGGAAACCACTCATTGATAAGATCACAAAGAGGATTACATCCTGGACAGCTAAACAGTTGTCCTATGCTGGTCGACTGCAATTGGTTCAAACAGTTATTTTTGGTGTTCAGTCTTATTGGGCTCAGTTATTTCTCTTTCCAGCTAAGGTCATGAAATTAATAGAGGCTATGTGTCGATCCTTCATATGGTCTGCTTCAGTTAATATCACCAGGAAGGCATATGTAGCATGGGATAAAATCTGTCAGCCAAAGTCTGCTGGAGGCTTGAATCTGATTAATCTTCTGATCTGGAATAAGTCTGTTGTTGCAAAATTAGCTTGGGACTTGGCTCACAAGAAAGATTTACTATGGGTGAAGTGGATTCATGCAGTGTACATTAAACAACAACAGCTGGAGGACATGAACATTCCTGCACAAGCCAGTTGGATAGTCCGGAAGATCATTGAGAGTACGAGGCTTCTACAACAACATCAACTTCTGCATAATAGTAACTGTTCCATCAAGACTATCTACCTTAAACAAATTGGTCAAATGCCTAGAGTTCCATGGAAAGATCTAATTATGCAAAATACTGCTCGACCTAAGGCTCTTTTCAACTTTTGGTTACTGCTTCAAGACAAACTCCCTACCAAAGAGAGGTTGATTAAATGGCACTTGAATGTAGATGGTTGCTGTGTTATGTGCAAACGATCAAGTGAAACAAGAGATCATTTGTTCCTATATTGCTCATTTGCTACTCAACTGAGAAACTTCATCTTGCAATGGATTGATATGATTCAACCTCCTGGACAGTCGCGGGCTCAATTTGTCAGCTGGATCACAGAGAAAGCCAAAGGGAAATCCCCCAAAGCTCAAGCTTTCAAAATGGTGTGCGCAGAGATGTTTTATGCCATCTGGTTGGAGAGGAATGCGCGTATCTTCAGAAGCAACTATTGTCCCAGTGAAATCTTAGTTAGGAACATTGTCTATACTTGCAATGTGAGAGCACCTCCTAGAGTTCGGCTTTATCTCCAACATCTTTTTCTGTAGTTTAATACTCTAGGTACTAGTATTTTGATAGGCAGCTTGTTAGTTTCCTCTTATTTTGATAGGCAGTTTGAGTTAAACTGACCTATGTGATTGTAAATGGATCATTTGGTGATTAATAAAAACTTTAATTGCCAAAAAAAAAAAAGAAGTAATAAGTAATAGCATAAATGTTGAAAATTATAATAATAAATGATCCCGTTAATCATATAAACGAATAGGAAATAAAAATATCATTATGATAAAACACAAGTTTTCCATATATATATATATATATATATGATTGGGAAAAGAAAAGTTTTCATATGTAATTAAACGTAAGCCCTATTTAATTGTTGCCCAAGTAATAATTTCCTAAACTTAGTTACTTCAGACTCTTATGAATACATTTTAATACTCTCATACCTCATTCACTCGATTTCTTGAAGTTGCATTCAGAACAAAGTTGCGTTTGAGATTCATGGAGCAGCTTGGTTTTCGTTTTCGTCCCACCGATTCAGAAGGACTTATGTTCTTGTTGAGATTCGTCGCTGGACAAGAGATGCATGATGCTGGATTTATTACCACTAACATTGATGTCTATGGCAAACAAGAACCCTGGGAAATATATGATCATGGCGTATCCTGTGGTGATGATGAGGACAACACCAGTTATCGCTATTTCATCCCAAAGCTGAAGAAGAAAAGCAACGCCATGTATCTGTTAGTGATATAGTAGATATGCTCTAGATCCAATATCATATTTGATAACTTGAACATATTTTTGTGAATGTCATTTGATATAAAATTTATGGCATATGATATTCTTTTATTATTATTATTAATTGTTTAATTAATTTGATAAGATCCTTGATTAAATTTTGAGATTTGTCATCGTAATTGGGATCATGATAATGAGAGCAAAGTCTCTTACAATTTAATCTAAATTTGTTCTTGATTGTAGGATTATTAATTTGGACATTAGTAATCCAATTAGATCAATATTTATGTGATTATCTTTATCGGATAAAGGTTAGTTGATCTCATTAACTAAATCACATAGATAGATGATGCACATAGAGATATGATCATTGAACCGACTCATTGGATAATTCCTAATGGTTAGAATTATCATAACTGTCAATAGGATATTTTCTTGAAGAATGTGATGTAACCGTCTCCTTTGACTTGAGATCGTCATAGTAATTGACAAGTTATTCATTGTGCTTTGATACTAGAAACCAGTGGCCCTAGGGCGATAGTTGAAAGGATATTGGGTACGATTGAACTTTTGTAGAATTAGTGATTGATCAAGACGGAATCTGTCAACTCTTGGTAATGAGTTTAAGCTCCATGTTGTCATGAACTATAAACGACCAAACTAATACCTTGGCTAGGGAAATTGAATGAAAGAAGAAATAAGTTTCTTAGGTCATTCAATGGTCGATTATATTTGACGTGAACACATAGTTGATCGCCTATTAGGATTTGACAGTTGAACCATATCCTAGGGTGATCCAGAGCTATAAGAACAGAAGGAATTACTACATTATTCTTCTACTGGTTCTTGAGAGAAAATTGTATACTTCATGCTATCCGGTCGTTAAGGAGTGTTGCTAGACGCCACCCTTGGTTAGTATATTGATATGATCAATTTACTACCGGTTTAGTATTGAACCTATGGGGTTGCACACTAACGAGTGTTCTTATCTTTGCAAAAGGATTAATTACTTTATTATTGGTTAATTAAATTAAAGAATTTAATTCGTCAAATAAATTTAGTTATTAGTCCAAATGAAATATTATTATATTCTTTGCTAGCACAAAAATTATAATTAATATTGTGAATAAATTGAAGTCTCTATTTGGAATAGAAATTAAATAATATCTCTTGGTTGGAATATATGTGATATATATAATTAATATTATTTTATATAATAGATGTATATAAAATATAGTATTAATAAAGGCTTATTAATAAATCTAATTTTGAATTAGATTATTAATGTCTAATTGAAGTTTTATCCTATTTGGAATGTGATTAATATTTTCAATAGGAAAATATTATATTAATATAAAAAGTTTATGAATTAGAATCCAATTTAGAATTGGATATACAATATCTAATTTCGGAATAGACATTGTATTCCAAAAATTCGGAATTGGAATCCACGTTAAAAAGGAAGTGGAAATTTGGAATTTTCATCCAAAATTCTCTAAAGTTTATTTTTGGAATAAATTTTTAGCCTAAGTAAATTATTACCTCAACAAAATAGGAAAAAGGGTTTATATGTGATGCTATATAAAGGGTGATAGAGAAAATTTGCAAAGTTTTTTTTTGTTTTAATTTTTCCTTAGAAGAAAACCTACTTTGTGAAAGTAAAAGTGCAATACAAAGCCAATAGAGAAAATACAATTACAAGAAAAATGTTTCTTGTTCTTCTAATTTGAGTTGAGATTTTTTGAGAAAAAATTTCAACACAATATTCTTCGTTCAATTTGTTCGCGGGTTTCATTGATCAAAGAGTTGATAGCAAGGATCGGTCTCGGTGTGGATACGCATAGAGTCTTCGCACTATCGAAGAAATTTTGAAAAGAAACTCTCTTCACCAGGTACGTCTTAGATCCGATCTTTGACACGTTAATAAATTTTAAAACATGAAAAATCTACCTATGATTGTTATTGTCTTCCGCTGCATGTTACGAACACCTATAAGCAATCCTTCAGCGGTATAAGAGCGGTGGTTTATAATGTCTAAAATTTATTTACGAAATATTTTAATATTGTATCTGAAGAGTTCAAAACATAATAGATGTGCCTTGTGCAATAGTCAAATTGTTTGAATTTTGATATTATTTTATTGTGGATAAAACTTGCATTTATATAACTATTGAGATAGTTCATAACCTGAATTTGAAATTTTGTATTAGATACAATGGGAATCTATAATAGATTACATGATTCTATTATTAATTTAATTGTTATTACTTTATGAGATGTTAATTAATAATAATATTTTAGCATGAATTCTTTATGTGATATATAAGATAAATATATTAGAAGATGTTGAGTTTTTGTTTTATGCCATGTGCTTATTCATTACATAATTTTGAATTATTTATTACATGTGATGTAAATTAATTTAGGACTAAGCATAAAGGAACTTGAACTAAATTCACATGCTATAAAAGATTCGATCTTCGTGTTATTAAAAATTATTTTTGTAACAATTCCCTCTTACTAAAATTTGAGTTTTAAAAAAAAAAAATATAAGATATTTTATTATAGAGCTATCCATCAAGGTAATTAATTTTACTTAGTTCTTGTTTATAAAGGAGCGGCCTGACTACAAGGAGACTTATAGTTCGAGAATATGTTAAAATTATTTATTTCATTAGATGTATGGATTGAAAGAATTATACAATTTTACACTAGATGTCTGGACTACCCGGGGGAGTATAAAATTTAATAAGGTCTTTGCTATCATGATGGTTTAACTCAACTATGCCAATAGGATCGACTTGACTACCAGGGGACTATTTGGTATAGAGCTATTTAAGGAAATTGTATGGGGATACAATTGGTAAGAGTACCTACCTTTAAAATATATGTGAGAAACGACTTGATTTCCAAGGGGCTCATGCATATTGTTAAAGGATTCCTTTACTTCACTAAAAGAAATAAAGATTTCGTAAACTATAATGAGGGTAAATAGTTTAAAATAATTAATGGAAATATCATTTAGATAAAAGTCCATGTCTTTATGATATATGCAAATATGTTCTTATATTACTGCACTTTTTTTCTTTTCTATATTTTAGATTTCTCAATATGTCTGCTATATCACTGCGTGGAATACTTGAGACCAACAAGTTGGTAGGATCAAACTTTGATGATTGGTACAGAAATTTGAGAATTGTTCTCATGCATGAAAAGCTTATTGATGTGATCGATAAGCACGCCAAGGAAGTCCTAGATGTAAATGATGATGATGCTACCAAGATTTATCAGAAATACTTGGAAGAATGTCTTACTACCAAATGCATCATTCTCGCTTCTATGAATTCTAAACTGTAGAGGAAACATCAGGATATGGATCCAACTGCAATTATTGAACATCTTAAGAAGGTCTTTGGTACACAAAGCAAGACAGCTAGATACCAACTATCTAAGGCTTTATTTGGATCCAAACTGACTGGAAACTCACCTGTTGGACCCTATGTCAATCATATGATTGATCTTATTGAAGAGCTTGAGAAGTTGGGGTGCAAACTGGGTAAAGAGCTTTCTCAGTATTTGATCTTGTAGTCACTATCAGAATCCTTTTCACAATTTGTTATTAATTTTAATATGAATAAAATGGTTTGTGATCTTCATGAGATGCTTAACATGTTGATTGATTATGAGAATCAACTTGCATCTGAGAAGAAAAAAGGAACTATCATGTTGGTTGGAAAATCTTCTAAGAAGAAGGGTAAGGGTAAAAGTAAACCCAAGAAAAATCCCATTGCGCCCAAGGGTGGTGTGACCAAACCCAAAGGCAAAGAAGGCAAAGCTGACCAATCTGATGCTGTATGTTTCCATTGTAAGAAAATAGGACATTGGAAGAGAAACTGCAAAGTGTATCTTGCAACTTTAAAGGACAAGAAACAAGGTAAGACTTTAATGAAAAATATTTTCAAGGTTTCTTTAACTACTACTAATTCATCATTGTGGGTATTAGATACTGGTAGTGGTTATAACATCTGCAATATGTTGCAGGGGTTCCAGATAAGTAGAAAGTTGAAGAAAGGAGAAATTAATCTACAAGTTGGAAATGGTGCAAAAGTTGCGGCCGCAGCTATAGGATCAATTTCCTTTATAATGCCTACGGGCAAAGTACTTATGTTGGATGATTGTTATTACATTCCTAAATTTGTTTCGAACATAATTTCAGCTTCTATGTTAGACAAACTTGGTTTTTGCATTAATATAGGCAATGGTATTTGCTCTATTTATTATAGTGATAATTTATATGTGAATGGCTATCTCCAACATGATGTTTATGTCTTATCTAGTGTGAATTCTAATTCGATTATGCATGTTTCAAGTCTTAAGAGGAAAAGAGATGATCATGTAAATCAAGCATACCTTTGGCATTGTAGGCTTGGTCATATTGGAGATAAAAGAATTAACAAGTTGTACAAGGAAGGGTACCTTAAGAAGTATGATTTTGAATCATATCCAACTTGTGAATCTTGTCTCAAAGGAAAAATGACCAAATCTCCATTTACTGGAAGTGGAGAAAGAGCTTCTGAATTATTGGGACTAATTCATACAGATGTTTGTGGGCCCATGAAAATTCAAGATAGAGGTGTATATTCTTAGTTCATCACCTTCACTGATGATATGTCAAGATATGGATTTGTATATCTTATGAAACACAAGTCTGAATCTTTTGAAATGTTCAAAAGATTCCGTAGCGAAGTTGAGAAGCAGATTGGTAAATGTATCAAAGTACTAAGGTCTGATAGAGGTGGAGAATTTCTTAGTGAAGATTTTACCAGATATATCTCAAAGAGAATGGGCTTCTCTCACAGTGGACACCTCCAGGAACACCACAACACAATGGTGTGTCTAAAAGGAGAAATAGAACCTTATTAGATATGGTGAGATCTATGATGGGGTTCATTGATCTTCCAAAAACTTATGGGGATATGCTTTGGAAGCAGCAACATACTTACTTAATAAAGTTCCCACTAAGTCAGTCTCTACTACACCATATGAGATATGGAATGGATGTAAACCTAACCTTAAACATATTAAGATTTGGGGTTGTCCAGCTTATGTTAAGAGACTACAGTCTGATAAACTTGACTCAAGATCTGATAAGTGTAGGTGCATTGGGTATTCCCAAGGAAACAAGGGGATATTATTTCTATCACCCTTCTGACCATAAAGTGTTTATGGCTAAAGGAGCAACCTTTTTGGAAAGGGAATTTCTTTTGGAAGGAAATTATAATGGAGAAATAGAACTTGATGAAGATCAAGAAACTAATGAATCACCGCAATATAAAGATCATGAACCAAAGTTGAAGAACCTTTATTGGATGTTTTGAAGTTGCCAAGGAAATTGCCATCTTCAACGGTTGAAGTTCAAGAACTAAATGAAGTTCAAGAACAGGTTAATGAACCAGTTCCAAACCAAATTGAACAATAACGAAATCCAACACAAGGTGAACAGATTGTACAAGTACCTCTTCGAAGGTCTACACGAGAACGTCATGTACCAACTAGATTAAATTTGTTTGTACAAGATGATTTATCAAATGAGGTTGATCATAATGATGATGACCCTAACACCTATGAAGAGGTTATACAAAGTTTTGATTATGAGAAGTGGCAAAAGGCCATGGAATCCGAAATGGAATCCATGAAGGAAAATAAAGTATGGACTTTAATTGAACCTTCAAAGGATATAAAACCTATAGGTTGTAAATGGGTTTTTAAGAAAATGATTGGAGAAGACAGAAAGGTGGAGACCTATAAAGCACGTCTTGTTGCCAAGGGATATCGTAAGAAAGAAGGAGTCGACTATGACGAGACTTTCTCTCTCGTGGCAATGCTCAAATCTATTCGGATTTTTCTTGCTATAGCAGCATACAATGATTATGAAATATAGCAAATGGATGTGAAAACAGCTTTCCTTAGTGGTGAGCTAGAAGAGGATGTGTACATGACACAACCTGAAGGTTTCACATCTTCGTCTGATCATAATAAAATTTGTAAGCTACAAAGATCTATTTATGGATTAAAGCAAGCTTCTCGAAGTTGGAATATTTGATTTAACAAAACAATTGAAAAGTTCAATTTTGTTAGATGCGAAGAAGAACCTTGTGTGTACAAAAAGGTTAGTGGGATCACCATTATATTTTTAGTGTTGTATGTTGATGATATATTGCTCATAGGGAATGACGTACCGACATTGCAAAATACCAAGATTTGGCTATCTGAACAGTTTTCCATGAAAGACTTGGGAGAAGCAGCTTATATATTAGGAATAAAGATCTATATAGATAGATCTAGAAAGCTGCTTGGACTTTCCCAGTATTTGTACATTGATACTATCTTAAAGAGGTATAACATGGATAATTCCAAAAGAGGCTATCTACCGATAGGCACTGGAATTTCTCTCAGTAGGGAGGGTTGTCCTAAAACACCTGAAGAGAGAGAACGCATGAGTAGGATCCCATACGCTAGTGCAGTGGGAGCTATCATGTATACCATGACATGTACACGTCCTGATGTAGCTTATGCACTTGGAGTGACTAGCCGATATCAGGCAAATCCTGGTGAGGAACATTGGAAGGTGGTGAAGACCATTCTTATGTACTTAAGAAGGACTAAAGACCAATTCCTCATGTATGGGGATTTTGAGTTGAAACTTGAAGGTTATATTGATGCAATTTTCTCTTCAGATAGGGATGATAGCAAATCTATTTCTGGTTATGTATTCACCTTAAATGGTGGTGCAGTGAGTTGGAAAAGTTCCAAACAAGCTATAGTAGCTGATTCAGTAACTGAAGCAGAATATATAGCAGCTAGTGAAGCTGCTAAGGAAGGTGTATGGATGAAAAAGTTCTTAATTGAACTTGGTGTGGTTCCTTCAATAGAAGGTGCGGTTCCATTGTTGTGCGACAATACTGGAGCCATTACTCAAGCAAAAGAACCAAGATCACACAAAAAGTCCAAACACGTTCTGCAAAGGTATCACTTGATAAGAGAGATGATTGAACGTGGAGACGTCGAGATTCAAAAGGTTGATGGAAAGGAAAATGCTGCAGACCCATTCACTAAAGCTCTTGGCGCAAAGGAGTTTGATAAGCACAAGTGGAAATTGGGGATGAAGTACAAGAGCGATTGGCTCTAGTGCAAGTGGGAGATTGTTAGTGATATAGTAGATATGCCCTAGATCCAATATCATATTTGATAACTTGAACATATTTTTGTGAATGTCATTTGATATAAATTTTATGGCATTTGATATTCTTTTATCATTATTATTAATTGTTTGATTAATTTGATAAGATCCTTGATTTAATTTTGAGATTTGTCATCGTGATAGAGATCATGATAATGAGAGCAAAGTCTCTTACAATTTAATCTAAATTTGTTCTTGATTGTAGGATTATTAATTTGGACATTAGTAATCCGGTTAGATCAATATTTATGTGATTGTCTTTATCAGATAAAGATTAGTTGATCTTATTAACAAAATCACATATATAGATGACGCATATAGAGATATGATCATTGAACCGACTCATTGGATAATTCCTAATGGTTAGAATTACCATAACTGTCAATAGGATATTTTCTTGAAGAATGTGATGTAACCGTTTCCTTTGACTTGAGATCATGATAGCAATTGACAAGTTACTCATCGTGCTTTGATACTAGACACCTATGGCCCTAGGACGATAGTTGAAAGGATATTGGGTACGATTGAACACTTGTAGAATTAGTGATTGATCAAGACGGAATCTGTCAACTCTTGGTAATGAGTTTAAGCTCCTTGTTGTCATGAACTATAAACGGCCAAACTAATACCTTGGCAAGGGCAATTGAATGAAAGAAGAAATGAGTTTCTTAGGTCATTCAATGGTCGATTATATTTGACGTGAACACGTAGTTGATCGTCTATTAGGATTTGACAGTTGAACCATATCCTAGGGTGATCCAGAGCTATAAGGACAGAAGGAATTACTACATTATTCTTCTACTGGTTCTTGAGATTAAATTGTATATTTCATGCTATCCGGTCGTTAAGGAGTGTTGCTAGACGCCACCCTTGGTTAGTATATTGATATGATCAATTTACTACCGGTTTAGTATTGAACCTATGGGGTCGCACACTAACGAGTGTTCTTATCTTTGCTAAAGAATTAATTACTTTATTATTTGTTAATTAAATTAAAGAATTTATTTAGTCAAATAAATTTAGTTATTAGTCCAAATGAAATATTATTATATTCTTTGCTAGCACAAAGATTATAATTAATATTGTGAATAAATTGAAGTCTCTATTTGGAATAGAAATTAAATAATATCTCTTGGTTGGAATATATGTGATATATATAATTAATATTATTTTATATAATAGATGTATATAAAATATGGTATTAATAAAGGCTTATTAATAAATCTAATTTTGAATTAGATTTTTAATGTCTAATTGAAGTTTTATCCTATTTGGAATGTGATTAATATTTTCAATAGGAAAATATTATATTAATATAAAAAGTTTATGAATTAGAATCCAATTTAGAATTGGATATACAATATCTAATTTTCGAATAGACATTGTATTCCAAAAATTCGGAATTGGAATCCACGTTAAAAAGGAAGTGGAAATTTGGAATTTTCATACAAAATTCTCTAAAGTTTATTTTCGGAATAAACTTTTAGCCTAAGTAAATTATTACCTCAACCAAATAGGAAAAATGGTTTGTAGGTGATGCTATATAAAGGGTGATAGAGAAAATTTGCAAAGATTTTTTTTGTTTTAATTTTTCTTGAGAAGAAAACCTACTTTGTGAAAGTAAGAGTGCAATACAAAGCCATGAGAGAAATACAATTACAAGAAAAATGTTTCTTGTTCTTCTAATTTGAGTTGAGATTTTTTGAGAAAAAATTTCAACACAATATTCTTCGTTCAATTTGTTTGCGGGTTTCATTGATGAAAGAGTTGATAGCAAGGATCAGTCTCGGTGTGGATACGCATAGAGTCTTCGCACTGTCGAAATTTTTTTGAAATGAAACTCTCTTAACCAGGTACGTCTTAGATCCAATCTTTCACACGTTAATAAATTTTGAAACATGAAAAATCTACTTAGGATTGTTATTATCTTCCGCTGCGTGTTACGAACACCTATAAGCAATCTTTCAGTATCATCGTTCTGTCTGAAACAAGGGAACTTGGAAACAGGACAACAAGGGCAAACCACTTCACTACAAAAGTATGGGGAAATCATCTTCAGTGGTTAATATTGGATCCAAGACAAATTTGTCTTACAAGAATAAAGAGATTAACCCTGAAGATAAGAAAGACGGACATTGGCTGGTGATGGAGTACGAGCTTTCTAAGGTTATTCTTCACAAGTTCGACCAAGACCGTAGAGATTATGTTCTCTGTGCCATCAAGAAGATGAAGCACGTAAACAGTTCATCCGAAACTTCCACAATCACGACGTTGCATAATATTTCCGATGGAACTGCTTGGGTAACGAGTTCTGTTAATGACTTGTTGGCTACTAATAATTGCAAGTGTTATTATAATCTGTAAGAATCTGGAACACTCTGAAATGTTGGCTTTTCAAGAATCAATGGTGATGAATTATAGTGTTTTTGAACCATTACAAGTAGCGGCAGAACCAGGTGAAGTTCCTGATTACTTGTATCAGTTAGATGGTGCACACGAGGTTGATGCAACAGAGGATATTGTTGAGCCATTAACAGCAGCAGCGGAACCTACAGAGGAGACTTGTACTTGTGGGCAACATTCTGTCGAAGCCACGGCCAGATATGATCCTTCGATATCATATATGAGCATCAATTCAGCGCATATTGAATATTCGAAAGTGGCTAATATGTCTGAAATGAATTTAATTAGCTTTGATCAGTCAGTGCCTGAAGATGTGCTTGGCTTGGATCCATGGGATATAATGGACCCGAATGAGTTAAATCGGATGTTAGAAGATGCATCTGAGTGTTGTCCAGATGGAACTGAGGATCAACAACAACATGTACAGGACGACAAGGTTGTGCTGCAAAGGATGACCAGCTATTTTTTGTTGGAGTAAAAAATTTTGAGTTGGTTATTCATTGAAATTTCTGTATTTTTCTATTATGTAGTAGCATAAGTTTAACTGATAGTGCCTTTAGTCAGAAGTGAACAAATAGTTCTGTACAATCATTTTGGAACTAATATGTAAGCTTCTTATGATGTAGACATTCATAGATGTAATATAACCTATCCATTTCTGATTGCTATGTCATCATCAACAACAACAACAACCCAATATAATCTCACTTAGTGGGGTCTGGGGAGGGTAGTGTGTATGCAGACCTTACCCATTCCCTTGGGTAGTGAGGCTGTTTCCAAATAGACCCCCGTCATCCTTCCCTCCAAGAACTTCCCACCTTGATCTTGGAGAGAGTCGAACTCACAACCTCTCGTTTGGAAGTGGGGGTTGCTTACCATTAGAGCAACCCCTCTTGTCTAATTAAAATGGCATCGAATGTAATTAAAATGGGATGGCAACATTGTATCTTTATGTGTAGTTTTCCTCTTTACGTCTTCATATTCCCGGCGTTGCGAGTCTCGAGCACTATTGTATCTCCCCATAGATTCCACCACCTCCCTACATAAGCATTGGCTAAAAGGGAAAAGACCGAAACGAAATATCCAAATTCAAAACAAAATAGGAGGCGAAATAGGCTTTTAAAACCGGGAACACACTCGCAATAGACCGTGCGCCGTGTGCTCTGTTGCTTGTGTATATACAGAGTCTACAGAGATGTATCATATCAGTACATGCAAGATCTTAGACGGTTTGATGGGGCATATTACATAACAAGGAGGATTAAGGAAGTGATTTTAGTTTCAACAATTGAGTCATTTTAGTTTTATATATATAAGCAAGCGTGTCAACCGGGCCGGGTTGAACCGGGACCGGCCGGGACAGGACCGGTAAAACCCGGTACCGGACCGGTTAGCAAGGGCCGGGCTGGGCTGGGTTCAAGGGGGTAGGGGGTTGGTCCGTTAGATTTTTTTGGTGTCAGAACCGGCCCGAACCGGGCCGGCATACTTCAACAGTACCGTGAACCGGTAGGACCGGCCCGGACCGGCCCGGTTAACCGGTAACATTTTTTTTTGATTTTTGAATTTGTGGGGCCCACATTACCGTTGGCAACGGTACAGATCCGTTGGCCAACGGACAATTTTGCAAAAATGGCCATTTTTTCATTATTTTTTTATATTTATTAATTTACATATTAACCCTTCTTAAAATCTATAAATACCCTCATCTCTTCTTCATTTCTTCACTCAAAATTCTTATCTCAATCTCAATTCTCAAATTATCAATCTATCTCTTCCCTTCAATTTGCAAGATTTCATATTTTATTTGTCTCTATTTTCCCGAATTTAATTTATCGCAACTTGTCACTCGGAATTTGAAGCTTGAAGTTCAAAATTGAAATACTTGATTGACGTTTGTTCGTGATAACACCGGATTTGCGTAATCAAGTGCTCAATTTATTGTCGAATTCGGTGCACTCCCTCCAACTCTTTCTCTTATTTAATATTTTAATTGCATATTTAATTTTAGCTTATATTTTCACTTTTACAATATATTTAATGCTGCTAAAAGAGCGTGTAGAAAAGTTATTGGTAGGGATGGAAGTAAAAAAAAGAGGTAGTCCTGTAGCTTCTGGTAGTAATAATAATGACCCAATTACACATGTTTCTGAATCATCGCCTAATTTACAAGATGTGGAGATTGATTATGAACATTTACAAGAGGATTTTGGAATAGAAGATAATGAAATTGGAATAGAAGATGAGATACCACCTACACCTAGTAGTGGAAATGTTGGTAGTATTGGAGTTGGAGTTGCTAGTGCTACAAGGGGTAGAAGACCACCAGTGGCTCCAACTTCTAATCGTAAAAGAAGAAGTCCGGTATGGATTTTTGAAATAATAGAAGGTACTAATAGAGTTAAGTGCAAACTTTGTAATGAAAATTTTAAACATTTGACCGGAGGTAATTTAGGGGGGACTGAGACACTAACTAGACATATGACGACTATCCATCCCGTAGAATGGGGAAATAGTCGGGATAGAATTCAAACAACTATTAACCCTACTACTGGAACCAGTAGCAAGAATATTGATGAGCTTCAATTCTACTTGCAGAAGCAAAAGGAGCCTCGCACAAAGGACTTTTCACCGTTGGGATGGTGGTATGAAAATGAAAAGCAATTTCCTGTTCTTTTCGCTATGGCTCGTGACGTGCTGAATGTGCCAATTTCTACTGTTGCATCGGAGAGTGCATTTAGCCAAGCAAGACAACAACTTGGAGACACCCGCCACTCATTGGGAAGCAATGCTTTGGAATTTTTAGTATGTCTCAGAGATTGGATTAGATCGGAACGAAGAAATCAAGGAAAGGAAGATGTTGATAGCTCAGAAGACGAGGAACTTGGAGATATATTAACTCATGGAAACCCATCCGAATTTAACTCCCCCAAAGAAGGTCAATCGGTTCATATTGATTATGATGAACTTGCTAAGGCGATGCAAAATATTTGAAATTACTGCTTCACTAGTATACTTGTTAGAAAATGTAAACATTTCATTTTCTACTTTTTAATTTGAAATTGAGAAATAAAGTAGCACTTGCAATAAGTGGAATATTTTCCTATCTTACTTGTATTCATTCAATTATTACAAAGTATTAATATAATTATAACTTATAGTTATACTTAATTCCAAAAAATTTTTTGGAAATACACTAAACCCGGCCTGGCTCCCTTCAACCCGTAACCCGTATGGTTCAATTTTAAACCGAATAAACCCGGCCCGCTACGAACCCGCTACTGCTCAACCCGGACTGGCCCGGCCCGGAACCCGGACTGGTCGAAAATATCATGTCCCGGACCGGACCGGTTGTACCGTCTGTCACCTTTAACGACAAGTACTTCGTCTCGAGTAGGACTCCGGTGTGAGGTAAGGAGTAGTATAAGAGTGGATAAGAGCCTCTCGTTATTCATCTTACAGGAAGACAATGAATACAATGAAATACATGGAATACAGCATGATATATTGGAATACAATGGAAAAAAAGGCAGTAAATACAATAAAATACCGAGATACTTGAATTACAATGGAAAAAAAGACAATGAATACAATGAAATATATGAAAAAACAGCGTGTTACGTTGAAAATACATTAAAATATATTAACAGAAAATCATGTTGCCCCGCCCCAAACAAGCCTTTCTAATTCTACTCTAATCTAAATACAGCTTTACAAAGCATAGCATAGATAGTAGGGTGAACTGGTAGCTACAACAATTCACAAATTAAAACTAGAATTAAAAAAACAACCACAAGATGATAATCGAATTAACGAAGATGTAATTAATAAATGCTAATAATCATGTCAACCACAGCCCTATAACGTAGAGTGCTTATCCACTCATGTTTGTTGTAACATTTTACAAGTAGTGTCCATCAACAAATTATAAAGAAAAAAAAGGATGAAGAACTTCTCCTCCAAAAGTTGTCCACGTGATGTCCTTGCCTCCGGTCACAAAACTACTCTAAAAATTATGTTTAACGTTTACTTATATGTACGGAAAAGATCAAAACGAAACATCCAAATTCAAAACCAAATAAGAGACAAAATAGGCTTTTAAAATCAGGAACACGCTCGTTATAGACCATGCACCGCGAGCTCTGTTGCCCGCTCCATCTTGCCTCAAGCCTAACAACACGAGCTCTGTTGCATTTGCTACACTCAAGTTTCATTAAAGAATTTGCTTGATGACCCGATAGGTCATCTCATATTTCATAACCTATTTCTGTGGTCTTTAGTCTTCAATTTCATGTTTAAGGCTTTCTCGATTTGCATGCGCAGTTCAGTTGTTTTTCCACAAAGATTTTATGTTATAAACAAGAAATTTTTGCTAAAACTTTATTTGAATTTACTTTGGTCAATATTTTTGATAAACGGACCCAGATCCGTATTTTAACAATCCCGTTGGGTCCATACTGTTTTTTGGGACTTGGGCGTATGCCCGAAATCAAAATCAGAAGTCCCTAGCCCGAGATATGGAACTTTGTCGAATCTGGAAATGTTTGACTTTTTGGATATCGGGTTCTTATTTTAGTTTCGAAAGCCGGTATATGTCCAATTCCATATATATGACTTGTCTGTGAAATTTAGTGAGAATTAGAGTTGATTTGACATAATTCGGATGTCCGATTGTGAAATTAGAAGTTACAAGTTTTTTTTGTTGAATATTTCATATGATTCGGTGTTCAGTTTGTAATTCTAGGTGTTATTTTATTTTAGAGCCCTAAGAGCACGGATGAGTTTTGGATAGGCTATAGAGTGAAATTTGACTTGGAAAAATTGTTGGTGTATCTGATCTTGTTGCAGGCCTCTGATCTCGCATCACATTTTCTGCGTCTGAGGTATTCATATTTGTGAGCTTCTCATCGGCAATACAAAGAGAAGTGGGACCACATATTTTTTGCATTCGCGGAACAGCCTTCATATTTGCGAGGTAAGTCTGGGAAGGATTTTTCGCATTTGCGAAGACATGGGTCGCATTTGCGATCCAAAGATTCCGAATTTGCAAACATTTTGTTCGCATTTTCAAAGGCAACAAAAATATGGGAGTTTCGTATTTGCGAAGCCCAGGTCACATTTGCGACATCTGCATCTGGGTAAAAATTATTTATAATGGATTTTGATTCTTTCTCCAAATTTTCAAACCTAGAAACATAAGAGGCGATTTTCTAAAGGAGCTTTCTTCCCCAAATTATTGGTAAGTGATTCTAAACTGGTTTTTTTCAATCTTTCACAACAATTTCACATGTTTTCAACCTAAAATCAAGGGTTTTCACGGTGGAATTGGGGTTTTTTGTTTAGAAACTACATATTTGGAAAATTGGGAATTTAGATCTCAAATTAAGGTCGGATTCCAAAGCCAACTATATAACCGGGCTCGGGGGTGAATGAGTATTTGGATTTTGGTCCGAATTTTGGGTTTGGACCAAGCGGATCCGGGTGTTGAATTTTGTTGACTTTTTCAATAATTGCCTAAATTGAATTCCTTGCTATCGTGGATAGTTCCAAAGGCTTAATTTGAATTATTTGATTGGTAAATTGCTAGATTCTATTGTTCGGAGGCTTGTTTGAGAGGAAAACTCGTGGTTGAGCTTTGAGATTTGCCATTGGAGCAAAGTAAGTGTCATGTTTAACCTTGGCTTGAGGGATTATGACTTAATTGTCTATTTGCTATGTCGTTGAATATTGGGTACAACGTATAGGCTAGGTGACGAGTACCTATGCATTGATGTCCGGTTAATACATGCGGGTGGGTCTTATTCTTGTAATTTTTGCTTTCGTTGATCATATTATCCATGCTTAAATTAGTTAACCATTATGTTGATCGTTCTTATTATTTTTACGCACTTTTTGTAATAATTGAGTATCGCTTCAAAGTTGAGGTTGACACCGTAGAATCAAATGTTGAAGAAATACTTGTTATGGTTATTTCTATCTCCCTATTATCATTGTTCATTGCTATGGTGAAGGAGAATGTTAATGCAAAAAGGGTTATGTCGTGCCATATTATGAGTGATATACACAAAAGGTGATGTCAAGCCATATTGTGAATGTTAATGCACGAAGGGTGATGCCGTGCCATGCTATGAGAGAGTTAATGAACGAAGGGTGATGCCATGTCGTTTCTATTGATTCATATGGTAAGGTTGAGAGTAAAAGCACGAAGGGTGATGCTGTGCATTTTCCTTTACTGCGTATACTTGTTCTTATAATCAAGGCATATTAGGTGATCAAACTCTTATTAATGTTGTGTTTCTTTATCTTGTTATCACTATCATCATGTCCCTCTTTCAATCTTCTGTGGTTTCTTTCATTGTTGTTATTTGTAAATATACTGCTATACTGCATATATTTATTTGTATGTGTCTTGTCATAGCCTCGTCAATACTTTGCCTAGGTTAGACTCGACATTTACCAGTACGTGAGGTCGATTGTACTGATACTGCACTTTTGCATTTCTTGTGTAGATTTTGGTACTAGCCCGAGCTAATCACGAGGTTAGCTTCTGGATCCTGCTGATAGAAGACACAAGATAGATCCGCCGCCGTCCACAGACCCTAGAGTCCCCTTCTAGACGTTTTATTTTACTATTTATTTCATTTCAAAAATAGTTGCATTTCATTGAGACATTTACTGTAGTGAAATTTTAGAAGTTCGTGAATTGTGACTCTAAGACCAAGTACTAACCTATATATTGAGGTTGTTATGAATTTTTGTTTTCATTTTAATTCGCTATAGATGATTTGCTATTAATTATTGGAATGTAGAAGAATGTGCTTAATGATTCTCTATCGTTGGTTTACCTAGCATGTGAGGGGCGCCATCACGGTCCCGATGGTGAGAATTCCGGATCGTGATTTATAGGTTCAAATTTGGTCCTCAACGTCCCCACGCCAACGTATAAGCCCAATGGGTAGACACCAGCGAGAGTGAGGTTACAACCCGGGCGTGGGGGTGAAACCGATGTCGTTTAGAACTTAACTTCTTCACTAAGCGGGAGCCACCTACTTTTGTACTTTTTCTTTAATTGTTTCGAGGAAGGTCTCCTACTATTTAAAGGAGACCTTCATATTGTAACATGCATGATTATTATTCTCGGATAATACAACTTCTCCATATCTCTATCTCTATCTTTATCTCTGTCTCCGACGATTGCTTCTCTCTTAAGCTAAGAATATTTTCGTTTTCTTTGAGATTTATAACTATGATATCGTTCATTTAACCTCTAGGACAAATTATATTTGACTATGATTTACCCTTGTTATCTTTTGATTGTTTTCTAAGCTTACAAAAGTATATTGATAACTTTTGAGCAAAAACATTTAACGCCGTCTGTGGGGATTGTCATTTATGGTTGGTAAGTGTGTCTTGCTTTGGGTATCGCCTATGAAGGGCCGCCGGTGGCGTTATGATATTTGGAAAGAATGGCAAGCTGAGCTAGTGGTTCATTGGTTCTTTTGAGATATTGCGGCATGTTGTGAAGGTTGCGTATAAGCTCCCCTTGCCTCCTAGCCTAGCAGGACTTCATCCAGTATTAAATGTTTTTATGATGCAGAAATATCACAGTGATCCGACTAATGTATTGGATTTTAGCTCAGTCCATTTGGACAAGAATCTATCTTATGTTGAGGAGCCAGTAGTCATTTTTCACAAGCAGGTCAAGAAGCTCAGGTCAAAGAATATTGTCTCAGTGAAGGTCCAATGGAGGGGTCAGTGGGTCGAGGAGGTGGCCCGACAGACCGAGTAGGATATGTGCAACCGTTACCCTCATCTTTTCACAACTTCAGGTATGTATTTATACTCATTTGAGGATGAATGATTGTTTTAAGAGGGGGAGAATGTAACGACCTAGCAGGTCGTTTCATTAGTTAGACCCCAGATTGCCTAATAACTCCTTTCCCCACATTTGTTTCTACTATTAGGATTCGCTGGAGTGATTGGTTATGGAATTTGGAGAGTTTGGGGACACATAGTCCCTAGATGTGAGTTTAAGTCATAGAATTTTGACTGTAGTCAGAACTGCATAAAGACGATTTTGGAATGGAATTTTGTCCATTCCTTTAGCTCCTTTGAGTGATTTTGAGCTTAGAAGTACGACCAAAATGAGTTTTGGAGGTCCGTAGCTCAATTAGGATTAAATTGGAGAAAGTCAGAATTTTGGCGATTTCGACCGGTAGTGGAAATTTTGATATCGACCCCGGAATGGAATTTTGGAAGTAACTGTAGGTTTATAGTGTTATTTGTGACTTGTGTGTCAAGTTTGAGGTCATTCTGATGGGGATTGATATATTTCAGCGTCGTTTGTAGCATTTGGAAAATCCTAAGTTCTTAGGCTTGAATCCGTGGTCAGATCATGTTTTTGATGTTGTTCGATGTAGTTTGAAGGCCCGACTATGTTCGAATGATGTTTAAGGATTGATTGGTATGGTTGGTTGAGGTACCGAGGGCCTCGAGTGAGTTTCAGATGCTTAACGGATTGGTTCGTTACATATGCCTTTGCTGAAATTTGTTGCACCTATTGTTTTTGCACCTGTGGATATTGGATTGTAGGTGCGGAGCCAAAAAAGAGGCTAGGGAGCCACAGATGTCGATGTGGACCTTGGCAGATGGGATCGCATATGCGGTTGGGGGGACAGCAGAAGCGGGCTTGCAGATGCGGCCCCAGCTCAATTTAGTGGAGTTCTCACCTGCGATGATTGTTATGCTGGTGCGGGACAACATAGGCGGTACTAGGAGCACTAAAGCGGAAATCACTGGAAGAAAAGAGTGAACTCGAGGGCTTTTCGTTCATAGCTCAAAAATTGATTGAGAGTTCGGTAGAAGGTGAATCCTGTGGAGATTTTCGAAGGGACTTTTTGGGCAAGGATTCCTAAATTCTTTCTGATTAATTCCCACTAATATATGTTTAATTTTATCATTTATTATGGATTTGGGGTGGAATATTTGGGAAAACTTGGGAAAATTCCTTAGCCCAAATTTTGGGAATTTGTTCAAAAACTAGGTCGGATTTGAGTAAATTTAGTATGGTTAGACTCGTGAGTAAATAGGTTTTTGTAATTTGCAATTTTACGCGATTATGAGATTTAGGCCCGGGGAGGCTTTTTGGGAACTTTCCTAATTCCCCTTTTTAGCTCCGAATTAATTAGCTAAATTAATTACTTGTAATTATTTGATATTATAAAATTAATTTGAATAGATTCAGGCCATTTGGAGTTGGATACTCGTGGCAAGAACGTGATATAGAATTGATTTGAGCAGTTCGAGGTAAGTAGCTTGCCTAACCTTGTGTTGGGGAACATCCCCTTAAGATGTTTTGTATTTCTTGATATGTGAGTGTCGTGTACGTGAGGTGACGAGTACGTGCACGGGATGTTGAAAAAATCATGTTTCCTCCTATGTCATAAACTTTTTTCCCTTATTAAACTGCACTATTATGTCTAATTGCTAGTTTAGATTAGAAAAGCATGCCTACATGTTTTAACAACCTATTTGACTTTCTGTGCGACATGCTTAGGTATATCCTTCTTTCCCTTGATTGTGTTTAGTCTGAACTCTACTCTATGTCGTACCAGTCAATTCATCTCGCGCTGCTTATTTACTTTGAGACTACGAACGTATTCAGGAAGATCCCCCAGCGCTGCATATTTACTTTGGGACTACGGACGTATTCCGGGAGATTTCCTCCCCCTCTCCCCGCTTGTCCTGCAAATTTACATTGGGACTATATATATATTTCGAGAGATCTCCCATTACCGCATAATCATTTCGGAACTATAGGATAGTATCCAGGGAGATTCCCTACTGTGTTTACCTTGTTCTGATATAAGGGCTCCCATAACCGTAAATTTTGTGAATTCCTTTAATTGTTTTACCATACATTTGTGAATTCCTTTAATTGTTTTACCATACATATAAATTTATATCTTACTGTTTAATTTGTTGTATTTACTCCACTAGGGATTTTACTTGACCTCGTCAGTACTCGACCGAGGTTAGGCTTCGCACTTACTAGGTACCATTGTGGTGTACTCATACCCTTTCCTGCACATTATTTTCTTGTGCATCAAGGTACGAGCTATCAAACTCGGGGTTAGTGCGTGCTGCTGATTCCATGGCACTTCAATGTACTTCTGCTCGCGTCCACAAATCCTCGGAGTCCCTTTCTATTCACTCGTCTAGAGATTTTTCTTATTTATCTCCAGACTTTTTGTATTGAGCTACATAGATTTAGAAGCTTGTGAGATTAGCAACATTCCAGGTTGTAGGGGATTATTTTGTACAATCCGAGTGGAAATATTTTTGTTAATTACAATATACTATTTTATCTTTTATCATTGTGTTTTCTTTAAAATATTTCGTAATATTACGCTCAACTAGTCGTAAAGACTAGGTGCCGTTACGACACCTTTTAAACGATTAAATTGGTTCGTGGCAATTACAGAATATGTTGCCTTTTTCACTCTATTCTCAATGTGATTGAACTTGCAAATCTATTATTTCATTAGTCCATACTCATGCAGTTATGTCAGTCTTACTGATAAATCCGAAGTTAAAAGGGTCATGGATAGCTTATTTGGGTTGGAGAAAAGTCGCAAACACAGAATACTTAAAATTAGTTTTTTGAAAGGTGAGGGCGTGAGGTGAAGTGTTTTACTTAATACGGGACGAAGTAATAGTCTCGAGACACGGAGCGTAAGTTCCGCGGATCAACCATTCCCTTGTTTAATTTATGAATTAATAATATAGCATTAAAAGTCCAAAAAATCAAAAAGAAGTAAAGAAACCCATAATAAAATAAAATATTTAGCTTATTTTACAAGTATATAATTTAACAATATTGTTAGTGTTTACTATGAAATATAAATTAACTATAATCTCTTATCTTTCAAACAGTTAAAATTATAATTTCTTAAAAAAAATATCAAACTGCATATTTTACCTCTTTAAAAGTATATATTCAATAAATTTGATGGCCGACAGAGTACTATGCTTGATTAGTGCTTACCAAACAATTTGGGTGCTCTAAAGTCAGTCACTTACATAAGTTCTTCTTCTCGTATTTTTTACTTTCAAGATACCTTTAAGCTACTATTTTTTGACGAAAAGAACGTAACAATCTTTCATTAATTATAGGGAAAAACAAACTAATAAGTGGTTCCTGGAGATAGTTGAATTTAAATCAAGATTCAAAAAAAAAAAGATATCAGTTGATTATTCAGCTAATCATGAGGAAAAGATCAACAAGTTTAAAAATTAAAATAGTGAAAGCCGAAGCAACTAATGTTCACACCTTACATAGTGCCGAGGTATAAGGTTTTAAATAGAAAACAATAACATAAAAATCGTGGCGTATATAGAATAGGAAAAAATAGAATTAATAAATTGAGAAAAAATGAAGAGCGGAAGCCAAAATATGAAAAGAAAAAAAAACAAGCTTATTTAGGTAGGAAATTAAAAAAGTCTGAAACACCAAATACCTTAAATTAGCTTATATTATAAAGAAAAATAGAATTGGAATGTAATTAGGGCATGATGATTTGACATTGTCTCTTTATATTACAAAGTAATAAGTAATAGTATAAATGTTGAAAATTATAATAATAAATGACCCCGTTAATCATATAAACGAATAGGAAATACGAATATCAATATGATAAAACACAAGTTTTCCATATATATATATATATATGATTGGGAAAAAAAAAGTTTTCATAATTAATTAAAGATTAGTTCAGACTCTTATAAATACAGGTTAATACTATCAAACCTCATTCACTCGATTTCTTGAAGTTGCGTTCAGAACAAAGTTGCGTTTGAGATTCATGGAGCAGCTTGGTTTTCGTTTTCGTCCCACCGATTCAGAAGGACTTATGTTCTTGTTGAGATTCGTCGCTGGACAAGAGATGCACGATGCTGGATTTATTACCACTAACGTTGATGTCTATGGAAAACAAGAACCCTGGGAAATATATGATCATGGTGTATCCTGTGGTGATGAGACAAGAGGGGTTGCTCTGATGGTAAGCAACCCCCACTTCCAACCGAGAGGTTGTGAGTTCGAGTCTCCCCAAGAGCAAGGTGAGAAGTTCTTGGAGGGAAGGATGCCGGAGGTCTATTTGGAAACAGCCTCTCTACCCAAGGGTAGGGGTAAGGTCTGCGTACACACTACCCTCCCCAGACCCCACTAAGTGGGATTATACTGGGTTGTTGTTGTATCCTGTGGTGATGATGAGGACAGCACCAGTTATCGCTATTTCATCACAAAGCTGAAGAAGAAAAGCAACGCAGGTATCATCGTTCTGTCGGAAACAAGGGAACTTGGAAACAGGACAACAAGGGCAAACCAGTTCACTACATCATCTTTAGTGGTTAATATTGGATCCAAGACAAATTTGTCTTACAAGAATAAAGAGTTTTACCCTGAAGATCAGAAAGACGGACATTGGCTGATGAAGGAGTATGAGCTTTCTAAGGTTATTGTTCACAAGTTTGACGAAGATCGTAGAGATTATGTCCTTTGCACCATCAAGAAGTTGAAGTACGCTAACAGTTCATCAGAAACTTCCACAACCACGACGTTGCATATTATTTTCGATGGAACTGATGAGGTAACGAGTTCTGTTGATCGTGACTTGTTGGCTACTAATAATTGCAAGGGTTATTATAATATGTGCAAGAATTCGGAACACTCTGAAACGATGGCTTTTCAAGAACCAATAGTGATGAATAATAATGTTGACAAACCATTACAAATAGTGGACAAACCAACTGAAGGGACTGCTTTTGAGGTTCCTAATGACTTGTATCAGTGGGTTGGAAAGGAATTGGATGAATTAAAACAGATATTAGATGGTTTACCCAAGGTTGATGTAGCAGTTGAGCCATTAGCAGCAGTAGAACCAGAGACGACTTATATTTGTGGGCAACATTCTGTTTAAGCCACAGCCAGATATGATCCTTCGATGCCAGATATGAGCAGAAATTCAGCACATATTGAATATTCAGAAGTAGCTGATATGTCTCGAATGAATTTGATTAGCTTTGATCAGTCAGTGCCTGAAGATGTGCTTGGGTTGGATCCATGGGATATAATGGACTCGGATGAGTTTAATCGGATGTTAGAAGATGTATCTAGATGTGTCCAAACTGATGGTGATGATCAACAACACATGACAAGAAGGTTATAATGCAAAGGATGACGAGCAACTTCTGAGTGTTGTCCAGATAGACGACGAGAATGAACAACAACATGTTACAATGACAAGGGTGTGCTGCAAAGGACCGGCTATGTTGGAGCCAAAGACAGCTAATATTAATGCTAACCTGTATATGTGTACATTCTTCGACATGCATTTTTCTTGTAGTAATAAAATTTGAGTTGGTTCTTCATCAAAATTTCTGTATTTTTCTATTATGTTGTAGCATTAGTTTAACAAATAGTTCTGTACAATCACTTGGGAAATTATTTTCAATCGCTAATATATAAGTTTTCTTATGATTTAACAATGAAATTTGTTATGAAACGAATTAGAAAATGTATATTATTCATCCTTACATTATATAGAACAATTTAACGTCGAAAAAATTTGGAATCTGGGCACATGGGCCTGGGGTCAAATTTTAGGAAACTTATGTTGGGAAATTGCTTAAATAGTTATAATTCGATTTTGTGAGCTTATATTGATTAATTCCTACCTCCTTTAACTAGTTTGAGATTATTCTGCTTCGAATTGAGGGTTGGGGGCTCATTCTTGGTATTGCAAGTGCATTTGGAGCAACGTGAGTCTCATTTCTAAACTCATTTCTAAAAGGAATTTGTCACCATAGGTATAATAATTGAGTAAATTGTTAATAAATGTGGGGGGGGGGGGAGGCTATGTCACGCAGTAGGTGACGAGAGTCCGTGCGTAGCTACTATTATGTTAGTTGTCCTGGTAGTCTAGGACTCATACCCTGCTTTACTGGTGATTGTCTCTATATTTTCTTGCTAATGTGAACACTTAGGATATGCTAAAGTTAGGGAAAGGAAAATAAGCGAATGTATATACTTTTGGATACTTGTATGAATTTATTTGGATATAAATACACACTCATGTGTTTTCTTGATATAAATTGATATTTGCGGATCGGGCCGATCGCCTCAGTAGAAATAAATCCATCTATGGTTTGCGCCATTCAACCCTCTGGCAGTGCATAGTTTATTTTTTATTGGATCGGGTCGTCGACGTCGGCATAATGTGCGCATGATATCGATGTGAAACCTCTCCTATGACTTGTCCTGCTAAATAATTGAAATGTGATTGGTTGACTGCAAAGTGGCTTAAAACACGACTTATTATATCTTGCTACACACTGTTGATTATCTGTGACTTCCATGTTTAGCATAAAAACTTATTATATTATTTGACCCTAGTGGTATCAAGTCGGCCTCTCATCTCTACTTCTTCGAGATTAGACGGGATACTTACTAGGTACTTATTGTTTATGTGCTCATACTACGCTGCTATACTTAATTGTACAGGATCTAAGGTAGGTACATCTAGCTATCAGTTTGGTGCGCACCCCTGATTCATAGTTTGAGACTTCCACAGTGAGCTACTCCCTTCCTGTGATGTTCAACAACTTGATGGAGTATTTTCCTTACTTTCGCTGTCTATTTTATCTCAGACAGTAGGATACTTTTATTATTTTGTAACTAACTGCCCATTACTTGTGACACCAGGTCTTGGCACACACGTTAGTATACTACCATTTTGGAGTTGTATAACTATTTTGTCACATTATTTTTCATTTCAAATTTGACTTGATTATAAATTTCTGCACTTACTTTGGGCAAAAGTAAAAATGAGAACTAAATTACATTTTTCCGCGTTGGCTTGCCCGACAATGATGTTGGGCGTCATCACGACCTATTGTGGAAAAGGGTCGTGATAACATGGTATCAGAGTACTTGGTTGGTGGACCGGAAATGCGAGACCGCAGATGCAGTCCATCTATCACAGAGGTAGCCCAGGGAAAGCTTGATCAAAACCACAGATGCGGCGGTTGATGCGTTCAACGCCCAACAATTTAATGATGAGTTGTGTGAAACTGAAAAAATCTTCTAGACCAAATTGAGGAGCTAAAACGAGAATACCAAGCATTACACCATATTTTTATGTAGGATGTCTATGTTGAGAAGAGTGTTCTTGAGTCATGTGAGGAAGTAAATAATATTATATTTGAAGACTCTAGCGTGTGCACATATGAAAATATAAATAGGGATACAATTCTAGATTTTGGGCATGTTCGTCCTCATTCTAAATAGTTTTCGATATTGTGTTTGGATTATGACATAGAAATCGAGTCATCTGAGCCTTTGGAGGAGTCAATAGAAGAGGAACGGGCTGCATACATTCTTGGGTTGTCGTGCCAGAGAGAAAAATTACATTCCTAATATAAAGGCCGAGAAATATAGAGTGAAAAATTTATTACTTGGTCTATTTATTTTTGTATCCCCACCAAAGAACCATAGCTAGAGACTGGATTCCATGTTAGGGGTACAATCCATAGGTTCAAGGTGCAGGCTAAAAGTTGTTCACGTTGTGCCCCGACGTTAAATTAGGCGCTTTTTGGGAGGCAACCCTGTTTTACCGCTTTCTCTTATTTTTGTTTTTTTATTATTTTATACTGTTATTTTATTTTGTAGGATCATGAGTATACGAAGAAAAGCCAATGGAAGTATGCAAAGGCGAGCCAGATGGATAGAACTAGTGTGAGGTTACTCCACGAAGGACCATGCCTGGGGAAGTCCGAGTACCTCGTGAGCTGCTATTGCGTCGGCATTTGGCCTCTCAGGGAGTTTCTTGTCCATCATCGTTATTGTTTTACTTTATTGGTGCCTTGGATACACTACACTCTTTTAAGTGGGGGTTGGGAGAATTTCTCTAGATGATTAGTAGTAGTATGTTAAAATAATGTTGGCTTTTTATATTTATTTCGTAGTTGTGTAGTATTTTAGTAGCTCCTAAGAAAAATTGAAAACAAAAGTAGAAAAAATGGACTTTTTCCGATGGTGGATCTCCTAGATAATTTTCTCGAGGGACTTAAGTCTAAAGAAAAACGACAAAAGAATTTTCTTTGTGGGTAGTGTAGTTATTCCCCCCTTGGTTATTCTTTGTGCCGCAATTCTTTTCCAAGGATTTTGTTTGAATCGAGTGTAGTTAGTTTTATTTTTTCAGGACTAGGAGCCATTGGGCGATGAATTGAATTGAAGCAATATCTCTTGAATTTGTAATAACTTGAGAATAGTGAGTACTTTGGATGTGATACTTAGGCTCAGTTTTTGACTCTTATATAAGTACCTTAAATTGTATGGTCTTACCATTTCTTAACTGTTTTGGCGAGTATGTCTTGATGAGTCAATCTGAGTGAGTTATGTGCCATATTTGTGTGAGGTTTGTGTGTTATTTTGTGCGTTGCATTTGATGTCTAGGACTTGCCCCGAGTATCTGCAAAGCGAAATAGTAGTTTTCTTCAGTCTTGGAAATGATATAGATATCTCTTTGTTGAGGCAAATATGTATATTTTATCCGCCCAATTGTTATGCATCATAGTTAACTCTTAGAGTATATAATCCTATTTGTTTGGCAACCACATTACAAGTCTTACCCATTTGTTTGAATTAACCATATATTTTAACCTTTTCACATCTTATAAGCACTTGAATTATTTCGAACTTTGTAAAAATTAAAGTGTGGGGTGGTTGGTTTGACTTTTGACTGGAACGAACGAAATTAGAAGAAAGGTGCACTGTTTTTAAAAAGTATGAACAACTTAAATTTTAAAAATTAATTGTATTGCTGTAATAAATATTCCTTGATAGTGGTGTCTCTTGATGTAATTATGGTTAAAAAAGTATGGAGTTAATATACATTGTAAATATTACATGGGACCCTCTATTTGGTCGCCCCTATTTAATTATACTCATTTTTCTAATATTTTTTAATTTGTTCCCACTTTTTAAATAACTTGAGCTCTCTTTCACCTCCTCCTTGCATTGCAACTCTCTCGAATTATATACAGGAGAATCTAGCTAAGCAAAAAACATATTGGATCCATTAAACCCGGATATCCTTCTAAATGGAACATCATCGTTCGTTTCTCTATTACAGTAGAATAACATGAATTTAAAACTCTTTGTTGATACTTGTCAGGCACAGAGGATTAATCAATACAAGCATACTTGGGCAACTAATAGTGATATCAACTGACCCAGAAATCAATTACTATGTCTTCCATCAAGAAAATAATCTCTTCCAATGCTAGTACACAAATTTTCCTTCTGCTCTCCTTGGAAAGAAAGGCTTGAATGTCCATGGCGGAGCTGACGACAGTACTCATCAACACTAAGGATAATCAAAGGAGTTACTAGTATCTAGGTTAACTAAATAACTTCAGTTCTAGAGCTGAAGTTCGACAGTTACAAAATAAAAACTTCAGATCTAGAACTGAAGTTCGTCAATTACAAACAAAAACTTCAACTCTCGAGCTGAAGATCGCCAGTTACAAACACAAAATCTTTTGCCTTAGAGCTGAAATTTGTCAGTTACAAAAAAGAGAACAAAAACAAAAACTTCAGCTCTAGACCTGAAATTCACGAGTTACTAAACAAAAACTTCAACTCTAGAGCTGAAGTTTGCCAGTTACAAAACAAAAACTTCAGATCTAGAGCTGAACTTCAAGACCGTCTACTAGAATGCTTAGCTTTTGCATGATTGCCTTTGCTACTTCAGCCCTGTATACTGAAGTTATGCCAAAAAGCGGGTACGCTTGCAATTTTTTTTGGAAAAGCGGGCACAAGTTAAAACGTGACACAAAAAGCGAGTATAGATGTAAATCCCCTATATACATTGATGTGAAGGTGGAGTTATGGTTTGACATAAGTGCGGGGTTTTAAATGTTATAGTGTATGTATGAAAATGCTTAGGGAGGTGTAGTCACTCTTATATCCAAATGTATCCTATCCAACCCGCAACCTACATTACAACCAATTAAAGTCCTACTTGATCCTAGAGTGAACGAGCTCGATTAGTAGAGTATTACACTACGGACAAGTCTATCGTCCATATTTTGTGGCATATCAATGTTATTTCTAACAGTGAGTGAATTCTTTCTATCTTGAGATCCTAATGTTTCTTAAATTTTATTGCGTGTGGAACTACTCTCTTTTGTTGTGTGAGGGCACTTGGTTCATAAAGGAAAGGTAATATCACTGACATCTACGTTAGAGTAAGTAAGTGAGTTGTGAATAATGCATGGTACGCGGAGGAATGTTTTATCAAACAAAGATAGCATAAAAATATTGGAGTATATAAAATAGAAAACAATAGAATGAATTGAGCAAAACTGAAGAACAAGAGCATTATCAAGGAAATATGAACTTAACAATAACTTGAACAAGAAGCTAATACAATGAGGTTTGAAATGTGTATTTTTTTAAAATGATCCTATACATTGATTTTGTGAGAAAGAACGAGAGAAAATATTTTATTGATATTCTATCTTACAATGAGATCTATTTGTATGTATACGTAACACATAACCTACTCCTATTACATAAAGAACTAGGACTAATTACATATATTCACATAACTATTCTAACACTCCCCCTCAAGCTAGTGCATATAAACCATATGTACCGAGCTTGTTACATATGTAGCTAATATGAGGACCAGTTAGGGACTTGGTGAAAATATCTGCAAGCTGATCACTCGAATTCACATACTTTGTAGCAATATCTCCTGAGTGTATCTTTTCTCTAACAAAGTGACAGTCAATCTCAACGATCTTCTCATGGACTAGATTCTCAAACAACAATCCTTTGTCTGGAGTTGATTTTATATACCGAAGAATGCAGACAACTGCATCCCAATGACAATCACAGGGAGAATCCACAAAACTGACTCACGACACTCACAAGAAAGTAAATGACAGGTCTAGTCATGGTGAGGTAATTTAATTTACCAACCACCCGCCTATATCTTGCAGAATCGCAAAGAGGCTCCCCTGTCCTGGTAGAAGTTTAGAATTCGGATCCATCGGAGTGTCAACAAGTCTACAACCTATCATTCTTGTCTCCTCAAGAATATCTAAGGCATACTTCCGTTGTAAGATCACAATACCTGAGCTAGATTGACCGACCTCAATACACAGAAATTACTTTAATCGGCCCAAATCCTTAGTCTGAAAGTGTTGAAAGAGATGTTGCTTCAACTTGCTAATACCATCCTGATCATTGCTGGTTATAACAATGTCGTCAACATAAACGACTAGATAATTACATAGATCTGAAGCAGAATGTCGATAAAATACAGAGTGATCAGTTACAAGTCATGCCAAAATCTTGAATAACTGTGCTGAACTTACCAAACCATGCTCGAGATGACTGCATTAGACCAAGAGCGACCGGCGAAACCAACATAAAAGGACACTAGACTCCCCATGAGCAACAAAACCAGGTGGTTGCTCTATATAAACCTCATCCTCAAGGTCACCGTGAAAAAAGAGTATTCTTAATGTCCAACTAATAGAGAGTCCAATGGCAAAGCCATAGATAGAAAAAGAGCAGACTGATGCTATTTTAGCCACGAGAGAGAAAGTATCATCGTAATCGAGCCTAAATATCTGAGTATATTGTTTTGCAACAAGACAATCCTTATGTCAATCAACCTAGCAATCTAGACCAATTTTGACTGCATACACCTAAAGAAAACCAACAGTCAATTTACTCGGAGGAAGAGGAACAAGATCCCAAGTACCACTTGTATGTAATGCAGATATCTCATCAATCATAGCCCGTCGCCACCCTGGACGAGACAGTGCTTCACCTGCAGACTTAGGGATGGAAACAGAGGGTAAGGATGATACAAATGCATAATGGAATGATGATAGACAATGGTAACTTAAACTAACATAATGGAGGTTAGGATTAGTGTGGACCCTATACCTTTTTGTAGTGAAATCGGTTGAATAAGAGGAGAAAGTTTGCAGTATTAGAAGGGTCAGGCCAGTTACAGGATTTGAATTAGCTGGGCCTGATGGTGGGTGCGGACGATGATGATAAGTCAAAAGTGATGGAGATATAGAAGGTTGAACTGTACTAGGTGGTGGCACTGGAGCTATAGTTGGTGGAAATGGAGCTATAGATTGTGGAGATGCAACTGAATCTATATGTGGTGGAGCTACAACTGGAGCTATAGAGGTAGATGAATGTTATATACTGACTGAATCTCCAAAAGACGGAACTGGTAGCACCTCAGAAATATCTAAGTGATTACCTGGAGCTGTAAAGTATGATTGGGTTTCAAAGAAGGTAACATCAGAAGACATAAGATACTGCTGGAGGTGAGTAGAATAGAATCAATATCCTCGCGTCCTCGAGTAACCTAGAAATACGCACCTAAGAGCATGATGAGCTAACTTATCTTTTTCTGGAGTAAGGTTATGAACAAAACACATTCTTCCAAATACACGAGGTAGAAGAGAGAGCAAAGGTAAGTGAGGAAACATGATAGAGAATGGAACATGATTCTGGATAGCTAAAGATGGCATACAATAAATACGAAAAAAAGATGTAACAACGGCATCCCTCCAAAAATGCAACAGAATATGAGATTGTATGATTAGGGTACGGGAAGTTTCAATAAGATGTCTATTCTTTCTTTCAGCTACCCCATTTTGTTGGGATGTGTACGGACAAGATGCTTGATGAGTAATCCCATGAGAGTTCATAAACTGCTGAAATGAGGAAGACAAATACTCTAGTGCATTATCACTATAAAATGTGCGGATAGAAATACAAAATTGATTGTGAATTTTCGCATAGAAGGTCTGGAAAATGGAAAACAACTCAGATCAATTTATCATCAAAATATCCAAGTGCACATGGAATAATCATCAATGAAACTGACAAAGTATCGGAATCCTAAGGTAGAACTGACCCGACTAGGACCCTAAACATCTGAATGGACTAATGTAAAAGGCGACTCTACTCGATTATCAAGACGCAGAGCGAAATAAAAGCGGGTGTACTTACCAAGCTAACATGACTCATACTCTAGAGTGGATAAATGAGATAAGCTAGGTACTAGTTTCTGAAGTTTTGACAAAGTAGGATGTCCCAACCGTTTATGTAATAAATCCGGTGAATCAGTAACAACTCAAGTTGTTGAAGGAATACAAGATGTGAGTCCATGTGATTTTGCAAGGATAAGGTACTAATGTCCATCTGATTCATGTCTGGTACCAATGATCCGTCCCTTACTACATTCCTGTATAAAAACAACATCATCAAGAAACAAAATAACACATTTAAGTGATTTGGCTAAGCGACTAACGACTATGAGATTAAAAGGACTAATGAGAACATAAAGAATTGAATATAAAGATAAGGAAGGAAGTGGACTTGATTGACCTACTGCAGTTGCCATAGTTTGAGACCCATTAGCCATGGTGACTGTTGGAAGATATTGAAAATATGAAATACTAGTGAAAAGAGATTTGTTACCAGAAATATGATCAGATGCACCTGAACCAATGACCCAAGAGTAAGAAGAAGAATACGATTGATAGACACAAGTCACGCTATTACCTGTTTGAGCTACAAAATCTATCTCAGAAGGTATCTCGTTATGTGCTCTATGCTGAATGAACTTGATAGAACTTGCTAAAGACACTATATAAATATTCGAAGTATAGGATCCAACAGTATTTGAGACAAAACATTAGATCTGAGATACATTATAATTTACTTAAGAGAGATCAAAGCCAAATATCCGATGAAAATTACCAATAGTAATGAGATACCCTCAAATCAAGCAATTAAAAATTGGAACCAAACTATTATAATGATCGGACACTGTGCTACTTCTCAAATCTTTGTTGGAAGAAAATTGTAGTCAATAAAATGGTGGATTTTAAATAATTGAGGTCGGAATCAACATGCGACCTTTGTGTGTGAACAAAGTGGCCGGAAAAGTAAGCAGAACGGTGACAAAACACAGATCTCGTCGGAAAAACTACTGCTCTTGCCGTAAAACACTTTTTCGGTAACTGGGAAACCACAAAATCTTGAAGGGTCGAGTTGGAAAAGGCAGGCGATCACCAGCTCAGAAGAAAAATCAAACTTGAAAAATGTTGGGAAACGACTTCACGTGTCGGCGCATGAGGTGGCACTTTCGCCACAACCCAACTACCGGAGGCGCGTGTGAAGTTTCCTGTCGGAGATTTTTACTGCGATTTGGCAGCCGGTGATAGGAATACCTTGTGGTGGTGTTGGAATTTGCATAAATCAACCTAAAATCTAGGGTTTTCACGGTGGAATTGGGGTTTTTTGGGTAGAAATTACGGATTTGGAAAATTGGGGATTTAGACCTCAAATTTAGGTCGGATTCCAAAGCCAACTATATAAACGGGCTCGGGGGTGAATGAGTATTTGGATTTTTGTCCGAATTTAGGGTTGGGACCAAGCGGGTCTGGGTGTTGAAATTTGTTGACTTTTTCAATAATTGCCTAAATTGAATTCCTTGGAATCGTAAATAGTTCCTAAGGCTTAATTTGAATCGTTTGATTGGTAAATTGCTAAATTCTATTGTTCGGAGGCTTGTTTGAGAGGAAAACTCGTGGTTGAGCTTTGAGATTTGCCATTGGAGCAAAGTAAGTGTCATGTTTAACCTTGGCTTGAGGGATTCTAACTTAATTGTCTATTTGCTACGTGGTTGAATATTGGGTACAACGTATAGGCGAGGTGACGAGTACATATGCATTGTTGTCCGGTTAAAACATGCGGGTGGGTCTTATTCTTGTAATTTTTGCTTTTGTTGATCATGTTATCCATGCTTAAATTAGTTAACCATTATGTTGATCGTTCTTATTATTTTTACGCACTTTTTGTAATAATTGAGTATTGCTTCAAAGTTGAGGTTGGCACTGTAGAATCAAATGTTGAAGCAATACTTGTTCTGGTTATTTCTATCTCCCTATTATCATTGTTCATTGCTGTGGAGAAGGAGAATGTTAATGCACGAAGGGTTATGCCGTGCCATATTGTGAGTGATAATACACAAAAGGTGATGTCAAGCCATATTGTGAATGTTAATGCACGAAGGGTGATGCCGTGCCATGCTATGAGAGAGTTAATGAACGAAGTGTGATGCCATGTCGTTTCTATTGATTCATATGGTGAGGTTGAGAGTAAAAGCACGAAGGGTGATGCTGTGCATTTTCCTTTACTGCTTATAATTGTTCTTATCTATTCAAGGCATATTAGGTGATCAAATTCTTATTATTGTTGTGTTTCTTTATCTTGTTATCACTATCAGCATGTGCTTCTTTCGATCTTGTGAGGTTTCTTTAATTGTTGTTATTTGTACATATACTGTTATACCAAACATATTTATTTGTAGGTGTCTTTTCATAGCCTCGTCATTAATTTACCGAGGTTAGACTCGACACTTACCAGTACATGAGGTCGGTTGTACTGATACTGCACTTTGAATTTCCTGTGTGGATTTTGGTACTAGCCCGAGTAAATCGCGAGGTTAGCTTGTGGATCCTGCTGATAGAAGACACAAGGTAGATCCGCCAGCGTCCACAGACCTTGGACTCCCCTTCTAGACATTTTATTTTACTATTTATTTCATTTCAAAAATAGTTGTATTTCTTTGAGACATTTACTTGTAGTGAAATCTTAGAAGTTCGTGAATTGTGACTCTAAAACCGAGTAGTGACCTATATATTGAGGTTGTTATGAATTTTTGTTTTCATTTTAATTCGTTATAGATTATTTGCTATTAATTATTGGAATGTAGAAGAATGTGCTTAATGATTCTCTATCGTTGGTTTACCTAGCATGTGAGTGGCGCCATCATGGTCCCAACGGTGAGAATTCTAGATCGTGACTGTATAGGGTCAAATTTGGCCCTCAACGTCCCCACGCCAACGTATACACCCAATGGGAAGACACCAGCCAGAGTGAGGCCACAACCCGGGCGTGGGGGTGAAGCCGATGTCGTTTAAAACTTAACTTCTTCACTAAGCGGGAGCCACCTACTTTTGTACTTTTTCTTTAATTATTTCGAGGAAGGTCTCCTACTTTTTAAAGGAGACCTTCACATTGTAATATGCATGATTATTATTCTCGAATAATACAACTTCTCCATATCTCTATCTCTATCTTTATCTCTGTCTCCGACGATTGCTTCTCTCTTAAGCTAAGATTATTTTCTATTTCTTTGAGATTTATAACTATGATATCGTTCATTTAACCTCTAGGTAAAATTATATTTGATTACGATTTACCCTTGTTATCTTTTGATTGTTTTCTAAGCTTACAAAAGTATATTGATAACTTTTGAGCAAAAACATTTAGCGTCATTTGTGGGGATTGTCATTTATGGTTGGTAAGTGGGTCTTGCTTTTGATATTGCCTATGAAGGGCCACCGGTGGCGTTATGATATTTTGGAAGAAGGGCAAGCTGAGCTAGTGGTTCATTGGTCCTTTTGAGATATTGCGGCGTGTTGCAAAGGTTGCTTATAAGCTCGCCTTGCCTCCTAGCCTAGTAGGACTTCATCCAGTATTCCATGTTTTTATGATGCAGAAGTATCACAGTGATCCGACTAATGTATTGGATTTTAGCTCAGTCCATTTGTTCAAGAAGCTATCTTATGTTGAGGAGCCCGTAGTCGTTTTTCACATGCAGGTCAAGAAGCTCAGGTCAAAGAATATTGTCTCAGTGAAGGTCCAATGGAGGGGTTAGTGGGTCAAAGAGGTGGCTCGAGAGACCGAGTAGGATATGCGCAACCGTTAACCTCATCTTTTCACAACTTCAGGTATGTATTTATACTCATTTGAGGATGAATGATTGTTTTAAGAGGGGGAGAATGTAACGACCTACCCGGTCGTTTCATTAGTTAGACCCCAAATTGCCTGATAAATCATTTCCCCACATTTGTTACTACTATTGGGATTCGCTTGAGTGATTGGTTATGGAATTTGGAGAGTTTGGGGACACTTAGTCCCTAGATGTGAGTTTAAGTCTTAGAATTTTGACTGCAGTCATACTGCACAAAGAAGGTTTTGGAATGGAATTTTGTCGCTCATTAGAGTGATTTTGAGCTTAGAAGTAAGACCAAAATGAGTTTTGGAGGTCCGTAGCTCAATTAGGATTAAATTAGAGAAAGTCAGAATTTTGGCGATTTCGACCGGTAGTGGATATTTTGTTATCGATCCCGGAATGGAATTCTGGAAGTAACTCTAGGTTTGTGGTCTCATTTGTGACTTGTGTGTAAAATTTGAGGTCATTCTGATGTGTATTGATATGTTTCAGCGTCCTCTTAGGCTTGAATCTATAGTCAGATCATGTTTTTGATGTTGTTCGATGTAGTTTGAAGGCCCGACTATGTTTGAATGATGCTTAAGGATTGATTGGTATGTTTGGTTGAGGTACCGAGGGCCTCAAGTGAGTTTCAGATGCTTAACGGATTGGTTTGTTACTTATGCCTTTGATGAAATTTGTTGCACCTATTGTTTTTGCACCTGTGGATATTGGATCGTAGGTGTGGAGCCACAAAAGTGGTTAGGGAGCCGCAGATGTGGATATGGACCTTGGCAGATGGGATCGCATGTGCGGTTGGGGGATAGCAGAAGTGGGCTTGCAGATGCGGCCCCAACTCAGTTTAGTGGAGTTCGCACCTGTAATGATTGTTTTGCTGGTGCGGGACCACAGATGCGGTACTAGGAGCACTAAAGTAGAAATTGCTGGAAGAAAAGAGTGAACTTGAGGGCTTTTCGTTCATAACTCAAAAATTGATTGAGAGTTCGGTAGAAGGTGAATCCTGGGGATATTTGCGAAGGGGGTTTTTGGGTAAGGATTCCTAACTTCTTTCTGATTAACTCCCACTAATCTATGTTCAATTTTATCATTTATGTTGGATTTGGGGTGAAATATTTGGGAAAACTTGGGAAAACTCCTTAGGCCAAATTTTGGGAATTTGTTCAAAAACTGGGTCGGATTTGAGTAAATTTAGTATGGTTAGACTCGTGAGTAAATGGGTTTTTGTAATTTGCGATTGTTACCTTATTCTGAGACGTAGGCCCGGGGAGGCTTGTTGGGCACTTTCCTAATTCAATTTTTATCTCCGAATTAATTAGCTAAATTAATTACTTGTAATTATTTGACATTATGAAATTAACTTGAATTGATTCAGGCCATTTGGAGTTGGATACTCGTGGCAAGCACGTGATATCGAATTGATTTGAGCAGTTTGAGGTAAGTGGCTTGCCTAACCTTGTGTTGGGGAACATCCCCTTAAGATGTTTTGTATTACTTGATATGTGGGTGTCGTGTACGTGAGGTGACGAGTACGTGCACGGGAAGTTGTTGCAAAAATCATGTTTCCTCCTATGTCATAAACTGTTTTCCCTTATTAAACTGCACTATTATGTGTAATTGCTAGTTTAGATTAGAAAAGCATGGATACATGTTTTAGCAACCTATTTGACTTTCTGTGCTACATGCTAAGGTAGAGCCTTCTTTCCCTTGATTGTGTTTACTGTGAAGTGTACTCTATGTCGTACCAGTCAATTCATCTCGGGCTGCATATTTACTTTGAGACTACGAACGTATTCAGGAAGATCCCCCATCACTGCATATTTAGTTTGGGACTACGGACATATTCCAGGAGATTTCCTCCCCCCTTCCCCGTTGTCCTCCATATTTATAATGGGACTACATATATATTCTGAGAGATCTCCCATTATCGCATAATCATTTCGGAACTATATGATAGTATCCAGGGAGATTCCGTATTGTGTTTACCTTGTTCTGATATAAGGGCTCCCATAATCATAAATTTTGTGAATTCCTTTAATTGTTTTACCATACATTTAAATGTATATCTTACTGTTTTATTTGTTGTATTCACTCCACTAGGGATTTTACTTGACCTCGTCACTACTCGACCGAGGTTAGGCTTCGCACTCACTAGGTACCATTGTGGTGTACTCATGCCCTTTCCTACACCATATTTTCTTGTGAATATCGGGGTACGAGCTATCAAACTCGGAGTTAGTGCGTTCTGCTGATTCCATGAAACTTCAAGGTACTTCTGCTCGCGTCCGCAAATCCTCGGAGTACCTTTCTATTCACTCGTCTAGAGATTTTTCTTATTTATCTCCAGACTTTTTGTATAGAGCTACATAGATTTAGAAGCTTGTGAGTTTAGCAACATTCCGGGTTGTAGGGGATTATTTTGTACAATCCGAGTGGAAATATTTTTGGTAATTACAATATACTATTTTATCTTTTATCGTTGTGTTTTCTTTAAAATATTTCGTAATATTACGCTTAACTAGTCGTAAAGACTAGGTGTCGTTACAACACATTTTAAAGGATTAAAAATGTTCGTGGCAATTACTGAATATGTTGCCTTTTTCACTCTATTATCATTGTGATTGAACTTCCAAACCTATTATTTCATTGGTCCATACTCATGCAGTTTTGTCCGTCTTACTGAAAAATCCGAAGTTAAAAGGGTCGTGGATAGCTTATTTGGGTTGGAGAAAAGTCATAAACACAGAATTACTTAAAATTAGTTTTTTGAAAGGTTAGGGCGTGAGGCGAAGTGTTTTACTTAATACGGGACGAAGTAAAAGACTCGAGACACGGAGCGTAAGTTCCACGGATCAACCTTTCATTTGTTTAATTTATGAATTAATAATATAGCATTAAAAGTCCAAAAAATCAAAAAGAAGTAAAGAAACCCATATAAAATAAAATGTTTAGCTTGTTTTACAAGTATAAATAATACAATATTGTTAGTGTTTACTATGAAATATAAATTAACTATAACCTCTTAACTTTCAACAGTTAAAATTATAATTTCTTAAAAGAATATATCAAACTGCATATTTTACCTCTTTAAAAATATATATTCAATAAATTTGATGGCCGAGAGAGTACTATGCTTGATTAGTGCTTACCAAACAATTTCGATGCTCTAAAGTCAGTCACTTACATAAGCTCTTCTTCTCGTGTTTTTTACTTTCAGGATACCTTCAAGCTGCTCTTTTGACGAAAAGAACATACCAATCTTTCATTAATTATAGGGAGAAACAAACTAATAAGTGGTGCCTGAAGATAGTGGAAAGATATCAGTTGATTATTCAGCTAATCATGAGGAAAAGATCAACGAGTTTAAAAATGAAAATGGTGAAAGCCGAAGCAACTAATGTTCACCCCTTACATAGTGCCGAGTTATAGGGTTTTAATTAGAAAACAATAGCATAAAAATCGTGGAGTATATAGAATAGAAAAAAATAGAAGAGCGGAAGCCAAAATGTGAAAAGAAAAAAAAACAAGCTTATTTGGGTGGAAAATAAAAAAATTCCGAAACACCAAATACCTTTTCAAGAGACGACTTATATTTGTGGGCAACATTCTGTTGAAGCCACAGCTAGATATGATCCTTCGATGCCAAATATGAGCAGAAATTCAGCACATATTGAATATTCAGAAGTAGTTGATATGTCTCGAATGAATTTGATTAGCTTTGATCAGTCAGTGCCTGAAGATGTGCTTGGGTTGGATCCATGGGATATAATGGACTCGGATGAGTTTAATCGGATGTTAGAAGATGTATCTAGATGTGTCCAAACTGATGGTGATGATCAACAACACATGACAAGAAGGTTATAATGGAAAGGATGACGAGCAACTTCTGAGTGTTGTCCAGATAGACGACGAGAATCAACAACAACATGTTACAAAGACAAGGGTGTGCTGCAAAGGACCGACTATTTTGTCAACTTGATGTTGGAGCCAAAGACAGCTAATATTAATGCTTAACCTGTATATGTATACATTCTTGGAAAGGCATTTTTTTAAGACTTTCCCGTAAAATTTGGTGTCGATCTGAGTAGATAGGGCTAAGTGTTATAGAGAAAATAGCAATACCAATGAACAGTTTTGAGCAATCATTTGAGAAATTACTTTTTGTTCAAAATGGAAATTTTTCCTAATATTAATATCTGCAGCACTTGTTTTCTCGAGTTGTTGTTTTTTTGGTTTAAAGAATATTGTGTTGTTGTGTATAGTTGATGATCGGAGTGTTGTTTAATGATCATATTTCAGCCATGGACAAGCCTCAATCTGGAACCTTGGATGCCAGATATGAGCAGCAATTCAGTGCATATTGAATATTCTGAAGTTGCTGATATGTCTCACATAAATTTGATTAGCTTTGACAAGGAAGATGTGCTTATTGGATCCATGGATATGTTAGAATATGCATCTGTGTTGTCCAAATGGATGCTAATTACTGTAAGCTCTGCAGTTTATGTCCTTTGCGCCATAATAAGATACCTCATTTGCCATAATGTAATATTAGCCAAAGTGACATCAATTACTGTAAGCTCTGCTGTTTCATCTGGGATCCTCTTTTGCTTGACAGTAGACTTGCATGAAAAAGTGACAAGTCATAGCCCAACATTATGGAAGTGATTTTAGTTTCAACAATTGAGTCATTTTTGTAACTGGACAAACCTTCACTTTTTCCCTTATCCCTTTTTGTTTGGGGACGACAAGTACTTCGTCTCGAGTAGGACTCCGGTGTGAGGTAAGGAGTAGTATAAGAGTGGATAAGAGCCTCTCCTTATTCATCTTAAAGGAAGACAATGAATACAATGAAATACATGAAATACAACAGGATACATTCAAATACAATGGAAAAAAGGCAGTAAATACAATGAAATACCGAGATACATTGAATTACAATGGAAAAAAAGACAATGAATACAATGAAATACATGAAAAAACAGCGTGTTACGTTGAAAATACATTAAAATATATTAACAGAAAATCAAGTTGCCCAGCCCCAAACAAGCCTCTCCATTCTAAATACAGCTTTCAAAGCATAGCATAGATAGTAGGGTGAACTGGTAGCTACAACAATTCATAATCAATCTCTACATCTTGTAAATTACGCGATGATTCAGAAACATGTGTTATTGGGTCATTACTATTACTACCAGAAGCTACAGGACTACCCTTTTTTTTATTTCCACCCCTATCAGTAACTTTTTTATACGCTCTTTTAGCAGCATTAAACATATTGTAAAAATTAAAATATATGCTAAAATTAAATATGCAATAAAACATATTAAATAAGAGAAAGAGTTGGAGGGAGTGCACCGAATTCGACAATAAATTGAGCATTTGATTACGCAAATCCTGTGTTACCACGAACAAACGTCAAGCAAGTATTTCAATTTTGAAATTCAAGCTTCCAATTCCAAATGACAAATTGCGATAAATTAAATTCGGGAAAAGAGTGACAAATAAAATATGAAATCTTGCAAATTGAAGGGAAGAGATAGATTGATAATTTGAGAATTGAGATTGAGATAAGAATTTTGAGTGAAGAAATGAAGAAGAGATGAGGGATATTTATAGATTTTAAGAAGGGTTAATATTGTACTTTAATAAATACAAAAAAAAAATGAAAAAATGGCCATTTTAGCAAAATTATCCGTTGGCCAAAGGATCTGTACCGTTGCCAACGGTAATGTGGGCCCCACATATTTAAAAATCAAAAACGAAATTTAAAAAAAATGTTACCGTTGAACCGGGCCGGTTCGTACCGGTTCACGGTACTGTTGACTATACCGGGCCGGTCCAGTCCGGTTCCGAAACAAAAAAATCTTAACGGACCAACCCCCTACCCCCTTTGAACCCAGCCCAGTCCGGCCCCTTCTAACCGGTCCGGTCCGGTCCCGGGTTTTACCGGTCCGGTCCGGTCCAGGGTTTTACCGGTCCGGTCCCGGCCGGTCCCGGGTCAACCCGGCCCGGTTGACAGCTTTAATGGGGACTATGAGTAATTACATATATTCACATAATTATTCTAACAGATTTTTTCATTTGTTCATTTCTTTAAATGTCGACACCGCTTGAAAAAAGTCTTGCGTCCTCCCTTGGAGCCATGAATAGCTTATTTGGGTGGGAAAGAAGTCTTAGACATTACATTCTTAAAATTAGCTAATAATATAAAGAAAAATAGAGTTGGAATTAAGTGGAATTTTCTTTACTGCTATTTCCTTGTTAAAGTTTTGAATTTCACGACATTCAAAAAGTTAATCTATTAAGTAGCCGATAATGTATTGGCATTGTCTCTTTATATTACAAAGTAAGTACATATAAATGTTGAAAATTCTAGTAATAACTCCCTTATGTGGAATTACGGCCAAATAAGGGATACGAATATGAACTTTCGGCTCTTATAAATACAGGTTAATACTCTCAAACCTCATTCACTCGATTTCTTGAAGTTGCGTTCAGAACAAAGTTGCGTTTGAGATTCATGGAGCAGCTTGGTTTTCGTTTTCGTCCCACCGATTCAGAAGGACTTATGTTCTTGTTGAGATTCGTCGCTGGAAAAGAGATGCATGATGCTGGATTTATTACCACCAACGTTGATGTCTATGGCAAACAAGAACCCTGGGAAATATATGATCATGGCGTATCCTGTGGTGATGATGAGGACAGCAACAGTTATCGCTATTTCATCACAAAGCTGAAGAAGAAAAGCAGCGCCAGGTATCATCGTTCTGTCGGAAACAAGGGAACTTGGAAACAGGACAACAAGGGCAAACCAGTTCACTACAAAAATATGGGGAAATCGTCTTCAGTGGTTACGATTGGATCCAAGACAAATTTGTCTTACAAGAATAAAGAGTTTTACCCTGAAGATCAGAAAGACGGACATTGGCTGATGAAGGAGTACGAGCTTTCTAAGGTTATTCTTCACAAGTTCGACCAAGACCGTAGAGATTATGTCCTTTGCGCCATCAAGAAGTTCAAGCACGCTAACAGTTCATCCGAAACTTCCACAATCACGACGTTGCATAATATTTCCGATGGAACTGATGAGGTAACGAGTTCTTTTAATGACTTGTTGGCTACTAATAATTGCAAGTGTTATTATAATGTGTAAGAATCTGGAACACTCTGAAACGTTGGCTTTTCAAGAATCAATGGTGATGAATTATAGTGTTTTTGAACCATTACAAGTAGCGGCCGAACCAGCTGAAGTTCCTGATTACTTGTATCAGTTAGTTGGTGCACCCGAGGTTGATGTAACAGTGGATATTGTTGAGTCATTAACAGCAGCAGCGGAACCTACAGAGGAGACTTATACTTGTGGGCAACATTCTGTCGAAGCCACGGCCAGATATGATCCTTCGATGCCAGATATGAGCATCAATTCAGCGCATATTGAATATTCGAAAGTGGCTAATACTTCTCAAATGAATTTGATTAGCTTTGATCAGTCAGTGCCCGAAGATGTTCTTGGCTTGGATCCATGGGATATAATGGACCCGAATGAGTTAAATCGGATGTTAGAAGATGTATCTGAAATCTCAGCAACAAATTGTTGGGAAAGAGATGGAGCAAAAAGAGATATCGTGGAAGAAGGACTTGTGGGAGAAGCAGTTCCAAGAAGCAATAGCGATGTCTCAGCGGAAGAGAGAACGAATGGCGGCCCGGTTCGCCATTGATAACATCAAAAGGACCGTCGACTTTGACGATAATCTGCAGGCTGAGAGAGATTTCTTGATCATGACCGGCGGCGCAACAAGTTATTGGTATCCTTTCTCTTTCTTACCTTGGCTGTTATTACCATCCTTTCTTGCATGCATGTTTTCTTGCATATGTTCTTAATTTGTGTTCCTTTTTTATGTGTTTTTAGTTGCTCTTTGTCTGTTTTTTTTTCGTTTCTTGTATTGTTTTTAGTTCTTAAATCATTGTTTTTTTCTAGATCGTTCATTCTGTGGTGTTTTTATGTGTTATCTTTAGTTCATTTAATTCTTGCATAATTTTTTAAGTAGTTCATAATTTCGTTTCATTTTTCAAATTCGTGCTTTATGTGTTTTTAGTTGTGCTTATGAGTTTTCTTAGTAATTCGTTTCAAAGCATTAGGGGAAAAAAAAACAGAAAAAAAAATTCTACTTTAATTGTTTCTTGCTTTATGTGTTTTTAGTTGTGCTTATGTGTTTTCTTAGTAATTCGTTTCAAAGCATTAGGGGAAAAAAACAGAAAAAAAAATTCTACTTTAATTGTTTCTTGCTTTATGTGTTTTTAGCTGTGCTTATGTGTTTTCTTAGTAATTTGTTTCAAAGCATTAGAGGAAAAAAAAAGACCAAAAAAACAGAAAAAAAAAAAAAAGTACTACTTTAATTTTTTCTTGCTTTATGTGTTTTTAGTTGTGCATATGTGTTTCTTTAGTAATTCGTTTCAAAGAATTATAAAAGAAAAAAAACAGAAAAAGAAAAAAAAGTTCTACTTTAATTGGTTTCTTGCTTTATGTATTTTTAGTTGTGCATATGTGTTTTCTTAGTAATTCATTTCAAAGCATTATAAAAGAAAAAAAAAACAGAAAAAGAAAAAAAAAGTACTTTAATTGGTTTCTTGCTTTATATGTTTTTAGTTGTGCTTATGTGTTACTATATGTTTATGGCGTAGAGATATATAGTTAAGATGTGATCAGATAGTATCTGACGGTGTTTTGTATAGGCTTAAAAAGAGTCTAGATAGATTTTTGATTTTTTGGGCTTTTGACATGTTAAGATAGATTTTTTTATATTAAGAATTCTCATCATAGGAAAAAATGGAGATTTTGATGGGCTGTAATGAATTAGGTTGAAAAATGAGGCTGTGGTGTTCTTGATGTTTTGGTACATTTTAGCTTGGTGGAAGAATGATGATATATGATAGAGCTTGTTTTAGGTTTGATACATAGAATTCTACTTGGACGTTGCAATTAAGGGCTTCAATTGATTTAACATAAATTTTGATGTCTTAGGCTTTTGATGCGCAACTTGTTTGGGACGGAGTCATAATTGTTTAGGCTTTTAATGATATGCGATATGAGGTGACTAGGCATTTTGAAAATATGAGAGGTCTGAGGGCTGATTTTTTTGTTTGTGCTGATTTAGTTACATTTATTGTTCTTTGATGCTATATCCTTACTGGTTTAATATTAGGATCTGCATATCTTCTTGATGCTATGAGTTTCTACTTTGGCTTTTAATAGGGAATCTGCTATATGTCTACTGATTAATTGATTTCTATTACATTCGAGGTTTTGGTCACACGGGTTGCTTTTGAGTTGTTGAATTGACTGGAGATATCTGTGTCAAGTCTTCTTCTTTTTTCTGATTTTTGAGCAAAAGATGAATTTTCTTCAAACATTTTAATTTCTTAATCTCAGTTTGTTCTATAGGAGTGCAGTGTATTCAGACGTGAACTCCTTCTTTTTGTGTATGTTGGCGATCTGTTGGAGGTTATTACACACACTTTGCACTCTCTCAACCCCAAGTCTACGTGATGGTTTAGTGCTGCAATCGGTTTAGTCATTGACGTGGGTGAAGTAGAAATCTGCCCTGCTTTATTATCCGCTACAGTCTGAAGAATGTTTTGGTTTTAGATTGGATGTTGGCGCCTCGTGATTGGATATAGAGTTGATAATATAGATCAATAAATTGGCAAGGGACAGAAATGAGTGTATGTGATTGAGGTTCCCCAAGGGTCGTACGTGAGTAAGCCTTTTGGACCCTCACTAGACTGAATAAGGATGAGACCATGTTTTGGTTCGAGGGTGATGTATGCTGAAACAGCCATCTGCATTTGACTACGGTCCAACAAAATAATAAGGCAACTTTCTTACATGCATTGCCAACGGATTGAACTTGGACAAACCATGTATATTATATGGGACAATGGGATATGAGTCCACCACAACAAGGGCAGCGATGAGCTAAAATGTTATATCCATATCCGAATGCTAAGCCTTCTGCACCCATTCGTTCCTCCAATTACTTGAGGGCTATATTTCTACTGTTAAACCAGGAACTTGGTTGCTTAATTGAAAGTCGACGATTGAGGCCTTTGAATGACTTTTTCAAAATATCCATTCTCACTCATAGCTGGGGCAGGTGATACCTAATTCACGTACATGTATTATACTTTAGCAGTACACTTTCATTGGACTTGATCCTCTTCTGCCCCTTGCACATTCTGAAGACAGAGAACTAGCTACATTTCAGTTGATCCGACCTGATCCAATGCCCTTCTATGGAACATCTGAGATTCTGAATATTTTTTCAAGGAGTGCATACGTCTTTGCAAATCAAATCCAAATACATGAAGGCTTGTCACGTATGCTTCAATCTTTAGTTCAGCTCTTCAAGATGACCTGGCTGTGCTAAGGTGACTTGTCAATGATCGCAATGTGATGGCAGGTCATGCTGCTCCCAACCTCAAGAGCAAAACAAAAAAAATTAAGTTTTTAACTCCGCCTGTGCTTGAGTTCTCGTGTAACACAACCGGTCCCAAGCCCGGACAAAGGAGGAGGGGTTATTCTCTTTTAGAAGTTACATCCTTCATAAATATGAACCAGATAACCTGTAATGTTGTGGCCTGCTATACTGTTAGATGTTCAGAAAGTTTTTTGTCTGATCAATTTTTAATCCTGTGTTTTTCTTCTACCAGCTTCTCTACTTGTAGTTTTGGACAGAAGATAATGCTGAGTTGAGAAGTCATACAAATGGATATATACATGTGTTTTCCTATTAAAGCGTGCCTTCCTTCTTGCCCTTCCAACAACAAACCAGATGAGCTTCTTGTTTGGAAATCATCTCTTCAACTCTATTCCTCTGAATGAATTTTTGATGTTCTTACTTTCAGTAGATATCTGGTTAATAGTTGGTCTCGATCCTTTCTATTTCATGTTATATCTTTAAATTGAGAATCATTCTTCTGGTATTTTTGATATTCTCTGTATCATGCTAATCTTCCCGACCAGTTACTTTCAGGCGGGGTTCTAACAATTCTCAACTTGGAAACTTAATAATGAGGCAGGTTATACATTGGATGGCAGAGCCATGAAATGATGAGGTAACGAGTTCTGTTAATGACTGGTTGGCTACTAATAATTGCAAGGGTTATTATAATATGTGTAAGAATCTGGAACACTCTGAAACGCTGGCTTTTCAAGAATCAATGGTGATGAATTATAGTGTTTTTGAACCATTAGAAGTAGCGGCCGAACCAGCTGAAGTTCCTGATTACTTGTATCAGTTAGATGGTGCACCCGAGGTTGATGTAACAGTGGATATTGTTGAGCCATTAACAGCAGCAGCGGAACCTACAGAGGCGACTTATACTTGTTGGCAACATTCTGTCTAAGCCACTGCCAGACATGATCCTTCGATGCCAGATATGAGCAGAAATTCAGCGCATATTGAATATTCAAAAGTGGCTAATATGTCTCAAATGAATTTGATTAGCTTTGATCAGTCAGTGCCCGAAGATGTTCTTGGCTTGGATCCATGGGATATAATGGACCCGAATGAGTTAAATCGGATGTTAGAAGATGTATCTGAGTGTTGTCCAGATGGATGCTGAGGATCAACAACAACATGTACACGACGACAAGGTTGTGCTGCAAAGGATGACCAGCTATTTTTTGTTGGAGTCAAAGACCACTATTATTAAATTTGTGTACTTGTTAGAAGATGTATTCTCGAGTTGTTGTTTTTTTGGTTTAAAGAATATTGTGTTGTTGTGTATAGAAAATCCCGCACAAACTAAAGGGGAAATTCTACAGAGCCGTGGTTAGACCTGCAATGTTGTATGGGGCGGAGTGCTGGCCCGTGAAGAACTCGCATGTTCAGAGGATGAAGGTTGCGGAGATGAGGATGCTTAGGTGGATGTGTGGGCACACCAGGCTGGATAAGATCAAGAATGAAGTTATTCGACAGAAGGTAGGGGTGGCCCCTGTGGACGAAAAGATACGGGAAGCGAGGCTGAGGTGGTTCGGGCATGTTCGGAGGAGGGGCTCCGATGCCCCGGTGAGGAGCTGCGAGCGGTTGGAGATTGTTGGTGGTCGGCGAGGGAGAGGGAGGCCTAAGAAGCATTGGGGAGAGGTGATTAGGCAGGACATGGCCAGAATGCAGGTTACCGAGGGCATGACTCTTGATAGGGGAGTCTGGAGGTCTAGAATCAAGATTGTAGGTTAGGGGCTCATAGGTGATTAGTGTTTTAGTATGGTTGTTCCTGCTTGATATTTACTGCATGCGACTGTATTTATGTTGCTTATGTTTGCATAACTATTTACGTTACTTTTGTGGGAGTACCTATGCTTTATTATTTGATTTTGTCTTGCTTGTGTTTCTAACTTTATCTCTGTTTCTTAATGCAGCTTTCCCATTTTTACTCTACTCGCCGAGGGTCGATTGGAAGCAGCCTCTCTGCCCTTTCGGGCAGGGGTAAGGCTCGTCTACAGATTACCCTCCCCAGACCCCACCTGGTGGGAGTATACTGGGTAGTTGTTGTTGTTGTTGTTGTTTGTGTATAGGATCACTCTGCTTATGATATGTCAGTGTCAAACTGATAAAACTTTAGTTTCCTAGGAAATCATACAGTTTATTCCATTACAAACTTGATTAAACTGCACTAGTTCATGTTAGTATTGCGCTTCACTCACATAGAAACAACCGCAATTTACTTTGATGATCGGAGTGTTGTTTCTACTAATGATCATATTTCAGCCATGGACAAGCCTCAATATGAGCAGCAATTCAGTGCATATTGAATATTCTGAAGTTGCTGATATGTCTCACATAAATTTGATTAGCTTTGACAAGGAAGATGTGCTTATTGGATGCATGGATATGTTAGAATTTGCATCTGTGTTGTCCAAATGGATGCTAATTACTGTAAGCTCTGCAGTTTATGTCCTTTGCGCCATAATAAGATACCTCATTTGCCATAATATAATATTAGCCAAAGTGACATCAATTACTGTAAGCTCTGCTGTTTCATCTGGGATCCTCTTTTGCTTGACAGTAGACTTGCATGAAAAAGTGACAAGTCATAGCCCAACATTATGGAAGTGATTTTAGTTTCAACAATTGAGTCATTTTTGTAACTGGTCAAACCTTCACTTTTTCCCTTATCCCTTTTTGTTTGGGGACGACAAGTACTTCGTCTCGAGTAGGACTCCCGTGTGAGGTAAGGAGTAGTATAAGAGTGGATAAGAGCCTCTCCTTATTCATCTTAAAGGAAGACAATGAATACAATGAAATACATGAAATACAACAGGATACATTCAAATACAATGGAAAAAAGGCAGTAAATACAATGAAATACCGAGATACATTGAATTACAATGGAAAAAAAGACAATGAATACAATGAAATACATGAAAAAACAGCGTGTTACGTTGAAAATACATTAAAATATATTAACAGAAAATCAAGTTGCCCAGCCCCAAACAAGCCTCTCCATTCTAAATACAGCTTTCAAAGCATAGCATAGATAGTAGGGTGAACTGGTAGCTACAACAATTCACAAATTAAAACTAGAATTAACAAAACAACCACAGGATGATAATCGAATTAACGAAGATGTAATTAATAAATGCTAATAATCATGTCAACCATAGCGCTATAACGTAGAGTGCTTAGTAAACTGGAAATGCTTGACTTTTTGGATATCGGGTTCTTTTTTTAGTTTCAGAAGCCGGTATAGGTCCAATTCCATATTTATGACTTGTCTGTGAAATTTAGTGAGAAACAGAGTTCAGTTGACATAATTCGGATGTCCGATTGTGAAATTAGAAGCTACAAGTTATTTTGTTGAAAATTTCATATGATTTGGTGTTCAATTTGTAATTCTAGGTGTTGTTTTGTTTTTGAGCCCCAAGAGCTCAGATGAGTTTTGGATAGGCTACGGAGTGAAATTTGACTTGGAAAAATTGTTGGTGTATCTGATCTTGTTGCAGGCCTCTGATCTCGCATCACATTTGTTGCGTCTGAGGTATTCGTATTTGTGAGCTTCTCATCACAAATGCAAAGAGAAGTGGGACCACAAATTTTTTGCATTCGTGAAACATCCTTCGTATTTGCGAAGTAAGTCTGGGAAGGATTTTTCGCATTTGCAAAGACAAGGGTCGCATTTGCGATCCTAAGATTCCGCATTTGCAAACATTTTGTTCGCATTTGCAAAGGCAACAAATATATGGGAGTTTCGTATTTGCGAAGCGGAGGTCACATTTGCGACATCTGCATCTGGGTAAAATTTATTTATACTGGATTTAGATTCTTTCTCCAAATTTTCAAACCTAGAAACATAAGAGGCGATTTTCTAAAGAAGCTTTCTTCCCCAAATTATTGGTAGGTGATTCTAAACTGGTTTCTTTCAATCTTTCACTACAATTTCAGATGTTTTCAACCTAAAATCTAGGATTTTCGTGGTGGAATTGCAGTTTTTTGGGTAGAAACTATGGATTTGGAAAATTGGGGATTTAGACCTCAAATTTAGATCGGATTCCAAAGCCAACTATTTAAGCGGGCTCGGGGGTGAATGAGTATTTGGATTTTGGTCCGAATTTTGGGTTTGGACCAAGCGGGTCCGGGTGTTGGATTTTGTTGACTTTTTCAATAATTGCCTAAATTGAATTCCTTGATATCGTGGATAGTTCCTAAGGCTTCATTTGAATCGTTTGATTGGAAAATTGCTAGATTCTATTGTTCGGAGGCTTGTTTGAGAGGAAATCTTGTGGTTGAGCTTTGAGATCTGCCATTGGAGCAAAGTAAGTGTCATGTTTAATCTTGGCTTGAGGGATTATGACTTTATTGTCTATTTGCTACGTGATTGAATATTGGGTACAACGTATAGGCGAGGTGACGAGTACCTATGCGTTGCTGTCCGGTTAAAACATGTGGGTGGGTCTTATTCTTGTAATTTTTGCTTTCGTTGATCATATTATCCATGCTTAAATTAGTTAACCATTATATTGATCGTTCTTATTATTTTTACGCACTTTTTGTAATAATTGAGTAATTCTTCAAAGTTGAGGTTGGCACTATAGAATCAAATGTTGAAGCAATACTTGTTCTGGTTATTTCTATCTCCCTATTATCATTGTTAATTGCTGTGATGAAGGAGAATGTCAATGCACAAAGGGTTATGTCGTGCCATATTGTGAGTGATAATACACAAAAGGTGATGTCAAGCCATATTGTGAATGTTAATGCACGAAGGGTGATGTCGTGCCATGCTATGAGAGAGTTAATGAACGAAGGATGATTCCATGTCGTTTCTATTGATTCATATGGTGAGGTTGAGAGTAAAAGCATGAAGGGTGATGCTTTGCATTTTTCTTTACTGCATATGCTAGTTCTTATCTATTCAAGGCATATTAGGTGATCAAATTCTTATTAATGCTGTGTTTCTTTATCTTGTTATCACTATTATCATGTCCCTCTTTCGATCTTGTGTGGTTTCTTTCATTGTTGTTATTTGTACATATACTGTTATACTGCACATATTTATTTGTAGGTGTCTTGTCATACCTCGTCATTAATTTGCCGAGGTTAGACTCGACACTTACCAGTACATGAGGTCGGTTGTACTGAACCTACACTTTGCTTTTCCTGTGTAGATGTTTGTACTAGACCGAGCTAATCACGAGGTTACTTCTGGATCCTGCTGATAGAGGACACAAGGTAGATCTGTCGCCGTCCACAGACCCTGGAGTCCCCTTCTATAAATTTTATTTTACTATTTATTTCATTTCAAAAGTAGTTGTATTTCTTTGAGACATGTACTTGTAGTGAAATCTTAGAAGTTCGTGAATTGTGACTCTAGAACCGAGTAGTGACCTATATATTGATTTTGTTATGAATTTTTGTTTTCATTTTAATTTGTTATAGATTATTTGCTATTAATTATTGGAATGTAGAAAAATGTGCTTAATGATTCTCTATCGTTGTTTTACCTAGCATGTGAGTGGAGCCATCACGGTCCCGACGGTGAGAAATCCGGATTGTGACTGTATAAGGTCAAATTTGGCCCTCAACTTCCCCACGCCAACGTATACGCCCAATGGGTAGACACTAGCCAGAGTGAGGGTACAACTGGACGTGGGGGTGAAGCCGATGTCGTTTAGAACTTAACTTCTTCACTAAGCGGGAGCCACCTACTTTTGTACTTTTTCTTAGATTATTTCGAAGAAGGTATCCTACTATGTAAAGGAGACCTTCACATTGTAACATGCATGATTATTATTCTCGAATAATACAACTTCTCTTTATCTCTATATCTATCTTTATCTCTGTCTCCGACGATTTCTTCAATCTTAAGCTAAGATTATTTTCTTTTTCTTTGAGATTTATAAATATGATATCGTTCGTTTAACCTCTAGGTCAAATTATATTTGATTACGATTTACCCTTGTTATCTTTTGATTGTTTTCTAAGCTTACAAAAGTATATTGATAACTTTTGAGCAAAAACATTTAGCGCCGTCTGTGGGGATTGTCATTTATGGTTGGTAAGTGGGTCTTGCTTTGGGTATCGCCTATGAAGGGCCGCTGGTGGCGTTATGATATTTGGGAAGAAGGGCAAGCTGAGCTAGTGGTTCATTGGTCCTTTTGAGTTATTGCGGCGTGTTGTGAAGATTGCTTATAAGCTCCCCTTGCGTCATAGCCTAGCAAGACTTCATCCAGTATTCCATGTTTTTATGATGTAGAAGTATCACAGTGATCAAACTCGTGTATTGGATTTTAGCTCAATCCATTTGGACAAGAAGTTAACTTATGTTGAGGAGCCAGTAGTCGTTTTCCATAGGCATGTCAAGAAACTCAGGTCAAAGAATATTGTCTCAGCGAAGGTCCAATGGAGGGGTCAGTGGGTCGAGGAGGTGGCTCGAGAGACCGAGCAGGATATGCGCAACCGTTACCCTTATCTTTTCACAACTTCAAGTATGTATTTCTACTCATTTGAGGATGAATGATTGTTTTAAGAGGGGGAGAATGTAACGAACTAGCCGGTCGTTTTATTAGTTAGACCCCAGATTGCCTAATAACTCCTTTCCCCACATTTGTTTCTACTATTGGGAGTCGCTGGAGTGATTGGTTATGGAATTTTTAGAGTTTGGGGACACTTAGACCCTAGATGAGAGTTTAAGTCTTAGAATTTTGACTGCAGTCAGAGCTGCACAAAGATGATTTTGGAGTGGAATTTTGTCGATTCCTTTAGCTCCTATGAGTGATTTTGAGCTTAGAAGTACGACCAAAATGAGTTTTAGAGGTCCGTTGCTCAAAATGATTTTGAGCCTCGAGTGAGTTTCAGATGCATAACGGATTGGTTTGTTACTTATGCCTTTGCTGAAATTGGTTGCACCTATTGTTTTTGCACCTGTGGATATTGGATCGTAGGTGTGGAGTCACAAAAGTGTCTAGAGAGCCGCAGATGTGGATATGGACCTAGGTTAATGGGATCGCATGTGTGGTTGGGGGACAGCAGAAGCGGGCTTGCAGATGCGGCCCCAGCTTAGTTTAGTGGAGTTCGCACCTGCGATGATTGTTTTGCTCGTGCGGTACTAGGAGCACTGAAGCGGAAATCGCAAGAAGAAGGTAAATCGTGGGGAGATTTTCTAAGGGAGTTTTTGGGTAAGGATTCCTAACTTCTTTCTGATTACTCCCACTAATCCATATTTAATTTTATCATTTATTTTGGATTTGGGGTGAAATATTTGGGAAAACTCCTTAGGCCGAATTTCGAGAATTTTTTAAAAAATTGGGTCGTAATCGAGTAAATTTTGTATGGTTACACTCGTGAGTAAATGGGTTTTTGTAATTTATGAATTTTACCCGATTCTGAGATGTAGGCCCGGGGAGGCTTTTTGGGCACTTTCCTAATTCCACTTTTAGCTCCGAATTAATTAGCTAAACTAATTACTTGTATTAATTTGACATTATGAAATTAATTTGAATAGATTCATGCCATTTGGAGTTGGATACTCGTGGCAAGAACGTGATATCGAATTGATTTGAGCAGTTCGAGGTAAGCGGCTTGCCTAACCTTGTGTTGGGGAACATCCCATTAAGATGTTTTGTATTACTTGATATGTGAGTGTCGTGTACGTGAGGTGGAGAGTACGTGCACGGGATGTTGTTGCAAAAATCATGTTTCCTCCTATGTCATAAACTGTTTTCCCTTATTAAACTGCACTATTATGTTTAATTGCTAGTTTAGATTAGAAAAGCATGCCTACATGTTTTAACAACCTATTTGACTTTCTGTGGACTTGCTTAGGTAGATCCTTCTTTCCCTTGATTGTGTTTGGTCTGAACTGTACTCTATGCCGTACCAGTCAATTCATCTCGCGCTGCATATTTACTTTGAGACTACGAACGTATTCAGGAAGATCCCCCAGCACTGCATATTTACTTTGGGACTACGGACGTATTCCGGGAGATTTCCTCCCCCCCCCCCATCCCCGTTTGTCCTGCATATTTATATTGGGACTACATATATATTCTGAGAGATCTCCCATTACCGCATAATCATTTCGGAACTATAGGATAGTATCCAGGGAGATTCCCTATTGTGTTTACTTTGTTCTAATATAAGGGCTCCCATAACCGTAAATTTTGTGAATTCCTTTAATTGTATTACCATACATTTGTGAATTCCTTTAATTCGTTGTGATATCTTTAAAATATTTCGTAATATTACGCTTAACTAGTCGTAAAGACTAGGTGCCGTTACAACACCTTCTAAAGGATTAAATTGGTTCGTGGTAATTACAGAATATGTTGCCTTTTTCACTCTATTCTCATTGTGATTGAACTTTCAAACATATTATTTCATTAGTCCATACTCATGCAGTTTTGTCCGTCTTACTGATAAATCCGAAGTTAAAAGGGTCGTGGATAGCTTATTTGGGTTGGAGAAAAGTACTTAAAATTAGTTTTTTGAAAGGTGAGGGCGTGAGGCGAAGTGCTTTACTTAATACGGGACGAAGTAAAATTCTCGAGACACGGATTAAGTTCCACGGATCAACCTTTCATTTGTTTAATTTATGAATTAATAATATAACACTAAAAGTCCAAAAAATCAAAAAGATGTAAAGAAACCCATATAAAATAAAATATTTAGCTTGTTTTACAAGTATAAATAATACAATATTGTTAGTGTTTACTATGAAATATAAATTAACTATAACCTCTTATCTTTCAAACAGTTAAAATGATAATTTCTTAAAAAAAATATCAAACTGCATATTTTACCTCTTTAAAAGTATATATTCAATAAATTTGATGGCCGAGAGAGTACTATGCTTGATTAGTGCTTACCAAACTATTTGGATGCTCTAAAGTTAGTCACCTATATAAGTTCTTCTTCTCGTGTTTTTTACTTTCAAGATACCTTTAAGCTACTATTTTTTGAAAAAAAGAACGTAACAATCTTTCACTTATTATAGGGAGAAACAAACTAATAAGTGGTGCCTGAAGATAGTTGAATTTAAATCAAGATTCAAAAAAAAGAGATATCAGTTGATTATTCTGCTAATCATGAGGAAAAGATCAATGAGTTTAAAATTGAAAATGGTGAAAGCCGAAGCAACTAATGTTCACCCTTGCATAGTGCCGAGGTATAGGGTTTTAATTAGAAAACAATAGCATAAAAATCGTGGAGTATATAGAATAGAAAAAAATAGAATTAATAAATTGAGAAAATATGAAGAGCGGAAGCCAAAATGTGAAAAGAAAAAAAACAAGCTTATTTGGGTGGGAAATTAAAAAAGTCTGAAATACCAAATACCTTAAATTAGCTTATATTATAAAGAAAAGTAGAATTGGAATGTAATTAGGGCATGACGATTTGACATTGTTTCTTTATATTACTAAGTAATAAGTAAAAGTATAAATGTTGAACATTATAATAATAAATGATCCCGTTAATCATATAAACGAATAGGAAATACGAATAACAATATGATAAAACACAAGTTTTCCATATATATATATATATGTGTGTGTGTGTGTGTGTGTTTGTGTGTGTGTGTGTGTGATTTGGAAAAGAAAAGTTTTGGTTCTCCTACCTAGTATATATATATATAAAATATGTATTTCCTTTTACCCAACGGACCTTAGCCAAGATACCCTAATCCCTACTTAATTGTTGCCCAAGTAATAATTTCCTATACTTAAGTTACTTCAGACTCTTATAAATACAGGTTAATACTCAAACCTCATTCACTCGATCTCTTGAAGTTGCGTTCAGAACAAAGTTGCGTTTGAGATTCATGGAGCAGCTTGGTTTTCTTTTTCTTTATAATATAATCAACCGTAGATGCAGTCCATCTATCATAGAGGCAGCCCAGTCCTCCTTTTTATGTTTTCCACTTCCAAGATACATTTATGCTGATATTTAACGAAAAGAACAATCTTTTCATTAATTAGGGAGAAACAAGCTAATGAGTGATTCGAAATGTAAGTTGATTAATGTTCAGCCGAACCTGAGGGAAGGATCAATGAGTTTAACAATATTGGAGAAAATTATTTGTTGGAGCATTCAAACGAGTTCATACTAATTGGAATGGGAGTTGTCTTATGTTAATGGGTTAAACAATGATCAATTAAGATGTAATGAGAAGAAATGCATGAAGGAAAACTAAAGAAAGAGAGACAAAGACACTACCTGGAAAGGAAAACTTTCACGCGTTTAAGCTCACGTCGCGCAGTTGAAAGCGAGATTGTTTCGCGCGTTTGAGCTCGCTAGGCGCAGTCGGTTTTCTTAAAAGGATAACTTTTATTCTGGTCAACATTTTAAGAAAATGGGTTCAGATTCGTATTTTGACTGTTCCAGAGGTTCCGCATGAAAATATGGGACCTGGGCGTACGCCCGGAATTGAATTCTAAGGCCCCTAGCCCGAGTAATGAATTTCTATTTGAAATTGTTCAACTGAAATTCCATGGATATAAAGAAACTAAATAATGATTGATCACGTTCGTATCAGGCACGAATAGTGGTCCGAATCCCAGTACCAGTCCAATATAACATTTAAGACTTGCCCGTAAAATTTGGTGTCGATCTGAGTAGATTAAGGGGGTTTTGGCACGTTAGAGGAAAATTAAGAACATGAAGTTCACAAGTTTGATTCAATTGGTTTGAGGGGGTGATTATTTGATTTAGCGTTGTTTCAGGCATTTTGAAGGTTCGAGTAGGTTCATTTCATGATTTCAAACTTATCGCTATGTTCGAGTGGGACCCAGGAGCCTTGAGCGTCAATCGGATGAGGCTCAAGTGAAGTGAAAAATTATTTAAAAGTGCTGAAGTTCCTGTTTCTGTCGTAGCCGCACCTGCGGTTGGTGGACCGCAAGTGCGAGACCGCAGATGCAGTCCATCTACCACAGAGGCAGCCCAGGGAAAGCCTGACCAAAACCACAGATGCGGCCAAAGGACCGGGGAAGCGATCCCAGCTCATCTTGGCATGTTCCGCAGGTGCGGCCATTTCCTCGCAGATGCGACCGCAGATGTGGAAATCGCTGAAGCAGTGGGTTCATTTAATACGAGTTCCATACCAATTTTGGAAACTTTTTTCTCTTCCATTGGAGATTTTGGGAGCTTTTGAGAGATTATTTCCACCAAGCATCTTTAAGAAAGTTCATCCCATCTATCCTTAGCTAAATACTTGTATCTTAGGTCGATTAAACACTAGAATTTAGGTAAATCAAGGGGTTAGAGCAAAACCTAGGGTTTAACAACAATTAGATTTAACAATGAAATTTGTTATGAAATGAATTAGAAAATGTATATTATTCAATCCTTACATTATAGAGAACAATTTCTGTCGAAAAAATTTGGAATTTGGGCAGGAGGGCCTGGGGTCAAATTTTAGGAAACTTATGTTGGGAAATTGCTTAAGTAGTTATAATTCGATTTTGTGAGCTTATATTGATTAATTCCTACCTCCTTTAACTAGTTTGGGATTATTCGGCTTCGAATTGAGGGTTGGGGGCTTGTTCTTGGTATTGCAAGTAGACTTGGAGCAAGGTGAGTCTCCTTTCTAACCTCGTAAAAGGGAATTGTCACCATAGGTATAATAATTGAGTAAATTGTTATTAAATGCGGGGAGGGGGGGAGGAGGCTACGTCACGCACTAGGTGATGAGAGTCCGTGCGTAGCTACTATTATGTTAGCTGTCCGGGTAGTCTAGGACTCATACGATGCTTTGCTGGTGATTGTCTCGATATTTTCTTGCTAATGTGAACACTTAGGATATGCTAGAGTTAGGGAAAGGAAAATAAGCGAATGTATATACATTTGGATACTTGTATGAATTTATTTGGTAATAAATACACACTCATGTGTTTTCTTGATATAAATTGATATTTGCGGATGGGGCCGATCGCCTCAGTAGAAATAAATGCATCTATGGTTCGCTCCATTCAACCCTCTAGCGTGTGCACATATAAGAATATAAATAGGAATACAATTCTAGATTTGGGGCATGTTGGTCCTCATTCTAATTAGTTTTCGATGTTGTTTTTGGATTATGACATAGAAATCGAGTCATCTGAGCCTTAGGAGGAGTCAATAGAAGAGGAACGGGCTGCATACATTCTTGGGTTGCCGTGCCAGAGAGAAAAATTACTTTCCTAATATAAAGGCCGAGAAGTATAGAGTGAAAAATTTATTACTTGGTCTATTTTTTTTTGTATCCCCACCGAAGAACCATAGCTACAGATTGGATTCCATGTTGGGGGTACAATCCATAAGTTCAAGGTTGAAGCTGAAAGTGGTTCACGTTGTGCCGCAACGTTAAATTAGGCGCTTTTTGGGAGGCAACCCAGTTTTACCGCTTTCTCTTATTTTTGTTTTTTTATTATTTTATACTGTTATTTTATTTTGTAGGATTATGAGTATACGAAGAAAAGCCAATGGAAGTATGCAAAAGCGAGCCAGATGTTGGAACTTGTGTGAGGTTACTGCACAAAGGACCATGCCTGGGGAAGTCCGAGTACCTCGTGAGCCGCTATTGCATCGGCATTTGGCCTCTCAGGGAGTTTCTTGTCCATCATCGTTATTGTTTTACTTTATTGGTGCCTTGGATACACTATACTCTTTTAATTGGGGGTTGGGAGAATTTCTCAAGATGATTAGTAGTAGTATGTTAAAATAATGTTGGCTTCTTATTTTTATTTCGTAGTTGTGCAGTATTTTAGTAGCTCCTAAAAAAAATTGAAAACAAAAGTAGAAAAAGTGGACTTTTTCCGATGGTGGATCTCCTAAATAATTTTCTCGAGGGACTTAAGTCTAAAGAAAAAAGACAAAACATTTTTCTTTGTGGGTAGTGTAGTTATTCCCCCTTGGTTTTTCTTTGTGCCGCCATTCTTTTCCAAGGATTTTGTTTGGACCGACTGTAGTTAGTTTTATTTTTTCAGGACTAGGAGCCATTGGGCAATGAATTGATTTGAAGCAATATCTCTTGACATTGTAATACCTTGAGAATAGTGAGTACTTTGGATGTGATACTTAGGCTCAGTTTTTGACTCATATATAAGCACCTTAAATTGTATGGTCTTACCATTTCTTAACTATTTTTACGAGTGTGTCTTGATGAGTCAATCTGAGTGAGTTATGTGCCATATCTGTGTGAGGTTTGTATGTTATTTTGTGCATTGCATTTGATGTCTAGAACTTGCCCTGAGTATCTGCAAAGCGAAATATTAGTTTTCTTCAGTCTTGGAAGTGATATAGATATCTCTTTGTTAAGGCAGATATGTATATTTTATCCGCCCAATTGTTATGTATCGTAGTTAACTCTTAGAGTATATAATCTTATTTGTTTGGCAACCACATTACAAGTCTTACCCATTTGTTTGAATTAACCATATATTTTAACCTTTTCACATCTTATGAGCACTTGAATTATTTCGAACTTTGTAAAAATTAAAGTGTGGGGTGGTTGGTTTGACTTTTGACTGGAACGAACGAAATTAGAAGAAAGGTGCACTGTTTTTAAAAACTAAGAACCACTTAAATTAAAAAAATTAATTGTATTGCTGTGAAAAATATTCCTTGATAGTGGTGTCTCTTGATGTAATTGTGGTTAAAGAACTATGGAGTTAATATACATTGTAAAAATTTCACGGGACACTCTATTTGGTCGCCCCTATTTAATTTATGCTCATTTTTCTAAATTTTTTTAATTTGTACCCACTTTTTAAATAACTTGAGCTCTCTTTCTCCTCCTCCTTGCATTGCAACTCTCTCGAATTATAATCAGGAGAATCTAGCTAAGCGGAAAATATATTGGATCCATTACACCTGGATATCCTTCTAAATGGAACATCATCATTCGTTTCTCTATTAGAGTAGAATAACATGAATTAATAACTCTTTGTTGATACTTGTCAGGTACAGAGGATTATTTAAAACAAGCATACTTGGGCAACTAGTGGTGATATCAACTGACCCAGAAATCAATTACTATGTCTTCCATCAAGAAAACAATCTCTTCCAATGCTGGTACACAATTTTCCTTCTGCTCTCCTTGGAAAGAAAGGCTTGAATGTCCACGGCGGAGCTGACGATAGTACTCATCAACACTAAGGATAATCAAAGGAGTTACTAGTATCTAGGTTAACTAAATAACTTCAGTTCTTGAAGTTTGACAGTTACAAAATAAAAACTTCAGATCTAGAGCTGAAGTTCGTCAGTTACAAACACAAACTTCAACTCTCGAGCCAGTAACAAACACAAAAACTTTTGCTTTAGAGTTGAAATTCGTCAGTTATAAAAAAAACAAAAAAACAAAAACTTCAGCTCTAGACCTGAAGATTGCGAGTTACGAAACAAAAACATTAGCTCTAGAGCTGAAGTTCGCCAGTTACAAAACAAAAACTTCAGATCTAGAGCTGAACTTCAAGCTCGACTACTAGAATGCTTAAGTTTTGCATGATTGCCTTTGCTACTTCATCCCTGTATACTGAAGTTATGCCAAAAAATGGATACGCTTGCAATTTTTTTTACAAAGTGGGCACAAGTTAAAACGTGACACAAAAAGTGGGTATAGATGTAAATTCCCTATATACATTGATGTGAAGGTGGAGTTATGGTTTGACATAGGTGCGGGGTTTTAACTGTTATAGTGTATGTATGAAAATGCTTAGAGAGGTGTAGTTACTCTTATATCCAAATGTATCCTATCCAACCCGCAGCCTACAATACAACCAATTAAAGTCCTACCTGATCCTAGAGTGAACGAGATCGATTAGTAGAGTGGTACACTACGGACAAGTCAATCGTCCATATTTTGTGGCATATGAATGTTATTTCTAACAGTGAGTGAACTCTTTCTATCTTGAGTTCCTAATGTTTCTTAAATTTTATTGCGTGTGGAAGTACTCTCTTTTGTTGTGTGAGGGCACTTGGTTCATAAAGGAAAGGTAATATCACTGACATCTACGTTAGAGTAAGTGAGTGAGTTGTGAATAATGCATGGTACGCGGAGGAATGTTTTATCAAACAAAGATAGCAAAAAAATATTGGTGTATATAAAATAGAAAAAAATAGAACGAATTGAGCAAAACTGAAGAACAAGAGCATTATCAAGGAAATATAAATTTAACAATAACTTGAACAAGAAGCTCCTACAATGAGGTTTGAAATGTGTATTTTTTTAAATGATCCTTTACATTGATTTTGTGAGAAAGCACGAGAGAATATATTATTATTGATATTCTATCTTACAATGAGCTATATTTATATGTATACGTAACACATAACCTACTCTTATTACATAAGGGACTGGGACTAATTACATATATTCATATAACTATTCTAACACTCCCCCTCTAGCTAGTGCATATAAACCATATATATCGAGCTTGTTACATATGTAGCTAATATGATCACTCGACTTCACATACTTTGTAGCAATATCTCCCGAGTGTATCTTTTCTCTAACAAAGCGACAATCAATCTCAATGTTTTTAGTTCTCTCATGGAACACTGAATTTGACGACATATGCAGAGAAGCTTCATTATCACATACCAGTCCCATCTGGCTGATCTCACCAAATTTCAACACCTTGAGCAATTGTTTGATCCAATTTAGCTCACATGTCGCTATATCCATTACTCGATATTCTGCTTCTGCACTAGACCGAGCAACCATATTCTGTTTCTTGCTCTTCCAAGACACCAAATTTCCTTCTACAAAGACACAATATCAAAATGTAGAACGTCTATCAGAAGGTGATCCTGCCCAATCAACATCCGAGTATCCAACGATCTTCTCATGGCCTCGATCCTCAAACAATAAACCTTTGTCTAGAATTGATTTTATATACCGAAGAATGCAGACAAAAGAATCCCAATGACTATCACAGGGAGAATCCATAAAACTGACTCACAACACTCACAAGAAAAAAAATGCCAGGTCTAGTCACGGTGAGGTAATTTAATTTACCAACCACCCGCCTATATCTTGCAGAATCGCAAAGAGGTTCCCCTGTCCTAGTAGAAATTTAGAATTGGGATCCATCGGAGTGTCAACAGGTCTACAACCTATCATTCTTATCTCCTCAAGAATATCTGAGGCATACTTCCGTTGTGAGATCACAATACCTGAGCTAGATTGACCGACCTCAATACACAGAAATTACTTTAATCGGCCCAAATCCTTAGTCTGAAAGTGTTGAAAGAGATGTTGCTTCAACTTGCTAATACCATCCTGATCATTGCTGGTAATAAAAATATCCTCAACATAAACGACTAGATAAATACATAGATTTGAAGCAGAATGCTGATAAAATACAGAGTGATCAGCTTCACTACAAGTCATGCCAAAATCTTGAATAACTGTGCTGAATTTACCAAACCATGCTCGAGGTGACTTCCTTAGACCATAGAGGGACTGGCGAAGCCGACATACAAGAACACTAGACTCCCCATGAGCAACAAAACCAGGTGGTTGCTCCATATAAACCCCATCCTCAAGGTCACCATGAAAAAAGAGTATTCTTAATGTCCAACTAATAGAGATTCCAATGGCAAAAAATAGCCATAGATAGAAAAAAGGCGGACTGATGCCTATTTTAGCCACGGTAGAGAAAGTACCACCGTAATCGAGCCTAAATATCTGAGTATATCGTTTTGCAACAAGACAATCCTTAAGTCGATCAACCTGGTAATCTGGACCAAGTTTGACTGCATACACCTAAAGACAACCAACAGTCAATTTACTCGGAGGAAGAGGAACAAGATCCCATACCACTTGTATGTAATGCAGACATCTCATCAATCATAGCCCGTCACCACACTGGATGAGACAGTGCTTCGCCTGTAGACTTAGGGATGGAAACAGAGGGTAAGGATGATACAAATACACAATGGAATGATGACAGACAATGGTAACTTAAACTGACATAATGGAGGTTAGGATAAGTTTGGACCCTATACCTTTTTGTAGTGAAATTGGTTGAATAAGAGGAGGAAGTTTGTAGTATTAGCAGGGTCAGGTCAGTTACAGGATTTGAATCAGCTGGCCTGATGGTGGGTGCGGACGATGATGATAAGTCAAAAGTGATGGAGATATAAAAGGTTGAACTGTACTAGGTGGTGGCACTGGAGCTATAGTTGGTGGAAATGGAGCTATAGATTGTGGAGATGCAACTGAAGCTGTATGTGGTGGAGCTACAACTGGAGCTATAGAGGAAGATGAATGGGAGATACTGTCTGAATCTCCAAATGACGGAACTGGTAGCACCTCAGAAATATCTAAGTGATTAACTGGACCTGTAAAGTATGATTGGGTTTCAAAGAAGGTAACATCAGAAGACGTAAGATACCGCTGGAGGTGAGTAGAATAGAATCAATATCCCTTTTGCGTTCTCGAGTAACCTTGAAATACGCACTTAAGAGCATGAGGAGCTAACTTATCGTTTCCTGAGTAAGGTTATGAACAAAACACATTCTTCCAAAGACACGGGGTAGAAGAGAGAGCAAAGGTAAGTGAGGAAACATGATAGAGAATGGAACATGATTCTGGATAGCTAAAGATGGCATACAATTAATAAGAAAGAAAGATGTAACAACGGCATCCCTCCAAAAATGCAACGGAATATGAGATTGTATGATTAGGGTACGGGAAGTTTGAATAAGATGTCTATTCTTTCTTTCAGCTACCCCATTTTTTTGGGATGTCTACGGACAAGATGCTTGATGAATAATCACATGAGAGTTCATAAACTGCTGAAATGAGGAAGACAAATACTCTAGTGCATTATCACTATAAAATGCGCGGATAGAAATACAAAATTGATTTTGAATTTTCGCATAGAAGGTCTATAAAATGGAAAACAACTCAGATAAATTTTTCATCAAAATATCCAAGTGCACCTAGAATAATCATCAATGAAACTGACAAGGTATCGGAATCCCAAGGTAGAACCGACCCGACTAGGACCCTAAACATCTTAGTGGACTAAAGTAAAAGGCTACTCTGCTCGATTATTAAGAAGCAGAGGGAAATGAAAGCGGGTGTACTTACCAAGCTAACATGACTCGCACTCTAGAGTGGATAAATGAGATAAGCTAGGTACCTGTTTCTGAAGTTTTGACAAAGTAGGATGTCCCAACCGTTTATGTAATAAATTTGGTGAATCAGTAACAAGACAAGTTGTTGAAGGAATACAAGATGTGAGTCCATGTGATTTTGCAAGGATAAGGTACTAAAATCCATCTGATTCATGTCTGGTACCAATGATCCGTCCCTTACTACATTCCTGTATAAAAACAACATCATCAAGAAACAAAATAACACATTTAAGTGATTTGGCTAAGCGACTAACGACTATGAGATTAAAAGGACTAATGAGAACATAAAGAATTGAATATAAAGATAAGGAAGGAAGTGGACTTGATTGACCTACTGCAGTTGCCATAGTTTGAGACCCATTAGCCATGGTGACTGTTGGAAGATATTGAAAATATGAAATACTAGTGAAAAGAGATTTGTTACCAGAAATATGATCAGATGCACCTGAACCAATGACCCAAGAGTAAGAAGAAGAATACGATTGATAGACACAAGTCACGCTATTACCTGTTTGAGCTACAAAATCTATCTCAGAAGGTATCTCGTTATGTGCTCTATGCTGAATGAACTTGATAGAGTTTTATAAAGACACCATATAAATATTCGAAGTATAGGATCCAACAGTATTTGAGCCAAAACATTAGATCTGAGTGACATTATAATGAACTTAAGAGAGATCAAAGCCAAATATCCGATGAAGATTACCAATAGTAATGAGATACCCTCAAATCAAGCAATTAGAAATTGGAACGAAACTATTATAATGATCGGACACTGCGCTACTTCTCAAATCTTTGTTGGAAGCAAATTGAAGTCAATTAAATGGTGGATTTTAAATAATTGAGGTCGGAATCAACATGCGACCTTTGTGTGTCAACAAAGTGGCCGGAAAAGTGAGCAGTACAGTGACAAAACACTGCTCTTGTCAGAAAAACTACTGCTCTTACCGGAAAACACTTTTTTTGGTAACTGTGAAACCACAAAATCTTGAAGGGTCGAGGTGGAAAAGGCAGGCGATGACCACCTTAGAAGAAAAATCCAACTTGAAAAATATTGGGAAACAGATGCACGTGCCGGCGCATGAGGTGGCACTCTCGCCGCAACCCTAACTACCGGAGGCGCGTGTGAAGTTTTCTGTCGGAGATTTTCACTGCGATTTGGCAGCCGGTGATAGGAAAACCTTGTGGTGGTGTTGGAATTTGCATAAACCCAGCTGAAACTCAGATTGACTTCAGCAACTACTTAAGTCTCTGAAAAATTGCATGGGGACTAAAGGTGACAGACGGGTCTACCGGTCCGGTCCGGGTCGTGATTTTTTTTATCCGTCCGGGTTTGGTCCGGGTCGGGCCGGGTTGAGCTGAACCGGGTTTTTAACGGGCCGGGTTTCATCGGGTTAAAATTGAACCATACGGGTTACGGGTTGAAGGGGGCCGGGCCGGGCCAGGTTTACTATATTTCAATTTTTTTTGAAATTAAGTATAACTATTAAGTTTTAATTATATTAATACTTTGTAATAATTAAATGAATACAAGTAAGATGGGAAAAAATTGCACTTATTGCAAGTGCTACTTTATTTCTCAATTTCAAATTAATAAGTAGAAAATGAAATGTTTACATTTTTTCTAACAAGTAAACTAGTAAAGTAGTAATTTCAAATGTTTTGCATCGCCTTAGCAAGTTCATCATAATCAATATGAACCGATTGACCTTCTTCTGGGAAGATAAATTCCAATGAGTTTCCATGGGTTAATATATTTCCAAGTTCTTCGTCTTCTGGGCTATCAACATCTTCCTTTCATTGATTTCTTCGTTCCGATCTAATCCAATCTCTGAAACATACTAAAACTTCCAAAGCATTGCTTCCCAGTGAGTGGCGGGTGTCTCCAAGTTGTTCTTGCTTGGCTAAATGCACTCTCTGATACAACAGTAGAAATTGGCACATTCAGCACGTCACGAGCCATAGCGAAAAGAACAGGAAATTGCTTTACATTTTCAAGTCACCATCCCAACGGTGAAAAGTTCTTTGTGCGAGTCTCCTTTTGCTTCTGCAAGTAGAATTGAAGCTCATCAATATTCCTGCTACTGGTTTGAGTGTTAGAAAATGTAGAAAAAAGATTAAAACTATCAAGGCCTTCATCATCCACATTAGCAGAACTGCTACATTGCATAGCGAGATTAACATTGCCAGAAGCACGAGCAATATTATCACATTCATTTGCATAATAATTATATAGTCGTTGTAAATATTCATTTAGTTTGTTCATAGAATCATATAAATTTGGAGTTTCAGATTCTCCAATCTCCATAAAAGTATTTAAAGCATTCATTAATTGGTGACAATCAGACATTTTAATAGAAGGATTTGAAACTGCAACAATTAAGTAAATTGGAGGAATTGGAAAGAAATATTTTTTGAATTTAGCTTGCATATTTTCAACAACATCCATATATTTTTCTTTCTTCTTAAATTCACATAGTAGCAAAGAAATTTCAGCTATATGTACTAAAGCCATAGTAACAGTGGGGTAATATTCGCCAGAAAACACAACAGTAGTAGTATAAAATTTATGTAAAAATTTAACAACATCATTAATGACATCCCAAGTATCACTTGTTAACATACGGCTAGGATCAATACAATGTGCATTACCAACTTCAGTTATAGGAAATCTATATTTGTAGCAACATTTTATAAATATATATGTACAATTCCATCTAGTAACAACTTCGTCTGGCATGAATCTAGGTGTAAGGTTATACTGGATACACTTAGTCTTAAATTCTTTTATTCTAGATTGTCTATTATTTCCCTGAATAACAGCAACTGCTCTTCTAACATGAGTAATCTCAACTAAAAATAAATCAAGGCCACTTTTTACAATTAAATTATAAACATAACATGCACACCTAACATGAAAAATATCGTCAAGAGGTGGTTGCAAATGCAATATTAAAATTGAAACTGTAGCATTATTGTTTGAAGCATTAGCAAAAGACATACACAAAACTTTTTGGTTTAGATTATAAAATTCAACAACGTCAACAATTGTACTACTTATAAACGTAGTAGTATGACTCTGATCTTCATTGTATTTAAAAGCGATAATACGTTTTTGCATACAAGTATTATCATCTATCCAATGGCATGTAATTGTCAAATAATCATTTTCATTAACAACATGACCAATATCACAAGTTAGACATACTCTAGAAGGAAGGTGACTAAACAAATAACGTATGTATGTTTGATATTGTCCATGAAGTCCAAAGATATCTACTCTACAAGTACTTCTAGGGATACTTTTAAATAAAGGATTGTAAATCCTTTGAATATACATAATAAGATACGATGAAGAAGAAAAAGAAAAAGGTAAACAACCCAAACTAATCATTTTTGCTAGTTCCTCCCGATCCCTCATTTTATCATATTTAATAGACCTCCAGTAGTAGGGTTAATAGTTGTTTAACTTTCATCCCCATTATTTCCCCATTCTATGGGATGGATAGCCATCATATGTCTAGTAAGTGTCCCAATCCCCCCTAAATTACCTCCGATCAAATGTTTAAAAGTTTCATTACAAAGTTTGCACTTAACTCTATTAGTACCTTCTATTATTTCAAAAAATTTCCATGCCGGACTTCTTCTTTAACGAGTAGAAGTTGGAGCCACTGGAGGTCTTCTACCCCTTGTAGCAATAGCAACTCCAACTCCAATCTTCTATTCCAAAATCTTCTTGTAATTGTTCATAATCAATCTCTACATCTTGTAAATTAGGCGATGATTCAGAAACATGTGTTATTGGGTCATTACTATTACTACCAGAAGCTACAGGACTACCCCTTTTTTTATTTCCACCCCTATCAGTAAATTTTTTACACGCTCTTTTAGCAGCATTAAACATATTGTTAAAATTAAAATATAAGCTAAAATTAAATATGCAATTAAACATATTAATTAAGAGAAAGAGTTGGAGGGAGTGCACTGAATTCGACAATAAATTGAGCACTTGATTACGCAAATCCGGTGTTAGCACGAACAAACGTCAAGCAAGTATTTCAATTTTGAACTTCAAGCTTCAAATTCCGAATGACAAATTGCGACGAATTAAATTCGGGAAAAGAGTGACAAATAAAATATGAAATCTTGCAAATTGAACGGAAGAGATAGATTGAAAATTTGAGAATTGAGATTGAGATAAGAATTTTGACTGAAGAACTTAAGAAGAGATGAGGGGTATTTATAGATTTTAAGAAGGGTTAATATTGTACTTTAATAAATACAAAAAATAATGAAAAAATGGCCATTTTAGCAAAATTATTAGTTGGCCAACGGATCTGTACCGTTGCCAACAGTAATGTGGGCCCCACGTATTCAAAAATCAAAAACAAAATTTTAAAAAAAATGTTACCGTTGAACTGGGCCGGTTCGTACCGGTTCACAGTACTGTTGACTATACCGGGCCGGTCCAGTCCGGTTCCGAAACAAAAAAATCTTAGCGGACCAACCCCCTACCCCCTTTGAACCCAGCCCAGCCCGGCCCCTGCTAACCCATCCGGTCCGGTCCCGGGTTTTACCGGTCCGGTCTGGTCTTGGTTTAAAGAATATTGTGTTGTTGTGTATAGGATCAGTCTGCTTATGATATGTCAGTGTCAAACAACCGCAATTTACTTTGATGATCGGAGTGTTGTTTCTACTAATGATCATATTTCAGCATGGACAAGCCTCAATCTGGAACCTTGGATGCCAGATATGAGCAGCAATTCAGTGCATATTGAATATTCTGACGTTGATGATATGTCTCACATAAATTTGATTAGCTTTGACAAGGAAGATGTGCTTGGCTTGGATCCATGGATACGTTGAAAATACATTAAAATATATTTACAGAAAATCAAGTTACCCAGCCCCAAAAAAAGCCTCTCTAATCTAAATACAGCTTTCCAAAGCATAGCATAGATAGTAGGGTGAACTGGTAGCTACAACAATTCACAAATTAAAACTAGAATTAACAAAACAACCACAGGATGATAATCGAATTAACGAAGATGTAATTAATAAATGCTAATAATCATGTCAACCACAGCGCTATAACGTAGAGCGCATAGTAAACTGGAAATGTTTGACTTTTTTGATATTGGGTTCTTATTTTAGTTTCGGAAGCCGGTATAGGTCCAATTCCATATTTATGACTTGTCTGTGAAATTTAGTGAGAAATAGAGTTGATTTGACATAATCCGGATGTCCGGTTGTGAAATTAAAAGCTACAAGTTTTTTTGTTGAAAATTTCATATGATTTGGTGTTCAATTTGTAATTCTAGGTGTTGTTTTGTTTTAGAGCCCCAAGAGCTCGGATGAGTTTTGGATAGGCTAAGGAGTGAAATTTGACTTGGAAAAATTGTTGGTGTATCTGATCTTGTTGCAGGCCTCTGATCTCGCATCACGTTTGTTGCGTCTGAGGTATTCGTATTTGAAAGATTCTCATCGCAAATGCAAAGAGAAGTGGGACCACACATTTTTCGCATTCGTGAAACATCCTTCGTATTTGCGAAGTAAGTCTGGGAAGGATTTTTCGCATTTGCGAAAACATGGGTCGCATTTGCGATCCTAAGATTCCGCATTTGCAAGCATTTTGTTCGCATTTGCAAAGGCAACAAAAATATGGGAGTTTCGTATTTGCGAAGCGGAGGTCACATTTGCAACATCTGCATCTGGGTAAAATTTATTTATACTGCATTTTGATTCTTTCTCCAAATTTTCTAACCTAGAAACATATGATGCGATTTTCTGAAGAAGCTTTCTTCCTCAAATTATTGGTAAGTGATTCTAAACTGGTTTCTTTCAATCTTTCACTACAATTTCACATGTTTTCAACCTAAAATCTAGGATTTTCACGGTGGAATTTGGGTTTTTTGGGTAGAAACTATGGATTTGGAAAATTGGGGATTTAGACCTCAAATTTAGATCGGATTCCAAAGCCAACTATATAAGCGGGCTCGGGGGTGAATGAGTATTTGAATTTTGGTCCGAATTTTGGGTTTGGACCAAGCGGGTCCGGGTGTTGGATTTTGTTGACTTTTTTAATAATTGCCTAAATTGAATTCCTTGATATCGTGGATAGTTCCTAAGGCTTAATTTGAATCGTTTGATTGGTAAATTGCTAGATTCTATTGTTCGGAGGCTTGTTTGAGAGGAAAACTCGTGGTTGAGCTTTGAAATCTGCCATTGGAGTAAATTAAGTGTCATGTTTAACCTTGGCTTGAGGGATTATGACTTAATTGTCTATTTGCTACGTGATTGAATATTAAGTACAACGTATAGACGAGGTGACGAGTACCTATGCGTTGCTGTCCGGTTAAAACATGTGGGTGGGTCTTATTCTTGTAATTTTTGCTTTCGTTGATCATATTATCCATGCTTAAATTAGTTAACCATTATGTTGATCGTTCTTATTATTTTTACGCACTTTTTGTAATAATTGAGTAATTCTTCAAAGTTGAGGTTGGCACTATAGAATCAAATGTTGAAGCAATACTTGTTCTGGTTATTTCTATCTCCCTATTATCATTGTTCATTGTTGTGGTGAAGGAGAATGTTAATGCACGAAGGGTTATGTCGTGCCATATTGTGAGTGATAATACACAAAAGGTGATGTCAAGCCATATTGTGAATGTTAATGTACGAAGGGTGATGTCGTTCCATGCTATGAGAGAGTTAATGAACGAAGGGTGATTCCATGTCGTTTCTATTGATTCATATGGAGAGGTTGAGAGTAAAAGCATGAAGGGTGATTCTTTGCATTTTTCTTTACTGCGTATACTTGTTCTTATCTATTCAAGGCATATTAGGTGATCAAATTCTTATTACTGCTGTGTTTCTTTATCTTGTTATCACTATTATCATGTCCCTCTTTCGATCTTGTGTGGTTTCTTTCATTGTTGTTATTTGTGATATACTGTTATACTGCACATATTTATTTGTAGGTGTCTTGTCATAGCCTCGTCATTAATTTGCCGAGGTTAGACTCGAAACTTACCAGTACATGAGGTCGGTTGTACTGATACTACACTTTGCATTCCTGTGTAGATTATTGTACTAGACCGAGCTAATCACGAGGTTACTTCTGGATTCTACTGATAGAGGACACAAGGTAGATCCGTCGGCGTCCACAGACCCTGGAGTCCCCTTCTAGAAATTTTATTTTACAATTTATTTCATTTAAAAAGTAGTTGTATTTCTTTGAGGCATTTACTTGTAGTGAAATCTTAGAAGTTCGTGAATTGTGACTCTAGAACCGAGTAGTGACCTATATATTGAGTTTTTTATGAATTTTTGTTTTCATTTTAATTCGTTATAGATTATTTGCTATTAATTATTGGAATGTAGAAGAATGTGCTTAATGATTCTCTATCGTTGGTTTACCTAGCATGTGAGTGGAGCCATCACGGTCCCGACGGTGAGAATTCCGGATTGTGACTGTATAAGGTCAAATTTGGCCATCAACGTCCCCACGCCAATGTATACGCCCAATGGGTAGACACCAGCCGGAGTGAGGGTACAACCCGGGCGTGGGGGTGAAGCCGATGTCATTTAGAACTTAACTTCTTCACTAAGCGGGAGCCACCTACTTTTGTACTTTTTCTTTGATTATTTCGACGAAGGTATCCTACTATATAAAGGAGACCTTCATATTGTAACATGCATGATTATTATTCTCGAATAATACAACTTCACTTTATCTCTATATCGATCTTTATCTCTGTCTCCGACAATTTCTTCTCTCTTAAGCTAAGATTATTTTTTTTTTCTTTAAGATTTATAACTATGATATCGTTCGTTTAACCTCTAGGTCAAATTATATTTGATTACGATTTACCCTTGTTATCTTTTGATTGTTTTCTAAGATTACAAAAGTATATTGATAACTTTGGAGCAAAAACATTTAGCGCCGTCTTTGGGGATTGTCATTTATGGTTGGTAAAAGGGTCTTGCTTTGGGTATCGCCTATGAAGGGCCGTTGGTGCCGTTATGATATTTGGGAAGAAGGGCAAGCTGAGCTAGTGGTTCATTGGTCCGTTTGAGACATTGCGCCGTGTTGAGAAGGTTGCTTATAAGCTCCCCTTGCCTCCTAGCCTAGCAAGACTTCATCAAGTATTCCATGTTTTTATGATGCAGAAGTATCACAGTGATCCGACTCGTGTATTGGATTTTACCTCAATCTATTTGTACAAGAAGCTATCTTATGTTGAGGAGCCAGTAGTCGTTTTTCACAGGCAGGTCAAGAAACTCAGGTCAAAGAATATTGTCTCAGTGAAGGTCCAATGGAGGGGTCAGTGGGTCGAGGAGGTGGCTCGAGAGACCGAGTGGGATATGCGCAACCGTTACCCTTATCTTTTCACAACTTTAGGTATGTATTTATACTTATTTGAGGATGAATGATTGTTTTAAGAGGGGGTTAACGTAACGAACTAGCCGGTCGTTTAATTAGTTAAACCCCAGATTGCCTAATAACTCCTTTCCCCACATTCGTTTCTACTATTGGGATTCGCTGTAGTCATTGGTTATGGAATTTTTAGATTTTGGGGACACTTAGTCCCTAGATGAGAGTTTAAGTCTTAGAATTTTGACTGCAGTCAGAACTGCACAAAGACAATTTTGGAATGGAATTTTGTTGATTCCTTTAGCTCCTATGAGTGATTTTGAGCTTAGAAGTACGACCAAAATGAGTTTTGGAGGTCCGTAGCTCAAAATGATTTTGAGCCTCGAGTGAGTTTCAGATGCTGAACGGATTGGTTTGTTACTTATGCCTTTGCTGAAATTTGTTGCACTTATTGTTTTTGCACATGTGGATATTGGATCGTAGGTGCGGAGCCACAAAAGTGTCTAGGGAGCCGCATATGTGGATATGGACCTAGGTTGATGGGATCGCATGTGCGGTTGGGGGACAGCAGAAGCGGGCTTGAAGATGCGGCCCCAGCTTAGTTTAGTGGAGTTCGCACCTGCGATAATTGTTTTGCTTGTGCGGTACTAGGAGCACTGAAGCGGAAATCGCTGGAAGAAAATAGTGAAGTCGAGGGCTTTTCGCTTATAACTCAAAAATTGATTGAGAGTTCGGTAGAAGTTGAATCGTGGAGAGATTTTTTAAGGGAATTTTTGGGAAAGGATTCCTAACTTCTTTCTGATTAATTCCCACTAATCCATATTTAATTTTATCATTTATTTTGGATTTGGGGTGAAATTTTTGGGAGAACTCCTTTGGCCGAATTTCGGGAATTTTTTCAAAAATTGGGTCGGATTTGTGTAAATTTAGTATGGTTACACTCGTGAGTAAATGGGTTTGTGTAATTTGCGATTTTTACCCGATTCTGAGACGTAGGCCCGGGGAGGATTTTTGTGCACTTTCCTAATTCCATTTTTAGCTCCGAATCAAATAGCTAAATTTATTACTTGTAATTATTTGACATTATGAAATTAATTTGAATAGATTCATGCCATTTGGAGTTTGATACTTGTGGAAAGAACGTGATATCGAATTGATTTGAGCAGTTCGAGATAAGTAGCTTGCCTAACCTTGTGTTGGGGAACATCCCCTTAAGATGTTTTGTATTACTTGATATGTGAGTGTCGTGTACGTGAGGTGGAGAGTACGTGCACGGGATGTTGTTGCAAAAATCATGTTTCCTCCTATGTCATAAACTGTTTTCCCTTATTAAACTGCACTATTATGTTTAATTGCTAGTTTAGATTAGAAAAGCATGCCTACATATTTTAACAACCTATTTGACTTTCTGTGCGACTTGCTTAGGTAGATCCTTCTTTCCCTTGATTGTGTTTGGTCTGAAATGTACTCTGTGTCGTACCAGTCAATTCATCTCGCGCTGCATATTTACTTTGAGACTACGAACGTATTCAGGAAGATCCCCCAGCACTGCATATTTACTTTGGGACTACGGACGTATTCCGGGAGATTTCCTCCCCCCCCCCCCCATCCCCGCTTGTCCTGCATATTTATATTGGGACTACATATATATTCTGAGAGATCTCCCATTACCGCATAATCATTTCGGAACTATAGGATAGTATCCAGGGAGATTCCCTATTGTGTTTACCTTGTTCTAATATAAGGTCTCCCATAACAGTAAATTTTGTGAATTCCTTTAATTGTTTTACCATACATTTATATGTATATCTTACTCGACCGAGGTTAGGCTTCGCACTTACTAGGTACCATTGTGGTGTACTCATGCCCTTTCCTACACATTATTTTCTTGTGCATATCCAGGTAAGAGCTACCAAACTCGGGGTTAGTGCGTGCTGCGATTCCATGACACTTCAAGGTAATTCTGCTCGCGTCCATAAATCCTCGGAGTCCCTTTCTATTCACTCGTCTAGAGATTTTTCTTATTTATCTCCATATTTTTTGTATAGAGCTACATAGATTTAGAAGCTTGTGAGTTTAGCAACATTCCGGGTTGTAGGGGATTATTTTGTACAATCCAAGTGGCAATATTTTTGTTAATTACAATATACTAGTTTATCTTGTATCGTTGTGTTTTCTTTAAAATATTTCGTAATATTACGCTTAACTAGTCATAAAGACTAGGTGCCGTTACAACAATTAAATTGGTTCGTGGCAATTACAGAATATGTTGCCTTTTTCACTCTATTCTCATTGTGACTGAACTTTCAAACATATTATTTCATTAGTCCATACTCATGCAGTTTTGTCCGTCTTACTGATAAATCCGAAGTCAAAAGGGTCGTGGATAGCTTATTTGGGTTGGAGAAAAGCAACAAACACAAAATACTTAAAATTAGTTTTTTGAAAGGTGAGGGCGTGAGGCGAAGTGGTTTACTTAATACGGGACGAAGTAAAATTCTCGAGACACGGAGCGTAAGTTCCACGGATCAACCTTTCATTTGTTTAATTTATGAATTAATAATATAGCATTAAAAGTCCAAAAAATCAAAAAGAAGTAAAGAAACCCTTATAAAATAAAATATTTAGCTTGTTTTACAAGTATAAATAATACAATATTGTTAGTGTTTACTATGAAATATAAATTAACTATAACCTCTTAACTTTCAAACAGTAAATAATTACAATTTCTTAAAAAAAATATCAAACTGCATATTTTACCTCTTTAAAATTATATATTCAATAAATTTGATGGCCGAGAGAGTACTATGCTTGATTAGTGCTTACCAAACTATTTGGATGCTCTAAAGTCAGTCACTTACATATGTTCTTCTTCTCGTGTTTTTTACTTTCAAGATACCTTTAAGCTACTATTTTTTGACGAAAAGAACGTAACAATCTTTCATTTATTAAAGGGAGAAACAAACTAATAAGTGGTGCCTGAAGATAGTTGAATTTAAATCAAGATTCAAAAAAAAAGAGATATCAGTTGATTATTCAGCTAATCATGAGGAAAAGATCAATAAGTTTAAAATTGAAAATGGTGAAAGCCGAAGCAACTAATGTTCACCCATGCATAGTGCCGAGGTATAGGGTTTAATTAGAAAACAATAGCATAAAAATCGTGGAGTATATAGAATAGAAAAAAATAGAATTAATAAATTGAGAAAATATGAAGAGCGGAAGCCAAAATGTGAAAAGGAAAAAACAAGCTTATTTGGGTGGGAAATTAAAAAAGTCTGAAACACCAAATACCTTAAATTAGCTTATCTTATAAAGAAAAGTAGAATTGGAGTGTAACTAGGGCATGACGATTTGACATTGTCTCTTTATATTACAAAGTAATAAGTAATAGTATAAATGTTGAACATTATAATAATAAATTATCCTGTTAATCATATAAACGAATAGGAAATACGAATAACAATATGATAAAACACAAGTTTTCCATATATATATATATATATATATATAAGAGAGTGTGTGTGTGTGTGTGTGTGCGCGTGTGTGTGTGATTGGGAAAAGAAAAGTTTTCATAATTAATTAAACGTAAGCCCTACTTAATTGTTGCCCAAGTAATAATTTCCTAAACTTAGTTAGTTCAGACTCTTATAAATACAGGTTAATACTCTCAAACCTCATTCACTCGATCTCTTGAAGTTGCGTTCAGAACAAAGTTGCGTTTGAGATTCATGGAGCAGCTTGGTTTTCGTTTTCTTTATAATATAATCAACCGTAGATGCAGTCCATCTATCATAGAGGCAGCTCAGGGAAAGCCTGACCAAAACCACAGATGCGGCGGTTGATGCGTTCAACGCCCAACAATTTAATGATGAGTTGTGTGAAATTGAAAAAAAAATCTTCTTGACCAAATTGAGGAGCTAAAATGAGAATACTAAGCATTACACCATATTTTTATTTAGGATGTCCATATTGAGAAGAGTGCTCTTTAGTCATATGAGGAAGTAAATAATATTATATTTGAAGACTCTAGGGTGTGCACATATGAGAATATAAATAGGGATACAATTCTACATTTCAGGCATGTTGGTCCTCATTCTAAGTAGTTTTCGATATTGTGTTTGGATTATGACATAGAAATCGAGTCATCTGAGCCTTTGGAGGAGTCAATAGAAGAGGAACGGGCTGCATACATTCTTGGGTTGTCGTGCCAGAGAGAAAAATTACATTCCTAATATAAAGGCCGAGAAGTGTAGAGTGAAAAATTTATTACTTGGTCTATTTATTATTGTATCCCCACCAAAGAACCATAGCTAGAGACTGGATTCCATGTTAGGGGTACAATCCATAAGATCAAGGTGCAGGCTGAAAGTGGTTCACGTTGTGCCGCGACGTTAAATTAGGCGCTTTTTGCGAGGCAACCCAGTTAAAGAAGTATGGAGTTAATATACATTGTAAAAATTTCGGTAAGTGAAATAAAGCAATCGTATTGCTTGAATCTATGCTATTGGACTACTATGCTAGATTAGTGTCACACCAATTTAGATTATTTAAAATTATTAGGTCAGTCCTCCTTTTTATGTTTTCCACTTCCAAGATACATTTAAGCTGATATTTTAACGAAAAGAACAATCTTTTCATTAATTAGGGAGAAACAAGCTAATGAGTGATTCGAACAAATGTAAGTTGATTAATGTTCAGCCGAACCTGAGGGAAGGATCAATGAGTTAAACAAAATTGGAGAAAATTATTTGTTGGAGCATTCAAACGAGTTCATACTAATTGGAAGGGGAGTTGTCTTATGTTAATGGGTTAAACAATGATCAATTAAGATGTAATGAGAAGAAATGCATGAAGGAAAACTAAAGAAAGAGAGACAAAGACACTATCTGGAAAGGAAAACTTTCACGCGTTTAAGCTCACGTCGCGCAGTTGAGAGCGAGATTGTTTCGCGCGTTTGAGCTCGCTAGGCGCAGTCGGTTTTCTTAAAAGGCTAACTTTAATTCTGGTCAACATTTTAAGAAAATGGGTCCGGATTCGTATTTTGACTGTTCCAGAGGTTCCGCATGAAAATATGGGACCTGGGCGTACGCCCGGAATTGAATTCTAAGGCCCCTAGCCCGAGTAATGAATTTTTATTTGAAATTGTTCAACTGAAATTACATGGATTTAAAGAAACTAAATAATGATTGATCACGTTCGTATCAGGCACGAATGTTGGTTCCGAAGCCTAATACCAGTCCAATATAACATTTAAGGCTTGCCCGTAAAAGTTGGTGTCGATCTGAGTAGATTAAGGGGGTTTTGGCACGTTAGAGGAAAATTAAGAACTTGAAGTTCACAATGATTCAATTTGTTTGAGGGGGTGATTATTTGATTTAGCATTGTTTCGAGCATTTTGAAGGTTCGAGTAGGTCGATTTCATGATTTCAAACTTATCGCTATGTTCGAGCGGGACCTAGGAGCCTTGAGCGTCAATCAGATGAGGCTCAAGTGAAGTGAAAAATTAGTTAGAAGTGCTGAAGTTCATGCTTCTGTCATAACCGCACCTGCGGTTGGTGGACCGCAAGTGCGAGACCGCATATGCAGTCCATCTATCACAGAGGCAGCCCAGCGAAAGCCTGACCAAAACCACAAATGCGGCCAAAGGACCGGGGAAGCGATCCCAGCTCATCTTGGCATGTTCCGCAGGTGCGGCCATTTCCTTGCAGATGCGGTCCCTGGACCGCAGATTTTGAAATCATTGAAGCAATGGGTTCATTTAATACGAGTTCCATACCAATTTTGGAAACTTTTTACTCTTCCATTGGCGATTTTGGGAGCTTTTGAGAGATGATTTCCACCAAGCATCTTGAAAAAAGTTCATCCCATCTAACCTTAGCTAAATACTTGTATCTTAGGTCGATTAAACACTAGAATTTAGGTAAATCAAGGGGTTAGATAAAACCTAGGGTTTAACAACAATTAGATTTAACAATGAAATTTGTTATGAAATGAATTATAAAATGTATATTATTCATCCTTACGTTATAGAGAAAAATTTCTGTCGAAAAAATTTGGAATTTGGGCAGGTGGGCCTGGGGTCAAATTTTAGGAAACTTATGTTGGGAAATTGCTTAAATAGTAATAATTCGATTTTGTGAGCTTATATTGATTAATTCCTACCTCCTTTAACTAGTTTCGGATTATTCGGCTTCGAATTGAGGGTTGGGGGCTCGTTCTTGGTATTGCAAGTGCACTTGGAGCAAGGTGAGTCTCCTTTCTAACCTCGTAAAAGGGAATTGTCATCATAGGTATAATAATTGAGTAAATTGTTACTAAATGCGGGGGGGGGGGGGGGAGGCTACGTCACACACTAGGTGATGAGAGTCCGTGCGTAGCTACTATTATGTTAGCTGTCCGGGTAGTCTAGGACTCATACGATGCTTTACTGGTGATTGTCTCTATATTTTCTTGCTAATGTGAACACTTATGATATGCTAGAGTCAGGGAAAGGAAAATAAGCGAATGTATATACTTTTTGATACTTGTATGAATTTATTTGGTAATAAATACACACTCATGTGTTTTCTTGATATAAATTGATATTTGCGGATGGGGCCGATCGCCTCAGTAGAAATAAATGCATCTATGGTTCGCTCCATTCAAGCCTCAAGCGTGTGCACATATGAGAATATAAATAGGGATATAATTCTAGATTTGGGGCATGTTGGTCCTCATTCTAAATAGTTTTCAATATTGTGTTTGGATTATGACATAGAAATCGAGTCATCTGAGCCTTAGGAAGTGTCAATAGAAGAGGAACGGGCTGCATACATTCTTGGGTTGCCGTGCCAGAGAGAAAAATTACTTTCCTAATATAAAGGCCGAGAAGTATAGAGTGAAAACTTTATTACTTGGTCTATTTATTTTTGTATCCCCACCAAAGAACCATAGCTACACATTGGATTCCATGTTAGGGGTAGAATCCATAAGTTCAAGGTGCAGGCTGAAAGTGGTTCACGTTGTACCGCGACATTAAATTAGGCGCTTTTTGGGAGGCAACCCAGTTTTACCGCTTTCTCTTATTTTTGTTTTTTTATAGTTATTTTATAGTGTTATTTTATTTTGTAGGATTATGAGTATACGAAGAAAAGCCAATGGAAGTATGCAAAAGTGAGCCAGATGGTTGGAACTAGTGTGAGGTTACTGCACAAAGGACCATGCCTGGGGAAGTCTGAGTACCTCGTGAGCCGCTATTGCGTCGGCATTTGGCCTCTCAGGGAGTTTCTTGTCCATCATCGTTATTGTTTTACTTTATTGGGGCCTTGGATACACTATACTCTTTTAACTAGGGGTTGGGAGAATTTCTCAAGATGATTAGTAGTAGTATGTTAAAATAATGTTGGCTTCTTATTTTTATTTCGTAGTTGTGTAGTATTTGAGTAGCTCCTAAGAAAAATTGAAAACAAAAGTAGAAAAAGTGGACCTTTTCCGATGGTGGATCTCCTAGATAATTTTCTCGAGGGACTTAAGTCTAAAGAAAAAAGACAAAGGAATTTTCTTTGTGGGTAGTGTAGTTATTCCCCCTTGGTTTTTCTTTATGCATTGCATTTGATTTCTAGAACTTGCCCCGAGTATCTGCAAAGCGAAATATTAGTTTTCTTCAGTCTTGGAAGTGATATAGATATCTCTTTGTTGAGGCAGATATGTATATTTTATCCGCCCAATTGTTATGTATCGTAGTTAACTCTTAGAGTATATAATCCTATTTGTTTGGCAACCACGTTACAAGTCTTACCCATTTGTTTGAATTAACCATATATTTTAACCTTTTCACATCTTATGAGCACTTGAATTATTTCGAACTTTGTAAAAATTAAAGTGTGGGGTGGTTGGTTTGACTTTTGACTGGAACGAACGAAATTAGAAGAAAGGTGCACTGTTTTTAAAAAGTAAGAACCACTTAACTTTAAAAAATTAATTGTATTGCTGTGAAAAATATTCCTTGATAGTTAAATTAGCAAGTTCATCATAATCAATATGAACCGATTGACCTTCTTCTGGGAAGTTAAATTCCTATGGGTTTCCATGGGTTAATATATCTCCAAGTTCTTCGTCGTCTGGGCTATCAACATCTTCCTTTCCTTTATTTCTTTGTTCCGATCTAATCCAATCTCTGAAACATACTAAAACTTCCAAAGCATTGCTTCCCAATGAGTGGCGGGTGTCTCCAAGTTGTTGTCTTGCTTGGCTAAATGCACTCTCCGATGCAACAGTAGAAATTGGCATATTCCGCACGTCACGAGCCATAGCGAAAAGAACAGGAAATTGCTTTGCATTTTCATGCCACCATCCCAACGGTGAAAAGTCCTTTGTGCGAGTCTCCTTTTGCTTCTGCAAGTAGAATTGAAGCTCATCTATATTCCTGCTACTGGTTTGAGTGTTAGAAAATGTAGAAAAAATACTAAAACTATCAAGGCCTTCATCATCCACATTAGCAGAACTGCTACATTGCATAGCGAGATTAACATTGCCAGAAGCACGAGCAATATTATCACATTCATTTGCATATATGGTTGTTGTAAATATTCATTTTAGTTTGTTCATAAAATCATATAAATTTGGGGTTTCAGATTCTCCAATCTCCATATAAGTATATAAAGCATTCATTAATTGGTGACAATCAACCATTTTAAAAGAAGGATTTAAAACTGCACTAATTAAGTAAATTGGAGGAATTGGAAAGAAATATTTTTTGAATTTCGCTTGCATTTTCTCAACAACATCCATATATTTTTCTTTCTTCTTAAATTCATATAGTAGCAAAGAAATTTCAGCTATATGTACTAAAGCCATAGTAACAGTGGGGTAATATGCGCCAGAAAACACAACAGTAGCAGTATAAAATTTATGTAAAAATTTAACAACATTATTAATGACATCCCAAGTATCACTTGTTAACATACGCCTAGGATCAGTACAATGTGCATTAGCAACTTCAGTTATAGGAAATCAATATTTGTGGCAACGTTTTATATATATATATATATATATATATATATATATATATATATATATATATATATATATATATATATATATATATATATATATATATATATATATATGTATAATTCCATGTAGTAACAACTTCGTCTGGCATGAATCTAGGTGTAAGGTTATACTAGATACACTTAGTCTTAAAGCCTTTTATTCTAGATTGTCTATTATTTCCCTGAATAACACCAACTGCTCTTCTAACATGAGTAATCTCAACTGAAAATAAATCAAGGCCACTTTTAACAATTAAGTTATAAACATGACATGCAAACCTAACATGAAAAATATCATCAAGAGGTGGTTGTAAATGCAATTTTAAAACTGAAACTGCAGCATTATTGTTTGAAGCATTATCAAAAGACATACACAAAACTTTTTGGTTTAGATTATAAAATTCAACAACGTCAACAATTGTACTACTTATAAACGTAGCAGTATGACTCTGATCTTCATCATATTTAAATGTGATAATACGTTTTTGCATACAAGTATTATCATCTATCCAATGGCATTTAATTGTCAAATAATCATTTCCATTAACAGCATGACAAATATCAGAAGTTAGACATACTCTGGAAGGAAGGTGACTAAACAAATAGGGTATATATGTTTAATATTGTCCATGAAGTCTAAAGATATCTGCTCTACAAGTACTTCTTGGGATACCTTTAAATAAAGGATTGTAAATCCTTTGAATATACATAATAAGATACGATGAAGAAGCAAAAGAAAAAGGTAAACAACCCAAAGTAATCATTTTTGCTAGTTCCTCCTGATCCCTCATTTTATCATATTTTAATAGACCTCCAGTAGTAGGGTTAATAGTTCTTTGACTTCCATCCCCATTATTTCCCCATTCTATGGGATGGATAGCCATCATATGTCTAGTAAGTGTCCCAATCCCCCCTAAATTACCTCCGATCAAATGTTTAAAAGTTTCATTACAAAGTTTGCACATAACTCTATTAGTACCTTCTATTATTTCAAAAATTTTCCATACAGGACTTCTTCTTTTACGAGTAGAAGTTGGAGCCACTGGCAGTCTTCTACCCCTTGTAGCAGTAGCAACTCCAACTCCAATACTACCAACATTTCCACTACTAGGTGTAGGTGGTATCTCATCTTCTATTCCAATTTCATTATCTTTTATTCCAAAATCTTCTTGTAATTGTTCATAATCAATCTCTACATCTTGCAAATTAGGCGATGATTCAGAAACATGTGTTATTGGTCATTACTATTACTACCAGAAGCTACACGACTACCTCTTTTTTTATTTCCACCCCTATCAGTAACTTTTTTACACACTCTTTTAGCAGCATTAAACATATTGTAAAAATTAAAATATAAGCTAAAATTAAATGTGCAATAAAAATATTAAATAAGAGAAAGAGTTGGAGGGAGTGCACCAAATTCGGCAATAAATTGAGCACTTGATTATGCAAATCCGGTGTTACCGCGAAAAACTTCAAGCAAGTATTTCAATTTTGAACTTCAAGCTTCAAATTCCGAATGGCAAATTGCGATAAATTAAATTCGGGAAAAGAGTGACAAATAAGATATGAAATCTTGTAAATTGAAGGGAAGAGATAGATTGATAACTTGAGAATTGAGATTGAGATAAGAATTTTTGAGTGAAGAAATGAAGAAGAGATGAGGGGTATTTATAGATTTTAAGATGGGTACTTTAATAAATACAAAAAAATAATGAAAAAATGGCCATTTTTGAAAAACTGTTCGTTGGCCAACGCATCTGTACCGTTGCCAACGGTAATGTGGGCCCCACATATTCAAAAATAAAATTAAAATTAAAAAAACTGTTACCGTTGAACCGGACCGGTCCGGGCCGGTTCGTACCGGTTCACGGTACTGTTGACTATACCGAGCCGGTACGGTCCGGTTCCGAAACAAAAAAATCTTAACGGACCAACCCCCTACCCCCTTTGAACCCAGCCCAGCCCGGCCCCTGCTAACCGGTCCGGTCCGGTCCCGGCCGGTCCCGGGTCAACTCGGCCCGGTTGACAGCTTTAATGGGGACTATGAGTAATTACATATATTCACATAATTATTCTAACAGATTTTTTCATTTGTTCATTTCTTTAAATGTCGACACCGCTTGAAAAAAGTCTTGCGTCCTCCCTTGGGGCCATGAATAGCTTATTTGGGTGGGAAAGAAGTCTCAGACATTACATTCTTAAAATTAGCTAATAATATAAAGAAAAATAGAGTTGGAATTAAGTGGAATTTTCTTTACTGCTATTTCCTTGTTAAAGTTTTGAATTTCACGACATTCAAAAAGTTAATCTATTAAGTAGCCGATAATGTATTGGCATTGTCTCTTTATATTACTGTTGCCTAAGTAATAGTCAGTTACTTTTCTTTGTTTTCCATAAAGAAAAGTTTCCATAAGTAAATAAACGTAAGCCCTACTTAATTGTTGCCCAAGTAATAATTTCCTAAACTTAGGAACTTTCGGCTCTTATAAATACAGGTTAATACTCTCAAACCTCATTCACTCGATTTCTTGAAGTTGCATTCAGAACAAAGTTGCGTTTGAGATTCATGGAGCAGCTTGGTTTTCGTTTTCGTCCCACCGATTCAGAAGGACTTATGTTCTTGTTGAGATTCGTCGCTGGAAAAGAGATGCATGATGTTGGATTTATTACCACCAATGTTGATGTCTATGGCAAATAAGAACCCTGGGAAATATATGATCATGGTGTATCCTGTGGTGATGATGAGGACAGCACCAGTTATCGCTATTTCATCACAAAGCTGAAGAAGAAAAGCAGCGCCAGGTATCATCGTTCTGTCGGAAACAAGAGAACTTGGAAACAGGACAACAAGGGCAAACCAGTTCACTACAAAAATATGGGGAAATCATCTTCAGTGGTTACGATTGGATCCAAGACAAATTTGTCTTACAAGAATAAAGAGTTTTACCCTGAAGATCAGAAAGACGGACATTGGCTGATGAAGGAGTACGAGCTTTCTAAGGTTATTCTTCACAAGTTCGACCAAGACCGTAGAGATTATGTCCTTTGCGCCATCAAGAAGTTCAAGCACGCTAACAGTTCATCCGAAACTTCCACAATCACGACGTTGCATAATATTTCCGATGGAACTGATGAGGTAACGAGTTCTGTTAATGACTTGTTGGCTACTAATAATTGCAAGTGTTATTATAATGTGTAAGAATCTGGAACACTCTGAAACGTTGGCTTTTCAAGAATCAATGGTGATGAATTATAGTGTTTTTGAACCATTACAAGTAGCGGCCGAACCAGCTGAAGTTCCTGATTACTTGTATCAGATAGTTGGTGCACCCGAGGTTGATGTATCAGTGGATATTGTTGAGCCATTAACAGCAGCAGCGGAACCTAAAGAGGAGACTTATACTTGTGGGCAACATTCTGTCGAAGCCACGGCCAGATATGATCCTTCGATGCCAGATATGAGCATCAATTCAGCGCATATTAAATATTCGAAAGTGGCTAATATGTCCCAAATGAATTTGATTAGCTTTGATCAGTCAGTGCCTGAAGATGTTCTTGGCTTGGATCCATGGGATATAATGGACCCGAATGAGTTAAATCGGATGTTAGAAGATGTATCTGAAATCTCAGCAACAAATTGTTGGGAAAGAGATGAAGCAAACAGAGATATCGTGGAAGAAGGACTTGTGGGAGAAGCAGTTCCAAGAAGCAATAGCGATGTCTCAGCGGAAGAGAGAACGAATGGCGGCCCGGTTCGCCATTGATAACATCAAAAGGACCGTCGACTTTGACGATAATCTGCAGGCTGAGAGAGATTTCTTGATCATGACCGGCGGCGCAACAAGTTATTGGTATCCTTTCTCTTTCTTACCTTGGCTGTTATTACCATCCTTTCTTGCATGCATGTTTTCTTGCATATGTTCTTAATTTGTGTTCCTTTTTTATGTGTTTTTAGTTGCTCTTTGTCTGTTTTTTTTTCGTTTCTTGTATTGTTTTTAGTTCTTAAATCATTGTTTTTTTCTAGATCGTTCATTCTGTGGTGTTTTTATGTGTTATCTTTAGTTCATTTAATTCTTGCATAATTTTTTAAGTAGTTCATAATTTCGTTTCATTTTTCAAATTCGTGCTTTATGTGTTTTTAGTTGTGCTTATGAGTTTTCTTAGTAATTCGTTTCAAAGCATTAGGGGAAAAAAAACAGAAAAAAAATTCTACTTTAATTGTTTCTTGCTTTATGTGTTTTTAGTTGTGCTTATGTGTTTTCTTAGTAATTCGTTTCAAAGCATTAGGGGAAAAAAACAGAAAAAAAAATTCTACTTTAATTGTTTCTTGCTTTATGTGTTTTTAGCTGTGCTTATGTGTTTTCTTAGTAATTTGTTTCAAAGCATTAGAGGAAAAAAAAAGACCAAAAAACAAGAAAAAGAAAAAAAAAGTACTACTTTAATTTTTTCTTGCTTTATGTGTTTTTAGTTGTGCATATGTGTTTCTTTAGTAATTCGTTTCAAAGAATTATAAAAGAAAAAAAAAACAGAAAAAGAAAAAAAAAATTCTACTTTAATTGGTTTCTTGCTTTATGTATTTTTAGTTGTGCATATGTGTTTTCTTAGTAATTCATTTCAAAGCATTATAAAAGAAAAAAAAACAGAAAAAGAAAAAAAAAGTACTTTAATTGGTTTCTTGCTTTATATGTTTTTAGTTGTGCTTATGTGTTACTATATGTTTATGGCGTAGAGATATATAGTTAAGATGTGATCAGATAGTATCTGACGGTGTTTTGTATAGGCTTAAAAAGAGTCTAGATAGATTTTTTATTTTTTGGGCTTTTGACATGTTAAGATAGATTCTTTTATATTAAGAATTCTCATCATAGGAAAAAATGGAGATTTTGATGGGCTGTAATGAGTTAGGTTGAAAAATGAGGCTGTGGTGTTCTTGATGTTTTGGTACATTTTAGCTTGGTGGAAGAATGATGATATATGATAGAGCTTGTTTTAGGTTTGATACATAGAATTCTACTTGGACGTTGCAATTAAGGGCTTCAATTGATTTAACATAAATTTTGATGTCTTAGGCTTTTGATGTGCAACTTGTTTGGGACGGAGTCATAATTGTTTAGGCTTTTAATGATATGCGATATGAGGTGACTAGGCATTTTGAAAATATGAGAGGTCTGAGGGCTGATTTTTTTGTTTGTGCTGATTTAGTTACATATTATTGTTCTTTGATGCTATATCCTTACTGGTTTAATATTAGGATCTGCATATCTTCTTGATGCTATGAGTTTCTACTTTGGCTTTTAATAGGGAATCTGCTATATGTCTACTGATTAATTGATTTCTATTACATTTGAGGTTTTGGTCACACGGGTTGCTTTTGAGTTGTTGAATTGACTGGAGATATCTGTGTCAAGTCTTCTTCTTTTTTCTGATTTTTTAGCAAAAGATGAATTTTCTTCAAACATTTTAATTTCTTAATCTCAGTTTGTTCTATAGGAGTGCAGTGTATTCAGACGTGAACTCCTTTTTTTTGTCTATGTTGGCGATCTGTTGGAGGTTATTACACACACTTTGCACTCTCTCAACCCCAAGTCTACGTGATGGTTTAGTGCTGCAATCGGTTTAGTCATTGACGTGGGTGAAGTAGAAATCTGCCCTGCTTTATTATCCGCTACAGTCTGAAGAATGTTTTGGTTTTAGATTGGATGTTGGCGCCTCGTGATTGGATATAGAGTTGATAATATAGATCAATAAATTGGCAAGGGACAGAAATGAGTGTATGTGATTGAGGTTCCCCAAGGGTCGTACGTGAGTAAGCCTTTTGGACCCTCACTAGACTGAATAAGGATGAGACCATGTTTTGGTTCGAGGGTGATGTATGCTGAAACAGCCATCTGCATTTGACTACGGTCCAACAAAATAATAAGGCAACTTTCTTACATGCATTGCCAACGGATTGAACTTGGACAAACCATGTATATTATCTGGGACAATGGGATATGAGTCCACCACAACAAGGGCAGCGATGAGCTAAAATGTTATATCCATATCCGAATGCTAAGCCTTCTGCACCCATTCGTTCCTCCAATTACTTGAGGGCTATATTTCTACTGTTAAACCAGGAACTTGGTTGCTTAATTGAAAGTCGACGATTGAGGCCTTTGAATGACTTTTTCAAAATATCCATTCTCACTCATAGCTGGGGCAGGTGATACCTAATTCACGTACATGTATTATACTTTAGCAGTACACTTTCATTGGACTTGATCCTCTTCTGCCCCTTGCACATTCTGAAGACAGAGAACTAGCTACATTTCAGTTGATCCGACCTGATCCAATGCCCTTCTATGGAACATCTGAGATTCTGAATATTTTTTCAAGGAGTGCATACGTCTTTGCAAATCAAATCCAAATACATGAAGGCTTGTCACGTATGCTTCAATCTTTAGTTCAGCTCTTCAAGATGACCTGGCTGTGCTAAGGTGACTTGTCAATGATCGCAATGTGATGGCAGGTCATGCTGCTCCCAACCTCAAGAACAAAACAAAAAAAATTAAGTTTTTAACTCCGCCTGTGCTTGAGTTCTCGTGTAACACAGCCGGTCCCAAGCCCGGACAAAGGAGGAGGGGTTATTCTCTTTTAGAAGTTACATCCTTCATAAATATGAACCAGATAACCTGTAATGTTGTGGCCTGCTATACTGTTAGATGTTCAGAAAGTTTTTTGTCTGATCAATTTTTAATCCTGTGTTTTTCTTCTACCAGCTTCTCTACTTGTAGTTTTGGACAGAAGATAATGCTGAGTTGAGAAGTCATACAAATGGATATATACATGTGTTTTCCTATTAAAGCGTGCCTTCCTTCTTGCCCTTCCAACAACAAACCAGATGAGCTTCTTGTTTGGAAATCATCTCTTCAACTCTATTCCTCTGAATCATTCTTCTGGTATTTTTGATATTCTCTGTATCATGCTAATCTTCCTGACCAGTTACTTTCAGGCGGGGTTCTAACAATTCTCAACTTGGAAACTTAATAATGAGGCAGGTTATACATTGGATGGCAGAGCCATGAAATGATGAGGTAACGAGTTCTGTTAATGACTGGTTGGCTACTAATAATTGCAAGGGTTATTATAATGTGTAAGAATCTGGAACACGTTGGCTTTTCAAGAATCAATGGTGATGAACTATAGTGTTTTTGAACCATTAGAAGTAGCGGCCGAACCAACTGAAGTTCCTGATTACTTGTATCAGTTAGATGGTGCACCCGAGGTTGATGTAACAGTGGATATTGTTGAGCCATTAACAGCAGCGGCGGAACCTACAGAGGCGACTTATACTTGTTGGCAACATTCTGTCGAAGCCACTGCCAGACATGATCCTTCGATTCCAGCTATGAGCAGAAATTCAGCGCATATTGAATATTCTGAAGTTGCTGATATGTCTCACATAAATTTGATTAGCTTTGACAAAGAAGATGTGCTTGGCTTGGATCCATGGATATGTTAGAATATGCATCTGTGTTGTCCAAATGGATGCTAATTAACGAGTTATATTTTCAGTTATTTGGGAAATTATCTTTAGCTCAAAATGGAAAATTTTCCATTTACATTCTTCAAATCATTCTTATGATATGTATACGGTCGAAATCAGGTATGATCGATTCCGTGGGCTAGACGGTCACTTCGAGAACAAGTTTGAAATGGACTAGGTTCGAGCCCGAGTCGAAGTACAAGACTCGAAGATCGAAGTGCTTGACGAACATTGAGGCCAAGTACGACCGATATCGAGATAATACCATTATGGTTTTAAAACAAAAAGAGCGAGATTCCCGCAGTGCCCTAAGATCACAACGTAAATTCCGGAACGGATTTGTATTAGGTGATTAGACAGTTGTATGATAAGATTTCCTACTACAATTAGAATTGTACCTTATTTAGGATTCCCCTGCTATATAAAGGGGACCCCAATCATTTGTAAGGCATCAATCATTGACAAAGAGAATATACATATTTCACTTTCTTGTTTACTGTTCATGTGATTTACCTTATTATTTTATTGTTCTTATCCACCTACCTCGAGGTTGCCACTGCTCGAGGTCAAGGTCTGTTTATACGCTGGTTTGACTTACCTTTACTCTTTAATTTACATATTAGATTTCTTGTTTATCAGTTAATATTGGATTAAATTACATATCTTTAAAACCACGATATAAAGTTTAAGTGTTACTCGGACTTTTGGGAAAACCGTTTGCGCCCACTGTGGGGCTAACAATAATACTGATTGTTTCAGTACTGATCCTGAATAACACACGTTATTTTCATACTTGTTTCTTGTCAAGAATTTTGGTTCTCAAGTTAAAACATGTCAACCACATAAAACACACCCGTACATAGCGATGATGGTCTTGGATTTAATGGTGAAAGCAATAATGTAGTTGCTTCAGGAGCCGATGTACCACCGATTAACCCCGGGGAAGTGCCGATTGACGAACCACTCGATGTTAGTTCGCACGTTGCTTTGAACATGGACTTAGGCGCAAACCCTGGAGGAAGTGTACGTAGGGAAATCCAATCTAGTGGCCAAGGAACACAAGGTGTAGGAGACGGGGGAGTTAGCCTCTAGGTAATATTTGAGATGCTACAGGCGCAGCCGGTTGCGATCGCTCAGCTTTAAAGTCAACATAAAACTCCAAGTCTGGTTGAACCATAAATCACTCATCGTATTGACACATGTACCAATGCTTAAACTACCTAAAAAAACGCCGGAAACTCGAATTAATCAATGATTTGAAAATAAAAACTTCAAAACTTAACCAAACTCGCTTTCTACTGAAAACCTAACCAAAACATGTCGGATTGACCTGAAATTTTGCACGCACGTCCCTTATGACATGACGGTGCAACAACAACTTCCAGAATCACATTCCGAACCTCGGATCAAAAATTCACAATCGGACCGGAAACTTCAAAATTCTAACTTTCGGCATTTCTAGCCTAAATGAGCTACAGACATCCAAAATACATTCGAACACGCCCCAACCCCGAAATCACCTAACAGAGCTAACAGAAACAACAGATTTCCATTCCGAGGTCGTCTTTATACTGTTCTGATTACGGATCATTTTTCAGCACTTACACCCTCATTTAGGGACTAAGTGTCCCAAAACACATCGAATTCTATTACCGAATACCCCGGCAAACCAAAATAGCATAAATAAAATATGGGCAAGCGGGCATAAATTCCAAAGACGACCGGCCTAGTCATCACAATAAATATATCTTTTACCCTTACCAACATTAAGCTAAATATTACAAACCAAAAAAGTCCTAAGAAGATTTTAGAAATCAATGTTGATCGTATATTAGTGGAGGCTGACATGAAGGGCAAGCTTACGGAAAAATTTGAGAAACTCAAGAGTTGTGATCAAAAAGTTGTCAATCTCAAAAGATTCATCATGAATACGAGATACAAAGTTTCTTTTGTTAAATAAAAGCAGAAACAGAAACAAGGTAAAGATTTGGTGAACTTGACAAAGTTATTGGCGTTAAACTTTATGTGGATTTTTTTTTAATTTTCTACTGTACAAGAAACAATAATTACTAATAAAGTTATTCTCCTCGATGACGAGCAATGGTTCAAGTATGGGGGAATTGGATGAATATAAAATATTTACATAGTATATATTATTAATATTCTACTTTAAATAATATACTTAAATTATATTTCGTATTTTGCCTCATTCTAACTATTTTTGCAGAAAAAAAAAAGAAAAAGAAATAAAAGATTATAAATAACAAAAGAAAAAGACAAAATGGTCGATGAAATTCTGCTATGGCAAACACATATGGGAAATGGAAGCCTATAATTGAATCTCGGACACGTCCAAGAATCACAAGTCCACGCTCATATCCTTAGAAGTGTCCAAGATCACGTACCCAAGATCATGTCTTCAGACGCGTCAAAGATCACAAGTCCAAACTCATTCCTTGGACATGTCCAAATCATTTAATGCTTGCAAGATTTGTTATAAATAGAATTCAATTTAGCATCGGAAAGGGGGGAGCGGAAGAAGAAGATGTACTTTTATCTAAACATTGGTTTTAATTTCTTTCTTTAAATAATTTATCTTCTTTTAGTTAGTTTTTGGATTTTCTAAGAGTATTGGAAATATTCTAGAATTCTTTTTTATTATGAGATTTAAATACTTCATAATGGAGTAATCTCTTTTGTTTGGATAGTTGATGAAGCTTGATATATATTTTTATAATAGTATTTCAGTTTTAATACATCCTTGGCCTGAAACTTTCATTGTATAATTCATACTGTGCAGAAATAATGGTTTCTAACTAATCATTAGTATCACTTCTATATATTTTTTTAATTTATTATTGTATTAATTTCTTTATTCTCACGGAGCAAAATTGATATATAATAACCAATGAATAAAATAGTAGAGTGAGTATCATTTTTTGTAAAACTCTTATTTCAAATATGTAAGCTCGTTTGTCTCAGTTTTAATTCTCACAGAGGAATTAAAACTTCTATATATTTTATTTACGTGATTATTATATTAATTTTGTTATTCTCACGGAGCAAAATTGATATATAATAACCAATGAATAAAATATTAGAGTGAGTACCATTTTTTGTAAAACTCTTATTTCAAATATGTAATCTTGTTTTTCTCAGTTTTAATTCTCACGGAGGAATTATTGTTGGCAAGATTACTGATTTTTAGTAAAAATATTCTCACAAAGTTTTTACTACCTTTTAGCACAATTCAAGCAAGAAAATTTTTCGGTTTGATCGTCACTAGTTTTACAACAACAACTTCCCAGTATAGTCCCACAAAGTTGGTGTTAGAAACTACGCTTTACCCTAGAGGGGGGGTGAATAGCGTATTAATAGAATTTAGCGTTTTCTTGCGGAATTTAAACTTTGCAGGAAGTAAAATAAATGCAGAAAAATAAACTTACACAAAGATGTATACTGGTTGGCCACCAACGTGGTTAGTCCAGTCCCCGAGAGACTCTCTCGAGATTTTTCACTATCTTGTTAAGCTTAAGGGTGCTCAACAAACCGTTACACACTTGAGGACACAAGCCTCAAACAATTGCTCGGAGATCGCAATCTCAAAGACTTCACCCAAGGAAACGCAAGTTCCTTGAAACAAGAGAATCGCAATTCTCTTACAAGTATATCAAATACTTGGACACTCACTTAACTAAAGTACTCCTTATTGAGTAGATATGAGTAAAAGAATATGTTCAAGATCACAACAACTTTAAGCAATAATATGGCTCTCAAAAGCTTTATGAAATGAGTAGAAAATGAAGAACAATTGAATGAAAGCTTATAGCAATGTAATGATCAGTTTGTGTATGTTGTTGTCTTTAAAACACTGAAATGAAGCTGTATTTATAGTTGAAAAAATTGGTTCAACCGTTGTCTAATTGCCAGTTAAGAGTTGCTGAAATTACACAGTGATAATCGATTATTAAGACCAAACAATCGATTATCTGCCAGTCAGTTTAAAAATCAATCCCAGATTTAACGCTTCACAATCGATTATACATAATCTATAATCGATTACTGGCAATATTCAAAATCAGATAATTGATTACACTAAGTTCATAATCGATAACTTTAGCAACGTTCTAAAAATCATTTCCAGATTTTAAGCAAAACATCGATTATATAAAATCAATAATCGATTACTTCAGCAACGTTCTAAAAATCATTTCCATATTTTAAGCAGAACATCGATTATCTAGAATCAATAATCGATTACTTCAGCAACGTTCTAAAAATCATTTCCAGATTTTAAGCAGAACATCGATTATCTAAAATCAATAATCGATTACCTTATGGTATTTGAAAATCATTTGACAACGGCCAGCTTCAACAATCGATTGTCCTTTGCAACAATCGATTACTTGTTATTTTCTGAAAATCATAAAACTTACTGTCTCAGTGATAATCGATTATCTAAAGACATAATCGATTACTTAATTAAATTTAAAATCACTGGAAGACATCAACTCAACACAATCGATCACCATTAGTTCATAATCGATTATTTTGAGTATTGAAAAACTTTACCTCAACAACAATCGATTGTCATTTGTTCACAATCGATTATCATGCAGATTTGGAAAAACCTGATGTTCACTGTCTTACTCACAATCGATTACTATTAATTCATAATCGATTGTCATGCAGTCTTGGCTCAGAAACAATCGATTATCATAAGTACATAATCGATTATTTTAGCCCAGATTTTTGAGGCATGTTTAGAAAACATTTTGTCTAATGTAAATATGCATGATTTAAAATCTTTTTGACACAGAATTAAATATGCATGATTTTGGAAAATAGTTTTATGAGAGAGGCCATACTATGAGTCAAGTTATAGGATCGAGATTACAATTTAGAACAACTCAATAACAATTAAAAGCTATATCTTGAACTTCAATCTTATTCGCAACCATTGTGCGCTTGTACTTGAATTCCGTCATATATCAATTTTTGCTTCGTTTGTCATTCATCAAAACCTACAAAAGAGTACACGTTTAGTATATTGCATTGAGAACGTGTTTCTAACAATTTCCCCCTTTTTGATAATGGCAAACATTAAGCGGGATATGCAATTTAGGCAAAAGATATTGACAATTCAAGACAAGTAACAATTATGCAATTTTGTTCTTGTTCCCCCTCAATTTTAGCTTATAAGCAATCAATGAATTAAGAGGTGGTGCATACCCGATATCCCGTTTTCTTCCCCCTTTTGCCATTAGCAAAAAAATAGTAAGGAAAGATGCAAAAAGATTAAATAAACAAGGTTTATTTATTGAAAAAAAAAGAGGGTACATCAATGGGAACCAAAGAGAACAACAGCAAAAACCACACAAAACAAAAAAAAATTTATTCATTTCCGTCGTTGTCCGCCTCGTTATCCGGCGCTGCTTCAAAAGGAATGAGAGCTGCATATGGATAATTGACATGATCAAAGTATCCATGGATCTCATGAGTGAGTTGAGCAAGCTGGTCGGATATGGTTTGGAGAGTAGGCTCTTGGGACGAACGAGCACGACGGGGTGGACGACTTGAAGAAGGAGCTGGAGCATGATCACCATCATGATGGAAAGAAGACTCCGAGATTTCCCAAATTTTGGTACTCCTTTTGAGAGGACCATTTTTCGTGACAAATCCGGATGCTTCAAGGAAGTTCATAATGAGGAGGGCATAAGGAAGAGGCATGTCATCACCGATGGCATCGAGCATATGAATTTTGATGAGCCGACACCAATTTATTTTGGCTCCGGTGACAATGGCATGCAGAAGTTTGGTATCCTCCTGGGAGATGGTGGTGTGATTGTGCCGTCTAGGCTTGAGGACTCGGGTGATGAAGTAAAGAATCAACCGGTAGTTTGGATCCATTCCCGTTATGGTAGGACGACGGGTAGAGATAGATGGATCATAGGAGGTTATACCGGCTTGGTGGAGAAGGATGGTTTCATCAAAGAGAGCCCCGGCCTTATCAATATACCGGTAAAGGTCTTCACCTTCATTTGGAAGGCGGGCAATGGTGTGGAGATTCTCTTCAGAGAGAAGAATTTGAACCCCATTAATGGAGGTGACAAGTTCGCCATCTTCATCTTTATGGAGGTTTGAGTAAAAAGCTTGAACGAGAGTTGTGTTTATGTGAGGATGAGTGAGAAGCAAGAAGTCATATAGGTGACACTCCTTTAACATATTTGCGGCAGGGGTGAAAGGCTCAAGGAGTTTACTATTTGAGAACCGAGGAGGAAGAATGGTGCGTTTCTCAAATTTTGATAGGAACCTTGTGAGTTTATTTTCAGTTTCAAAGAACAAGACGGAACCGTCTTGGTATGAAAAATTTAAAGGAGGAGGGGCGGTTGAGGCTGATGCGCCATGTTTGGATCGGGAACGTTTTGAAGATCGTCTAGACATGTTAGGAGAAAGACTGCTGGAATTTGGCAAAGAAAATAGAAGAGATTTAGCTTTTGAATACTAGAGATAGTGCTTGAGTGGGTGAATGTGAGCTCTTATGATGCCTATTTATAGAGCAAAGGATTATCAAGCATTGAATGGAGACATTTGCTGAGATTTTGGTTTAGGAGCAGTCAGAAAACGGTAAGAATTAAAATTACTGACCGTTAGATAATCGATTATTGAACTGAAATAATCGATTGTATTTACTGTTTGATTGAGATTTTGAATCTGACAAATCGATTCTTGAGTCAAACGGTAAAAAAATTGAATGAAATAATCGATTGTTAAATTTTGGTAATCGATTATGGAGCATTTAAGACCTGACAGGAATCGATTGAGGAGCCAAATGGTAACAAAAAATTAATATGAAGTAATCGATTGTCAATTCTTGGTAATCGATTATTTAGGGAACTAATTTGATACAGTGAACTTGGAGAATATCAGAATTTGTCAAATAATCGATTGTATAAAAAAATAATCGATTGTTGTAGAAAGCATTGCTGAATGACTGAGGCGGAAATCGATTATGCAATTTAGGCAGTAAAAAATTAAACACAGATGCATAATAGTAATAATCAGTCATAAACAATCGATTATTGATACTGATAATCGATGTACTGCACAGAAAATAATCGATTAGTGGCTTGAAATAGTCGATTATTTTGTGCTAAAACTTCATAATTCCCCCTACCTTTGGGGTGGTACCTGCAAAATAGATTTAAACGTCTCCGACGCTCAAGTTAGTAATTTATAGAGAAATTAATAAATTACACTAGTGTTAACAAGTAATGCCGTGAACTCTTAAGAATTGTGTCCTAGAGTGTTCTTAAGAGAGTTTCGGGTACTTACCTTTTCTCCAACATCGCCAATTACCTGTTCGAGAGGATGATCCTTGATCGTTCTCCACTCGTTAGGCGTATTTATTCCTTTTTCTAATTGTGGCGCTTCTTCCGTTGGTTGTTCCCCAATTTCATTTTTGTTTTCCTTTGAAGGTTCTTCTTGGATTTTATATTTCAAGCTATCCAAGATACCTGCAAGATCAAAACCGGATTCCTTTCTCGCCAAGCGAGTATTATCTTCGGAAAACACAACATGAGGGGATTCCTCCACAATTTGGGTTCTTTTGTTAAAGATCCTATATGCTTTGCTACGTGAGGAATAACCAATGAAAATACCTTCATCCGATTTAGCATCAAACTTACCCAATTGGTCCTTGCCATTAACAAAACATTTACAACCAAAAACACGTAAATGAGAAATGTTGGGTTTTCTACCCTTATAAAGTTCATATGGGGTTTTCATGAGTATCGGCCGAATTGCTACTCTATTTAAAACATAGCAAGCGGTACTCACGGCGTCCGCCCAAAAATATTTGGGAATCTTAGCTTCGTCGAGCATGGTTCTTGCCATCTCTTCGAGACACCTATTTTTCCTTTCCACCACCCCATTTTGTTGTGGTGTCCGTGGAGCGGAAAAGGTGTGTTCGATTCCGAGTTCGTCACAAAAATCCGCAAGGATATTGTGATCAAACTCTCCCCCATGATCACTTCTAATCGAAGTGACGGTCGATTCTTTTCGTTTTGAACACGCTTAAGGAAATACTTGAAATTTTGAAAAGCATCACTTTTATTTGCAAGAAATAGAGTCCAAGTAAATCTAGAAAAGTCATCAACAATTACAAAAACATATTTATTTTTACCAAGACTTTCAATACGAGAGGGACCAAATAAATCCATGTGAAGTAATTGCAAAGGTCTAGACATTGAAACAATATTCTTGGATTTAAAAGATGCTTTGGTTTGCTTCCCTTTTTGACAAGAATCGCAAATAGAATCATTTTCAAACTTTAAACTGGGAAGACCAACTACTAAGTTTTGAGAAAGAAGCTTGTTCAAAAGATGCATGTTCATGTGTGCTACTCTACGATGCCATAGCCAAGAGTTATCCTCTTTGCTTACTAAACAATCAACATATTCGGGTGAGGAGTTTGCAAGATCAACCATATAGATATTATCAATTCTAAAACCACGAAGTATGATCTTGAAATCACTACGTCTAAATACAAGGCATTCATCCGAATTAAATAGAGCAAAATTTCCCTTGTCACATAATTGGCTTATGCTCAAGAGATTATGCTTCAAACCTTTCACAAGTAGTATATGTTTAATAGAGGAGTTTTCGTCCTTACCGACCGAACCAATGCCGATGATTTTTCCTTTATTGTTATCACCAAATGTGACACTTCCTCCTTCTTTGTGCTCTAGTTGAAGGAATTTGGATTCATCTCCCGTCATGTGTTTGGAGCATCCACTATCAAGGTACCATAGTACACTTGATCCCTTCAAGCACACCTACAAAACAAATTAATGTTCTTTAGATACCCATGCCATCTTGGGTCCTTGAGGGTTAGGCATGTTATAATGATGCAATTGATTTATATGTCTATGACGAGTAAAGCAAGCGGGAGCAATATGACCAATACGTCTACAATAATGACAAGTCACGTTGGGATTATGCATTTTTCTAGGTACATAGTAACTAGATGAATGAAGGTTGCTTACTCTACTTTGAACACCATTGTTTCTCCTATTATGAGCTCTAGGAGGTTCACAAGTTTGTCTAAAATATGCATCATTTCTAGAATATCTATTTCTAGGTGGAGGGTCATTTCTTGGTCTTCTAAGGTTTGGCCTAAAATATGCATCATTTCTAGGTCTTCTAGCATTTTCACTATTTGGTCTAACATGCAAGTTATTTCTAGGATAAGCATTTTGGTTATTAGTCCTAGGTTGAGCTCTAGGTTGTTGTGGTTTAGCACCAACCTTTTCTTCATTCTTGAATCCTATTCCATGTTTAGTTGATTTTAGATTAACAAGCACATCATTCAAGTTTTTATGTGAAGAATTAAACTTATCTAATGTGCCTTTAAGTCTAGCTACTTCATTCTTAAGAAGCACACAAGAAGAACAGTTTCTAGTAGAACCTTCAGGTTTATCAGCACTTCTCTTTCCATAAAACTTGTTTTCCTCTTTTAGCTTCTCATTTTCGAAAACCAGTTTTTCTAATTCTTTTTCTTTTAATGAAAGCTGTGTTTGAAAATCTTTTTCTTTTAGAGAAGCGCTTTCTTTAACACTTTTGACAGTTTTTGAAGCTTTGATAAATTCAGCATATAGTTCATCGAAAGCATTTCTCATTTCATCAAGAGTAAAGAAATTTTGAGAAGAGATTTGACTTACCTCGTCTTTGCCGTCTTCTTGAGCCATGAGACATAAATTTGCTGCTTCATCGTCTTCTTCTTCGCTTGCTTCATCTCCGGAATCTCCTCCCCAAGAGATGTATGCACGTTGCTTTTTGAAGGGTTTCTTCTCCTTTTTGATGTTAGGGCAATTTGATTTTATGTGCCTGGTTTCTCCGCATTCATAGCATTTTAGTTGATCGCCTTGCTTTTTGTTCTTGCGTTCATACTCTTTGCGCATGAATTTTTGAAACCTTTTGATAACGAGTCCAAACTCGTTGTCACCTTCCTCATCAATTTGTGGTTGGCTAGCCTTTAGAGCAATCCTTTGCCTTCTTTGATCATCAACAAACGGGTTAAGTATAGTTGATTCATAGGTTTTGAGATTACCTCTTAATGCGTCAATTGTGACATTTGTGATGCCAATGGATTCTTGGATTGCATCGGCCTTTGATCGCCATGCCGGAGTGAGACTTCTGAGGATCTTCCGGACAAGTTCTCTATCCGTAAACGTCTTTTTGAGGGCGTGTAGATCATTCACGATCATTGAGAATCGCTCAAACATTTCGTCTACTTTCTCTCCTTCCTTCATGTGGAATAGTTCATAAGAGTGAGTTAAGAAATCAATTTTAGCTTCTCGTACCTGGTCGGTTCCTTCATATGTCACTTCAAGCTTATCCCACATTTCTTTTGCTGTTTTGCAACATGATATCTTCCTGTAGTCGTTAGCATTAACAGCACAATATAATAAATTTATAGCTTTGGCATTATTTTGAACCTTACGAATATCCTCCGCGGTATATTCCTCTTCGGTCTTTGGAACCCATTCGTCTTCCACCTTCTTGGTTGGGATTTGGTTTCCATTGGTGAATACTTTCCACAAATGAAAGCTATTTGATTGCACAAAGATTTGCATCCTCTCCTTCCAGTATGAGTAGTTTGTGCCGTTGAATAGAGGAGGTCGTGTAGAGCATTGTCCTTCTTCAATTCCTGGAAAAGAGTCAAGAGTAGAAGCCATGGATGGTTCTCTCAAACGGTTAAGTTTTCAGAGAGTTGGGCTCTGATACCAATTGTTAGAAACTACGCTTTACGCTAGAGGGGGGGGGGTGAATAGCGTATTAATAGAATTTAGCGTTTTCTTGCGGAATTTAAACTTTGCAGGAAGTAAAACAAATGCAGAAAAATAAACTTACACAAAGATGTATACTGGTTGGCCACCAACGTGGTTAGTCCAGTCCCCGAGAGACTCTCTCGAGATTTTTCACTATCTTGTTAAGCTTAAGGGTGCTCAACAAACCGTTACACACTTGAGGACACAAGCCTCAAACAATTGCTCGGAGATCGCAATCTCAAAGACTTCACCCAAGGAAACGCAAGTTCCTTGAAACAAGAGAATCGCAATTCTCTTACAAGTATATCAAATACTTGGACACTCACTTAACTAAAGTACTCCTTATTGAGTAGATATGAGTAAAAGAATATGTTCAAGATCACAACAACTTTAAGCAATAATATGGCTCTCAAAAGCTTTATGAAATGAGTAGAAAATGAAGAACAATTGAATGAAAGCTTATAGCAATGTAATGATCAGTTTGTGTATGTTGTTGTCTTTAAAACACTGAAATGAAGCTGTATTTATAGTTGAAAAAATTGGTTCAACCGTTGTCTAATTGCCAATTAAGAGTTGCTGAAATTACACAGTGATAATCGATTATTAAGACCAAACAATCGATTATCTGCCAGTCAGTTTAAAAATCAATCCCAGATTTAACGCTTCACAATCGATTATACATAATCTATAATCGATTACTGGCAATATTCAAAATCAGATAATTGATTACACTAAGTTCATAATCGATAACTTTAGCAACGTTCTAAAAATCATTTCCAGATTTTAAGCAAAACATCGATTATATAAAATCAATAATCGATTACTTCAGCAACGTTCTAAAAATCATTTCCAGATTTTAAGCAGAACATCGATTATCTAGAATCAATAATCGATTACTTCAGCAACGTTCTAAAAATCATTTCCAGATTTTAAGCAGAACATCGATTATCTAGAATCAATAATCGATTACCTTATGGTATTTGAAAATCATTTGACAACGGCCAGCTTCAACAATCGATTGTCCTTTGCAACAATCGATTACTTGTTATTTTCTGAAAATCATAAAACTTACTGTCTCAGTGATAATCGATTATCTAAAGACATAATCGATTACTTAATTAAATTTTAAATCACTGGAAGACATCAACTCAACACAATCGATCACCATTAGTTCATAATCGATTATTTTGAGTATTGAAAAACATTACCTCAACAACAATCGATTGTCATTTGTTCACAATCGATTATCATGCAGATTTGGAAAAACCTGATGTTCACTGTCTTACTCACAATCGATTACCATTAATTCATAATCGATTGTCATGCAGTCTTGGCTCAGAAACAATCGATTATCATAAGTACATAATCGATTATTTTAGCCCAGATTTTTGAGGCATGTTTAGAAAACATTTTGTCTAATGTAAATATGCATGATTTAAAATCTTTTTGACACAGAATTAAATATGCATGATTTTGGAAAATAGTTTTATGAGAGAGGCCATACTATGAGTCAAGTTATAGGATCGAGATTACAATTTAGAACAACTCAATAACAATTAAAAGCTATATCTTGAACTTCAATCGTATTCGCAACCATTGTGCGCTTGTACTTGAATTCCGTCATATATCAATTTTTGCTTCGTTTGTCATTCATCAAAACCTACAAAAGAGTACACGTTTAGTATATTGCATTGAGAACGTGTTTCTAACAGTTGGGTCTAGGGAGGGTAATATCTAGACGAGACTTACCCCTACCCGAAAGGGCAGAGAGGCTGTTTCCAATCGACCCTCAGATCAGTGAAGGAAAGGAAAAACAAAAACAAAAACAAAAGAGCATTAGTAAGTCCAGCAGAAATAGCGTAAATAATCATCTAAACATAAGAACCATAAATCAAATAGCATGCAATAATATCATACATAACTACCATTAATAACTACCATAAGGGAGATACAATCCAAAACACAAATCATCTATGGATGGCCCTTCCAAGCCTCACCCAACCCCGGGTGAGTAGTACGAAAAACTCTAGGGGCCCTATCCTACAACTCTGATACTAGACCTCCAGACTTTCCTATCAAGGGCCATGTCCTCGGAAACCCGTATTCTAGCCATGTCATGCCTAATCACCTCTCCCCAATACCTCTTAGGCCTCCCTCTGCCTCGCCGAACTCCAATCATCGCCAGCCATTCACAACTCCTCACCGGGGCATCATGACTTTTACTCTGCACATGCCCAAACCATCTCAGGCTCGCTTCTCGCATCTTCTCATCCACCGGGGCCACCCCCACCTTCTCTCGAATAACTTGGTTCTTAATCTTATCTAGCCTGGTGAGCCCACACATCCACCTGAGCATCCTCATCTCTGCAACCTTCATTCTCTGAACATGAGAGTTCTTCACTAGCCAGCACTCCGCCCGTACAACATTGCAGGTCGAACCACAGCTCTATAAAATTTTCCCTTGAGTTTCTGTGGAACTTTCTTGTCACACAGGACTCCTGATGCAAGCATCCACTTTGACCACCCACCCCTCTCCTATACGAAGAGTGACGTCCCCGTCAATCTCTCTGTCTCCCTGAATCACGGACCCAAGATATCTGACACTGTCCCTCTTGGCGATGACCTGAGATCCAATCATCACGTCCCTGCCTACTTCGCTCGGCTCGGTGCTAAACTTGCACTCTAGGTATTCTGTCTTAGATCTGCTTATTTTGAAACCCTTAGACTCGAGAGTCTATCTCCATACCTCTAACCTCTCAATAACACCGACCCTCGTCTCGTCTGTCAAGACTATATCATTAGCAAATAGCATACACCAAGACACATTCCCTTGAATATGTCGGGTTAGATCATCCATCACCAAGGCAAACAAGAGAGGACTTAGCGCCGATCCTTGATGGAGCCCCATAACCATTGGAAAATGGTCTGAGTCACCACCCACCATCCTAACCCTGGTCTTAGCTCCATCGTACATGTCCTTGATTACTCTGATGTAGGCTTCCGGCACGCTCTTCGCTTTCAAGCACCTCCATAGCACCTCCCTTGGGACCTTGTCATACGCCTTCTCCAAGTCGATAAACACCATGTGCAGGTCCTTTCTTATCCCTAAACTGCTCCACCAGCCTCCTGAAAAGCTGGATAGCTTCTGTAGTGGAGCGACCCGGCATGAAACCGAAATGGTTCGCAGATATAGATGTCATCTCCCTCACCCTCGCCTCGATCACCCGCTCCCACACATTCATGGTGTGACTTATTAATTTGATACCCCTATAGTTGTTGCAGCACTAGATGTCCCCTTTGTTCTTGTACAAGGGCACCACTGTACTCTACCTCCACTCGTCCAGCATCCTTTTGGTCCTGAAGATCGTATTGAACAACATGGAGAGACACTCCACTCCTGACCTATCCATGCACTTCCAGAACTCCACCGGGATCTCGTCAGGCCCGGTCGCTCGACCCCTACTCATCTTACGCAAAGCCCCTATGACCTCCTCCGCCCTAATGCGCTTGCAGTACCCAAGGTCTCTATGTTGCTCTGAATGTCCCAACTCGCCTAGCTCTATGTTACGATCCCCCTCATCGTTAAGTAAGTCTCGAAAGTACGCCTGCAACATCTGCTTGACTTGAGACTCCCCCATCAGAACTCTACCACCCTCGCCCTTGATGCACCTAACTTGGTCAAGATCACGCACCTTCTTTTCCCTTGCTTTAGCTAACCAGAATAACTTCCTGTCCCCACATCTCTCCCCTAGTTCGTCGTACATGCGACCAAACGCTGCGTTTTTAGCTTCCGTAACCGCCAGCTTTGCTTCTTTCCTCGCCACCTTGTAGATCTCCCTGTTCGCTCTGCGTTCTTCCTCGCTTGTGCTCCCTGCCAACTTAGCAAACGCCACTTTCTTCACCTCCACTTTTCCTTTGACTACATCGTTCCACCACCAGTCACTCTGATGTCTGCCTGAATAGCTCTTGGCTACCCGGAGCACGTCCCGTGCTACCTCCCTAACCAAGTTTGCCGTCTCTGACCACATAGCGTCCGCTTCCCCAGAACATTTCCAAGCTCCGCCCTCAGCTAACCTCCTCTCCAACTCCCGTGCTTTCTCCTTAGTCAAAATACCCCATCTAATCCGCGGTTGTTCCCGAGCACCCCTCCTTTTCCTCTTAACCCATAGACCAAAGTCCATCACTAGGAGTCCATGAAGAGTCGAAAAGGACTCTCCCGAGATAACCTTGCAGTCCTTGCACATACCCCTATCACTCCTTCTGAAGAGGAGGTAATCAATCTGAGTCCTCGCCGCCAAACTCTTGAAGGTGACCAAATGCTCCTCCCTCTTCTGAAATGTCGAGTTCGCAATCAGAAGCTCGGAAGCCCTAGCCAAAGCAAGCAGTGACGTGCCTCTTCTGTTCCTAACCCCAAAGCCAAAGCCACCGTGCACCTCACCATAACCACCAACATCACCCCTAATATGACCATTAAAGTCCCCTCCAATAACTAACTTCTCATATTGGAGAATACTACTCACCAGATCATCCAAGCCCTCCCACAATCGCCTCTTAGCCTCCTCGTCTAAGCCCGCTTGTGGCGCGTAAGCGCTAATTACATTGAGGACGCAACCCCCAATAACCAACTTAATAGACATAAACCTATCATTCACTCGCCTAACCTCGACCAAGGACTCCCTTAGATCCCTATCCACCAAAATGCCCACTCCATTCTTACCTCTCACGACCCCAGAATACCACAGCTTAAACCCGTCTACATTCCTCGCCTTCGACCCTTTCCACCTAGTCTCCTGGACACAGGCTATGTTAACCCTCCTCTTCTTAAGAACCTTCGCCAACTCAATGGACTTACCCGTCAGAGAGCCTAAGTTCCACGACCCAATCCTTAATCTATGAGCGTCCGCTACCCTCTTCCTACCCTTACCTCCCGCCCTACTCGCATGACTACTCCATGCCCCCCTACTAACCCCCGCCAACGCCCCCACCCCCTGAGGACATGACCTTACACTATCATCCCCCGCCGCGGCCACTATCCCCCCAACCGACTATGGAGAATAGTGACGCACACATGCACTACAGCGGAATACGCAAAAAGAGGCAAACTAGATAGCACCAGAGTAAACCTATCACGGAATGCTAGGTAAAATACGCAAAAAGGAGTACAATGTAAACAAGAGAGCGAGAGGTACCAACTCCCGATGGAAAAACCTGAAAGTAGGCTTTGATGCGCCTAAGGTCAACTGCTAACGACTCTTGCACGTCCCAAGGTGAGCAAATATAATTGTATTTGCAATAACCAATTATTCTTTAGAGAAATACATGTAGAAATTGAGATTTTATTGTAATAATATTATCAAGTGAATTCAACGATTCCCAACTCTTTTTAAATTATAAATTCTTTGGAAATTGTTTGTTGTACTTTAATTAATTAACAAGTTTTAAAACTTATCTTTCATAAATTTGGTTCTCTCAAATAGTAGTAAAAATATTAAAGTATGTAGCCTAGATTAACCAATCTCTGTGGAACGATATCATAAACTATACTAGAATTTGGCTGAGTACGAGCAGAAAAATCCTATGCACATTGGCCTTGTCAGATTTTAATCTTTTTTTTTTTGTGAAACTAATTTTTATCTTTTTTCTAGGTGGCTTCAAGTGATTACGGATTTTTAATCAATATTATGCTTTCATCGACGTAAGTTCTATTGGTAATTCCTACGACTATTGTTGCCCCATAGTTGCTCATGTTAATATATCTATGGGTTTCTTTCCTATAATTCTTCCATGAAATGATAATGTAGGACTACATGATTGTTCCTTGACGAGCTAAGACTTTGTTAAAAGGAACTTCTAGGGCAAAAGATTGAATTGAATTCTGAAGTGTTAGGATCTTTCTATCCATTTTAAGATCTTTCTATCCATTTTACCAATATAGCCACAATACCAAAAAATTCATAGCAATATGTATTAGTCCCTAGCCCTAGATGGTGTACCCAAGGTTGAGCCATTAGCAGCAGTAGAACCAGAGACGACTTATATCTGTGGGCAACATTCTGTTGAAGCCACAGCCAGATATGATCCTTCGATGCCAAATATGAGCAGAAATTCAGCACATATTGAATATTTAGAAGTAGCTGATATGTCTCGAATGAATTCGATTAGCTTTGATCAGTCAGTGCCTGAAGATGTGCTTGGGTTGGATCCATGGGACATAATGGACTCGGATGTGTTTAATCGGATGTTAGAAGATGTATCTAGATGTGCCCAAACTGATGGTGATGATCAACAACACATGACAAGAAGGATATAATGCAAAGGATGACGAGCAACTTCTGAGTGTTGTCCAGATAGACGACGAGAATGAACAACAACATGTTACAACGACAAGGGTGTGCTGCAAAGGACCGGCTAGATGTTGGAGCCAAAGACAGCTAATATTAATGCTAACCTGTATATGTATACATTCTTCGACAGGCATTTTTCTTGTAGTAATAAAAATTGAGTTGGTTCTTCATCAAAATTTCTGTATTTTTCTATTATGTAGTAGTATTAGTTTAACAAATAGTTCTGTACAATCACTTGGGAAATTATTTTCAATCGCTAATATATAAGATTCCTCATTTTCCATATTCCAAATCTCATATTCTACTGGAATTGTGAATGTTCCTCTTCAGCTGCTATTTTAACAAGTAACAACTCAATGGAGAACTTAAAGGTCCAAATAAGCTTTCAAAAATCCCTTTCTTCTCTTTCCAATAGCTGACCAATTTTCTATCCTTTCACTCCCCACATTGATTCCACCACTTCCCTACAGAAGCATAAGTTGCTCCGACATGGCAGTTTAAGTGCCGCACTCGTGTCAACACGACACTAGTTTGGGTGCGGGTATGGGATCCGTATCGGATGATCAATCAATTTTGAGTATTTTGGACCACGGCAATGGAAAAATTTGAGACAAGATACAATTTGATTCTCAAAATCAGAACCAAAACTAGGGTAAATTTAAAAAAAGTAGCTTACCTTATCTAGGATATCAATCCTTTACTTACCTAAATCTTGAGAATAAAAAAAATCCACACGTTACAAGCTATATGTAAGTATTCTAAAAATTTATCATGATTTAGATTTTTTAATTATTTTTTTGCCGGATGCCCGCACGCTTATCCATACTAGGATCTGTATTCCCGAACCTTAGGATTTATATCTCAAAGGATCCGACCTCTAGATGCTTACTCATGTTGGAAACCCGCACCCATATCCGCTTCTAGTAGTAATACATCTCAAAGGATTTACTCTTTTCTAGAAGTAATACAATTTGAGTTGGTTCTTCATTAAAATTTCTGTATTTTTGTATGTAGTAGTATTAGTTTAACTGGTTGTGCATGCCTTTAGTCTGAAGTGAATAAGATACTGAGAGCTACGCGTTACTGAGAAAATAGCAATACCAATGAACAGTTTTGAACAATCATTTGGGAAATTATGTTTAGCTCAAAATGGAAAATTAATTTTCCAATTACTCATATCTGTAGAGCTTCTGTATATCCCCAATCAATGATTTTAGATACAGTTGATTATTATATCAATTAATTTGGGGAAAGAAATACCCATACAAATCAATCATGTGCCAGGAATCCTATTTGAACTAGTCATTGATGTGTGGATATAATTCATGGTTTAGCACATTAATGTACCTTGTATTTTACATGCTTTAATGATAAATTACACTTTATTTAAGCGTAATGGAGTCTATTATATGTGTAGGTGAATTAGAGATGAAGATTGTGATAAAGGGATACGTAAACATCAAAAGTGCGCTCGAGAACGGTGAAAAGAAGAATATATGCAAAAGGCAGCTCGACCAGGCTTTTGTCTGGCGAGGCTAGCTTAAAGTCAGACCCAACCAGGCGTTAGCCTGGTGTGACGACCTGATCCGTTGTCTCATCAGTTACCACCCCGTTTCCCCTATTTTATGCTTCTTCAGGTCTCATTATCAGTATTTGGTGTGTTAGAGTTGATTTAGATTGATTTTGGTAGAAAATGAGGCACTTAGTCTCTTTAAGAAAGATTTGGATTGGAAAGTCAACCTGATATGAGTTAGAAGGCTCGGATGTGATTTTCGGTGATCAGTTAGCTTCGGAGAGTGATTTGTGACTAAGGAGTGTGATCGGAAGTGATTTTGGAGGTCCGTTGTAGAATTGGGCTTGACATGGCGAAGTTAGTATTTTGACGATTTCCAGTTGATAAGTAAAATTTTGAGGTCCAAGGAAAGGCCCAAGTCTAAGGAAAATTAGAAAAGTTCATAATAGGCTAGGATTTCAAATAAGTTCGCACAATCTCCCCACTTTGAACGAGGATATCTAAATATGTATAAGGTTTTATGTGATGAACAACCTATCATATGAAAGGCATACGATTCTCGTTTCCAACACATTAAACCGTTCGTTATTTGGACATTTCTACACAAAGTTATGATCAAATTACCAAAGGTTGGATTTTTGGCCAATTTGCGGTCGAAAAATGACTATGCGGACCGCATAAATAGCATATGCGTCGCATAGTGAAGCAGTGTCAGGCATGTTGATTATGATGTCGCATGTTGGTTAGGTTGTAGCATAATCGATTATGTTGTCGATTATGCTATCGCATTTTCAACATGCTGCAAGAATGATGTCCACATTTCAATTATGCTATGGCATAATTGCACCACATTTTTACTTCGGGGGTCATTTTTTGAAAATTTCCATATCCGCACCCGCTTTGGGGCTTCATTTGGGAGTATTTTAACACTAAATCTAGAGAGAGGCGAGAGCATATACAGAGAGAAAGGAGCGGTCTAGCTTCATAATCATCCAAATCTTGCATCAATATTCAATAATCAAAGAACCGAATCACAAGTTCTTCATCTAAGAGGTAAGGTTCTATACCCTAAACTTTAATTTCGAATATGGGGTATAAGATGGGTTGTTGAGGTATTAGGTGTATTAGTATTTTTAATACATGCATGCACAAGTTAGGTTTATGGGATGATTATTGAATATAAATAAGTAAAGATTGCATTAGGGAATGAAGAAAATCTTGAAAAAGGGATTTGAAATCAAGATGCTCAACTAGTATTTGATAAAATTCTAAAACAAGCTAGGATCATAAATATATTCCTAATTTGTGTTCAATTTTGCCATGTCTCGAAGTAGATGGGCATTGCTAGAATCTCCAGAACATTGTAGTAACTTAAGAAAAAGCTCTTTAAGGTATGTATGGCTAAAACCCCATTTTATAAATCGAGCTTCATCAATATTTGTGTGAATATAGTAAGATTAAAGTTAAATTTTTGCATCGATTATTATTTTACATGAAATGGTGTTGCAACTTTATGTGCGTGAAAGAAGTGTCTCAACATGATTAACGTGGCTTGATAACCTGATAGGAGCAAAAGATATGAGCTATGTATTGAAATGCTAAAACCTTAAATTGAGATTTGAGCTGTATATATTATGCCAAACTATGTGAAATCATATATGTATAGAGATGTTTGAAGTAATCAAATGAATTTGGGAAATAGAGTATGACCAATGTGCCACGAACTTAAATTATAAATGTACTTGGTGTTGCCTTTGATGTGTTTTATTATGGGTTGGTGTATCCCCTCCATTGATTTGGAAGAATCCATTGTGTTTAAAGTTCCATTGTTAAAAAACTTGAGGTGTATGATTTCTGAAAAATTGTATATGCCCATGATTCATGATTACTCTCATGTGCACTTGACATTTTGGATCGAATAGCTTGTTTTGAAATTGGTATCGATGTGAAAAATGTAAAATATGAAATACGGCCACTGTGCCAGGAATAAAGAATATTGTGAAGGGTCAAATGAGCCAAGGAAGTACTGTTGTTGGTGACTAGAAATACGAATTAGAATCTATAAAATGTGAAGGATATTGAGGTAAGCATGGTCAAATTTATTATATATTACCAACCACCCGCCTATATCTTGCAAAATTGCAAACAGGCTCCCCTGTCCTGGTAGAAGTTTAGAATTTGGATCCATCGCAGTGTCAATAGGTCTACAACCTATCATTCTTGTCTCCTCAAGAATATCTGAGGCATACTTCCGTTGTGAGATCACAATACCTGAACCAGATTGACCGACCACAATACATAGAAATTACTTTAATCGGCCCAAATCCTTAGTCTGAAAGTGTTGAAAGAGATGTTGCTTCAACTTGCTAATACCATCCTGATCATTGCTGGTAATAAAAATATCCTCAACATAAACGACTAGATAAATACATAGATTTGAAGCAGAATGCTGATAAAATACAGAGTGATCAGCTTCACTACAAGTCATGCCAAAATCTTGAATAATTGTGCTGAATTTAACAAACCATGCTCGAGGTGACTTCTTTAGACCATAGAGGGACTGGCGAAGCCGACATACAAGGACACTAGACTCCCCATGAGAAAAAAAACCAGGTGGTTGCTCCATATAAACCTCATCCTCAAGGTCACCGTGAAAAAAGAGTATTCTTAATGTCCAACTAATAGAGAGTCCAATGGCAACAAATAGCCATACATAGAAAAAAGGCGGACAGGTGCTATTTTAGCCACGGTAGAGAAAGTACCACCGTAATCGAGCCTAAATGTCTGAGTATATCATTTTGCAACAAGACAATCCTTAAGTCGATCAACCTGGTAATCTGGACCAAGTTTGACTACATACACCTAAAGACAACCAACAGTCAATTTACTCGGAGGAAGAGGAACAAGATCCCAAGTACCACTTGTATGTAATGCAGACATCTCATCAGTCATAGCTCGTCACCACCCTGGATGAGACAGTGCTTCACCTGTAGACTTAAGGATGGAAACAGAGGGTAAGGATGATACAAATGCACAATGGAATGATGACAGACAATGGTAACTTAAACTGACATAATGGAGGTTAGGAAAAGTGTGGACCCTATACCTTTTTGTAGTGAAATCGCTTGATAAGAGAAGGAAGTTTGCAGTATTAGCAGGGTCAGGTCAGTTACAGGATTTGAATCAGCTGGGCCTGATGGTGGGTGCGAACGATGATGATAAGTCAAAAGTGATGGAGATATAGAAGGTTGAACTATACTAGGTGGTGGCATTGGAGCAATAGTTGGTGGAAGTGGAGATATAGATTGTGGAGATACAACTGAAGCTGTATGTGGTGGAGCTACAACTGGAGCTATAGAGGAAGATGAATTGGAGATAGTGGCTGAATCTCCAAAAGACGGAACTGGTAGCACCTCAGAAATATCTAAGTGGTTACCTGGACATGTAAAGTATGATTCGGTTTCAAAGAAGGTAACATCAGAAGACATATGATACTGCTGGAGGTGAGTAGAATAGAATCAAAATCTCTTTTGCGTTCTCGAGTAACCTAGAAATACGCACTTAAGAGCATGAGGAGCTAACTTATCTTTTCCTGGAGTAAGGTTATGAACAAAACACATTCTTCCAAAGACACGGGGAAGAAGAGAGAGCAAAGGTAAGTGAGGAAACATGATAGAGAATGGAACATGATTCTGGATAGCTAAAGATGGCATACGAATAATAAGAAAGAAAGATGTAACAACGGCATCCCTCCAAAAATGCAACGAAATATGAGATTGTATGATTAGGGTACGGGAAGTTTCAATAAGATGTCCATTCTTTCTTTCAGCTACCCCATTTTGTTGGGATGTGTACGGACAAGATGCTTGATGAATAATCCCATGAGAGTTCATAAACTACTGAAATGAGGAAGACAAATACTGTAGTGCCTTATCACTATAAAATGTGCGGATAGAAATACAAAATTGATTTTGAATTTTCGCATAGAAGGTCTAGAAAATGGAAAACAACTCAGATCAATTTTTCATCAAAATATCCAAGTGCACCTGGAATAATCATCAATGAAACTGACAAAGTATTGGAATCCCAATGTAGAACCCACTCGACTAGAACCCTAAACATCTGAATGGACTAAAGTAAAAGGCAACTCTGCTCGATTATCAAGACGCAGAGGGAAATGAAAGCGGGTGTACTTACCAAGCTAACATGACTCACACTCTAGTGTGGATAAATGAGATAAGCTAGGTACCTGTTTCTGAAGTTTTGACAAAGTAGGATGTCCCAACCGTTTATGTAATAAATCCGGTGAATCAGTAACAAGACCAGTTGTTGAAGGAATACAAGATGTGAGTCCATGTGATTTTCAAGGATAAGGTACTAAAGTCCATCTGATTCATGTCTGGTACCAATGATCCGCCCCTTACTACATTCCTGTATAAAAACAAGGTCATCAAGAAATAAAATAACACATTTAAGTGATTTGGCTAAGCGACTAACGACTATGAGATTAAAAGGACTACTGAGAACATAAAGAATTGAATCTAAAGATAAGGAAGGAAGTGCACTTGATTGACCTACTGCAGTTGCCATGGTTTGAGACCCATTAGCCATGGTGACTGTTGGAAGAGATTGAAAATATGAAATTCTAGTGAAAAGAGATTTGTTACCAGAAATATGATCAGATGCACCTGAACCAATGACCCAAGAGTAAGAAGAAGAATATGATTGATAGACACAAGTCACGCTATTACATGTTTGAGCTACAGAATCTATTTCAGAAGGTATCTCCTTATGTGCTCTATGCTGAATGAACTTGATAGAGTTTGATAAAGACACCATATAAATATTCGAAGTATAGGATCCAACAGTATTTGAGCCAAAACATTAGATCTGAGTGACGTTATAATGAACTTAACAGAGATCAAAGCCAACTATCCGATGAAGATTTCTAATAGTAATGAGATACCCTCAAATCAAACAATTAAAAATTGGAACCAAACTATTATAATGATCGGACACTGCGCTACTTCTCAAATCTTTGTTGGAAGCAAATTGAAGTAAATAAAATGGTGGATTTTAAATGATTGAGGTCGGAATCAACATGCGACCTTTGTGTGTGAACAAAGTGGCCGGAAAAGTGAGCAGTACGGTGACAAAACACTGCCCTCGTCGGAAAAACTACTGCTCTTTCTAGAAAACACTTTTTCGATAACTGGGAAACCACAAAATCTTGAAGGGTCGAGGTGGAAAAGGCAGGCGATCACCAGCTCAGAAGAAAAATCTAACTTGAAAAATGTTGGGAAACGGCTTCACGTGCCGGCGCATGAGGTGGCACTCTCGCCGCAACCCTAACTACCGGAGGCGCGTGTGAAGTTTTCTGTCGGAGATATTCACTGCGATTTGGCAGCCGGTGATTGGAAAACCTTGTAGTGGTGTTGGAATATGCATAAACCCAGCTGAAACTCTGATTGACTTAAGCAACTGCTTAAGTCTCTGGAAAATTGCATGGGGACTATGAGTAATTACATATATTCACATAATTATTCTAACATATTTTTTCATTTGTTCATTTCTTCCAATGTCGACACCGCTTGAAAAAAGTCTTGCGTCCTCCCTTGCGGCCATGAATAGCTTATTTGGGTGGGAAAGAAGTCTCAGACACTACATTCTTATAATTAGCTAATAATATAAAGAAAAATAGAGTTGGAATTAAGTGAAATTTTCTTTACTGCTATTTCTTTGTCTAAGTTTTGAATTTGGACATTCAAAAAGTTAATCTATTAAGTAGCGGATAATGTATTGGCATTGTCTCTTTATATTACAAAGTAAGTACATATAAATGTTGAAAATTCTAGTAATAACTACCTTATGTGAATTACGGCCAAATAAGAGATACGAATATGAATATGATAAAACAATAGTTTTCCATATATATATATATATGATTGGGAAAAGAAAAGTTTCAGTAAGTTAGTTACTTTGGGTAGAAGAAATGATTAATGCTACTTAATAGATTAACTTGAAGGGTCGAGGTGGAAAAGGCAGGCGATCACCACCTCAGAAGAAAAATCTAACTTGAAAAATATTGGGAAACGGCTTCACGTGCCGGCGCATGAGGTGGCACTCTCGCCGCAACCCTAACTACCAGAGGCGCGTGTGAAGTTTTCTATCGGAGATCTTCACTGCGATTTGGCAGCCGGTGATAGGAAAACCTTGTGGTGGTGTTGGAATTTGCATAAACCCAGCTGAAACTCAGATTGACTTAAGCAACTGCTTAAGTCTCTGGAAAATTGCATGGGGACTAAAGGTGACAGACAGGTCTACCGGTCCGGTCCGGGTCGTGATTTTTTCGACCCGTTCGGGTTCCGGTCCGGGCCGGGCCGGGTTGAGCTGAATCGGGTTTTTAACCGGCTGGGTTTCGTCAGGTTAAAATTGAACCATATGGGTTACGGGTTGAAGGGGGCCGGGCGAGGCCGGATTTAGTATATTTTCAATTTTTTTGGAATTAAGTATAACTATTAAGTTTTAATTATATAAATACTTTGTAATAATTGAATGAATACAAGTAAGATGGGAAAAAATTGCACTTATTGCAAGTGTTACTTTATTTCTCAATTTCAAATAAATAAGTAGAAAATGAAATGTTTACATTTTTTCCAACAAGTAAACTAGTGAAGTAGTAATTTCAAATGTTTTGCATCGCCTTAGCAAGTTCATCATAATCAATATGAACCGATTGACCTTCTTCTGGGAAGTTAAATTCCGATGGGTTTCCATGGGTTAATATATCTCCAAGTTCTTCGTCTTCTGGGCTATCAACCTCTTCCTTTTCTTGATTTCTTCGTTCCGATCTATTCCAATCTCTGAAACATACTAAAACTTCCAAAGCATTGCTTCCCAATGAGTGGCGGGTGTATCCAAGTTGTTGTCTTGCTTGGCTAAATGCACTCTCCGATGCAACAGTAGAAATTGGCACATTCATCACGTCACGAGCCATAGCGAAAAGAACAGGAAATTGCTTTGCATTTTCATGCCACCATCCCAACGGTGAAAAGTCCTTTGTGCGAGTCTCCTTTTGCTTCTGCAAGTAGAATTGAAGCTCATCAATATTCCTGCTACTGGTTTGAGTGTTAGAAAATGTAGAAAAAATATTAAAACTATCAAGGCCTTCATCATCCACATTAGCAGAACTGCTACATTGCATAGCGAGATTAACATTGCCAGAAGCACGAGCAGGATTATAACATTCATTTGCATAATAATTATATAGTTGTTGTAAATATTAATTTAGTTTGTTCATAGAATAATATAAATTTGGGGTTTCAGATTCTCCAATCTCCATATAAGTATATAAAGCATTCATTAATTGGTGACAATTAGACATTTTAGTAGAAGGATTTAAAACTACACCAATTAAGTAAATTGGAGGAATTGGAAAGAAATATTTTTTGAATTTCGCTTGCATGTTTTCAACAACATTCATATATTTTTCTTTCTTCTTAAATTCATACAGTAGCAAAGAAATTTCATCTATATGTACTAAAGCCATAGTAACAGTGGGGTAATATGCACCAGAAAACACAACAGTAGCAGTATAAAATTTATGTAAAAATTTAACAACATCATTAATGACATCCCAAGTATCACTTGTTAACATACGCCTAGGATCAGTACAATGTGCATTAGCAACTTCAGTTATAGGAAATCTATATTTGTAGCAACATTTTAAAAATATATATGTATAATTCCATCTAGTAACAACTTCGTCTGGCATGAATCTAGGTGTAAGGTTATACTGGATACACTTAGTCTTAAATTCTTTTATTCTAGATTGTCTATTATTTCCCTGAATAACACCAACTGCTCTTCTAACATGAGTAATCTCAACTGAAAATAAATCAAGGTAACTTTTAACAATTAAATTATAAACATGACATGCACACCTAATATGAAAAATATCATCAAGAGGTGGTTGCAAATGCAATTTTAAAATTGAAACTGCAGCATTATTGTTTGAAGCATTATCAAAAGACATAAACAAAACTTTTTGGTTTAGATTATAAAATTCAACAACGTCAACAATTGTACTAATTATAAACGTAGCAGTTGTTGGAAACACGTTCTCAAGGCATTATACTAAACGTGTGTTCATATTTGTCGGTTTTGATGAATGACAAACTATGCGCAAATTGACATATGACTAGGTCCAAGCACAAGCGCAAAATTGATATATAACGAGATTCAAGCACAAGATAAATATCGAGATTAAGTTTTATATGAGTCGGTATTTAATTGTGATCTTGATCCGACAACTTAAACTCAAGACTTGGCTTTTCTCGTAAAAATATTTTTAACAAATCATGCATATTTAATTTAGAGCAAAATGATTTTAAATAATGCATATTTACTTTAGTCAAAATGATTTTTAAACATGCCTCTAAAATCTGGACTAAGATAATCGATTATGTACTTATGATAATCGATTATGTTTAAGTCAGCTGCTTGACAATCGATTGTGAACTTATGACAATCGATTGTGTTAAGGCAGTGAGCATCAGATTTTTCAAATCTGCATGACAATCGATTGTGAACCTTATGACAATCGATTGTGATGAGGCAGTGTCCAAAGTTTTTCAAAGCTCAAAATAATCGATTGTGAAGCTAATGACAATCGATTGTGAAGAGACAGTGTCCATCAGATTATTCAAAGTTACAAAATAATCGATTGTGAACTTATGACAATCGATTGTGTTGAGGCAGTGTCTTCCAGACTTTTTCAAAGTTATTAAATACTTGATTGTGAACCTATAACAATCGATTGTCAAGAGGCAGTGTCTAAATTGATTTTTCAAGACTAATATATAATCGCATGTTAACTTAATAAAATCGATTGTATAACTGACCGTTGCCAAAATGTTTTCAAATACCGTCAGGTAATCGATTATGGATTTCCTATAATCGATTGTTTTAATTAAAATCTGGAAAGGATTTTTTGAACGTTGCTGAGTAATCGATTATTGATTTCCTATAATTGATTGTTTGAATTAAAATCTGGAAAGGATTTTTTGAACGTTGTTGAGTAATCGATTGTAGATTTCTGACAATCGATTGTTTTAAGTAAAATCTGGAAATGATTTTTTGAACGTTGCCAGTAATCGATTATTGATCTTAGATAATCGATTGTTATGCGTAAAATCTGGGATTGATTTTTGGAAGAACTGGCAAACAATCGATTATGGTAATTTGACAATCGATTGTCACAGAGTAAAATCAGCAACTCTTAATTGGAAATTAGGCAACGGTAATACAAAGTTTTTCAACTATAAATACAGCTTCAATTCAGTCTTCTAAACACAACAACTGATCATACAATTGCTAAAGCTTGCATACTTTATTGCTTATCATTTTATATTCATTACATAAGCTTTTGAGAGCCAAATTCTTGTCGAAAGTTGTTGCGATCTTGAGCGTATTCTTTATACTCATATCTACTCTTAAAGGAGTGTCTTGTTTGAGTGCTAAGTGTTTTTGTACACTTGAAGGGAAGTGTTAGTCCCTTGTGTTGTAAGAAGGAACTTGTGTTTCTTTGGTTGAAGTCTTGGGGTGTTGTATCTCCGAGCAAAGGTTGTTGAGGCTTGTGTCCTCAAGTTGTACCGGTTTGTTGAGCACCCGTAAGCTTAACAAGTTAGTGGAAATCTCGAGAGAGTCTCTCGGGGACTGGACTAGCCACGGGTTGTGGTGAACCAGGATACATCGGTGCATTTGTTCTAAATTATTTACTTATCGCACTTATTTATTTCCTGCAATTTTTAAATTCCGCAAGTTTACGCTAATTTTTATTATAACGTTATTCACCCCCCCTCTAGCGTTAAGCGTATTTTCTAACAATTGGTATCAGAGCCCAACTCTCTAAAGACTTAACCGTTTGAGAGAAACATCCATGGCTTCTACTCGTGATTCTTTTGCAGGAATAGGTAAAGGACAATGCTCCACCCGACCACCGCTATTTGATGGTACAAATTATACATACTAGAAGGAGAGGATGAGAATATTTGTACAATCAAATAGTTTTCATGTTTGGAAGGTCATAATGAATGGAGAACAAATTCCAACCAAGAAGGTTGAAAATGAATGGGTCCCAAAGTCCGAAGATGAATACGATGCGGATGATATCCGAAAGGTGCAAAATAATGCTAAAGCTATTAATTTATTATATTGTGCTGTAAATGATGATGATTACAGGAAGATATCTTGTTGCACAACGGCGAAGCAAATGTGGGACAAGCTGGAAATTACGTACGAAGGTACGGACCAGGTAAGGGAAGCCAAAATTGATTTCCTAACCCATGCATATGAATTGTTTCACATGAAGGAAGGCGAAAAGGTCGATGAGATGTTTGAACGATTTTCAAAAATCGTAAAAGATTTACATGCTCTTAAGAAGACCTTCACGGATAAGGAACTTGTCCAAAAAATTCTCCGAAGTCTCACTCTGGAATGGCGATCCAAGGCCGACGCGATTCAAGAATCCACTGGTATTTCAAATGTCACCATCGACGCATTAAGAGGTAATCTTAAAAATTATGAATCTACTATACTTAACCCTCTTGTTGATGATCAAAGGAAGCAAAGAATTGCTCTCAAGGCAAGCACAAGCCAACCTCAAAATGATGAGGACGGAGACAACGAGTTCGGACTCGTTATCAAGAGATTTCAAAAGTTCATGCGAAAAGAGTATGAACGAAAGGGCAAAAAGCAAGGAGATCAAATAAAGTGCTATGAGTACGGAGAAACCGGGCACATTAAATCAAATTGCCCAAATGCTAAAAAGGAGAAGAAACCCTTCAAGAAGCAACGAGCATACATATCTTGGGGAGGCGACTCCGGTGACGAGTCAAGTGAGGAAGAAGAAGACGAAGCCGCAAATCTTTGTCTTATGGCACAAGAAGACAACAAAGAAGAGGTATGTCAAATTTCTTCCAAAAATTTCTTTTCCCTTGAAGAAATGCAAAATGCTTTTGATGAGTTGTATAGCGAATTTATTAAAGCTTCAAAAACTATTAAGAGAATAAAAGAAAATGCTTCTTTAAAAGAAAATGATTTTCAAAAACAACTCTCTTTTAAAGAAAAGGAATTGGAAAAACTGATTTTAGAAAATGAGAAGTTGAAAGAGGAAAACAATTTTTTTGGCAAGAGAAGCGCCGACAAGCCCGAGAGTTCTAGAAATTGTACTTCTTGCATGCATCTCAAAAAGGAAGTAGAAAGGCTTAAGGGAACCTTAGATAAGTTTAACTCTTCTCATAAAAATTTGAATGAAGTGCTTGTTAATTTGAAGTCGACCAAGCATGGCATAGGTTTTAGAAACGAGCCTAAAGAGAAAGTTGAAGCCAACCCCCAACCACCTAAGGCTCAACCTAGAATAAATAAAACAAATGTTCATCCTAGATACAACGAACCTAGAAATGGTTTTCATCAATCGCAACCTAGAAATAATCATGCTAGAAATAATGCACATTCTAGGCCAAACACTAGAAGGAATTTCGAACCTTTTAGAACACCTAGAAATGACTTCCAACCTAGAAACAACTATTCTAGAAATGATGCATATCCTAGAACAAATGGTTGGAGAAATGATTTTCATGATTTGCGCAATAGTTATATTGTCAAGAATAGAGTAAATGAATTTCGTCCGTCCAATTACTATCAACCTAGAAGGATGCATAATCCTAACGTGACTTGTCATTATTGTAGACGTTGGACATATTGCTCCTGCTTGTTTTACACGACATAGACATAACACTCAATCACATCACTATGATTTGCCTAACCCCCAAGGACCCAAAATGGCATGGGTACCTAAAACTCATTAATCTGTTTTGTAGGTATGTTTGAAGGGATCAAGTGTACTATGGTACCTTGATAGTAGATGATCCAAGCACATGACGGGAGACGAATCCAAATACCTTCAACTAGAACACAAGGAAGGGGGAAGTGTTATTTTTGGTGATAACAACAAAGGAAAGATTATCGGCATCGGATCAGTCGGTAAGGATGAAATTTCTTCCATTAAGCATATATTACTTGTGAAAGGTTTAAAACATAATCTCTTGAGCATAAGTCAATTATGTGACAAGGGAAATCTTGTTTTATTTGATTCGGATGAATGCTTAGTTTTTAGACGTAGCAATTTTAAAATTATCCTTCGTGGTTTTAGAATGGATAACATTTATATGGTTGATCTTGCAAATTCTTCACCCGAATATGTGAATTGTTTAATGAGCAAAGAGGATGATTCTTGGTTATGGCATCGTAGAGTAGCTCACATCAACATGCATCTTTTGAACAAATTGGTTTCACAAAATTTAGTTGTTGGTCTTCCAAATTTGAAATTTTAAAATGACTCTATTTGTGATTCTTGTCAAAAAGGGAAGCAAACAAAAGCATCTTTTAAATCAAAAAATATTGTTTCAACTACTAGACCATTGCAATTGCTTCACATGGATTTGTTTGGACCATCTCGCATTGAAAGTCTTGGTAGAAATCGCTATGCTTTTGTTATTGTTGATGATTATTCCAGATTTACTTGGACTTTATTTCTTTCCCATAAAAGTGATGCTTTTCAGAATTTTAAATATTTTCTTAAACGTGTTCAAAACGAAAAGGAAACAACCGTCACTTCAATCAGAAGTGATCATGGGGGAGAGTTTGATCACAATCTCTTTGCGGACTTTTGTGACGAACTCAGTATCGAGCATACCTTTTCCGCTCCACGAACACCACAACAAAATGGGGTGGTGGAAAGGAAAAATAGGTGTCTCGAAGAGATGGCTAGAACCATGCTCGAAGAGGCTAAGATTCCCAAACATTTTGGGCGGATGCCGTGAGTATCGCATGCTACGTTTTAAATAGAGTAGTCATAAGGCCAATACTCATGAAAACCCCTTATGAACTCTACAAGGGAAGGAAACCAAATATCTCCCATTTTAGAGTATTCGGTTGTAACTGTTTTATTCATAACAATGGAAAAGATCAATTGGGAAAATTTGATGCCAAATCCGATGAGGGAATTTTTATTGGGTATTCTTCACGTAGCAAAGCATATAGGATATTTAATAATAGAACCCAAACTATGGAGGAATCCCCTCATATTGTGTTTTCCGAAAATAATGCTCGCTTGGCGAGAAAGGATTCTGGTTCTGATCTTGCAGGTATTTTAAATAGTTTAAAAGACAAAGTACAAGAGGAAACTCCTAAGGAAATTCAAGATGAAATCTTGGAACAATCAACGGAGGAAACGCCACAATTGGAGAAAGAAACGAAAATGCCTAACGAGTGGAGGACAATCAAAGATCACCCTCTCGAACAGGTAATTGGCGACGTCGGAGAAAAGTTAAGTACCCGAAACTCTCTTAAGAACACCTTAGGACACACTTCTTAAGAGATCACGTTCTCATTGCATTATTTCGTTACAAATTACTAACTTGAGCGTCGGAGATGTCTAATTCTCTTTTGCAGGCATCGCCCTAAAGGCAGGGGGAATTATAAATGGCATAGAACAATCGATTGTTACAACAAATAATCGATTATTTTACTGTGCGGACAATCGATTAGCAAGTATCACTAATCGATTATTTATGTTTGATGCTTATTATGCATTTGTGTTTAATAATCGATTTTTTAACTGTATAATCGATTACCGTCTCAGCCATTCAGTACTGCTTTCCTAAAACAATCGATTGTTTCATAAATATAATCGATTATTTTCCGAGTCAGAAAATCACCGTGCTCTCTGTATCACAACAATCGATTATCATAATTCAACAATCGATTATTTTTTGTCAGTAATTCAAATATTTGTTACCGTTTGGGTCCTGCAATCGATTTTGTGTCAGTTCCGAGTTCAAGTAAAAATCTGCTCAACAATCGATTATTTCGTTTCAACAATCGATTGTCTAACGGTCAGTGCAATTTATTTTTACCGTTTCTGACTGTTTTGGCTCATAAATTTCTACAGATTTTCATCATAAATGAAATGCCATTCTTCCCATTATAAATAGGCATCATAAGTCTTCAATTTTATTCACTCAAGCATCAATCTTTGCTCCCAAACCTTCAAAAATCTTTCAAGTTTCTTACAAAGTTCATTACCACTTTTCGAAAATGTCGGGCAGACACCCTAAATGTTCCCGTTCAGGTAGACAAGGTGCATCTTCTTCTGCTGCTCCTCCACCTCCAAATTTCCCTTATCAAGATGGGTCTATTTTACAATTCAATACTGAAACCGAGCTTACTAGATTTTTGACAAAATTCGAAAAGCGTGACATTCTTCCTCCTCGCTTTTCAACAAGCAAATATCTTGAATCATACGCCCCCGCTGCAAACATTCTTAAAGAATGTCAACTTCTTGACTTCTTATATCTTACCTATCCTTATATTAATCCTCCATTGATTCAAGCATTTTACTCAAACCTTCATGAGGATGACGATGGTGAGCTTGTGTCAAATATTAATGGTGTTCAAATTCTTTTGTCCAATGAAAACTTGCATTCCATTGCCCATCTTCCTCGAAATGGCGAAAACATTACTCGCTACATTAGAGAGGCCGGCGCCTTATTTGATGAGAAAATTCTCCTAAACCAAATAGGTCTTACATCTTATGATCCTAATCTATCCACTCGGCGTCCTACTATCACGGGAATGCTCCCCGAGTATCGTTTGATTTTCTATTTCATCACCCGAGTCCTCAAGCCTCTGAAGCATAATCATACCACTCTTTCCCAAGAGGACGCTAAGCTCATGCATGCCATTATAACCGGAGCTCACATCAATTGGTGTAAGTTCGTCAAGATTCACATGCTTGATGCCATCGGAGATGATAGACCTCTTCCCTATGCCCTCCTTATTATGAATTTTCTTGAAGCTTCCAGGTTCAACACTTCCATCGATCCTCTCAAAAAGAGCACCAAGAAGTGGGAAATTTCAGAATCCTCCTTTCCCCATGACAGTGATCATGCAGCTCCTGCTCCTCCTCCAACCCATCAATCCCGTCAGCCTCAAGAACCTACTCTTCAATCCATTTCCGACCAAATTGCTTCATTGACCACCTCTGTCGGTCAAATGACACATGAGATCCATGGATATTTTGACCATGTTCATTATCCATATGCCGGTCTTGTTCCCTATGAAGCAGTGCCGGATGATGAGGCGGGAAATGATGATGAATAATTTCTTTATTTGTTTTTCTATTTTATTGTTCTATGTTTTTATTGTTCCGTTATGTAACCGTTTTTTATTAATAAATAAACAAGTTTTTTAGTTATTCTATATTTTTTTGCTAATGGCAAAAGGGGGAAGATAACGGGTATGCACTACTTATCGGCATAAATTGAGGGGGAATTCATATATTGAGGGGGAACTAATTGCATATCTATATACTTGTTGCATATCTTTACTTGTCTTGAATCGTATGCATATCCCGCTTAAAGTTTGCCATTATCAAAAAGGGGGAAATTGTTGGAAACACGTTCTCAAGGCATTATACTAAACGTGTGTTCATATTTGTAGGTTTTGATGAATGACAAACTATGCGCAAATTGACATATGACGAGGTCCAAGAACAATCGCAAAATTGATATATAACGAGATTCAAGCACAAGACAAAGATCGAGATTAAGTTTTATATGAGTCGGTATTTAATTGTGATCTTGATCCGACAACTTAAACTCAAGACTTGGCTTCTCTCGTAAAAATATTTTTAACAAATCATACATATTTAATTTAGAGCAAAATGATTTTAAATAATGCATATTTACTTTAGTCAAAATGATTTTTAAACATGCCTATAAAATCTGGACTAAGATAATCGATTATGTACTTATGATAATCGATTATGTTTAAGTCAGCTGCTTGACAATCAATTGTGAACTTATGACAATCGATTGTGCTAAGGCAGTGAGCATCAGATTTTTCAAATCTGCATGACAATCGATTGTGAACCTTATGACAATCGATTGTGATGAGGCAGTGTCCATCAAAGTTTTTCAAAGCTCAAAATAATCGATTGTGAAGCTAATGACAATCGATTGTGAAGAGACAGTGTCCATCAGATTATTCAAAGTTACAAAATAATCGATTGTGAACTTATGACAATCGATTGTGTTGAGGCAGTGTCTTCCAGACTTTTTCAAAGTTATTAAATACTTGATTGTGAACCTATAACAATCGATTGTCAAGAGGCAGTGTCTAAATTGATTTTTCAAGACTAATATATAATCGCATGTTAACTTAATAAAATCGATTATATAACTGACCGTTGCCAAAATGTTTTCAAATACCGTCAGGTAATCGATTATGGATTTCCTATAATCGATTGTTTTAATTAAAATCTGGAAAGGATTTTTTGAACGTTGCTGAGTAATCGATTATTGATTTCCTATAATTGATTGTTTGAATTAAAATCTGGAAAGGATTTTTTGAACGTTGTTGAGTAATCGATTGTAGATTTCTGACAATCGATTGTTTTAAGTAAAATCTGGAAATGATTTTTTGAACGTTGCCAGTAATCGATTATTGATCTTAGATAATCAATTGTTATGCGTAAAATCTGGGATTGATTTTTGGAAGAACTGGCAAACAATCGATTATGGTAATTTGACAATCGATTGTCACAGAGTAAAATCAGCAACTCTTAATTGGAAATTAGGCAACGGTAATACAAAGTTTTTCAACTATAAATACAGCTTCAATTCAGTCTTCTAAACACAACAACTGATCATACAATTGCTAAAGCTTGCATACTTTATTGCTTATCATTTTATATTCATTACATAAGCTTTTGAGAGCCAAATTCTTGTCGAAAGTTGTTGCGATCTTGAGCGTATTCTTTATACTCATATCTACTCTTAAAGGAGTGTCTTGTTTGAGTGCTAAGTGTTTTTGTACACTTGAAGGGAAGTGTTAGTCCCTTGTGTTGTAAGAAGGAACTTGTGTTTCCTTGGTTGAAGTCATAGAGTGTTGTATCTCCGAGCAAAGGTTGTTGAGGCTTGTGTCCTCAAGTTGTACCGGTTTGTTGAGCACCCGTAAGCTTAACAAGTTAGTGGAAATCTCGAGAGAGTCTCTCGGGGACTGGACTAGCCACGGGTTGTGGTGAACCAGGATACATCGGTGCATTTGTTCTAAATTATTTACTTATCGCACTTATTTATTTCCTGCAATTTTTAAATTCCGCAAGTTTACGCTAATTTTTATTATAACGCTATTCACCCCCCCTCTAGCGTTAAGCGTATTTTCTAACAGCAGTATGACTCTGATCTTCGTCATATTTAAAAGCGATAATACGTTTTTGCATACAAGTATTATCATCTATCCAATGGCATGTAATTGTCAAATAATCATTTCCATTAACAGCATGACCAACATCAGAAGTTAGACATACTCTAGAAGGAAGGTGACTAAACAAATAACGTATGTATGTTTGATATTGTCCATGAAGTCTAAAGATATCTGCTCTACAAGTACTTCTAGGGATACTTTTAAATTAAGGATTGTAAATCCTTTGAATATACATAATAAGATACGATGAAGAAGAAAAAAAAAAGGTAAACAACCCAAACTAATCATTTTTGCTAGTTCCTCCCGATCCCTCATTTTATCATATTTTAATAGACCTCCAGTAGTAGGGTTAATAGATGTTTAACTTTCATCCCCGTTATCCATTCTATGGGATGGATAGCCATCATATGTCTAGTAAGTGTCCCAATTCCCCCTAAATTACCTCCGATCAAATGTTTAAAAGTTTCATTACAAAGTTTGCACTTAACTCTATTAGTACCTTCTATTATTTTAATAAATTTCCATACCGGACTTCTTCTTTTACGAGTAGAAGTTGGAGCCACTGGTGGTCTTCTACCCCTTGTAGCACTAGCAACTCCAACACCAATATTACAAACATTTCCACTACTAGGTGTAGGTGGTATCTCATTTTCTATTCCAATTTCATAATCTTCTATTCCAAAATCTTCTTGTAATTGTTCATAATCAATCTCTACATCTTGTAAATTAGGCGATGATTCAGAAACATGTGTTATTGGGTCATTACTATTACTACCAGAAGCTACAGGACTGCCGCTATTTTTATTTCCACCTCTATCAGTAACTTTTTTACACGCTCTTTTAGCAGCATTAAACATATTGTAAAAATTAAAATATAAGCTAAAATTAAATATGCAATTAAACATATTAAATAAGAGAAAGAGTTGGAGGGAGTGCACCGAATTCGACAATAAATTTAGCACTTGATTACGCAAATCCTGTGTTACCACGAAAAAACGTCAAGCAAGTATTTCAATTTTGAACTTCAAGCTTCCAATTCCGAATGACAAATTGCGATAAATTAAATTCGGGAAAAGAGTGACAAATAAAATATGAAATCTTGCAAATTGAAGGGAAGAGATAGATTGATAATTTGAGGATTGAGATTGAGATAAGAATTTTGAGTGAAGAAATGAAGAAGAGATGAGGGGTATTTATAGATTTAAGAAGGGTTAATATTATACTTTAATAAATACAAAAAAATAATGAAAAAATGGCCATTTTAGCAAAATTATCCGTTGGCCAACGGATCTGTACCGTTGCCAACGGTAATGTGGGCCCCACATATTCAAAAATCAAAAACAAAATTTAAAAAAAAATGTTACCGTTGAACCGGGCCGGTCCGGGCCAGTTCATACCGGTTCACGGTACTGTTGACTATACCGGGCCGGTCCAGTCCGGTTCCGAAACAAAAAATCTTAACGGACCAACCCCCTACCTCTTTTGAACCCAGCCCAGCCCGGCCCCTGCTAACTGGTCCGGTCTCGGCCGGTCACGGGTCAACCCGGCCCGGTTGACAGCTTTCATGGGGACTATGAGTAATTACATATATTCACATAATTATTCTAACAGATTTTTTCATTTGTTCATTTCTTTAAATGTCGACACCGCTTGAAAAAAGTCTTGCGTCCTCCCTTGGGGCCATGAATAGCTAATTTGGGTGGGAAAGAAGTCTCAGACACTACATTCTTAAAATTATCTAATTGTTATGAAATAATATAAAGACAAGAACAATAATGCAAGAACAAGAGCAATAGAGAGAATAGAGAGAGAGAAGTATTCTTATTGATACTTAGAGATTGTTAGGGATGTATTACAATGGTAGAAGACCCCTTTATTTATAGGGAGTGGGATGATCTAGCTACCAATAATAGGACTCTAGAATCTCTCTAATTAAAGACATTCACCTTAAATAGAAGTGTATTTATAACACTCCCCCTTGAATGTCTATTCAATGATGTGCCTCGTTAAAACCTTAAAACAAAACCCAATGGGAAAAATTAAAGTAAGGAAAAAGAGTACACATGTTTGAATATGCACCTATTGGTTGCCTCGTTAAAAACCTTGCAAGGAAAACCCGGTGGGACAAAACCTTGTAAGGGAAAAAGAGTGCAACGCGCATTAACTCCCCCTGATAAGAACATCAATTTATGTCCTTAAGTCTTCGCATCCCGATCTTGTGAACTAGCTTCTTGAAGGTTGACTTTGGTAGAGATTTTGTGAACAAATCAGCCATATTGTCGCTTGAACGAATCTGTTGAACATTGATATCACCATTCTTTTGAAGATCATGTGTGAAGAATAACTTTGGTGAAATATGCTTCGTTCTATCTCCTTTTATGAATCCTCCCTTCAATTGAGCTATACATGCTGCATTGTCTTCATACAAAGTTGTGGGTAGTTTATCACACTTCAAACCACATTTGTCTTGGATATGATGTATTATAGACCTCAACCACACACACTCCCGACTTGTTTCATGAATAGTAATTATCTCGGCATGATTAGATGAAGTAGCCACAATTGATTGCTTAGTCGATCGCCAAGATATGGCGGTTTCTCCACAGGTAAACACATAACCCGTTTGAGATCGAGCCTTGTGTGGGTCGGACAAATATCCAGCATCAGCATAACCAACAAGATCCGGGCTGCAATTCTTGCCATAAAATAAGCCCATATCGGTAGTTCCCTTTAGGTACCGCAATATGTGTTTGATCCCATTCCAATGTCTCCTCGTAGGAGCCGAGCTAAATCTTGCTAAGACATTAACTGAAAAGGATATGTCAGGTCTTGTAGTATTTGCAAGATACATTAGTGCGCCAATTGCGCTAAGATATGGTACTTCAGGACCAAGTAGCTCTTCATTCCTTTCTTGTGGTCGGAATGGATCTTTGTTCACATCAAGTGATCGAACAACCGTCGGTGTACTTAAAGGATGTGATTCATCCATGTAAAACCGTTTCAGTACCTTTTCTGTATAGGTAGATTGATGAACAAAAATTCTGTTTGCCAAATATTCAATTTGCAAACCAAGACATAGTTTAGTCTTTCCGAGATCTTTCATCTCGAATTCATCCTTTAGATAATCAATTGCCTTTTGGAGTTCAATAGGGGTTCCAATAAGGTTTATGTCATCGACATATACGGCAAGTACAACAAATTCCGATGTTGTTTTCTTTATAAAAACACACGGGCAAATGGCGTCATTTATATAGCCTTCTTTTAACAAGTACTCACTAAGACGATTATACCACATTCGTCCAGATTGCTTTAGACCATACAAGGATCTTTGCAATTTAATTGAGAACATTTCCCGAGATTTTGAATTATGCGCGTTTGGCATCTTGAGTCCATCGGGAATTTTCATGTATATCTCATTATCAAGTGAGCCATAAAGATAGGCAGTAACCACATCCATTAAGTGCATGTCAAGCTTTTCATGGACAGCAAAACTTATGAGATAACGAAAGGTTATCGCATCCATTACAGGCGAATATGTCTCTTCATAATCGACACCAGGCCTTTGAGAAAAACCTTGTGCAACAAGGCGTGCCTTATATCTTTGTACCTCGTTTTTCTCATTTCTTTTGCGTACAAAGAACCATTTATAGCCGACAGGCTTAACACCATTAGGTGTTTCAACTATAGGGCCAAAAACTTCACGTTTTGCCAGCGAATTCAATTCTGATTGAATTGCTTCTTGCCACTTTGGCCAATCCTGTCTTTTTCGACATTCTTCAACAGATTGAGGTTCGAGATCCTCACATTCTTGCATAATGCTAGATGCGACATTATAAGCAAAGGCATTATCCACCACAATATCCACTCGATTAATATTTGCCTCAATATTAATTGGATTTAGGGATAGTTCCGTATTTTCCAGAGTCTCGGGCTCAATGGATTCTTCATGAATCTCAGAATTTGTTAAATCGTGAGATTCTTTCGTGGTGTCATTTTGATCATTCTTTTTCCTCTTTCTAGGATTTCGATCTTTGGAACCTAATGGTCTGCCTGGCTTCAGGCGTGCATTTGACTCATTGGATATGACACTAGATGATTGTCCAACAGGGACATCAATACGGATTGGAACATTTTCCGTGGGAATGTGGGATTTCGTTATCCTCTTCAAGTCCGTAAATGCGTCAGGCATTTGATTTGCTATTCTTTGCAAATGGATAATCTTTTGTACCTCCCTTTCACAAATAGAGGTATGTGGATCAAGATGAGATAATGATGCATTTTTCCACAAAATTTCCCGTTTGGTTTCACTAACTTCTCCCCCTAATTTTGGGAAAAGTGTCTCATCGAATCGACAGTCTGCAAATCGTGCAGTAAACACGTCGCCTGTCAATGTTTCGAGGTAGCGAATGATGGAGGGCGATTCAAACCCAACATATATTCCCAACCTTCTTTGCGGACCCATTTTGGTGCGGGATGGCGGTGCTATAGGCACATATACTGCGCATCCAAAAATTCTTAAATGGGATATATTGGGTTCATGACCCAAAACCAATTGCAACGGGGAATACTTGTGGTAATTCGTCGGTCTGAGACGAATTAGCATTGCTGCATGTAAGATGGCGTGACCCCATACCGAAGTGTGCAGCCTCGTTCTCATAAGTAATGGCCTTGCAATCAACTGCAGGCGTTTAATTAACGATTCTGCAAGACCGTTTTGAGTGTGAACATGAGCTACAGAATGTTCAACTTTTATCCCGATTGATAAGCAATAATCATTAAATGCTTGGGATGTAAACTCAGCAGCATTATCCAGTCTAATGGACTTGATTGGATTATCTGGAAATTGTGCTCGTAGTCGAACTATTTGTGCCATTAATTTCGCAAACGCAAGGTTGCGTGATGACAACAGGAACACATGAGACAATCTACAGGATGCGTCTATCAAGACCATGAAATACCTAAACGACCCACTAGGTGGGTGAATAGGTCCACAAATGTCCCCTTGTATACGTTCCAGAAACGTGGGTGACTCAGTCCCAACCTTTGTTGGTGATGGCCTGATAATCAACTTGCCTAGATAACACGAAGTGCAAGGATATTCATTATTCGAAAGAATTTTGAAATTCTTTAACGGATGCCCATATGAGCTTTCTATAATCCGTCTCATCATGATCGATCCTGGGTGTCCCAATCGATCATGCCAAATTACAAAGGTATTGGAATCAGTAACCCTTTGGTTTACTGTTGAATGTGCCTCAATTGCACTAATTCTTGTCCAGTACAGGCCACAAGATAAAGACAGGAATTTCTCAATAACCCTCTTTTGGCCGGAGACATTCTTTGTGATGACGAGATATTCAAGATTATCTTCATCCATTGTCTCAATATGATAGCCATTCCGGCGTACATCTTTAAAACTCAACAAGTTTCTCTTAGACTTGGAGGAGAACATTGCATTCTCTATGATTAACGTCGTGCCTTTGGGCAGAGTTACAATTGCTCTTCCGGAGCCTTCAATCAATTTACTACTTCCAGAGATTGTAGTAACGTTTGCCTTACACATATTTAGTTGAGAGAAATATTTCTTTTCTTTGAGTATTGTATGTGTAGTACATGAATCAACTAGGCAAATACTTTTACAGTTGGACGTTGATCCAAGTTCGCTTTGTGAGATATCCATATTTGCTATCCCATAGTTTGACATACAAAAGAGATACACAAACATAAGAATAAACAAGTTCAATTCGTTTGTGTCACATAATATTTTCAAAATCTGCTGCTAACAGTTGACTAACAAAATCAGATATGTTATCCATAATTGATTACTTTGCAGTTTGAAAATTTCAGTTTAAGCATTTTCTTCAAACAATCGATTGTTAAACACAAACAATCGATTGTTGAACATTGACAATCGATTGTTAAACACACACAATCGATTATTTGCTATTTTGAAAAACTTCAGATCACACTGTCTTAAGACAATCGTTTGTTAAATATAGACAATCGATTGTTGGCTATTTTGAAAAATTCTAGAGCACACTGTCTTAAGACAATCGATTGTTAAGCATAGACAATCGATTGTTGACTATTTTGAAAAATTCCAGATCACACTGTTTTAAGACAATCGATTGTTAAGCATAGACAATCGATTGTTGACTATTTTGAAAAAATTCCAGATCACACTGTTTTAAGACAATCGATTGTTAGACATAGACAATCGATTGTGGACTATTTTTGAAAAATTCCAGATTACACTGTCTAACGACAATCGGTTGTTAGACATAGACAATCGATTGTGGATGATTTTTGAAAAATTCCAGATTACACTGTCTAACGACAATCGATTGTTAGACATAGACAATCGATTGTGGATGATTTTTGAAAAATTCCAGATTACACTGTCTAACGACAATCGATTGTTAGACATAGACAATCGATTGTCGATCAATTGTTTTTCAGCTTTAATGCGAAAATATTAGATAATCGACTAGTTTTTCAGGCTAGTCGATTACCCCTACTGAAAAATAAAAATATTATTGATATTTGAGCATATTGAAGACATTCTAAAGAACTACTGCTAACATTGCATCATGAACTAACTAATACGAGCTAATACTAATGACTATTAGTTTATTCACTAACTAATACAAATAAGTAGAACAAAATCAAATAACTCCATCTTCTTTCATCACGGACCCATCACCGATTAGGTGGTCTATTTTCCCCTCGGGTTGCTCAAAGAAGTCTGCCACATCCAGGTGGGTGATGTCCAAGTTGTCGTCATAGACAAAATTTGTTTCAGGGCCTTTTCTCTTTCGAGATGCTTGATAAAGGTCAACCAAGTGTCTTGGTATACGGCAAGTCTTTGACCAGTGCCCTTTCCCACCGCAACGATAACATATAGTTTCTGAACCATTTGCCTTAGGATCTTCATGACCCCGTTTCTGCTTTCGGCGGTTATCTCTCCTTGGGGGTTGACGGACTTCATTGGAATTTCTTCCTTGTCTACGTCCCTGGCTATGACCCCGTTTACGACCATGACCATGGCCCTTTTCATGTTTGGCATAATGAGAGTGCACCTTATCTGCTTCAGGCAGTGGTGTAGACCCAGTGGGTCGATTTTCGTGATTTCTCATGAGCAGGTCATTATTTCGCTCAGCCGCTAGTAGAAGAGAAATCAGTTCAGAGTACTTTGTAAAGCCTTTCTCTCTGTACTGTTGTTGCAGTACGTATTGGAGGCATGAAACGTTGTAAACGTTTTCTCAAGCATATCATAATCGGAGATTTTATCTCCGCATAGCTTCAATTTAGAAGTAATTCTGAACATTGCAGAATTATATTCAGAAACGGACTTAAAGTCCTGGAGCCTCAGATGAGCCCAATCATATCGTGCATGTGGCAGAGTGACCAACTTCAGGTTGTCATATCTCTCCTTTAAGCCGTTCCACAAGATGAGTGGATCCTTGACGGTGAGATATTCAATCTTCAAACCTTCATCAAGGTGATGGCGCAAGAAAATCAAGGCCTTCGCACAGTCTTGAGTGGATGCTTTTTCTCTATCTTTGATGGTGTCTCCGAGACCCATAGCATCTAAGTGGATTTCAGCATCCAACACCCATGTCATATAGTTCTTGCCCGAAATTTCAAGGGCAACGAACTTTCTTTTCGTAATGTCAGACATAATCGAAAATTAAATTAGGAAGAGGGAAATACCTTAGATTTTTCGAGAATGATTCTTGAGACGATAGAGTCTCGTGCTGATAACGTGTTATGAAATAATATAAAGACAAGAACAAATGCAAGAACAAGAGCAATAGAGAGAATAGAGAGAGAGAAGTATTCTTATTGATACTTAGAGATTGTTAGGGATGTATTACAATGGTAGAAGACCCCTTTATTTATAGGGAGTGGGATGATCTAGCTACCAATAATAGGACTCTAGAATCTCCCTAATTAAAGACATTCACCTTAAATAGAAGTGTATTTATAACACTAATAATATAAAGAAAAATAGAGTTGGAATTAAGTGGAATTTTCTTTACTGCTATTTCCTTGTTAAAGTTTTGAATTTCACGACATTCAAAAAGTTAATCTATTAAGTAGCGGATAATGTATTGGCATTGTCTCTTTATATTACAAAGTAAGTACATATAAATGTTGAAAATTCTAGTAATAACTCCCTTATGTGGAATTACGGCCAAATAAGAGATACGAATATGAATATGATAAAACAAAAGTTTTCCATATATATATATATATATATATGATTGGGAAAAGAAAAGTTTCCATAATTAACGCTACATAACTGTTGCCTAAGTAATAGTCAGTTACTTTTCTTTGTTTTCCATAAAGAAAAGTTTCCATAAGTAAATAAACGTAAGCCCTACTTAATTGTTGCCCAAGTAATAATTTCCTAAACTTAGGAACTTTCGGCTCTTATAAATACAGGTTAATACTCTCAAACCTCATTCACTCGATTTCTTGAAGTTGCATTCAGAACAAAGTTGCGTTTGAGATTCATGGAGCAGCTTGGTTTTCGTTTTCGTCCCACCGATTCAGAAGGACTTATGTTCTTGTTGAGATTCGTCGCTGGAAAAGAGATGCATGATGCTGGATTTATTACCACCAATGTTGATGTCTATGGCAAACAAGAACCCTGGGAAATATATGATCATGGTGTATCCTGTGGTGATGATGAGGACAGCACCAGTTATCGCTATTTCATCACAAAGCTGAAGAAGAAAAGCAGCGCCAGGTATCATCGTTCTGTCGGAAACAAGGGAACTTGGAAACAGGACAACAAGGGCAAACCAGTTCACTACAAAAATATGGGGAAATCATCTTCAGTGGTTACGATTGGATCCAAGACAAATTTGTCTTACAAGAATAAAGAGTTTTACCCTGAAGATCAGAAAGACGGACATTGGCTGATGAAGGAGTACGAGCTTTCTAAGGTTATTCTTCACAAGTTCGACCAAGACCGTAGAGATTATGTCCTTTGCGCCATCAAGAAATTCAAGCACGCTAACAGTTCATCCGAAACTTCCACAATCACGACGTTGCATAATATTTCCGATGGAACTGATGAGGTAACGAGTTCTGTTAATGACTTGTTGGCTACTAATAATTGCAAGTGTTATTATAATGTGTAAGAATCTGGAACACTCTGAAACGTTGGCTTTTCAAGAATCAATGGTGATGAATTATAGTGTTTTTGAACCATTAGAAGTAGCGGCCAAACCAGCTGAAGTTCCTGAGTACTTGTATCAGTTAGATGGTGCACCCGAGGTTGATGTAACAGTGGATATTTTTGAGCCATTAACAGCAGCAGCGGAACCTAGAGGCGACTTATACTTGTTGGCAACATTCTGTCGAAGCCACTGCCAGACATGATCCTTCGATGCCAGATATGAGCAGAAATTCAGCGCATATTGAATATTCAAAAGTGGCTAATATGTCTAAAATGAATTTGATTAGCTTTGATCAGTCAGTGCCCGAAGATGTTCTTGGCTTGGATCCATGGGATATAATGGACCTGAATGAGTTTAATCGGATGTTAGAAGATGTATCTGAGTGTTGTCCAGATGGATGCTGAGGATCAACAACAACATGTACACGACGACAAGGTTGTGCTGCAAAGGATCAGTCTGCTTATGATATGTCAGTGTCAAACTGATAAAACTTTAGTTTCCTAGGAAATCATACAGTTTATTCCATTACAAACTTGATTAAACTGCACTAGTTCATGTTAGTATTGCGCTTCACTCACATAGAAACAACCGCAATTTACTTTGATGATCGGAGTGTTGTTTCTACTAATGATCATATTTCAGCCATGGACAAGCCTCAATATGAGCAGCAATTCAGTGCATATTGAATATTCTGAAGTTGCTGATATGTCTCACATAAATTTGATTAGCTTTTGTGTATTTCTTTTTAAATAGTAAGCAGTTATACTTTAACTGAGTGTGCCTTTAGAGAAAATTAGTATATACCAAAATGAACAGTTGTGCACATTCATATGGATAATTATATATAGCTTGAAATGGAAAATTTTCCAATTACAAATATTTGCAGCACTTCTATTCTTTTTTATTCAAACCATTCTTACGATCACTTTAGGAAGCAAAAACAGAAGCAGCAAAACATTGATGATATAATTGCTCCCAGTATGACAAGGTGTCATCGACTGCAACGAGTTATATTTGCAGTCATTTGGGAAATTATCTTTAGCTCAAAATGGAAAATTTTCCAATTACATTCTTCAAAGCATTCTTATGATATATGTATACGGTCGAAATCAGGTATGATCGATTCCGTGGGCTAGACGGTCACTTCGAGAACAAGTTTGAAATGGACTAGGTTCGAGCCCGAGTCGGAGTACAAGACTCGAAGATCGAAGCACTTGACAAACATTGAGGCCAAGTACTACCGATATCGAGATAATACCATTATGGTTTCAAAACAAAAAGAGCGAGATTCCCGCAGTGCCCTAAGATCACAACGTAAATTCCAGAACGGATTTGTACTAGGTGGTTAGACTGCTGTATGATAAGAGTTCCTACTATAATTAGAATTGTACCTTATTTAGGATTCTCCTACAATATAAAGGAGACCCCAATCATTTGTAAGGCATCAATCATTGGCCAAGAGAATATACATATTTCACTTTCTTGTTTACTGTTCATGTGATTTACCTTATTATTTTATTGTTCTTATCCACCTACCTTGAGGTTGCCACTGCTCGAGGTCAAGGTCTTCTTATACGGTGATTTGACTTACCTTTACTCATTAATTTACTTATTAGATTTCTTGTTTATCAGTTAATATTTGATTGAATCACATATCTTTAAAACCACAATATAAAATTTAATTGTTACTCGAACTTTTGGGAAAACTGTTTGCGCCCACTGTAGGGCTAATGATAATACTGATTGTTTCAGTACTGATCCTGAATAAGACACGTTATTTTCATACTTGTTTCTTGTGAAGAATTTTTGTTCTTAAGTTAAAACATGTCAATCTCATAAAACGCACATGTGCATAGCGATGATGGTCTTGGATTTAATGGTGAAAGCAATAATGTAGTTACTTCAGGAGCCGATGTAATACCGATTAACCACGGGGAAGTGCCGATTGACGAACCTCTCGATGTTAGTTCGCACATTGCTTTGAACGTGGACTTAGGCGCAACCCCTGGAGGAAGTGTACGTAGGGAAGTCCAATCTAGTGGCCAAGGAACACAAGGTGTAGGAGACGGGGGAGTTAGCCTCTAGGTAATATTTGAGATGCTACAGGCTCAGCAGGTTGCGATTGCTCAGCTTCAAAGTCAAAATAAAACTCCAAGTATGGCTGAACCAGAAATCACTCGTCGCATTGACACTTTTACCAATGCTTAAACTACCTAAAACAGCGCCGGAAACTCGAATTAATCAATGATTTGAACATAAAACTTCAAAACTTAACCAAGCTCGCTTTCTATCCAAAACCTAACCAAAACATGTCCAATTGACATGAAATTTTGCACGCACGTCCCTTATGACATGACGGTGCTACAACAACTTTCAAAATCCTATTCCGACCCTCGGAGCAAAAATTCACTATCGGACAGGAAACTTCAAAATTCTAACTTTCGGCATTTCTAGCCTAAATGAGATACAGACATCCAAAATACATACCGAACACGCCCCAACCCCGAAATCACCTAACGGAGCTAACAGAAACGTCAAATTTCCATTCCGAGGTCGTCTTTACATTATTCTGATAACGGATCATTTTTCAATACTTAAGCTCTCATTTAGGGACTAAGTGTCCCAAAACACTCCGAATTCTATTACCGAATATCCCGGCAAACCAAAATAGCAGAAATGAACTTAGGGGAAGCGAGCGTAATTTCCAAAGAAGACCGGCCTAGTCGTCACAATAAATATATCTTTTACCCTTACCAGCATTAAGCCAAATATTACAAAACCAAAAAAGTACTAAGAAGATCTTAGAAATCAATGTTGATCGTATATTAGTGGAGGCTGACATGAATGGCAAGCTTATGGAAAAATTTGAGAAACTCAAGAGTTTTGATAAAAGAGTAATCAATCTCAAAAGGTTCATCATGAATACGAGATACAAAATTTCTTCTGCTAAATAAAAGCAGAAGCAGAAACAAGGTAAAGATTTGGTGAACTTGAAAATGTTATTGGTGTTGAACTTTATGTGATGTTTTTTTAATTTTCTATTGTAGAAGAAATAATAATTACTAATAAAGTTATTCTCCTCGATGACCAGCAATGGTTCAAGTATAGGGGAATTTGATGAATATAAAATATTTGCCTATTATATATTATTAATATCTACTTTAAATAATATACTTAAATTATATTTCGTATTTTGCCTCTTTCTAATTATTTTTGCAGAAAAAAAGAAAAAGAAAAACAATTATAAATAACATAAGAAAAAGACAAAATAGTCCATGAAATTCTGCTACGGCAAAAACATATGGGAAATGGAAGCCTATAATTGAAGCTCGTACACGTCCAAGAATCACAAGTCCAAGCTCATATCCTTAGAAGTGTCAAAGATCACGTACCCAAGATCATGTCTTCAGACGCGTCAAAGATCACAAGTCCAAACTCCTTCCTTGGACATGTCCAAATCATTTAATGCTTGCAAGATTTGTTATAAATATAATGCAATTTGGCATCGGAATGGGGGGAGCGGAAGAAGAAGATCTACTTTTATCTAAACTTTGGTTTTAATTTCTTTCTTTAAATATTTTATTTTCTTTAGTAAGTTTTTGGATTTTCTAAGAGTATTGGAAATATTCTAGAATTCTTTTTTATTGTGAGATTTAGATACTCCATAATGGAGTAATCTGTTTTGTTGGGATAGTTGATGAAGCTTGATATATATTTTTAATACTATTTCAGTTTTAATACATTCTTGGCTTGAAATTTTCATTGTATAATTCATACTGTGCTGAAATAATGGTTTCTACCTAATCATTATTATCACTTCTATATATTTTATTTTAGTAAGTTTTTGGATTTTCTAAGAGTATTGGAAATATTCTAGAATTCTTTTTTATTGTGAGATTTAGATACTCCATAATGGAGTAATCTGTTTTATTGGGATAGTTGATGAAGCTTGATATATATTTTTAATACTATTTCAGTTTTAATACATTCTTGGCTTGAAATTTTCATTGTATAATTCATACTGTGCTGAAATAATGGTTTCTACCTAATCATTATTATCACTTCTATATATTTTATTTAAGTTTTTATTAGATTAATTTTTTTATTCTCACGGAGCAAAATTGATACCAATGAATAAAATAGTAGAGTGAGTATCATTTTTTGTAAAACTCTTATTTCAAATATCTAATCTTGTTTGTCTCATTTTTAATTCTCACGGAGGAATTGTTGTAGGCAAGATTACTGATTTTTAGTAAAAATATTCTCACGAAGTTTTTACTTCCTTTTAGCACAATATAAGCAAAGAAAATATTTCGGGTTGATCGTCACTAGTTTTAGCTCAATTAATTGTATAGCCTCACGGAGTGCTATTAATTGACTTTTTCTTAGTGAGCATATATAATTGTATTCGCAATAAACAATTATTCTTTAGAGAAATACATGTAGAAATTGATATTTTATTTTAATAATATTATCAAGTGAATTCAACGATTCCCAACTCTTTTTAAATTATAAATTCTTTGGAAATTGTTTGTTTTGCTGTAAATAATTAACAAGTTTTAAAACTTATCTTTCATCAATTTGGCTCTCTATAAATCTATACATATCATGGCCAAAGAATGGATTCATAGCTATAATTCTTTTTAACTCGTAGCTAAATATAAGTGTTGTTGTCACGAGACTAAACTATATAAAATAACCACAAAGGTTGAATTTCGTGGCAACAAATAAATGAACTTTTTGCCACAGTAGAACATCTTGTGGCTACAATATAAAGATTGCTACATACTTTATTAATTTGTCGTGGCAAAAGGAAAAAATTACTTGCTACAACTATATATACCGTGGCAAAATATTTTACCAATATAGCCATAATACAAAAAGATTCGTAGCAATATGTATTAGTCCCTAGCTACAGATCATCTAAAGTTTGTAGCTAACTTTTAGCTACGCTACTTCTTGCTACGAAATTTATTTTTATAGGTAAAGTGTTTAGCCGCAGAATTTTTCATATGTAGCTACAATGTATTTTGTAGCTATAGATGTGTAATGTTGTAGTGTGTAATATGGTTATTTTTCTTTATCTGCTCGATGTCAAACATTATTGATCTACAAATGTGGGATTATGTCATCCGAGACATACACACACACACACACACACACACACACACACACACACACACATATATATATATATATATATATATATATATATATATATATATATATTAATGTATTACACCTTCACAAACAACTAAATTGAAACCATTGATGGCCGAGAGAGTACTATGCTTGATTAGTGACTCACCTTACCAAACAATTTGGATGCTCTAAAGTTAGTCACTTACAATCTTCTCGTGTTTTCACTTTCAAGATACCTTTAAGCTTCTATTTTGACGAAAAGAACAATCTTTTCATTAATTAAAGGGAGAAACAAGCTAATGAGTGGTGCCTGAAGATAGTTGAATTTAAATCAAGATTCAGAAAAATGCATATCAATTGATTATTCAGCTAAACATGAGGAAAAGATCAACGAGTTTAAAAATGATAATGGTGAAACCAAAGCAACTAAAGTTCACCCCTTACATAGTGCAGAGGTATAGGATTTTAATAAGAAAACGATAGCATAAAAATCGTGGAGTATATAGAATTGAAAAAAAATATAATTAGTAAATTGAGAAAAAAATAAAGAGCGGAAGCCAAAATGTGAACAAACAAAAAAAAAGGCTTATTTGGGTGGGAAAAAAAGGCTCAAACACCGAATACATTAAATTAGCTTATAGTATATAAAAAATAGAATTGGAATCTAATTAGGGCATGACAATTTGGCGCTGTCTCTTTATATTACAAAGTAATAAGTACGTATAAATGTTGAAAATTATAATAATAAATGATCCGTAATCATATAAATGAATAGGTAATACGAATATCAATATGATAAAACAGAAGTTTTCCATATATATATATATATATATATATATATATATATATATATATATATATATATATATATATATATATATATATATATATATATATATATATATATATATATATATATATATATATATATATATATATAATTGAGAAAAGAAAAGTTTTCATAAGTAATTAAACGTAAGCCCTATTTAATTGTTGCCCAAGTAATAATTTCCTAAACTTAGTTACTTCAGACTCTTATAAATACAGGTTATTACTCTCAAACCTCATTCACTTCATCTCTTGAAGTTGCGTTCAGAACAAAGTTGCGTTTGAGATTCATGGAGCAGCTTGGTTTTCGTTTTCGTCCCACCGATTCAGAAGGACTTATGTTCTTGTTGAGATTCGTCGCTGGACAAGAGATGCATGATGCTGGATTTATTACCACTAACGTTGATGTCTATGGCAAACAAGAACCCTGGGAAATATATGATCATGGCGTACCCTGTGGTGATGATGAGGACAGCACCAGTTATCGCTATTTCATCACAAAGCTGAAGAAGAAAAGCAACACTAGGTATCATCGTTCTGTCGGAAACAAGGGAACTTGGAAACAGGACAACAAGGGCAAACCAGTTCACTACAAAAATATGGGAAACACATCTTCGGTGGTTAATATTGGATCCAAGACAAATTTGTCTTACAAGAATAAAGAGTTTTACCCTAAAGATCAGAAAGATGGACATTGGCTCATGAAGGAGTACGAGCTTTCTAAGGTTATTCTTCACAAGTTCGATCAAGACCGTAGAGATTATTTTCTCTGCGCCATCAAGAAGTTGAAGCACGTTAACATTTCATCCGAAACTTCAACAATAACGACGTTGAATAATGTTTCCAAAGGAACGGATGAGGTAACAAGTTCTGTTGATGACTTGTTGGCGACTAATAATTGCAAGGGCTATGATAATATGTGCAAGAATTTGGAACACTATGAAACGATGGCTTTTCAAGAATCATTACAAGTAGTGGCCGAATCAGCTGAAGTTCAATGGGATGGACAGGAATTGGACAAATTAAATCAGATATTAGATGATGTACCCGAGGTTGATGTTGCAGCGGATATTGTTGAGCCATTAGCAGCAGTGCTAGAACCAGAGGTGACTTATACTTGTGGGCAGCATTCTGTTGAAGCCATGCTCAACAATTTTGATCAGTCGGTGCCTGAAGATGTTCTTGGCTTGGATCCAAGGGATATAATGGACTCAGATGAGTTTAATCGGATGTTAGAAGATGTATCTAGATGTGTCCAAACTGATGGTGATGATCAACAACACATGACAAGAAGGTTATGATGCAAAGGATACCAGCAACTTCTGAGTGTTGTCCAGATAGACGACGAGAATCAACAACAACTTGTAACAAACGACAAGGGTGTGCTGCAAAGGACCAGCTATGTTGTCTACTAGATGTTGGAGCCACAGACAGATAATATTAAGGCAATCCTGTATATGTATTCATTCTTCGACAGGCTTTTTTATAGTAGAAATAAAATTTTAGTTGGTTCTTCATTAAAATCTCTGTATTTTTGTATGTAGTAGTATTAGTTTAATTAATTGTGCCTTTTGTGAGAAGTGAACAAATAGTTCTGTACAATCATTTGGGAAATTATTTCAGTGCGACTTTTTTTCAATTGATAATATATATTGTTCTTATGATGTAGTCAGTCCTAGATGTAATATAACCTATCCTGTTGAGCATCACTATCAATTTCTGATTACTGTGTCATCGACTGTAATAAAAATGGCAAGGCAACAACTTTATGTATTTTGATATGGCACTATATGTAATTTGAGTTTCTTCGGCCAACTATGTAATTTGAAATGTACATGAGTAAAAATCCAGCAGAAAACTTCTTTTAGTCTTTTAAATGGTTTCTTCTGCATCAAACAACTGAAATCTGAGCTGACATATAACAAGGATAAGATACCTCATTTGCCATAATCCAATCTTAGCCAAAGTGACAATTACTGTATTTTTGTATGTAGTAGTATTAGTTTAAATGATTGTGAATTAATGCCTTTAGTAAGAAGTGAATAAGGTACTGAGAGCTACGCGTTACTGAGAAAATAGCAATACCAATGAACAGTTTTGCAGAATCATTTGAGAAATTATGTTTAGATCAAAATGGAAAATTAATTTTCCACTTACTTATATCTGTAGAGCTTCTATATATTCTCTTTTCTTGATCGCGTCCTTATGGTGCAGTTAATAATACCACATGTCCTGATGTTGAACATCCCTATAGGAAGCAAAACATTTATGATAGACTACAGAGAAGGAGATGCAGATGCATCCATATGATAGTTGTTTGATATGCGAGAATTGAAAGTAATAGCAGTAGCTATCCTATGATAATTGTCTATTACAAAAGAGATATTTGAAGCAGCCATGTGCAGATCATCGGATTTGTTATCAAAAATGTCGTGATCTACGTCTTCCAGTTGTTGCAATAAGCATGTTGTCTTACTGCAGCTTGGTCCTTTTGCAAAGTCCGGTGGTTTTTCGAAAAACAACGGTTTATCGATCGGAGGTTGGTAATTTGCATCCAGCTTTAGCTAAACCATCAGCCACCTCGTTGCTCTCCCTGAAGGTGTGCTCTACTATCGCACTATGCAATTGGTCCAGGAGGTACCTGCAGTTATCCATCAAGTTAGCATAAACCATATTATCATTTTGTAACATATGTAGTACCTGCAGAGCATTAATGTTTATTTCCAAACTGCGTTTATGCACCAATTCCAATCCAGTGAATTCTGCTTGGTTGGTGTTTGCATTGTCCAAGTTACCAGCAAACCCTATGATCCAACATCCATGGCAGTCGCGTATGACACCTCCTATTTCGTAATGACTTCTCTTGGTGATTAAAACAAACTTAGTTACTAAAGTTGATTAATAAATCATATTTCAGGAAAGTTGTACGGGGCATAGAGTTAGATCTTAACGGACTGTAAATCTGTAGCTAACTCCAACCAAACAGACAAGAGTATTATATAACTAGTCCTACTACACGTGCAATTTACACGTGAATTCAATGTCATTTTTTAGAATGTCGGCGTTCGGCGAGGCAGAGGGAGGCCTAAGAGTTATTGGGGAGAGGTGATTAGGCATGACATGGCTAGAATGCAGGTTTCCGAGGACATGACCCTTGATAGGAATGTCTGGAGGTCTAGTATCAGGGTTGTAGGATAGGGGCTCCTAGAGTTTTTCGTACTCCTCACCCGGGGTTGGGTGAGGCTTGGCAGGGCTATTCATAGATGATTTTTGTTTTGGATTGTCTCCTTTATGGTAGTTATTTATGGTAGTTGTAGTTACTGTATGATATTATTGCATGCTATTTTATTTATGTTTCTTATGTTTAGATAATTATTTATGTTATTTCTGCTGGAGTTACTAATGCTCTTTTGTTTTTGTTTTTGTTTTTGTTTTTCCTTTCCTTCACTGAGCCGAGGGTCGATTGGAAACAGCCTCTCTGCCCTTTCGGGTAGGGGTAAGGCTCGTCTACATATTACCCTCCCCAGACCCCACTTTGTGGGACTATACTGGGTAGTTGTTGTTGTTTTTAGAATATTTACTAAAAATTAGTTAATGCATATATATTTGTAAATATTTTATTCTAATTAATTATAAATTACATAATTTTAATGATAAAAAACTAGCATCCTCGTGTAATTTTAAGATCCTTTATGAATAAAGTCAAAAAGCATACTCTTTCACCAACTCTATTTCTGTTCTTCTAGCCATTTGTGATTTTTTTCCATATCCCTCGTATATACTAATATCAATTGGCTTGGCATAATTGTCTTTTCAAGGTTAATTGCTCTTTTCTGTAATATTCATGCCTCGATATATCTTTTTTAATGTATATGTCATGCATACATTTTCAATTTCATCATATATACCTCGAAGTAGTATTTATTTATACATCCATAAGTGTTAGAATCCAAATAATCTCATTGGTGGATATGAAAAAGTTGAATTGCATAATTAGTCATCTTTTATCTACCGAGTGAAAATTGGGTAATCAAGTAAGATAAAATTAAGGGCAAAGTTCTATATATTCTATGTACTATTCAAAAGTATTTGATTTTTTCTTCTCCAATAAACTCTTAGAGCTTAATATCTTCCTCAGATCACCTATTACCATGTGTATATGGGTAAAATCGGGTTCTCCCATTTTTGCCATTATTTCAAGATTAGAGAACTGCAGCGAGGGTCAACCTCGTAATGTATCACGCCTGAGCACGAAGACAAGGTACCTATCGAGATCGAGGTCCCAGACAATCTACACCAGATATGATAAGCTTCGAGCGCAACGCAATAGCGGAAAGGCAAAATATTCGTTGTCGCGCCACCTTTTTCTAAAGGTGAAATCGTGTTTATGACATTTGATAGGACAACTCGTTCCCTTTTGGGAATTGGATTTTGGAGTGAAGAGTTGCCACCTAATGATTAAAGTGCATTAGGACACTAAAAAGGGCTTGAGTTTGAAGAACCAGAGTTTGGGTAAGGGCTAGAAATTAATGTGTTAGGCACCCCTCATGATTCACTAGTATGGTTCCCGGCCATGCTACAATTGTGACTTTAAATGCAAACAACAAATAAATAAGCAATCGTTGTAAATACTAGGTAACTTTCACATAATGGTTGTAAATAAAAGTAATACAGAAGGTTTTAAGGAGTTTTGGAATTTGGAAGAACATTGTTTTACGATAAAAGAAAAGGTACACAAGTAAAAGGGAAGGGGTCAAATAATTGATGCAAGTAACTTAAAAAGAAGTGACAGAGGCGGAATTTGGAAAGAAACAGTACTGAAGATTAGACAATTTAAAAGAGAGATTTGTATAATAGGTGCAATTAATTGAAGTGAAAGAAGAAGTTAAAGAAAATGAAGACTAAACAACTTTGAAATTCTAGAAAAAGAAGAGCAAACGAGTAAAGAGGGAGGGGGTCCAAGGTATATAAATAACATGGATCATCCTAGACAACACCCGGTAACCAATTATACACGTGGTGTTATCGCTTGGTCGTCATATCCATGTCTACCCTTACCTATCTCGTTAAGGTATTAAACGCGGAATGGTCTCGTTTTACTTATTGCATGCCATTACCCGTCCAAGTCATATCCACCCCGGAGGTATTTAGGACTACTAATCCTAAAGGGAATGGATGTGAGGTTTTATAGTTTCATAGAATAAAATTCTAAGGCGACAATCAAAACACATGTGTAACAAATATGGGGGAGGAACACATATCAGGTAGAAAGGCTCAAACAAATTTCCCGAAGATCAAAGAGAAGCACATAGTTTAGCATGTCTTTACACGTACTAATTAGGGTCTTAATTTGAACTTAATAATTGTGATGGACTGATCTATTACATATTTCAGATAACAAGCCCAAATTAGGCCTGCCTGCTGGTTGTAATTGATAAAAACCGATTTAATTTATAGGTTATCCTATGGCTTGCCTAAGTGTTGAACGAAAACCTATAGTCATGATATCTATCAGTTTCAGAAAAGAAGCATACTTTAGTTGATAACTTTTATAGGCATGTTTTCTAAGTGCCAATGATTTTAAGACTTTTATAGTTGAAATGAAAAGTAGAAGAGTCCTATAAGCATGGTGTCTAGGATGTTGTTTGTTATTCCAAACCTATAAATATGTTTGCCAAGTGATAGACGCATATGCAGAATCAAGAAGTCTTTATAGACATGTTATCTATGTGGTATGCGGAAGTACGGAAAACCTACATACATGGTTTTTACATAAAATGTAGAAGTGTATAAACTTGCAGACATGGCTTCTATAAAATGCAGAAGTGTAGAAACCAACAAGCAGGATTTATAAAAAAGATATGCAGAAGTGTAGAAACATATCGACATGGTTTCTATATGAAATGCAGAAGCTGTAAACATGATTTCTATGTGAAAAATAAAGAACTTATAAACATGGTATCTATATACAATACATAAATGAAAGCTGAATGCATGATATAAGTGCAGAAGTATAATAATCACCTATGAACATGGTATCTACCCCTTTTTGCATGCATGATTTACCGTCCCCTTTCCACCAAAGCCCCAATAGCTTTTACAAGTTATTACAACCCAAGAAAAGGTAAAATTACATTGGGGAACTAAAAATTACAACCAAAAAGATCCTGATTCAGGTTTCCTGCCTGAAGCATGAAGTAAACCAACTCCCAAAAAACCGATTTCCAGAGCCTTTCTCTTATTGGGATGTGTTAAATTCCAAGTAGTTTCATGAACTCCAGGCAATTCTTACAACCCAAATATTACTGTAGAATTATATTGCAGTGTGGAAGGCCAGTCCTCAGATGTTCAAATTTATAGAGAACTCAATTTCCGAAGACAAGGCTCATAACAGGGGGACAGAACTTAGAGTCTAAGAGTAAGTGTAAGTACAATAGAGGGGAAAAAGTATATGAACACAGTAGAAAGCAAGTGAGAACATGATATAGGAAACACAGTAGGAGAAACAATACGAATAATAAAGAAGAAAGATCATAAAACACCTAAACACTTTCCAGAAAATCCTAATTCAGAAAAGAAGGTTTTTTGAATGTAATTTTCAAAAGAAAATTAAGGAAATCAATTGAAAACTCAAGTATAGAATAGATACAATACGGATCTAAAAAGAATTGGAGAAAACCTCGAAAAGGTTAGGGTCACGGTGGAACCCTAGAATGAGAAAGGCTTGGAAAAGTCAGCGATCGGAGTCAGAAAGGTCAAGAGTTAGTTTCGTGAGTCTTGAATATGCCGGAGCATGGCCGGAGAAGCCAAGAAATTAGAGGTCTGAGAAGATCGGAGAGGGAGTCACTGAGGTCGCCTCAAAACGTCGAACAACCATGGTGTACTGTGAAGATAGGTGAATACCATCTATCCATGGCCTGAGTAGCTATGGAGTTCGATAAGGTTCTGGTCGGAGACGATGGAAGGAGGCTAGGGTAAGGGATTATTCAAGCGAGTTTGAGAGAGAGTGCAGTATTCAAAGGCGGCTGCCCAGTTGAAATGAGGAAATTAGGGTAGGTAGTTTGGGTTTATTATGGTAGGGTATATTGTAGCCATTGATCTGTATGATCAACGACCTAGATCTAAAGGTAGGTGGGAACCGAATAGGGCCAATTGGACCGAGTAATGGGTTGGGCCAAATTTATAAAAAAAATGGGCTGGTCCGGTTGGGCTCAATTTGGGGGGAGGGGGGATTTACTAAAAATTAGTTAATGCATATATATTTGTAAATATATTAGTTTAGTTATTATAAATTACATAATTTTAATGATAAAATTCTAGCATCCTCATGTAATTTTAAGATCCTTTATGAGTAAAGTCAAAAAGCATACTCTTTTACCAACTCTATTTATGTTATTCTAGCCATTTGTGAGTTTTTTCCATATCCTTCGTATATACTAATATCAATTGGCTTGGCATAATTGTCTTTTCAAGGTTAATTGCTCTTTTCTGTAATATTCATGCCTCGATATATCTTTTTTAATGTATATGTCATGCACAAATTTTCAATTTCATCATATATACCTCGAAGTAATATTTATTTATACATCCATAAGTGTTAGAATCCAAATAATCTCATTGGTGGATGTGAAAAAGTTGAATTGCATAATTATTCATCTTTTATCTACCGAGTGAAAATTAGGTAATCAAGTAAGATAAAATTAAGGGCAAAGTTCTATATATTCTATGTACTATTCAAAAGTATTTGATTTCTTCTTCTCCCTTAAACTCTTTGAGCTTAATATCTTCCTCGGATCACCAATTACCTTGTGTATATGGATAAAATCGGGTTCTCTCATTTTTTCCATTATTTCAAGATTAGAGAACTGTATCGAGGGTTAACCTCGTAATGTATCACGCCTGAGCACGAAGACGAGGTACCTATCGAGATCGAGGTCCCCGACAATCTAGACTAGATATGATCAGCTTCGAGCGCAACGCAATAGCAGAAAGCCATTAATGTTAAGGGCTAGAAATTAATGAGTTAGGCACCCCTCATGATTCACTAGTGTGGTTCCCGGCCATGCTACAATTGTGACTTTAAATGCAAACAACAAATAAATAAGCAATCATTGTAAATACTAGGTAACGTTCACATAATGGTTGTAAATAAAAGAAATACAGAAGGTTTAAAGAAGTTTGGGAATTTGGAAGAAGGTAGTTATACGATAATAGAAAAGGTACACAAGTAAAAGGGAAGGGGTCAAATAATTGATGCAAGTAACTTAAAAAGAAGTGAAAGAAGCGGAATTTGGGAAGAAACAATACTGAAGATTAGACAATTTAAAAGAGAGATTTGTATAATAGGTGCAATTAATTGAAGTGAAAGAAGAAGTTAAAGAAAATGAAGACTAAACAACTTTGAAATTCTAGAAAAAGAAGAGTAAACGAGTACAGAGGGAGGGGGTCCTAGGTTTATAAATAACATGGATCATCCCAGACAACACCCGATAACCATTTATAAACGTGGTGTTATCGTGTGGTCAACATATCCATGTCTATCCTTACCTATCCCGTTAAGGTATTAAGCACTGAATGGCCTCGTTTTACTTATTGCATGTTATTACCCGTCCTAGTCATATCCGCCCCGGAGGTACTTGGGACTGCTAATCCTAAAGGGAATGGATGTGAGGTTTTATAGTTTAATAGAATAAAATTCTAAGGCGACAATCAAAACACACGTGTAACAAATATGGGGGAGGAACACATATCAGATAGAAAGGCTCAAACAAATTTCCTGAAGATCAAAAAGACGCACATAGTTTAGCATGTCTTTACACGTACTGATTAGGGTCTTAATTTGTACTTAATAATTATGATGAACTTATCTATTACATATTTCAGATAAGAAGCCCAAATCAGGTCTGCCTGCTGGTTGTAATTGATAAACACTGATTTAATTTATATGTTATCCTATGGCTTACCTAAGTATTGAACGAAAACCTATAGTAATGATATCTATCAGTTTCAGAAAAGAAGCATACTTTAGTTGATAACTACTATAATCATGTTTTCTAAGTGCTAATGATTTTAAGACGTTTATAGTTGAAATGAAAAGTACAAGAGTCCTATAAGCATGGACTCTAGGATGTTTTTTGGTATTCCAAACCTATAAATATGTTTGCCTAGTGATAGATGCATATGCAGAATTCATGAAGTCTTATAGACATGTTATCTATGTGATATGCGGAAGTACGTAAAACCTACAAACATGGTTTTTACATAAAATGTAGAAGTGTATAAACTTGCAGACATGGCTTCTCTAAAATGCAGAAGTGTAGAAACCTAGAAGCAGGATTTCTAAAAAAGATATGCAGAAGTGTAGAAACATATACACATGGTTTCTATATGAAATGCAGAAGCTGTAAACATGATTTCTATGTGAAAAAATAAAGAAATTATATACATGGTATCTATATGCAATACAGAAATGAAAGTTGAGATCATGATAAAAGTGTAGAAGTATAATAATCACCTATGAACATGGTATCTACCCCTTTTTGCATGCATGATTTGCCCTCCCCTTTCCACTAAAGCCCCAATAGCTTTTACAAGTTATTACAACCCAGAATGAATAAGAAAAGGTAAAATTACATTGGAGAACTAAAAATTACAATCAAAGATATCCTGATTCAGGTTTCCTGCCTGAAGCATGGAGTAAATCAACTCCCAAAAAACCGATTTCCAGAGCCTTTCTCTTATTGGGATGTGTTAAATTTCCAAGTAGTTTCATGAACTCCAGGCAATTCTTACATCCCAAATATTACTGTAGAATTATAGTGCAATGTGGAAGGGCCAGTCCTCAGATGTCCAAATTTATAGGGAACTCAATTTCCCAAGACAAAGCTCATAAGAGGGGGGGGGGAGGGCAGAACTTAGAGTCTAAGAGTAAGTGTAAGTACAATAGAGGGGATTAGGAAAAGCCATAGTTGGTTGGTGGTCATGCCCGGCAATTAGGAGTGCTGGAACACCCTGACCAGCCTGTTTAGCCAAAAATGGGGAGTTAGGATCTATTGGGGATCAGGTTCAGACTTGAGCAGCAACTTAGGTGCTGGCAGGTCATGAACCCTAACTCAAACACATAGAAGGGAGTAAGGGGTAGGGTTCACAATAAAAAGAGGTACAAGAAAAGGATACGCATAGTTTATATTGATCATACATAATAAAGTAAACAAGAATGTTAAAACAATAAAGTAAACACATAGAGGTGAAGCTGAAATCAAAATCAGAACATACCAGTTTCAGGAAATAAGTAAAGAGAAGCAGTAGACTTGTAAAATCCAAAGTGTAGACAAGAAGCAAGAATACTTTAAGTATAAGTTCAGAAGAGAATTGTGATTGTGTAGTTTTAAGTGTGTGTGTGTGTGATTGTTAAAAAATCGTATCTTATGTTAAAGAGTCATATATTTATAGTGTAGAAAGCAAGCAAAAATAGGTACGATAATAGTTCGAAATCAATTACACAAGGTTTCCTTTAATTAAAGGATCCTGTTAATCAAACACTTTCTAAAGCAGTAAGTACATAGAGGTTTATTTAAGGACAAGGTCTTAACAGTACACGGTTACACAATTTAAGGAAAGGAAATAATTTGATAGCCAATAAATCACAAGGTCTGAATTTGGTATGAATGAATCTAGTCTAAGAAAGTTAAGAAAGGTTTTAACTTAAGAAAAAATAGTAACAATCAATTAGACATATTAAAAAGGAATTCTAAATCAATCACTAATTTGAAAACATCTTTGAATATGGAATTATTATATATAAAAAGCATACATACATGTTGAACATGAAGAAATTTATCATGCTATTCAATAGAAGAGTCTAGTGTAGGAGAATCAGAGTTGTGTGCAATCAAAAAAAAAATACACTTAGAAATAGGTCATAGTTTGATCATATAACAAGACTCGGAAGAAATCCCCCTAAATTCTAGGGTTTATGGCTCGAGTCAAATACATAGATGATGAGGCAATAGGCTCAGAGATTTATTTTTAGAAATTCATGAGAAAACATGCAAACAAATAGAAAGATCGGGCAAACATAGTGAAGAAGCTAATTCGAAGCACGGTGAGAGAACAATCGATAGTAGAAGAAACACATGCTTAACATGGTAAAATAGCAAGAACACTTAAGAACATGGTAGATGGATACAGTAGGAGAAACACATAAGATCATAGTGGAAGAAAATAGCAGAACATAGTGGAAAAGCATGCGAAAAGACAACACAGAAAACACATTAGAAGAATACAAGAACGGGGTATAGAAAACACAGTAAAGAACATTCAAGTACGGAGTATAAAACTCAATAAAAGAACATACAAAATCATGGTAAAAGAAAAAGTATAAGAACACAGTAGAAAGCAAGTGAGAACATGATATAGGAAACATATTAGGAAAAACAATACGAATAATAAAGAAGAAAGAACATAAAACACTTAAACACTTTCCAGAAAATCCTAAATCAGAAAAGAAGGTTTTTTGAATGTAATTTTCAAAAGAAAATTAAGGAAATCATTTGAAAACTCAAGTATAGAATAGATACACAACGGATCTAAAAAGAATTGGAGAAAACCTCGAAAGGTTAGGGTCTCAGAGGAATCCTAGAATGAGAAGGGCTTGCAAAAGTCAGCGATCGGAGTCAGAAAGGTCAAGAGTTAGTTTCGTGAGTCTTGAATATGCCGGAGCATGGCCGGAGAAGCCATGAAATTAGAGGTCTGAGAAGATCGGAGAGGGAGTCACTGAGGTCAGGCCTCAAAATGTCGAAAAACCATGGCGTACTGTGAAGATAGGTGAATACCATCTATCCATGGCCTGAGTAGCTATGGAGTCTGATAAGGTTCTGTTCGGAGACAATGGAAGGAGGCTAGGGTTAGGGATGATTCGAGAGAGTTTGAGAGAGAGTGGAGTTTTCAAAGCAGGCTGTCAAGTTGAAATAAGGAAATTAGGGTAGTTAGTTTGGGTTTAATTATGGTAGGGTAAATTGTAGCCATTGCTCTGTGTGATCAACGACCTAGATCTAAAGGGTAGGTGGGAACCGAATAGGGCCAATTGGACCGAGTTATGAGTTGGGCCAAATTTTAAATAAAAATGGGCTGGTTCGGTTGAGCTCAATTTGGGGGGGGGGGGGGGGGATTTTGAAAGAAAATGGGGCTATATTTGAAATAAGATTAGGCTAAATGTTAAATAGCGAATCTTCTTATTTTATAAAAAATAATAAAATGATTTAAAAAGCAAAATTAAAAGTACTAATACAACTAATAGTACATAAAATTAATTAGAAAAATATTGAAACCAATTTTACAATTATGAAAATGTTATTAATCTTAAAATAGGCTAAAATTGCAATTGTATGCAATTTAGCTTTAAAATATCGGATAAATTTGTAAAAAAAAATACAAAAAAACACCTTAACTATATTTCGCTATAAATATAGAACTAAAATAATCTATTCACCAAAATTAATAATTTTGGGAATAATGATTAGATGTTGTACTGTTAAAGGGACAATAAATTAATTTTAAAACCCTTTAAAATTAGATAAAATATCAAAACAGTTGGGGAGTGCTTATATATGTATATACATGCTATTTTGAGAGTACTTTGAGTATAAAGAATGTATAAGGGAAAAATAGGGTATCAACAACTGCCCCTCTTTACCAGAGAAGGATGAAAGAATTGCGGGGTAAAGATATGATGGCCAATTATACCAAAAGAAATGATTTGCAAAGTTTTGACCGAGCTCTGGCTCTTGAGTTACCTATATATCCCTAGTTTTACAGGAATCAGGCCAAATGTAGTTCAAGATTCAACGGCGGAATATGCCAATGGAGGTTTTTCAAGAACGGACGCGACGTTTAGGTTGAGAAAGGTAGTTGAAGTCTAATAAGCTGTAGGAACCGGAGCGGGATCGCTCTTGCTGAGACAGCCGTTGATATGTGTACCTTCAAGTGAGGAATACCAACATATATTGTGCATAAATTTAAAAGTAATGAAAACTCCCGTCGGACAATGAATGTTGTCTTCGCACTGTTAGGATGACGTCCTTGGAGCATACATCCTGGGCCATGAAGTGTATGATAAGGATTCGGAGGCTATGAGATGTTGTTATCGGGATATGAGAACAATGCGTCCAAACCATGATGCCTTTGAATAATCATATGCAAAAGATTAAATAGGGTCCTTAGGCAATGGCATGGCGTTCTCGGGCTATGGAAATGGTGCCTTTAAACATTGATGCCTTTCGAAAATTTGGTGATCTTTTAGTCCATGAAATGCAGAAGGTGGCGATCTTTCAGCCCATGAAATTGAGAAGGTAGCGATCTTTCAGCCGATAAAATGTAGAAAGTGGCGATCTTTCAGCTGATGTAATGTAGAAGGTAGCGATCTTTCAGCCGACGAAATGCAGAAGGTGGCGATCTTTCAGCTGATGAAATGCAGAAGGTGCAATCTTTCAGCTGATGAAAGCTTTAAATAAAATAGAGATATTTCACCTGATACGATATTTAAATAAAATGGCGATATTTTAGCTGACGAAATGCAGAAGGTGACGTTCTTTCAGCCGATGAAATGCAGAAGGTGCCGATCTTTCAGCCAATGCAAGTGTGAATATAATGGCAACATTTCAACTGATGCGGAATTTAAATACTGATGGTGATCTTTCATCCATGCAATTATGGAACCTCGGAAGGCAGAAAGGTAGCTTTATGCAATGTAGAGAAAATGCAGATATAGAGCTTAACCTCGAAAGACAGAATGGTAGACTTATGTAATGCAGAGAAATGTAGATAGAGATAATTCTTAGTCTCGGAAGGCAGAATAGTAGCCTCATGCAATGCAGAGAAATGCAAGTGGAGACAATGCTTAGTCTTGGAAGGCAGAAAAGTAGCCTTATGCAATATAGAGAAATGTAGGTAGAGACAATGCTTAGTATCGGAAGGCACAATGGTAGACTTATGCAATGGAGAGAAATGTAGGTGGAGACAATGCTTAGTCTCAGAAGGCAGAAAAGTAGCCTTATGCAATGCAGAAATGCAGATGAAGACAAAGGTTAGTCATAGAAGATAGAAAGGTAGCCTTATGCAACATCGGGAAATGTTAAAGGCAAGTAGTAGTAAAACCTCTTAGCTGATAGTTGATTGCGATATTGTGGACGATGGGGATAGCGCATATGGATAGAAATTGTAGATAAATGATGGTTCTGAGAGTTGTATTCCCGGGATGTGTGAGTGTATAAATACATTAGATGATTTTACGACTTGAGTGCCTGCATCCAAAGAAGAATCGTGAATTTTGTAAAGGGGGGAATGTTAGTTCCTCTTCTCGTGGCCATTTCTTGTCTTGCTCGACGTTGTGCATCATTGGGGTGATATTGCTAAATAAAGCAATTTTGATAATATTCATGCATGATTTAGTAAAATGCAACATAAATACATAATTAAAAATAGTTTTCTTTTAGATGAAATGGTGACTGCGACGTGATTCACGACATTACAACCTCTCCTGCTTCAGAATTTTGAGGGTGTCCTCCTCAAAATTTTTCCCCAGTTTACTGGGATGGTGCTTCCGACGGCTTCGTGCGATAAATGGCTGAAATCAACTTCGGAATTTGAGGGTCCTCCTCAAAATTCAGCCCCAGTTTCAAATGGCGGGGGGAGATGAGAAATTTATTAAATTGTGAATGAACCCATAGGGCTGCCTACGTATCCCCTCTTAAACATGAATCGGGTCAGGCGTAGTTCATATTACATCATAAGATAAATCATATGTGGTTACACATAGTAACGTTTGGTTGCATCTGAATTCATTGGCTTCGGCCAAACTTCTCTGTCCATTTCTGCGAGTATGAGAGCTCCCCCGATTAGAACCTGGTGAACCATGTATGGACCTTGCCAGTTGGGAGAGAATTTCCCTTTGGCTTCATCTTGCAGTGGGAAAATTTTCTTCAACACCAGCTGCCCCTGTATAAATTTCCTTGGCTTGAATCTATTGTTGAAAGCTCTGGACGTTCTGTTCTGATACAATTGACCGTGGCAAACCGCATTCATTCTTTTCCCATCTATAAGAGCTAACTACTCATAACAACTCTTTACCCATTCTGCATTATCTAGCTCCACTTCTTGTATGTCCTCAAGGAGGGAATTTCTACCTCGGCGGGAATGACTTCTTCTGTACCGTAAACTAGCATTTAGGGAGTTGCCCTGGTTGATGTGCGAACTGTGGTACGGTATCCCAATAATGAAAATGATAACTTCTCATAACACTTCTTATGTTTTTCTATCGGTTTCCTTTGTATCTTCTTGATGTTATTGTTGGTTGCTTCTACAGCTCCATTCATCTGAGGCTTGTAGGCTGTAGAATTTTTGTGTTTGATCTTCAATGTTTCACACATTGCTTTCATCCCAAATCTGGAGTCTTCCTATATATGATTCCTCCAATGTGAAATAAGTTGTTTAATAACCTCCAAAGTGTGAGTTTATCAGTGGGATTTGCAAGCTCTGGATACCCTCATATTATCAAATACTCCTTGATGTCATGGGACTATGGTTTTCCGTCTGCTTCTTCCTCGACATGAGTACAATAAGTTGGCTGATCATGAATCTTTACCGGGATAGGATCAATAAGTTTCTTATCTGGATGTTGAATCATAGATGATAGGGTAGCCAATGCATCGGCAAACTCATTCTGCATTCTAGGGACATGCTGAAATTTTGTCCTTGTAAACCTCTTCCTCAACTCCTGTATATGATGCAGATAAGGGAGTATCTTAGAGTTCTTAGTTTCCCATTCTTCTCAAACCTAATGTATGTGCAAATCTAAATCCCCGATCACTAGTAACTCCTGAAAGTTCATGTCAATGGCAAACTTGAGCCTTAAGATGCAGGCTTTGTATTCAGTCATGTTGTTGGTCCATGCGAATCTGAGCTTTGCAAACATCGGATAATGCTGACCGGTTTCTGAAAGTACTTCTCCTATACCAACTTCCTTGAATTTTGTTGCTCCATCAAAAAACATTCTCCAAACATCATAGGATTTTGCAATATCCTCTACTATGAAAGATACCTCTTCATCGACAAAATACATCTTCAGAGGCTCGTATTCTCCATCTACGGGATTCTCGGTGAGGTGATGTGCCAAGGACTGTCCTTTGATTGCCTTCTGAGATACGTAAACAATGTCGAACTTGCTTAGCAAGATTTTCCACTTGGCTAGCTTGGTTTTCGTTTTCGTCCCACCGATTCAGAAGGACTTATGTTCTTGTTGAGATCACAAGTCCAAACTCATTCATTGGACGTGTCCAAATCATTTAATGCTTGCAAGATTTATTATAAATAGAATGCAATTTGGCATCGGAAAGGGGGGAGATGAACAAGAAGATCTACTTTTATCTAAACTTTGGTTTTAATTTCTTTCTTTAAATATTTTATTTTCTTTTAGTAAGTTTTTGGATTTTCTAAGAGTATTGGAAATATTCTAGAATTCTTTTTTATTGTGAGATTTAAAAATTGAATAATGGAGTAATCTCTTTTGTTGGGATAGTTGATGAAGCTTGATATATATTTTTATAATAATATTTAAGTTTTAATACATCCTTGGCTTGAAATTTTCATTGTATAATTCATACTGTGCTGAAATAATGGTTTCTAACTAATCATTATTATCACTTCTATATATTTTAATTAAGTTATTATTATATTAATTTTGTTATTCTCACGGAGCAAAATTGATATATAATAACCAATGAAATAAAATAGTAGGGTGAGTATCATTTTTTATAAAACTCTTATTTCAAATATGTAATCTTGTTTGTCTCAGTTTTAATTCTCACGGAGGAATTGTTGTAGGCAAAATTACTGATTTTTTGTAAAAATATTCTCACGAAGTTTTTACTACCTTTTAGCACAATTCAAGCAAGAAAATATTTCGGGTTGATCGTCACTAGTTTTAGCTCAATTAATTGCATAGCCCCACGGAGTGCTATTAATTGACTTTTTCTTAGTGAGCAAATATAATTGAATTCGCAATAACCAATTATTCTTTTGAGAAATACATATAGAAATTGAGATTTTATTGTAATAATATTATCAAGTGAATTCAACGATTCCCAACTTTTTTTAAATTATAAATTCTTTGGAAATTTTTTGTTTTTCTTTAAATTATTAACAAGTTTTAAAACTTATCTTTCATCAATTTGGTTCTCTCAAATAGTAGTAAAAATATTAAAAGTAACCAATCTCTGTGGAACGATATCATAAACTGTACTAGAATTTGACTGAGTACGAGGAGAAAAATCCATACGCACATTGGCCTCGTCAGATTTTAATCTTTTTGTTTTGTGAAACTAACTTTTATCCTTTTTCTAGGTGGCTTCAGGTGATTACGGATTTTTAATCAATATTATGCTTTCATGGATGTAGTTCTATTGGTATTTCCTACGCCTATTGTTGCCCTATTTCCTCCCTGATGGTGTGCTCTACTATCACACTATGCAATTGGTGCAGGAGGTACCTGCAGTTATCCATCAAGTTAGCATAAACCAAATTTGAAGCAGCCATGTGCAGATCATCGGATATATTATCAAAAAAGTCGTGATCTATGTCTTCCAGTTGTTGCAATAAGCATGTTGTCTTACTGCAGCTTGGTGAATATGAAAAAGTTGAATTGCATAATTAGTCATCTTTTATCTACCGAGTGAAAATTAGGTAATCAAGTAACATAAAATTAAGAGCAAAGTTCTATATATTCTATGTACTATTCAAAAGTATTTGATTTCTTCTTATCCAATAAACTCTTAGAGCTTAATATCTTCCTCGGATCACCAATTACCATGTGTATATGGGCAAAATCGGGTTCTCCCATTTTTGTCATTATTTCAAGATTAGAGAACTGCATCGAGGGTCAACCTCGTAATGTATCACGCCTGAGCACGAAGACAAGGTACCTATCGAGATCGAGGTCCCAGACAATCTAGAGCAGATATGATCAGCTTCGAGCGCAACGCAATAGCGGAAAGGCAAAATATTCATTGTCGCGCCACCTTTTTTCTAAAGGCGAAATCGGGTTTATGACATTTGATAGGACAACTCGTTCCCTTTTGGGAATTGGGTTTTGGAGTGAAGAGTTTCCACCTAATGATTAAAGTGCATTAGGACACTAAAAAGGGTTTGAGTTTGAAAACCAGAGTTTGGGTAAGGGCTAGAAATTAATGTATTAGGCACCCCTCATGATTCACTAGTGTGCTTCCCGGCCATGCTACAATTGTGACTTTAAATGCAAACAATAAATTAATAAGCAATCATTGTAATTACTAGGTAACTTTCACATAATGGTTGTAAATAAAAGAAATACAGAAGGTTTAAAGGAGTTTTGGAATATGGAAGAAGGTAGTTTTACGATAAAAGAAAAAGGTACACAAGTAACAGGGAAGGGGTCAAATAATTGATGCTAGTAACTTAAAAAGAAGTGACAGAGGCGAAATTTGGGAAGAAACAGTACTGAAGATTAGACAATTTAAAAGAGAGATTTACATAATAGGTGCAATTAATTGAAGTGAAAGAAGAAGTTAAAGAAAATGAAGACTAAACAGCTTTGAAATTCTAGAAAAAGAAGAGTAAACGAGTAAAGAGGGAGGGGGTCCTAGGTTTATAAATAACATGGATCATCCCAGACAACACCCAGTAACCATTTATACACGTGGTGTTATCGCGTGGTCATCATATCCATGTCTACCCTTACCTATCCCGTTAAGGTATTAAACTCGAAATGGTCTCGTTTTACTTATTGCATGCTACTACCCGTCCTAGTCATATCCGCCCCGGAGGTATTTGGGACTACTAATCCCAAAGGAAATGGATGCGAGGTTTCATAGTTTCATAGAATAAAATTCTAAGGCGACAATGAAAACACATGTGTAACAAATATAGGGGAGGAACACATATCAGATAGAAAGGCTCAAACAAATTTCCTGAAGATCAAATAGAAGCACATAGTTTAGCATGTCTTTACACGTACAGATTAGGGTCTTAATGTGAACTTAATAATTATGATGGACTGATCTATTAGATATTTCAGATAAGAAGCCCAAATCAGGTCTACCTGCTGGTACTAAAATATAAAAACCGATTTAATTTATAAGTTATCCTATGGCTTGTCTAAGTGTTGAATGAAAACCTATAGTCATGATATCTATCAGTTTCATAAAAGAAGAATACTTTAGTTGATAACTCCTATAGGCATGTTTTCTAAGTGCTAATGATTTTAAGATGTTTATAGTTGAAATGAAAAGTACAAGAGTCCTATAAGCATGGTGTCTAGGATGTTGTTTGTTATTCCAAACCTATAAATATGTTTGCCTAGTGATAGATGCATATGCAGAATTCAGGAAGTCTTATAGACATGTTAACTATGTGATATGCGAAAGTACGGATTTCAGAAACCTACAAGTAGGATTTCTAAAAAAGATATGCAGAAGTGTAGAAACCTACAAGTAGGATTTCTAAAAAAGATATGCAAAAGTGTAGAAACCTATAGACATGGTATCTATATGCAATACAGAAATTAAAGTTGAATGCATGATATGAGTGCAGAAGTATAATAATCACCTATGAACATGGTATCTACCCCTTTTTGCATGCATGATTTACCCTCCCCTTTCCACCAAAGCCCCAATAGCTTTTACAAGTTATTACAACCCAGAATGAATAAGAAAATGTAAAATTACATTGGAGAACTAAAAATTACAACCAAAGAGATCCTGATTCAGGTTTCCTACCTGAAGCATGAAGTAAACCAACTCCCAAAAAACCGATTTCCAGAGCCTTTCTCTTATTGGGATGTGTTAAATTTCCATGTAGTTTCATGAACCCTAACTCAAACACATAGAAAGGAGTAAGGGGTAGGGTTCACAATAAAAAGAGGTACAAGAAAAGGATACGCATAGTTAATATTGATCATAAATAATAAAGTAAACAAGAATGTTAAAACTATAAAGTAAACACATAGAGGTGAAGCTGAAATCAAAATCAGAACATACCAGTTTCAATAAATAAGAAAAGAGAAGCAGTAGACTTGTAAAATCCATAGTGCAGACAAGAAGCAAGAATACTTTATGTATAAGTTCAGATGATAATTGTGATTGTGTAGTTTTAAGTATGAGTGATTGATAAAAAATCGTATCTTATGTTAAATAGTCATGTATTTATAGTGTAGAAAGCAAGCAGAAATAGGTATGAGAATAGTTGGAAATCAATTACACAAGGTTTCCCTTTAATTAAGGGATTCTGATTTCAAACGGGCAAAACAAATTAAGGAAAGAGATTAATCAAACACTTTTTAAAGCAGTAAATACATAGAGGTTTATTTAAGGACAAGGTCATAACAGTACACGGTTACAGAATTTAAGGAAAGGAAATAATTTGATAGCAAATAAATCACAAGGTCTGAATGAATCTAGTCTAAAAAAGTTAAGAAAGGTTTTAACTTAAGAAAAAATAGTAACAATCAATTAGACCTATTAATAAGGAATTCTGAATCAATCACTAATTTGAAAACATCTTTGAAGATGGAATTATTATATATAAAAAGCATACAGACATGTTGAACATGAAGAAATTTATCATGCTATTTAATAGAAGAGTCTAGTGTAGGAGAATCAGAGTTGTGTGCAATCAAAAAAAAATTTACACTTAGAAATAGGTCATAGTTTGATCATATAACAAGACTCGGAAGAAATCCCCCCAAATTCTAGGGTTTATGATTCGAGTCAAATACATAGATGAGGAGGCAATAGGCTCAAGATTTATTTTTAGAAATTCATGAGAAAACATGGAAACAAATAGAAAGATCAGGCAAACACAGTGAAGAAGCAAATTCTAAGCATGGTGAGAGAATAATTGATAGTAGAAGAAACACATGCTTAACATGGTAAAATAGCAAGAACACTTAAGAACACGGTAGAAGGATACAGTAGGAGAAACACATCAGATCATAGTGGAAGAAAATAGCAGAACATAGTGAAAAAGCATGCAAAAACACAAATAAGAAAACACATTAGAAGAATACAAGAACGGGGTATAGAAAACACAGTAAAGAACATTCAAGCACGGAGTATAAAACTCAATAAAAGAACATACAAAAATATGGTAGAAGAAAAAGTATAAGAACACAGTAGAAAGCAAGTGAGAACATGATATAGGAAACACAGTAGGAGAAACAATACGAATAATAAAGAAGAAAGATCACAAAACACTTAAACACTTTCCAGAAAATCTAAATCAGAAAGAAGGTTTTTTGAATGTAATTTTCAAAAGAAAATTAAGGAAATCATTTGAACACTCAAGTATAGACTAGATACACAACGGATCTAAGAAGAATTGGAGAAAATCTCAAAAGGTTAGGGTCTCAGAGGAACCCTAGAATGAGAAAGCCTTGAAAAAATCAGCGATCGGAGTCAGAAAGGTCAAAGAGTTAGTTTCGTGAGTCTTGAATATGCCGGAGCATGGCCGGAGAAGCCATGAAATCAGAGGTCCAAGAAGATCGGAGAGGGAGTCACCGAGGTCAGGCCTCAAAACGTCGAACAACCATGGCGTACTGTGAAGATAGATGAATACCATCTATCCATGGCCTGAGTAGCTATGGAGTCCGATAAGGTTATGGTCGGAGCCGATGGAAGGAGACTGGGGTTAGGGATTATTCGAGAGAGTTTGAGAGAGAGTGGAGTATTCAAAGGTCACTGCCTAGTTGAAATGAGGAAATTAGGGTAGGTAGTTTGGGTTTAATTATGGTAGGGTAAATTGTAGCCATTGATATGTATGATCAACGACCTAGATCTAAAGGGTAGGTGGGAACCGAATAAGGCCAATTGGACCGAGTTATGGGTTGGGCCAAATTTTAAAAAAATGGGTTGGTCTGGTTGGGCTCAATTTGCGGGGGGGGGGGGGGGGGGGGGGGGGGGGTTTTTGAAAGAAAATGAGGCTGTATTTGAAATAAGATTAGGCTAAATGTTAAATAGCAAATCTTCTTATTTTATAAAAAAATAGTGAAATGATTTAAAAATAAAAATCAGAAGTAGTAATACAACTAATAGTACATAAAATTAGTTAGAAAAAAAGTGAAACCAATTTTACAATTATGAAAATGCTATTAATCTTAAAATAAGCTAAAATTGTAATTTTATGCAATTTAGCTTTAAAATATCAGATAAATTTGTAAAAATATACAAAAAAACACCTTAACTATATTTTTCTATAAATATAGAAATAAAATAAACTATTCACCAAAATTAATAATTTTGGAAATAATGATTAGATTTTGTACTGTTAAGGGACAATAAATTGATTTTAAAACCCTTTAAAAATTAGATAAAATATCAAAACACTTTAGAGAGTTTTATCTATACAAATGCTATTTTGAGAGTACTGTGAGTATAAAGAATATATAAGGGAAAAATTGGGTATCAACAACTGTACCTCTTTACCAGAGAAGGATGAAAGAGTTGCGAGGTAAAGATATGATGGCCAATTATATCGAAAGAAATGATTTGCAAAGTTTTGACCGAGCTCTGGCTCTTGAGTTGCATATATATATCCCTAGTTTTACAGGAATCAGGCCATATATAGTTCAGGACATATGCGGAATATGCCAATGGAGGTTTTTCAAGAATGGACGCGACGTTTAGGTTGAGAAAGGTAGTTGAAGTCTGATAAGCTGTCGGAACCGGAGCGGGATCGCTCTTGCTGAGACAGCCGTTGATAACCTGTGTACCTTCAAGTGAGAAATACCAACATATATTGTGCATAAATTCAAAAGTAATGCAAATTCCTGTTGGACAATGAATGTTGTCTTCGGACGGTTTGGATGACGTCCTTGGAGCATACATTCCGGGCCATGAAGTGTATGATAAAGGATTCAGAGGCTATGAGATGTTGTTATCGGGATATGAGAATGATGCCTCCGAATCATGATGCCTTTGAATTATAATATGCAAAAGATAAAATGGGGTCCTTAGGCCATCGCATGGCGTTCTCGGTCTATGGAAATGGTGCCTATGAACATTGACGCCTTTGGACAATTTTGCGATCTTTTAGTCCATGAAATGCAGAAGGTGGCGATCTTTCAGCCCATAAAAGACAGAAGGTAGCGATCTTTCAGCCGATTAAATGTAGAAGGTGGCGATCTTTCAGCCGATGAAATGTAGAAGGTAGCAATCTTTCAGCCGATGAAATGCAGAAGGTGGCGATCTTTCATCTAATGAAATGCAGAAGTTGGCAATCTTTTAGCTGATGAAAGATTTAAATAAAATAGAGATATTTCCCCTGATACAATATTGAAATAAAATGGAGATATTTCAGCTGACGAAGTGCAGAAGGTGACGTTCTTTCAGCCGGTGAAATGCAGAAGGTGCCGATCTTTCAGCTGATGCAAGTGTGAATATAATGGCGATATTTCAACTGATGCGAGATTTAAATAGTGATGGTGATCTTTCAACAATGCAATTATGGAGGTAGATCTTAACCTCGGAAGGCAGAAAGGTAGCCTTATGCAATGCAGAGAAAATGCAGATGGAGATAGAGCTTAACCTCGAAAGGCAGAATGGTAGACTTATGTAATGCAGAGAAATGTTGATAGAGAGAATTCTTAGTCTCAGAAGGCAGAATAGTAGCCTTATGCAATGCAGAGAAATGCAAGTGGAGACAATGCTTAGTCTCGGAAAGCATAAAAGTAGCCTTATGCAATGTAGAGAAATGTAGGTAGAGACAATGATTTGTATCGGAAGGCACAATAGTAGACTTATGCAATGCAGAGAAATGTAGGTGGAGACAATGCTTAGTCTCAGAAGGCAGAAAAGTAGCCTTATGCAATGCAGAAATGCAGATGAAGGCAGAGCTTAGTCTCAGAAGATAGAAAGGTAGCCTTATGCAACGCCGGGAAATGTAAAAGGCAAGTAGTAGTAAAATCTCTTAGCTGATAGTTGATTGCGATATTGTGGCCGTTGGGGATAGTGCGTATGGATAGAATTGTAGATAAATGATGGTTCTGAGAGTTGTATTCCCGGGATGTGTGAGTGTATAAATATATTTGATGATATTAGGACTTGAGTGCCTGCAGCCAAAGAAGAATCGTGAATTTTTAAAGGGGGGATGTTAGTTCCTCTTCTCGTGGCCATTTCTTGTCTTGCTCGACGTTGTGCATCATTGGGGTAGCATTGATAAATAAAGCAATTTTGATAATATGCATGCATGATTTAGTAAAATGTAACATAAATACATAATTAAAAATAGTTTTCTTTTAGATGAAATGGTGACTGCGACGTGATTCACGACATTGTAACCTCTCATGCTTAAGAATTTTGAGGGTGTCCTCCTCAAAATTCTGCCCCAGTTTACTGGGCTGGTGCTTCTGATGGCTTCTTGCGATAAATGGCTGAAATCAACTTCGGAATTTGAGGGTCCTCCTCAAAATTCTGCCCTAGTTTCAAATGGCGGGAGAAAATGAGAAATTTATTAAATTGTGAACGAACCCATAGGGCTGCCTACGTATCCCCTCTTAAACAGGAATCAGGTCAGGCGTAGTTCGTATTTCATCATAAGATAAATCATAAGTGGTTACACAGAGTAACGTTTGACTGCATCTGAATTGATTGGCTTTGGCCAAACTTCTCTGTCCATTTCTGCGAGTATGAGAGCTCCGCCGATTAGAACCCGGTGAACCATGTATGGACCTTGCCAGTTGCGAGAGAATTTCCCTTTGGTTTCATCTTGCAGTGGGAATATTTTCTTCAACATCAGCTGCCCCGGTATAAATTTCCTTGGCTTGAATCATTTGTTGAAAGCTCTGGACATTCTGTTCTGATACAATTGACCGTGGCAAATCGCTTTCATTCTTTTCCCATCTATAAGAGCTAACTACTCATAACGACGTTTTACACATTCTGCATTATCTAGCTCCACTTCTTGTATGTTCCTCAAGGAGGGATTTTCTACCTCGGTGGGAATGACGGCTTCTGTACCGTAAACTAGCATATAGGAGTTGCCCTGGTTGATGTGCGAACTGTGGTACGGTATCCCAATAAGGAAAATGATAACTTCTCATAACACTGCTTATGTTTTTCTATCATTTTTCTTTGTATCTTCTTGATGTTGTTGTTGGTTGCTTCTACAGCTCCATTCATCTGAGGCTTGTAGGTTGTAAAATTTTTGTGTTTGATCTTGAATGTTTCATACATTGCTTTCATCAAGTCGCTGTTGAGATTGGATCCGTTATCAGTAAGGATCAATTTTGGAATGCCGAATCTACAAACAATGCGGTCGCGGACATAGTCTACCACAACTTTCTTAGTAACTGCCTTTTATGATGCTGCTTCAAACCATTTGGTGAAATAATGAATTGTCACTAGAATGAACCCGTGCCCATTTGATGTGGTAGGCTCGATAGGTCCAATGACATCCATTCCCCAAGCTACGAACGGCCAGGGCGAGCTTGTCGCATTAAGCTCATTTGGAGGCACTCTTATCATGCTACATGTATGTGACGGCGATGACATTTTTGGATATACTAGATGCCTTCCATTTCCATAGTCATCCAAAAATATCTTGCTCGGAGTATCTTTTTGCTAAGACAAATCCATTCATATGTGGGTTGCAGGTCCCTACATTAACTTGTTCTAATAACCTGGATGCTTCATTTGCTTTGACACACCTCAATAATCCCAAATCTGGAGTCCTCCTATATATGATTCCTCCGCTATGAAAAAAGTTGTTAAATAACCTCCAAAGTGTGAGTTTATCAATGGGATTTGCAAGCTCTGGATACCCTCATATTATCAAATACTCCTTGATGTCATGGAACTATGGTTTTCCGTCTGCTTCTTCCTCGACATGAGCACAATATGTTGGCTGATCATGAATCTTTACCAGGATAGGATCAATAAAATTCTTATCTGGATATTGAATCATAGATGATAGGATAGCCAATGGATCGGAAAACGCATTCTGTATTCTGGGAACATGCTGAAATTTTGTCCTTGTAAACCTCTTCCTCAACTCCTGTATATGATGCAGATAAGGGAGTATCTTAGAGTTCTTAGTTTCCCAATCTTCTCAAACCTAATGTATGAGCAAATCTAAATCCCCGATCACTAGTAACTCCTGAATGTTCATGTCAATGGAAAGCTTGAGCCCTAAGATGCAGGCTTTGTATTCAGTCATGTTGTTGGTGCATGCGAATATGAGCTTTTCAAACACCAGATAATGCTGACCGATTTCTGAAAGTACTTCTCCTAAACCAACTCCCTTGAAGTTTGCTGCTCCATCAAAAAACGTTCTCCAAATATCATAGGATTTTGCAATATCCTCTAAAATGAAAGATACCTATTCATCGGAAAATACATCTTCAGAGGCTCATATTCTCCATCCACGAGATTCTCGGTGAGGTGATGTGCCAAGGACTGTCCTTTGATTGCCTTCTGAGATACGTAAACAATTTCGAACTTGCTTAGCAAGATTTTCCACTTTGCTAGCTTGGTTTTCGTTTTCGTCCCACCGATTCAGAAGGACTTATATTCTTGTTGAGATCACAAGTCCAAACTCATTCCTTGGACATGTCCAAATCATTTAATGCTTGCAAGATTATTATAAATAGAATGCAATTTGGCATGGGAAAGGGGGGAGCGGAAGAAGAAGATCTACTTTTATCTAAACTTTGGTTTTCATTTCTTTCTTTAAATATTTTATTTTCTTTTAGTAAGTTTTTGGATTTTCTAAGAGTATTGGAAATATTCTAGAATTCTTTTTTATTGTGAGATTTTAATACTTCATAATGGAGTAATCTCTTTTGTTGGGATATTTGATGAAGCTTGATATATATGTTTATAATACTATTTCAGTTTTAATACATCCTTTGCTTGAAATTTTCATTGTATAATTCATACTGTGCTGAAATAATGGTTTCTAACTAATCATTGTTATCACTTCTATATATTTTATTTAAGTTATTATTATATTAATTTTGTTATTCTCACGGAGCAAAATTGATATATAATAACCAATGAATAAAATAGTTGAGTGAGTATCATTTTTTGTAAAACTCTTATTTCAAATATGTAATCTTGTTTGTCTCTGTTTTAATTCTCACGCAGGAATTGTTGTTGGCAAGATTACTGATTTTTAGCAAAAATATTCTCACGAAGTTTTTACTACCTTTTAGCACAATTCAAGCAAGAAAATATTTCGGGTTGATCGTCACTAGTTTTAGCTCAATAAATTGCATAGCCCCACGGAGTGCTATTAATTGACTTTTTCTTAGTGAGCAAATATAATTGTATTCACAATAACCAATTATTCTTTAGAGAAATACATGTAGAAATTGAGATTTTCTTGTAATAATATTATCAAGTGAATGCAACAATTCCCAACTCTTTTTAAATTATAAATTTTTTGGAAATAGTTTGTTTTGCTTTAATTAATTAACAAGTTTTAAAACTTATCTTTCATCAATTTGGTTCTCTCAAATAGTAGTAAAAATATTAAAAGTCTTTAGCCTAGATTAACCAATCTCTGCGGAACGATATCATAAACAATACTAGAATTTGACTGAGTACGAGCAGAAAAATCCGTACGCACATTGGCCTCGTCAGATTTTAATCTTTTTTTTGTTTGTGAAACTAATTTTTATCCTTTTTCTAGGTGGCTTTAAGTGATTACGGATTTTAATCAATATTATGCTTTCATCGACGTAAGTTCTATTGGTATTTCCTACACCTATTGTTGCCCTATTGTTGCTCATGTGAATATACAATTATGTGTAACTTGAAACCTATTTTGGAATCTGAAAAGATATGGATTCTTAGCTTAATAATTCTTGTGCCAAACAATGCTTATGGCAAATTCTTCAATTTGTAGCAATAGAATTATTGATACGTAGCTAAATATATATAATTGCCACGTAACAAAAATATGGATATATATTTTTACTTTTTGTAGCAAATGCTAAAAGAAATTAGCTATAAATCTATACATATCATGGCCAAAGAATGGATTCATAGCTATAAATTTTTTTTAACTCGTAACTAAATATAAGTGCTATTTCCACGAGACTAAACTATATAAAATAGCCACAAAGGTTGAATTTCGTGGCAACAAATAAATTGAACTTTTTGCCACAGTAGAACATCTTGTGGCTACAATATAAAGATTGGTACATACTTTATTAATTTATCGTGGCAAAAGAAAAAAATTATTTGATACAACTATATATACCGTGGCAAAATATATTACCAATATACCCACAATACAAAAGAATTCGTAGCAAAATGTATTAGTCTCTAGCCACAGATCATCTAATGTTTGTAGCTAACTTTTAGCTTCGCTACTTCTTGCTACGAAATTTATTTTTATAGCTAAAGTGTTTAGCCGCGGAATTTTTCATTTGTAGCTACAATGTATTTTGTAGCTATAGATGTGTAATGTTGTAGTATGTAATATGGTTATTTTTCTATATCTGCTCGACGTCAAACATTACTGATCTACAAATGTGGGATTATGTTATCCGAGACAAATATATATATATATATATATATATATATATATATATATATATATATATATATATATATATATATATATATATATATATATATATATCATGTATTACACCTTCACAAACAACTAAATTGAAACCATTGATGGCCGAGAGAGTACTATGCTTGATTAGTGCCTCACCTTACCAAACAATTTGGATGCTCTAAAGAACAATCTTTTCATTAATTAAAGGGAGAAACGAGCTAATGAGTGGTGCCTAAAGATAGTTGCATTAAATCAAGATTGAGAAAAATGCATATCAATTGATTATTCAGCTAAACATGAGGAAAAGATCAACGAATTTAAAAATGATAATAGTGAAAGCCAAAGCAACTAAAGTTCACCCCTTACATAGTGCCGAGGTATAGGATTTTAATTAGAAAACAATAGCATAAAAATCGTGGAGTATATAGAATTGAAAAAAATAGAATTAATAAATTGAGAAAAAAGTAAAGAGCGGAAGCCAAAATGTGAACAAACAAAAAAAGGCTTATTTGGGTGGGAAAAAAGGCTCAAACACCGAATACATTAAATTACCTTAAAGTATATAAAAAATAGAATTGGAATCTAATTAGGGCATGACGATTTGGCGTTGTCTCTTTATATTACAAAGTAATAAGTACGTATAAATGTTGAAAAATATAATAATAAATGATCCGTAATCATATAAATGAATAGGTAATACGAATATCAATATGATAAAACAGAAGTTTTCCATATATATATATATGGTAATACGAATATCAATATGATAAAACAGAAGTTTTATATATATATATATATATATATATATATATGATTGAGTAATTAAACGTAAGCCCTCCCTTGGGGCCATGAATAGCTTATTTGGGTGGGAAAGAAGTCTCAGACACTACATTCTTAAAATTAGCTAATAATATAAAGAAAAATAGAGTTGGAATTAAGTGGAATTTTCTCTTTATAACTCCCTTATGTGGAATTACGGCCAAATAAGAGATAAAACAAAAGTTTTCCATAATTAACGCTACTTAACTGTTGCCTAAGTAATAGTCAGTTACTTTTCTTTGTTTTCCATAAAGAAAAGTTTCCATAAGTAAATAAACGTAAGCCCTACTTAATTGTTGCCCAAGTAATAATTTCCTAAACTTAGGAACTTTCGGCTCTTATAAATACAGGTTAATACTCTCAAACCTCATTCACTCGATTTCTTGAAGTTGCATTCAGAACAAAGTTGCGTTTGAGATTCATGGATCAGCTTGGTTTTCGTTTTCGTCCCACCGATTCAGAAGGACTTATGTTCTTGTTGAGATTCGTCGCTGGAAAAGAGATGCATGATGCTGGATTTATTACCACCAACGTTGATGTCTATGGCAAACAAGAACCCTGGGAAATATATGATCATGGTGTATCCTGTGGTGATGATGAGGACAGCACCAGTTATCGCTATTTCATCACAAAGCTGAAGAAGAAAAGCAGCGCCAGGTATCATCGTTCTGTCGGAAACAAGGGAACTTGGAAACAGGACAACAAGGGCAAACCAGTTCACTACAAAAATATGGGGAAATCATCTTCAGTGGTTACGATTGGATCCAAGACAAATTTGTCTTACAAGAATAAAGAGTTTTACCCTGAAGATCAGAAAGACGGACATTGGCTGATGAAGGAGTACGAGCTTTCTATGGTTATTCTTCACAAGTTCGACCAAGACCGTAGAGATTATGTCCTTTGCGCCATCAAGAAGTTCAAGCACGCTAACAGTTCATCCGAAACTTCCACAATCACGATGTTGCATAATATTTCCGATGGAACTGATGAGGTAACGAGTTCTGTTAATGACTTGTTGGCTACTAATAATTGCAAGTGTTATTATAATGTGTAAGAATCGGGAACACTCTGAAACGTTGGCTTTTCAAGAATCAATGGTGATGAATTATAGTGTTTTTGAACCATTACAAGTAGCGGCCGAACCAACTGAAGTTCCTGATTACTTGTATCAGTTAGTTGGTGCACCCGAGGTTGATGTAACAGTGGATATTGTTGAGCCATTAACAGCAGCAGCGGAACCTACAGAGGAGACTTATACTTGTGGGCAACATTCTGTCGAAGCCACGGCCAGATATGATCCTTCGATGCCAGATATGAGCATCAATTCAGCGCATATTGAATATTCGAAAGTGGCTAATATGTCTCAAATGAATTTGATTAGCTTTGATCAGTCAGTGCCCGAAGATGTTCTTGGCTTGGATCCATGGGATATAATGGACCCGAATGAGTTAAATCGGATGTTAGAAGATGTATCTGAAATCTCAGCAACAAATTGTTGGGAAAGAGATGGAGCAAAAAGAGATATCGTGGAAGAAGGACTTGTGGGAGAAGCATTTCCAAGAAGCAATAGCGATGTCTCAGCGGAAGAGAGAACGAATGGCGGCCCGGTTCGCCATTGATAACATCAAAAGGACCGTCGACTTTGACGATAATCTGCAGGCTGAGAGAGATTTCTTGATCATGACCGGCGGCGCAACAAGTTATTGGTATCCTTTCTCTTTCTTACCTTGACTGTTATTACCATCCTTTCTTGCATGCATGTTTTCTTGCATATGTTCTTAGTTTGTGTTCCTTTTTTATGTGTTTTTAGTTGCTCTTTGTCTGTTTTTTTTCGTTTCTTGTATTGTTTTTAGTTCTTAAATCATTGTTTTTTTCTAGATCGTTCATTCTGTGGTGTTTTTATGTGTTATCTTTAGTTCATTTAATTCTTGCATATTTTTTTAAGTAGTTCATAATTTCGTTTCATTTTTCAAATTCGTGCTTTATGTGTTTTTAGTTGTGCTTATGTGTTTTCTTAGTAATTCGTTTCAAAGCATAAGGGGGAAAAAAACAGAAAAAAAAAATTCTACTTTAATTGTTTCTTGTTTTGTGTGTTTTTAGTTGTGCTTATGTGTTTTCTTAGTAATTCGTTTCAAAGCATTAGGGGAAAAAAACAGAAAAAAAAATTCTACTTTAATTGTTTCTTGCTTTATGTGTTTTTAGCTGTGCTTATGTGTTTTCTTAGTAATTTGTTTCAAAGCATTAGAGGAAAAAAAAAGACCAAAAAAAAAACAGAAAAAGAAAAAAGAAGTACTACTTTAATTGTTTCTTGCTTTATGTGTTTTTAGTTGTGCATATGTGTTTCTATAGTAATTCGTTTCAAAGAATTATAAAAGAAAAAAAAAACAGAAAAAGAAATAAAAAGTACTACTTCAATTGTTTCTTGTTTTATGTGTTTTTAGTTGTGCATTTGTGTTTCTTTAGTAATTCGTTTCAAAGCATTATAAAAGAAAAAAAACAGAAATAGAAAAAAAAAATTCTACTTTAATTGGTTTCTTGCTTTATGTATTTTTAGTTGTGCATATGTGTTTTCTTAGTAATTCATTTCAAAGCATTATAAAAGAAAAAAGAACAGAAAAAGAAAAAAAAAGTACTTTAATTGGTTTCTTGCTTTATATGTTTTTAGTTGTGCTTATGTGTTACTATATGTTTATGGCGTAGAAATATATAGTTAAGATGTGATCAGATAGTATTTGACAGTGTTTAGTATAGGCTTAAAAAGAGTCTGGATAGATTTTTGATTTTTTGGGCTTTTGACATGTTAAGATTAGATCTTTTTATATTAAGAATTCTCATCATAGGAGAATTCAGTTTGTGTGTCATCATGGAGCTTAAAGAATTTCTTAGGCAGTGATGTAATGAGATTAAAGAATCTGATGGGAATAGAAAAAATGGAGATTTTGATGGGCTGTAATGAATTAGGTTGAAAAATGAGGTTGTGTTGTTCTTGATGTTTTGGTACATTTTAGCTTGGTGGAAGAATGATGATATATGATAGAGCTTGTTTTAGGTTTGATACATAGAATTCTACTTGGACGTTGCAATTAAGGGCTTCAATTGATTTAACATAAATTTTGATGTCTTAGGCTTTTGATGCGCAACTTGTTTGGGACGGAGTCATAATTGTTTAGGCTTTTAATGATATGCGATATGAGGTGACTAGGCATTTTGAAAATATGAGAGGTCTGAGGGCTGATTTTTTTGTTTGTGCTGATTTAGTTACATTTAGGATCTGCATATCTTCTTGGCTTTTAATTGCAAGTGTTATTATAATATGTGTAAGAATCTGGAACACTCTGAAACGTTGGCTTTTCAAGAATCAATGGTGATGAATTATAGTGTTTTTGAACCATTAGAAGTAGCGGCCAAACCAGCTGAAGTTCCTGAGTACTTGTATCAGTTAGATGGTGCACCCGAGGTTGATGTAACAGTGGATATTTTTGAGCCATTAACAGCAGCAGCGGAACCTACAGAGGCGACTTATACTTGTTGGCAACATTCTGTCGAAGCCACTGCCAGACATGATCCTTCGATGCCAGATATGAGCAGAAATTCATCGCATATTGAATATTCAAAAGTGGCTAATATGTCTCAAATGAATTTGATTAGCTTTGATCAGTCAGTGCCCGAAGATGTTCTTGGCTTGGATCCATGGGATATAATGGACCCGAATGAGTTTAATCGGATGTTAGAAGATGTATCTGAGTGTTGTCCAGATGGATGCTGAGGATCAACAACAACATGTACACGACGACAAGGTTGTGCTGCAAAGGATCAGTCTGCTTATGATATGTCAGTGTCAAACTGATAAAACTTTAGTTTCCTAGGAAATCATACAGTTTATTCCATTACAAACTTGATTAAACTGCACTAGTTCATGTTAGTATTGCGCTTCACTCACATAGAAACAACCGCAATTTACTTTGATGATCGGAGTGTTGTTTCTACTAATGATCATATTTCAGCCATGGACAAGCCTCAATATGAGCAGCAGTTCAGTGCATATTGAATATTCTGAAGTTGCTGATATGTCTCACATAAATTTGATTAGCTTTTGTGTATTTCTTTTTAAATAGTAAGCAGTTATACTTTAACTGAGTGTGCCTTTAGAGAAAATTAGTATATACCAAAATGAACAGTTGTGCACATTCATATGGATTATATATAGCTTGAAATGGAAAATTTTCCAATTACAAATATTTGCAGCACTTCTATTCTTTTTTATTCAAACCATTCTTACGATCACTTTAGGAAGCAAAAACAGAAGCAGCAAAACATTGATGATATAATTGCTCCAAGTATGACAAGGTGTCATCGACTGCAACGAGTTATATTTGCAGTCATTTGGGAAATTATCTTTAGCTCAAAATGGAAAATTTTCAAATTACATTCTTCAAAGCATTCTTATGATATATGTATACGGTCGAAATCAGGTATGATCGATTCCGTGGGCTAGACGGTCACTTCGAGAACAAGTTTGAAATGGACTAGGTTCGAGCCCGAGTCGAAGTACAAGACTCGAAGATCGAAGTACTTGACAAACATTGAGGCCAAGTACTACCGATATCGAGATAATACTATTATGGTTTCAAAACAAAAAGAGCGAGATTCCCGCAGTGCCCTAAGATCACAACGTAAATTCCAGAACGGATTTGTACTAGGTGGTTAGACAGCTGTATGATAAGAGTTCCTACTACAATTAGAATTGTACCTTATTTAGGATTCTCCTACTATATAAAGGAGACCCCAATCATTTGTAAGGCATCAATCATTGGCCAAGAGAATATACATATTTCACTTTCTTGTTTACTGTTCAGGTGATTTACCTTATTATTTTATTGTTCTTATCCACCTACCTTGAGGTTGCCACTGCTCGAGGTCAAGGTCTTCTTATACGCTGATTTGACTTACCTTTACTCATTAATTTACTTATTAGATTTCTTGTTTATCAGTTAATATTTGATTAAATCACATATCTTTAAAACCACGATATAAAATTTAATTGTTACTCGAACTTTTGGGAAAACTGTTTGCGCCCACTGTAGGGCTAACGATAATACTGATTGTTTCAGTACTGATCCTGATAAGACACGTTATTTTCATACTTGTTTCTTGTGAAGAATTTTTGTTCTCAAGTTAAAACATGTCAATCTCATAAAACGCACATGTGCATAGCGATGATGGTCTTGGATTTAATGGTGAAAGCAATAATGTAGTTGCTTCAGGAGCCGATGTAATACCGATTAACCACGGGGAAGTGCCGATTGACGAACCTCTCGATGTTAGTTTGCACATTGCTTTGAACGTGGACTTAGGCGCAATCCCTGGAGGAAGTGTACGTAGGGAAGTCCAATCTAGTGGCCAAGGAACACAAGGTGTAGGAGACGGGGGAGTTAGCCTCTAGGTAATATTTGAGATGCTACAGGCTCAGCAGGTTGCGATTGCTCAGCTTCAAAGTCAAAATAAAACTCCAAGTATGGCTGAACCAGAAATCACTCATCGCATTGACACTTTTACCAATGCTTAAACTACCTAAAACAACGCCGGAAACTCGAATTAATCAATGATTTGAACATAAAAACTTCAAAACTTAACCAAGCTCGCTTTCTATCCAAAACCTAACCAAAACATGTCCAATTGACATGAAATTTTGCACGCACGTCCCTTATGACATGACGGTGCTACAACAACTTCCAGAATCCCATTCCGACCCTCGGAGCAAAAATTCACTATCGGACAGGAAACTTCAAAATTCTAACTTTCGGCATTTCTAGCCTAAATGAGATACAGACATCCAAAATGCATACCGAACACGCCCCAACCCCGAAATCGCCTAACGGAGCTAACGGAAATGTCAAATTTCCATTCCGAGGTCGTCTTTACACTATTCTGATAACGGATCATTTTCCAATACTTAAGCTCTCATTTAGGGACTAAGTGTCCCAAAACACTCCGAATTCTATTACCGAATATCCCGGCAAACCTAAATAGCAGAAATGAACTTAGGGGAAGCGAGCGTAAATTCCAAAGAAGACCGTCCTAGTCGTCACAATAAATATATCTTTTACCCTTACCAGCATTAAGCCAAATATTACAAAACCAAAAAAGTACTAAGAAGATCTTAGAAATCAATGTTGATCGTATATTAGTGGAGGCTGACATGAATGGCAAGCTTATGGAAAAATTTGAGAAACTCAAAAGTTTTGATAAAAGAGTAATCAATCTCAAAAGGTTCATCATGAATACGAGATACAAAATTTCTTTTGCTAAATAAAAGCAGAAGCAGAAACAAGGTAAAGATTTGGTGAACTTGAAAAAGTTATTGCTGTTGAACTTTATGTGATGTTTTTTTAATTTTCTATTGTAGAAGAAATAATAATTACTAATAAAGTTATTCTCCTCGATGACCAGCAATGGTTCAAGTATAGGGGAATTTGATGAATATAAAATATTTGCCTATTATATATTATTAATATTCTACTTTAAATAATATACTTAAATTATATTTCGTATTTTGCCTCTTTCTAATTATTTTTGCAGAAAAAAAAAGAAAAAGAAAAACGATTATAAATAACATAAGAAAAAGACAAAATAGTCCATGAAATTCTGCTACGGCAAAAACATATGGGAAATGGAAGCCTATAATTGAAGCTCGTACACGTCCAAGAATCACAAGTCCAAGCTCATATCCTTAGAAGTGTCAAATATCACGTACCCAAGATCATGTCTTCAGACGCATCAAAGATCACAAGTCCAAACTCCTTCCTTGGACATATCCAAATCATTTAATGCTTGCAAGATTTGTTATAAATATAATGCAATTTGGCATAGGAAAAGAGGGAGCGGAAGAAGAAGATCTATTTTTATCTAAACTTTGGTTTTAATTTCTTGCTTTAAATATTTTATTTTCTTTAGTAAGTTTTTGGATTTTCTAAGAGTATTGGAAATATTCTAGAATTCTTTTTTATTGTGAGATTTAGATACTCCATAATGGAGTAATCTGTTTTGTTGGGATAGTTGATGAAGCTTGATATATATTTTTATAATACTATTTCTGTTTTAATACATCCTTGGCTTGAAATTTTCATTGTATAATTCATACTGTGCTGAAATAATGGTTTCTACCTAATCATTATTATCACTTCTATATATTTTATTTAAGTTATTATTATATTAATTTTTTTATTCTCACGGAGCAAAATTAATATATAATAACCAATGAATAAAATAGTAGAGTGAGTATCATTTTTTGTAAAACTCTTATTTCAAATATGCAATCTTGTTTGTCTCATTTTTAATTCTCACTGAGGAATTGTTGTTGGCAAGATTACTGATTTTTAGTAAAAATATTCTCACGAAGTTTTTACTTCCTTTTAGCACAATTTAAGCAAAGAAAATATTTCGGGTTGATCGTCACTAGTTTTAGCTCAATTAATTGCATAGCCTCACGGAGTGCTATTAATTGACTTTTTCTTAGTGAGCAAATATAATTGTATTCGCAATAACCAATTATTCTTTAGAGAAATACATGTAGAAATTTATATTTTATTGTAATAATATATTATCAAGTGAATTCAACGATTCCCAACTCTTTTTAAATTATAAATTCTTTGGAAATTGTTTGTTTTGCTTTAATTAATTAACAAGTTTTAAAACTTATCTTTCATCAATTTGGCTCTCTATAAATCTATACATATCATGGCCAAATAATGGATTCATAGCTATAATTCTTTTTAGGGATTTTTACATATACATCCCATATAACAAACCTTATAACCACTCATGTTTAAGGTTAGTATTTATTACATTTAAGTATACCATGTTTCAATTTAATGTACCAAAATTTACTTTTAAGATTTAATTATCAATGATTTATTAGGGGCTTGATTTGTGGAACAAAATATTTCCATATCTTCTTTCCCCACTTTTTTCTCTTTCTTCCAACGAGTAAATGCACATAAAATGCGGTGGACTCTTCTCTAGATACAGCTGTATTGTATGGTTGTCGCTCCCCATTTATTTGCTTTCCTTTTTCATAAACTCATTAATTACTCGTATACCATTTACTCCATTACCCGTTGATATTAATCACCACCAGATCTTTTTTTTTTTACTTTCCAAAATTTTGTGCTTGTGGTATTCCTCCTTAATATCCTAATGACAACTACGTTTCTATAGAAAATAATTCACACTTGTGAATATGGGTGCATACAAGATTGTTGTAATCTCTCTCCTGTCCTAAAAAAATCATTTTTGTATGTCTCACAAAGATGGAAATTTTTCCTGCAGCTTCCAAATTGCAGTTCATCAAGAGAAATTTCACGCAGATCTTCACTCTCTAATGTTTTCCTGCAGCTTCCAAATTGCAGTTCATCAAGAGAAGTTTTTCCAGTGAATTTTTAAAATGTAGGTAAATGTAGTTAAGGTTATATGCAGTGTTTCCAGTGAGTTTTTATAATGTAGTCAAATGTAGTTAAATGTAGTTAATGTTATATGAAGTGTTTCCGGTGAATTTTTAAAATGTAGAAAATGCAGGTAAATGTAGTTAAAGTTATATGCAGTGTTTCCAGTGAGTTTTTAAAATGTAGTCAAATGTGGGTAAATGTAGTTAACATTTATATGCAGTTTGTTTGTAGCTGATTTGTAGTTAACTGATTGTTGCTAACATAGTTAACTTATTGACACCTTATTATTTTCTTTTTGATCTTGAATTGTAGGTGAGGGCTTCAACAGATCATATAATGAATGGCTTTTTGTATCTACTGGATGGTATGAGTTGCTGAAAACTTCAAATGGCATTTCTATGCAACGTCAATTCATTATTCTTCATTGTTCAAGACAAGAAGTTTTATCCCAAAACATAACTGAGCAAATGTACTGCAACAGTACATGTAGCATTGGACTTCCAACAATTTGTAGTTATGTAATTGTAGTTATATGCAGTATAGATGAGTAGTTATATGGAAGTGTAGGTAATTATAGTCACAACATTAGTAATTTCTAATGTATTCATGAAGCTATTGTTCAGTACAACCAAACTGACACAATTCTCCACTTCATGAAAAATTGTTCAGTATTCATGAAAAATTGTTCAGTACAACCAAATTTCATTACAACAGTACACTCTACTTCTTCTTTCGTTCAACTTTATTTCTCTCATTCTTTGGCGGTGGACCCTTCCTCCTTGCAAGCCTGCCGGTAACCTCAGTCTCACTGATTGAACCATCACTTAGCTTCTTTGTGGTGTAGTCCCACAACAGAGCTCCATAACGTCTACAGTGTTTGTCAATATCAGTAAGATCTTCCTTTGGTATAGACAAATACACAAATTTGAGTCAACAGTGACAGTTCCAAATAAAAATTACATGAAACTACATTAAACTACAAAACACTACAATTAACTACAAATTTGATTCAACAGTATAATTGCCAATCAAATTTGAGTCAACAGTGACAGTTCCAAATAAAAATTACATGAAACTACAATGGAGGATGAAATCAAAGAAGAGAATCAGAGAATTCTATTTTAATAAATAGACGTGGGGGGTGTAATTAAAAATTTTAGTTGGATTCCTAAGCCTTGCTTTCAATGTTATTAGTGGTTTACTGCATGCTTGAGAGCACAAAAGCAGTTTCAAAAAGGACTCAAGATGATCACGAAAGGAAAAAATTCACTGGAAACACTTCATATAACCTCAACTACATTTAACTACATTTGACTACATTTGACTACATTATAAAAACTCACTGGAAACACTGCATATAACCTTAACTACAATTAACTACATTTGACTACATTATAAAAACTCACTGGAAACACTGCATATAACCTTAACTACATTTACCTACATTTGACTACATTTTAAAAGTTCAGTGGAAACACTTCATATAACCTTAACTACATTTAACTACAATTGACTACATTTGACTACATTTTAAAAACTCACTGGAAACAAGTTCAACAGCTATTACTTTTTTTGTAATTAAACGCTGGAACATCTGCATTGTAATTAAACGCTGGAACATCTGCATTGATCTCCAAAAATTTGGCCAGCAGCAGCAGTAAATGGAAATCTGAGATTCGCTTCACAAAAGAGAGACTCTTTGTTCGATTGAAATGATCTTTTAATGCTCTCATGCTCACTGGAATATTCCTGTTTTCAATGGGAAGTGATGATGATAGAGGACCCTGCGCAATCATAAGAATTCACATGAGACGAGAGCAGAAGAGAGTAGATGCTCAAAGTATATATTATCAATAGTTCGATAGCAAAGGAGAAAAGATAAAATTGGAAGATTTTAGCTGATAAATTGGAAGCATCATAAGATAAAATGCCCAAAACTAGTGTTAGATAAGTGTAACCAGGTAAAGGGTAATACAAACTGGACCAATTGCCTAAATTGTGATATACTAAAACAAGCCTCTCTACATAAGGCTGCTCCAAAACACCAATTGGGATATGAAATTCTTCGTATCTGCTAACACCTCTTCTCCTCATGCTTCCACTTCTCAGCCTCAGAGCACCACCTCTTATACCAGTGAAATTGGAAGGCACATTGCCATGGTAAGGAATCCCAGTTCTTGGCATAACAAATGCTCTGAAAGCATAATCTTGAAGTACTGAATCAAGCAAACGTGCTGAAAATTCTGCATTTGTTGATTCAGCATTCAGCACTGGCAGGAGGAGGATAATGTAGAGAAGAAATGCAACAAAAAACATTAGAGAGTGAAGATCTGCGTGAAATTTCTCTTGATGAACTGCAATTTGGAAGCTGCAGGAAAAATTTCCATCCTTGTAAGACATACAAAAATGATTTTTTTAGGACAGGAGAGAGATTACAACAATCTTGTATGCACCCATATCACAAGTGTGAATTATTTTCTATAGAAACGTAGTTGTCATTAGGATATTAAGGAGGAAAACCACAAGCACAAAATTTTGGAAAGTAAAAAAAAAAAGATCTGGTGGTGATTAATATTAATGGGTAATGGAGTAAATGGTATGCAAGTACAAAATCAAAGATTAATTAGGAGTCATAAATACAGGAGTTATTTTAGGATACAATTCATTTAACATAGATTTGAGCCTTAATAAAAGGCGTTATTTTAGGAGGCAACATCTGGAAAGGTTCCGTTTGGTACATATTGTGTAACAAAAACATGGGATATGAGGGTAATAAACAAACAATGCACAATAATGATAGTAAGGTTTGTTATATGGGATGTATAGGTAAAAATTCCTTTTTTTTTAACTCGTAGCTAAATATAAGTGTTATTGTCACGAGACTAAACTATATAAAATAACCACAAAGGTTGAATTTCGTGGCAACAAATAAATGAACTTTTTGCCACAGTAGAACATCTTGTGGCTACAATATAAAGATTGCTACATACTTTATTAATTTGTCGTGGCAAAAGGAAAAAATTACTTGCTACAACTATATATACCATGGCAAAATATTTTACCAATATTGCCATAACTTTTAGCTGTGCTACTTCTTGCTACGAAATTTATTTTTATAGGTAAAGTGTTTAGCCGCAGAATTTTTCATATGTAGCTACAATGTATTTTGTAGCTATAGATGTGTAATGTTGTAGTGCGTAATATGGTTATTTTTCTTTATCTGCTCGATGTCAAACATTATTGATCTACAAATGTGGGATTATGTCATCGGAGACACACACACACACATACATATATATATATATATATATATATATATATATATATATATATATATATATATATATATATATATATATATATATATATATGTATTACACCTTCACAAACAACTAAATTGAAACCATTGATGGCCGAGAGAGTACTATGCTTGATTAGTGACTCACCTTACCAAACAATTTGGATGCTCTAAAGTTAGTCACTTACATAAGTTCTTCTTCTCGTGTTTTCACTTTCAAGATACCTTTAAGCTTCTATTTTGACGAAAAGAACAATCTTTTCATTAATTAAAGGGAGAAACAAGCTAATGAGTGGTGCCTGAAGATAGTTGAATTTAAATCAAGATTCAGAAAAATGCATATCAATTGATTATTCAGCTAAACATGAGGAAAAGATCAACGAGTTTAAAAATGATAATGGTGAAACCAAAGCAACTAAAGTTCACCCCTTACATAGTGCAGAGGTATAGGATTTTAATTAGAAAACGATAGCATAAAAATCGTGGAGTATATAGAATTGAAAAAAATATAATTAGTAAATTGAGAAAAAAATAAAGAGCGGAAGCCAAAATGTGAACAAACAAAAAAAAGGCTTATTTGGGTGGGAAAAAAGTCTCAAACACCGAATACATTAAATTAGCTTATAGTATATAAAAAATAGAATTGGAATCTAATTAGGGCATGACGATTTGGCGTTGTCTGTTTATATTACAAAGTAATAAGTACGTATAAATGTTGAAAATTATAATAATAAATGATCTGTAATCATATAAATGAATAGGTAATACGAATATCAATATGATAAAACAGAAGTTTTCATATATATATATATATATATATATATATATATATATATATATATATATATATATATATATATAAAATATATATATATATATATATAATTGAGAAAAGAAAAGTTTTCATAAGTAATTAAACGTAAGCCCTATTTAATTGTTGCCCAAGTAATAATTTCCTAAACTTAGTTACTTCAGACTCTTATAAATACAGGTTATTACTCTCAAACCTCATTCACTTCATCTCTTGAAGTTGCGTTCAGAACAAAGTTGCGTTTGAGATTCATGGAGCAGCTTGGTTTTCGTTTTCGTCCCACCGATTCAGAAGGACTTATGTTCTTGTTGAGATTCGTCGCTGGACAAGAGATGCATGATGCTGGATTTATTACCACTAACGTTGATGTCTATGGCAAACAAGAACCCTGGGAAATATATGATCATGGCGTACCCTGTGGTGATGATGAGGACAGCACCAGTTATCGCTATTTCATCACAAAGCTGAAGAAGAAAAGCAACACTAGGTATCATCGTTCTGTCGGAAACAAGGGAACTTGGAAACAGGACAACAAGGGCAAACCAGTTCACTACAAAAATATGGGAAACACATCTTCGGTGGTTAATATTGGATCCAAGACAAATTTGTCTTACAAGAATAAAGAGTTTTACCCTAAAGATCAGAAAGATGGACATTGGCTCATGAAGGAGTACGAGCTTTCTAAGGTTATTCTTCACAAGTTCGATCAAGACCGTAGAGATTATGTTCTCTGCGCCATCAAGAAGTTGAAGCACGTTAACATTTCATCCGAAACTTCAACAATAACGACGTTGAATAATGTTTCCAAACTGATGGTGATGATCAACAACACATGACAAGAAGGTTATGATGCAAAGGATACCAGCAACTTCTGAGTGTTGTCCAGATAGACGACGAGAATCAACAACAACTTGTAACAAACGACAAGGGTGTGCTGCAAAGGACCAGCTATGTTGTCTACTAGATGTTGGAGCCACAGACAGATAATATTAAGGCAATCCTGTATATGTATTCATTCTTCGACAGGCTTTTTTATAGTAGAAATAAAATTTTAGTTGGTTCTTCATTAAAATCTCTGTATTTTTGTATGTAGTAGTATTAGTTTAATTAATTGTGCCTTTTGTGAGAAGTGAACAAATAGTTCTGTACAATCATTTGGGAAATTATTTCAGTGCGACTTTTTTTCAATTGATAATATATATTGTTCTTATGATGTAGTCAGTCCTAGATGTAATATAACCTATCCTGTTGAGCATCACTATCAATTTCTGATTACTGTGTCATCGACTGTAATAAAAATGGCAAGGCAACAACTTTATGTATTTTGATATGGCACTATATGTAATTTGAGTTTCTTCGGCCAACTATGTAATTTGAAATGTACATGAGTAAAAATCCAGCAGAAAACTTCTTTTAGTCTTTTAAATGGTTTCTTCTGCATCAAACAACTGAAATCTGAGCTGACATATAACAAGGATAAGATACCTCATTTGCCATAATCCAATCTTAGCCAAAGTGACAATTACTGTATTTTTGTATGTAGTAGTATTAGTTTAAATGATTGTGAATTAATGCCTTTAGTAAGAAGTGAATAAGGTACTGAGAGCTACGCGTTACTGAGAAAATAGCAATACCAATGAACAGTTTTGCAGAATCATTTGAGAAATTATGTTTAGCTCATATTCTCTTTTCTTGATCGCGTTCTTATGGTGCAGCTAATAATACAACATGTCCTGATGTTGAACATCCCTATAGGAAGCAAAACATTTATGATAGACTACAGAGAAGGAGATGCAGATGCATCCATATGATAGTTGTTTGATATGCGTGAATTGAAAGTAATAGCAGTAGCTATCCTATGATAATTGTCTATTACAAAAGAGATATTTGAAGCAGCCATGTGCAGATCATCGGATTTGTTATCAAAAATGTCGTGATCTACGTCTTCCAGTTGTTGCAATAAGCATGTTGTCTTACTGCAGCTTGGTCCTTTTGCAAAGTCCGGTGGTTCTTCGAAAAACAATGGTTTATCGATCGGAGGTTGGTAATTTGCATCCAGCTTTAGCTAAACCATCAGCCACCTCGTTGCTCTCCCTGAAGGTGTGCTCTACTATCGCACTATGCAATTGGTCCAGGAGGTACCTGCAGTTATCCATCAAGTTAGCATAAACCATATTATCATTTTGTAACATATGTAGTACCTGCAGAGCATTAATGTTTATTTCCAAACTGCGTTTATGCACCAATTCCAATCCAGTGAATTCTGCTTGGTTGGTGTTTGCATTGTCCAAGTTACCAGCAAACCCTATGATCCAACATCCATGGCAGTCGCGTATGACACCTCCTATTTCGTAATGACTTCCTCATGTAATTTTAAGATCCTTTATGAATAAAGTCAAAAAGCATACTCTTTCACCAACTCTATTACTGTTCTTCTAGCCATTTGTGATTTTTTTCCATATCCTTCGTATATGCTAATATCAATTGGATTGGCATAATTGTCTTTTCAACGTTAATTGCTCTTTTCTGTAATATTCATGCCTCGATATATCTTTTTTAATGTATATGTCATGCTTAAATTTTCAATTTCACTATATATACCTCGAAGTAATATTTATTTATACATCCATAAGTGTTAGAATCCAAATAATCTCATTGGTGGATATGAAAAAGTTGAATTGCATAATTAGTCATCTTTTATCTACCGAGTGAAAATTAGGTAATCAAGTAAGATAAAATTAAGGGCAAAGTTCTATATATTCTATGTACTATTCAAAAGTATTTGATTTCTTCTTCTCCAATAAACTCTTAGAGCTTAATATCTTCCTCGGATTACCAATTACCATGTGTATATGGGTAAAATTGGGTTCTCCCATTTTTGCCATTATTTCAAGGATAGAGAACTGCATCGAGGGTCAACCTCGTAATGTATCACGCCTGAGCACGATGACAAGGTACGTATCGAGATCGGGGTCCTAGACAATCTAGACCAGATATGATCAGCTTCGAGCGCAACGCAATAGCGGAAAGGCAAAATATTTGTTGTCGCGCCACCTTTTTCTAAAGGCGAAATCAGGTTTATGACATTTGATAGGACAACTCGTTCCCTTTTGGGAATTGGGTTTTGGAGTGAAGAGTTGCCACATAATGATTAAAGTGCATTAGGACACTAAAAAAGGTTTGAGTTTGAAGAACCAGAGTTTGGGTAAGGGCTAGAAATTAATGTGTTAGGCATCCCTCATGATTCACTAGCGTGGTTCCCGGCCATGCTACAATTGTGACTTTAAATGCAAACAACAAATAAATAAGAAATCATTGTAAATACTAGGTAACTTTCACATAATGGTTGTAAATAAAAGAAATACAGAAGGTTTAAAGGAGTTTTGGAATTTGGAAGAAGGTAGTTTTACAATAAAAGAAAAAGGTACAAAAGTAAAAGGGAAGGTGTCAAATATTTGATGCAAGTGACTTGAAAAGAAGTGATAGAGGCGGAATTCGGGAAGAAACAGTACTGAAGATCATACAATTTAAAAGAGAGATTTGCATAATAGGTGCAATTAATTGAAGTGAAAGAAGAAGAAAAAGAAAATGAAGCCTAAACAACTTTGAAATTCTAGAAAAAGAAGAGTAAACGAGTAAAGAGGGAGGGGGTCCTAGGTTTATAAATAACATGGATCATTCCAGACAACACCCGGGAACCATTTATACACGTGGTGTTATCGCGTGGTCATCATATCCATGCCTACCCTTACCTATCCCGTTAAGGTATTAAACGCGGAATGGTCTCGTTTTACTTATTGCATGCTATTACCCGTCCTAATCGCATCTACCCGGGAGGTATTTGGGACTACTAATCCTAAAGGGAATGGATGTGAGGTTTTATAGTTTCATAGAATAAAATTCTAAGGCGACAATCAAAACACATGTGTAACAAATATGGGGGAGGAACACATATCAGATAGAAAGGCTCAAACAAATTTCCTGAAAATCAAATAGAAGCACATAGTTTAGCATGTGTTTACACGTACTGATTAGGGTCTTAATTTGAACTTAATAATTATGATGGGTTGATCTATTATATATTTCAGATAAGAAGCTCAAATCAGGCCTGCCTGCTGGTTGTAATTGATAAAAACCGATTTAATTTATAAGTTATCCTATGGCTTGCCTAAGTGTTGAACGAAAACCTATAGTCATGATATTTATCAGGTTCAGAAAAGAAGCATACCTTAGTTGATAACTCCTATAGGCATATTTTCTAAGTGCTAATGATTTTAAGACGTTTATAGTTGAAATGAAAGGTACAAGAGTCCTATAAGCATGGTGTCTAGGATGTTGTTTGTTATTCCAAACCTATAAATATGTTTGCCTAGTGATAGATGCATATGCAGAATTCAGGAAGTCTTATAGACATGTTATCTATGTGATATGCGGAGTACAGAAAACCTACAGACATGGTTTCTACATGTTGGAAACACGTTTCAAATGCAATATACTAAACGTGTGTTCTTTTGTAGGTTTTGATGAATGTCAAACAAAGCAATAAGCGATATATAGCAGTGCTCAAGGACAAGCACAAAATGGATGCATTACAAGAAGCTCAAGACAAAGTTTAGAAATGTTATAATTGAGTCAATATTAATTGTGATCTTGATTCCTCAATCTTGGCTCATAACATGGCTTCTCTACTAAAATTATTTTTCCAAAATCATGCATATCTAACTTAAGTGTCAAATGATTTTAAACTATGCATATTTATATTTGTTAAAATGTTTTTCAAACATGCCTCAAAAATCTGGGCTAAGATAATCGATTATGTACTTATGATAATCGAGTATCTCTAAGCCAAGACTGCATGACAATCGATTGTGAATTAATGATAATCGATTGTGAGTAAGTCAGTTAACATCAGGTTTTTGCAAACTGCATAACAATCGATTGTGTACTTTTGATAATCGATTGTTAACTGAGGCAAAGTTTTCAAAACTCAGAAAAATCGATTATGAACTAATGGTAATCGATTAGAATGAGAAAAATGTCTCCCAGTGTTTTTAAATAAATTAATAATCGATTGTGGCTTTTGATAATCGATTATATATGAGACAGAAAGTTTTGAAATTAATTAATAATCGATTATGGCTTTTGATAATCGATTATATATGAGACAGTAAGTTTTGAAATTAATTTATAATCGATTGTTCTATTTGATAATCGATTGTTGGAACTAACCGTTGTCATACATTTTCAAATTACCTTCAGGTAATCGATTGTTGATATTTAACAATCGATGTTTTGCGTAAAATCTGGAAAAGATTTTCTGAACGTTGTTAAAATAATCGATTGTTGATTTCCTGATAATCGATGTTTTATGCCAAAAATTGGAAAGGATTTTTTAACGTTATAAATAATCGATTATTGATTTGAAGTAATCGATTGTTGACGTAAAATCTGGGATTGAATTTTTGATCTGATAGGCAAACAATCGATTGTTTAGTCTTGACAATCGATTGTCACTGAGTAATTTCAGCAATCCTTAATTGGCAATTAGACAACGGTAAGACTGAGTTTTTCACCTATAAATACAGGCTTAACTCAGTGTTTTCACAACAACAACATATACAATTTAAGTATTTTCATTGCTAAAAGCTTTCTTACATTGATCATCATTTTCATTCATCCATAAAGCTTTTTGAAGAGCCATTCTATTGAGCTAAGTTGTTGTGATCTTGAGCGTACTATTTCTACTCATATCTACTCATTGAGGAGTACTTTGTAAAGTGAGTTTGTTTTGTGTTTGTAAGAGAATTGCGATTCTCGTTTGTTGAGGAACTTGTGATTCCTCAGTTGAAGTCTTTGGGATTGTTATCCCCGAGCAGTTGAAGTCTTTGGGATTGTTATCCCCGAGCAGTTGAAGTCTTTGGGATTGTTATCCCCGAGCAATTGAAGTCTTTGGGATTGTTATCCCCGAGCAATTGAAGTCTTTGGGATTGGTATCCCCGAGCAATTGAAGTCTTTGGGATTGTGATCCCCGAGCACCTAGGTGAGGCTTGTGTCCTCAGCTGTAACGGTTTGTTAAGCACCCGTAAGCTTGACAAGTTTAGTGGAAATCTCGAGAGAGTCTCTCGGAGACTGGACTAACCACGTTTGTGGCCAACCAGGATACATCATTGTGTAAGTTTATTTTACTGCACTTGTTTTAATTTCTGCAAAGTTTTTAAATTCCGCACTAAAACGCTTAATATTTTTAAAACGCTATTCACCCCCCCCCCCTCTAGCGTAAAGCGTTATTTCCAACAATTGGTATCAGAGCCATACTCTCTGAAAGACTAACCGTTTGAGAGAATCTTTCCATGGCTTCTACTCTAGACTCTTTTGCAGGTATTGATGAAGGACAGTGCCCCACAAGACCTCCTTTGTTCAACGGGACTAATTATTCATATGGAAAGAAAGGATGCAGATATTCGTCAGATCAAACAGCCCTTACTTGTGGAAGGTGTACACCAAAGGAAATGAGGTTCCTGTCAAACAGGTGGAAGGAATATGGGTGCCAAAAACAGAAGAGGAATTCAACGCCGAGGATAATCGAATGGTCCAAAATAATTTTAAAGCTATTAATTTATTACTCTGTGCTGTTAATGCTAATGATTACAGGAAAATCTCCTGCTGCAAAACAGCGAAAGAAATGTGGGACAAGCTTGAGGTCACTTACGAAGGGACTGACCAGGTAAGAGAAGCTAAAATTGATTTTTTAACTCATGCTTACGAATTGTTCCATATGAAGGAAGGCGAAAAGGTAGACGAGATGTTTGAGCGGTTCTCATCAATAGTGAATGATCTCCACGCACTCAAGAAGACGTTCACAGACAAAGAACTAGTTCGAAAAATCCTTAGGAGCCTAACACCGGCATGGCGATCAAAGGCCGATGCGATTCAAGAGTCAATTGGAATCACGAACGTCACCATAGACGCTCTTAGAGGTAATCTTAAGACTTATGAATCCACTATTCTTAACCCTGTTGTTGACGAACAAAGAAGGCAAAAGATTGCTCTAAAGGCGAGCACAAGTCAATCACCAATTGAAGAGGATGGAGATAGCGAATTTGGACTCATCATCAAAAAGTTCCAAAAATTCATGCGAAAAGAATATGACCGCAAAGGGAAAAAGCAAGGTGAGCAAGTTAAATGTTATGAATGTGGTGAAACAGGGCATATCAAAACAAACTGCCCAAATCTTAAAAAGGAGAAGAAACCCTTCAAGAAGCAACGAGCATACATATCTTGGGGAGGAGATTCCGGAGACGAATCCAGTGAAGAAGAAAATGAAGAAGCGGCAAATCTCTGCCTCATGGCACAGGAAGAAAATCAAAGTGAGGTAAGTCAAATCTCTTCTCAAAATTTTTATACTCTTGATGACATGAGAAATGCCTTTGATGAATTGTATGCTGAATTTCTCAAAGTTACAAAAACCGTCACTAGTTTAAGAGAAAATGCTTCTCTAAAAGAACAAGATTTTCAAAAACAGTTTTCATTAAAAGAAAAAGAATTAGAAAAATTGGTTTTGGAAAATGAGAAGCTACTAGAACAAAACAAGTTTTATGGGAAAAGAAGTTCTGACAAGCCCGAGAGTTCTACAAAAAATTGTGCTTCTTGTGTAGACCTTAAGAATGAAGTAGGTAGATTAAAAGGCACACTAGATAAATTCAACTCCTCTCATAAAAACTTGAATGTGGTGCTTGATAACTTGAAATCAACCAAGCATGGAATAGGCTTCATAAATGAAGAAGAGGTTGATGCAAAAACCCAACCACCTAGAGCTCAACCTAGGATTAATAACAAAAATGCCTTTCCTAAAACAAACATGCATGCTAGACAAAATATTAGGAGACCTAGACATGACCTTCCGCCTAGCAATCGTCACCATAGACATGATGCATATTTTAGGCACAACAATGATCATGCTAGAAGATCCCGAAATGTTCAACCTAGAAATGACTATGGTGTTTTAATTAGGAGAAATGAAAATAGAGTAAACAATGTGCATTATTCTAGCTACTATGAGCCTAGACGCATGCATAATCCAAATGTGACATGTCATTATTGTAGACGAATTGGTCATATTGCTCCCGCATGCTTTACTAGACATAGACATGCTACTCAAACATATCATTATAGTATGCATAACCCTCAAGGACCCAAAATGGCATGGGTACCAAAAGAGCATTGATTTGTTTTGCAGGTGTGCTTGAAGGAATCAAGTGTAGTGGATGCTCCAAACACTTGACGAGAGACGAATTCAAAATTCCTTCAATTAAAGCACAAAGAAGGAGGAAGAGACGGAAAAGTCGACTTATGTTTTTTTAAATCGGAAGTATTTTCGAAAAAATTCAAAAGGCAAAATTGTGGAAAAAGCTTCGTAAATTGGAGAATGAGCCAAAAGACCAAAATGAACGGAGGATGTTCAAAATCAGGTAATTGGCAAAGTCGAAGGGAAGGTAAGTACCCTAAACCCTCTTAAGAACATCCTAGGACAAAATTCTTAAGAGTTCTTTTTTTTTTTCACCCGACTACACGAGTTTCAAAGTTATTATTTCATTTATAGATTACTGACTTGAGCGTCGGAGATGTTTAATTCTATTTTGCAGGCATCCCCCAAAAGGTAAGAGGAAAGTATGAATTATCTTGATACAAGAAAAAAAAAATCGATCATAATCGATTATTTATGCTTACAATCGATTATCAGTATCAATAGTCGATTATTTGTTGATTCAATTTTTTTTGCCATGAAATCTTGTTAAATGTTTACATTGCCTGATAGAATTAAGTCTCATCATTTCAGCATCCCCCTTCCAAACAATCGATTATTTGTTCTGCCAATCGATTATTTGCCAAAATTCAAACTCTCTGTGAGTAAAACAATCGATTACTATATATTGACAATCGATTATCTGTTTTAAACTTATGTTACCGTTTTGGCTCCATAATCGATTCCTGACAGGTCATAAATATGAAAAACAATCGATTACCAAGTTTGACAATCGACTATCTTTTTCAAATTTTCTTACCGTTCTGGCGTGTAATCGATGTGTCAGATCATTTTCATTAATGACAATCGATTATTCCATTCAAACAATCGATTGTTGAACGGTCAGTGAATTTATTTTTACCGTTTCAGACTTCAAATCTCTTCAAATCATTTCCAATAAATGTAAGATTCATTCCTTCTCTATATATAGGCTGCACATATGCTCTTGTATACTCACTCAAGCCTCCCAAGCATCAAATTCTCTTGTTTTCTTTGAAAAATCCTAGCACATCCTTTCAAAAAAAAAATGTCAAGCCGCAACTCAAAACGTGCTCGTTCCAAACAAGGTGCTTCTTCTTCTCGCCATCCATATCAAGATGGATCGGTTCTATTCTTTGAATCAAATGAAGAGCTCACCCGTTTCTTAACCAAATTTGAGAAACGCCTTATTCTCCCTCCTCGCTTTTCAACAAACGCTCTTGTTGCACCATTCATTCCAGCCGCAAATATGCTAAGAGAGTGCAACCTTTTCAATTTCCTACTCCTTACTCACCCCTACTACAACATTTCTTTGGTTGAAGCTTTTTACTCCAACCTTCACAAAGATGATGAGGGTGAACTTGTTACCAATGTTAACGGCATTCCCATTCTAATTTCTGAAGATAACCTCCACCTCATTGCCGGCATTCCGCATGATGGTGAAGACATCTACCAGTACATAAATGATGCCGGGGTCATGATTGATGAAGCTAATCTCTTCCGCCAAGCCGGAGTAGCCTATGATGAGTCCTCTTCCCGTCGTCCCACCATAAAGGGTATGGACCCGAATTATCGTTTCATTCTCTATTTCATCACTCGTGTTCTCAAACCCCGTAAACTCAATCACACCACCATTTCCCAAGAGGATGCCAAATTTCTTCATGCTATTGTCACCGGTGTTAAAATAAATTGGTGCAAGCTTATTCTATCTCATATGTTCAATGCCACCAGAGATGACATACCTCTCCCCTATGCCCTCTTAATAATGAAATTTCTTGAAGCTTCCGGAGTCAATATTGCTAATGGTCCTCTCAAAAAGAGCACCAAAATCTGGGAAATTTCGGAGTCTTCCTTTCATCATGATGGTGATCATGCTCCCGCTCCTCCTCAAAATCGACAAGCCCGTCGTGCTCATCCTCCTCAGGAGCCTACCCTCCGGACCATTTCTGACCAAATTACTCAACTAACCCGTGAGGTCCATGGTTACTTTGATCACGTGCATTATGCCTATGCTCAGATGGTGCCATATCAAGCGCCTACCAATGATGATGAAGGGGATGGGGGTGATGAATGATGAAATTGTTGTTGTTATGAGAAATTGTTGTTTTTGGTCTGTTTGTTCTTGATTGGTTAGTTATGTTTGGTTTCACCCTTGTAATGTTATCTTAATTTTCCAATAAATAAACTTGTGTTTATTTCACATTTTTTTTCATATTCTTCCCTTGTGTAAATTTTTGCTAATGGCAAAAGGGGGAAGAAACGGGATATCAAGAAGTATGCTATATCACTCTCAACTTCATTCATGCTTAAAGTGAGGGGGAACATGAATTGAGGGGGAACATCAAATTGCATACTTTACTCTTGTCTTGGATTATCAAAATAATTATTGCATATATCCCGCTTATGTTTGCCATTATCAAAAAGGGGGAAATTGTTGGAAACACGTTTCAAATGCAATATACTAAACGTGTGTTCTTTTGTAGGTTTTGATGAATGTCAAACAAAGCAATAAGCGATATATAGCAGTGCTCAAGGACAAGCACAAAATGGATGCATTACAAGAAGCTCAAGACAAAGTTTAGAAATGTTATAATTGAGTCAATATTAATTGTGATCTTGATTCCTCAATCTTGGCTCATAACATGGCTTCTCTACTAAAATTATTTTTCCAAAATCATGCATATCTAACTTAAGTGTCAAATGATTTTAAACTATGCATATTTATATTTGTTAAAATGTTTTTCAAACATGCCTCAAAAATCTGGGCTAAGATAATCGATTATGTACTTATGATAATCGAGTATCTCTAAGCCAAGACTGCATGACAATCGATTGTGAATTAATGATAATCGATTGTGAGTAAGTCAGTTAACATCAGGTTTTTGCAAACTGCATAACAATCGATTGTGTACTTTTGATAATCGATTGTTAACTGAGGCAAAGTTTTCAAAACTCAGAAAAATCGATTATGAACTAATGGTAATCGATTAGAATGAGAAAAATGTCTCCCAGTGTTTTTAAATAAATTAATAATCGATTGTGGCTTTTGATAATCGATTATATATGAGACAGAAAGTTTTGAAATTAATTAATAATCGATTATGGCTTTTGATAATCGATTATATATGAGACAGTAAGTTTTGAAATTAATTTATAATCGATTGTTCTATTTGATAATCGATTGTTGGAACTAACCGTTGTCATACATTTTCAAATTACCTTCAGGTAATCGATTGTTGATATTTAACAATCGATGTTTTGCGTAAAATCTGGAAAAGATTTTCTGAACGTTGTTAAAATAATCGATTGTTGATTTCCTGATAATCGATGTTTTATGCCAAAAATTGGAAAGGATTTTTTAACGTTATAAATAATCGATTATTGATTTGAAGTAATCGATTGTTGACGTAAAATCTGGGATTGAATTTTTGATCTGATAGGCAAACAATCGATTGTTTAGTCTTGACAATCGATTGTCACTGAGTAATTTCAGCAATCCTTAATTGGCAATTAGACAACGGTAAGACTGAGTTTTTCACCTATAAATACAGGCTTAACTCAGTGTTTTCACAACAACAACATATACAATTTAAGTATTTTCATTGCTAAAAGCTTTCTTACATTGATCATCATTTTCATTCATCCATAAAGCTTTTTGAAGAGCCATTCTATTGAGCTAAGTTGTTGTGATCTTGAGCGTACTATTTCTACTCATATCTACTCATTGAGGAGTACTTTGTAAAGTGAGTTTGTTTTGTGTTTGTAAGAGAATTGCGATTCTCGTTTGTTGAGGAACTTGTGATTCCTCAGTTGAAGTCTTTGGGATTGTTATCCCCGAGCAGTTGAAGTCTTTGGGATTGTTATCCCCGAGCAGTTGAAGTCTTTGGGATTGTTATCCCCGAGCAATTGAAGTCTTTGGGATTGTTATCCCCGAGCAATTGAAGTCTTTGGGATTGGTATCCCCGAGCAATTGAAGTCTTTGGGATTGTGATCCCCGAGCACCTAGGTGAGGCTTGTGTCCTCAGCTGTAACGGTTTGTTAAGCACCCGTAAGCTTGACAAGTTTAGTGGAAATCTCGAGAGAGTCTCTCGGGGACTGGACTAACCACGTTTGTGGCCAACCAGGATACATCATTGTGTAAGTTTATTTTACTGCACTTGTTTTAATTTCTGCAAAGTTTTTAAATTCCGCACTAAAACGCTTAATATTTTTAAAACGCTATTCACCCCCCCCCCCCTCTAGCGTAAAGCGTTATTTCCAACATTACATATAATGTAGAAGTGCATAAACTTGCAGACATGGCTACTATAAAATGCAAAAATGTAGAAACCTACAAGTAGGATTTCTAAGAAAGATATGCAGAACTGTAGAAACCTATAGACATGGTTTATATATGAAATGCAGAAATTGTAAACATGATTTCTATGTGAAAAAATAAAGAACTTATAAACATGGTATCTATATGCAATACAAAAATGAAAGTTGAATGCATGATATAAGTGCAGAAGTATAATAATCACCTATGAACATGGTATCTACCCCTTTTTGCATGCATGATTTACCCTCCCCTTTCCACTAAAGCCCCAATAGCTTTTACAAGTTATTACAACCCAGAATGAATAAGAAAAGGTAAAATACATTGGAGAACTAAAAATTACAACCAAAGAGATCCTGATTCAGATTTCCTGCCTGAAGCATGAAGTAAACCAACTTCCATAAAACCGATTTCCAGAGCCTTTCTCTTATTGGGATGTGTTAAATGTCCAACTAGTTTCATGAACTCCAGGCAATTCTAACACCCCAAATATTACTGTAGAATTATAGTGTAGTGTGGAAGGGATAGCCCTCATATGTCCAAATTTATAGGGAACTCAATTTCCCAAGACAAGGCTCATAAGATGGGGGCATAACTTAGAGTCTAAGAGTAAGTGTAAGTACAATAGAGGAGATTAGGAAAAGCCATAGTTGGTTGGTGGTCATGCGCAGCAATTAGGAGTGCTGGCACACCCTGACCAGCCTGTTTAGCCAAATTTGGGGAGTTAGGACCCACTGGGGATCAGGTTCAAACCTGAGCAGCAACTTAGGTGCTGGAAGGTCATGAACCCTAACTCAAACACATAGAAGGGAGTAAGGGGTAGGGTTCACAATAAAAAGAGGTACAAGAAAAGGATACGTATAGTTAATATTGATAATAAATAATAAAGTAAACAAGAATGTTAATACTATAAAGTAAACACATAGAGGTGAAGCTGAAATCAAAATTAGAACATACCAGTTTCAGAAAATAAGAAAAGCGAAGCAGTAGACTTGTAAAATCCAAAGTGCAGACAAGAAGCAAGAATACTTTATGTATAAGTTCAGAAGAGAATTGTCATTGTGTAGTTTTAAGTGTGTGTGTGTGTGTGTGTGTGTGTGTGATTGTTAATAAATCGTATCTTATGTTAAAGTGTCACTTATTTATAGTGTAGAAAGCAAGTAGAAATAGGTAAGAGAATAGTTGGAAATCAATTACACAAGGTTTCCCTTTAATAAAGGGATTCTGATTTCAAACGGGCAATACAAATTAAGGAAAGAGATTAATCAAACACTTTTCAAAGCAGTAAATACATTGAGGTTTATTTAAGGACAAGTTCTTAACAGTGCACGGCTACACAATTTAAGGAAAGGAAATATTTAATAGCCAATAAATCACAAGGTCTGAATTAGGTATGAATGAATCTAGTCTAAGAAAGTTAAGAAAGGTTTTAACTTAAGAAAAAAATAGTAACAATCAATTAGACCTATTAAAAGGGAATTCTGAATCAATCACTAATTTGATAACATCTTTGAAGATGGAATTATTATATATAAAAAGCAAACAGACATGTTGAACATGAAGAAATTTATCATGCTATTCAATAGAAGAGTCTAGTGTAGGAGAATCAGAGTTGTGTGCAATCCAAAAAAAATTTATATTTAGAAATAGGTCATAGTTTGATCAAATAACAAGACTCGGAAGAAATCCCTCCAAATTCTAGGGTTTATGACTCGATTCAAATACATAGATGAGGAGGCAATAGGCTCAGAGATTTATTTTTAGAAATTCATGAGAAAATATGCAAACAAATAGAAAGATCACGCAAACATAGTGAAGAAGCTAATTTGAAGCATGGTGAGAGAACAATTGATAGTAGAAGAAACACATACTTAACATGGTAAAATAGCAAGAACACTTAAGAACATGGTAGAAGGATACAGTAGGAGAAACACATCAGATCATAGTGGAAGAAAATAGCATATAGTGAAAAAGCATGCGAAAACACAACATAGAAAACACATTAGAAGAATACAAGAACGGGGTATAGAAAATACAGTAAAGAACATTCAAGCACGGAGTATAAAACTCAATAAAAGAACATACAAAAATATGGTAAAAGAAAAAGTATAAGAACACAATAGAAAGCAAGTGAGAACATGATATATGAAACACAGTAGGAGAAACAATACAAATAATAAAGAAGAAAGATCATAAAACACTTAAACACTTTCCAAAAAATCTTAAATCAGAAAAGAAGGTTTTTTGAATGTAATTTTCAAAAGAAAATTAAGGAAATCATTTGAAAACTCAAGTATGGAATAGATACACAACGGATCTAAAAAGAATTGGAGAATACCTCGAAAGGCTAGGGTCTCAGAGGAACCCTAGAATGAGAAAGGCTTGGAAAAGTCAGCGATCGGAGTCATAAAGGTCAAGAGTTAGTTTCGTGAGTCTTGAATATACTGGATCATGGCTGGAGAAGCCATGAAATCAGAGGTCTGAGAAGATCGGAGAGGGAGTCACTGAGGTCAGGCCTCAAAACATCGAACAACCAAGACGTACTATGAAGATAGGTGAATACCATCTATCCATGGCCTGAGTAGCTATGGAGTCCGATAAGGTTATGGTCGGAGACGGTGGAAGGAGGCTAAGGTTAGGGATTATTCTACAGAGTTTGAGAGAGAGTGGAGTATTCAAAGGCGGCTGCCCAGTTGAAATGAAGAAATTAGGGTAGGTAGTTTGGGTTTAATTATGGTAGGGTAAATTGTAGCCATTGATCTGTATGATCAACGACCTAGTTCTAATGGGTAGGTGGGAACCGAATAGGGCCGATTGGACCGAGTTATGGGTTGGGCCAAATTTTAAAAAAAATGGGCTGGTCCGGTTGGGCTCAAAAATGGGGGGGGGGGGGAGATTTTGAAAGAAAATGGGGCAGTATTTGAAATAAGATTAGGCTAAATGTTAAATAGCGAATCTTCGTATTTTATAAAAAAATAGTAAAATGATTTTAAAATCAAAATTAAAAGTAAGACAACTAATAGTACATAAAATTAATTAGAAAAATATTAAAACCAATTTTACAATTATGAAAATGCTATTAATCTTAAATAGGCTAAAATTGCAATTGTATGCAATTTAGCTTTAAAATATCAGATAAATTTGTAAAAATATACAAAAAACACCTTAACTATATTTTGCTATTAATATAGAAATAAAATAAACTATTCACCAAAATTAATAATTTTGGGAATAATGATTAGATTTTGTACTGTTAAAAGGGACAATAAATTGATTTTAAAACCCTTTAAAAATTAGATAAAATATCAAAACACTTAGTAGTGCTTATATATGTATACACATGCTATTTTGAGATTACTGTGAGTATAAAGAATATATAAGGGAAAAATTGGGCATCAACAACTGCCCCTCTTTACCAGAGAAGGATGAAAGAGTTGCGGGGTAAAGATATGATGGTCAATTATACCGAAAGAAATGATTTGCAAAGTTTTGACCGAACTCTGGCTCTTGAGTTGCCTATATATCCGTAGTTTTGCATGAATCAATCCATATGTAGTTTAGGATTCATCAGGGACACGACGTTTAGGTTGAGAAAGGTAGTTGAAGTCTGATAAGCTGTAGGAACCGGAGCGGGATCGCTCTTGCTAATGCAAATTCCCGTTGGACAATGAATGTTGTCTTCGGACGGTTAATATGACGTCCTTGGAGCATACATCCTGGGCAATGAAGTGTATGAAAAAAGATTCGAAGGCTATGAGATGTTGTTATCGGGATATGAGAATGATGCCTCCGAACCATGATGCCTTTGAATAATAATATGAAAAAGATAAAATGGGGTCCTTAGGCCATGGCATGGCGTTCTCGGGCTATGGAAATGGTGCCTCCGAACATTGACGCCTTTGGACAATTTGGCGATTGTTTAGTCCATGAAATGCAGAAGGTGGCGATCTTTCATTCCATGAAATGCAGAAGGTAGCGATCTTTCAGCCGATGAAATGTAGAAGGTGGCAATCTTTCAGCCGATGAAATATAGAAGGTACGATCTGTCAGCCGATGAAATGCAGAAGGTGGCGATCTTTCAGCTGATGAAATGCAGAAGGTGGAAATCTTTCACCTGATGAAAGATATAAATAAAATAGAGATATTTCACCTGATACGATATTTAAATAAAATGGCGATATTTCAGCTGACGAAATGCAGAAGGTGACGTTCTTTCAGCCGATAAAATGCAGAAGGTGCTGATCTTTCAACCGATGCATGTGTGAATATAATGGCGATATTTCAACTGATGCGGGATTTAAATAGTGATGGTGATCTTTCAGCCATGCAATTATGGAGGTAGAGCTTAACCTCGGAAGGCAGAAAGGTAGCTTTATGCAATGCAGAGAAAATGCAGATGGAGATAGAGCTTAACCTCGAAAGGCAAAATGGTAGACTTACGTAATGCAGAGAAATGTAGATAGAGATAATGCTTAGTCTCAGAAGGCAGAATAGTAGCCGTATGCAATGCAGAGAAATGCAAGTGGAGACAATGCTTAGTCTCGGAAGGCAAAAAAGTAGCCTTATGCAATATAGAGAAATGTAGGTAGAGACAATGCTTAGTATCGGAAGGCACAATGGTAGACTTATGCAATGGAGAGAAATGTAGGTGGAGACAATGCTTAGTCTCAGAAGGCAGAAAAGTAGCCTTATGAAATGCAGAAATGCAGATGAAGACAAAGGTTAGTCATAGAAGATAGAAAGGTAGCCTTATGCAACATCGGGAAATGTAAAAGGCAAGTAGTAGTAAAACCTCTTAGCTGAGTAGTTGATTGCGATATTGTGGACGATGGGGATAGCGCGTATGGATAGAAATTGTAGATAAATGATTGTTCTGAGAGTTGTATTCCCGGGATGTGTGAGTGTATAAATACATTAGATGATTTTACGACTTGAGTGCCTGCATCCAAAGAAGAATCGTGAATTTTGTAAAGGGGGGAATGTTAGTTCCTCTTCTCGTGGCCATTTCTTGTCTTGCTCGACGTTGTGCATCATTGGGGTGATATTGCTAAATAAAGCAATTTTGATAATATTCATGCATGATTTAGTAAAATGCAACATAAATACATAATTAAAAATAGTTTTCTTTTAGATGAAATGGTGACTGCGACGTGATTCACGACATTGCAACCTCTCCTGCTTCAGAATTTTGAGGGTGTCCTCCTCAAAATTTTTCCCCAGTTTACTGGGATGGTGCTTCCGACGGCTTTGTGCGATAAATGGCTGAAATCAACTTCGGAATTTGAGGGTCCTCCTCAAAATTCTGCCCCAGTTTCAAATGGCGGGGGGAGATGAGAAATTTATTAAATTGTGAATGAACCCATAGGGCTGCCTACGTATCCCCTCTTAAACATGAATCGGGTCAGGCGTAGTTCATATTACATCATAAGATAAATCATATGTGGTTACACATAGTAACGTTTGGTTGCATCTGAATTCATTGGCTTCGGCCTAACTTCTCTGTCCATTTCTGCGAGTATGAGAGCTCCCCCGATTAGAACCCGGTGAACCATGTATGGACCTTGCCAGTTGGGAGAGAATTTCCCATTGGCTTCATCTTGCAGTGGGAAAATTTTCTTCAACACCAGCTGCCCCTGTATAAATTTCCTTGGCTTGAATCTTTTGTTGAAAGCTCTGGACGTTCTGTTCTGATACAATTGACCGTGGCAAACCGCATTCATTCTTTTCCCATCTATAAAAGCTAATTACTCATAACAACTCTTTACCCATTCTGCATTATCTAGCTCCACTTCTTGTATGTCCTCAAGGAGGGAATTTCTACCTCGGCGGGAATGACTTCTTCTGTACCGTAAACTAGCATTTAGGGAGTTGCCCTGGTTGATGTGCGAACTGTGGTACGGTATCCCAATAATGAAAATGATAACTTCTCATAACACTGCTTATGTTTTTCTATCATTTTCCTTTGTATCTTCTTGATGTTCTTGTTGGTTTCTTCTACAGCTCCATTCATCTGAAGCTTGTAGGCTGTAGAATTTTGGTGTTTGATCTTGAATGTTTCACACATTGCTTTCATCAAGTCGCTGTTGTGATTGGATCCATTATCAGTAATGATCGATTTTGGAATCCCGAATCTACAAACAACGCGGTCACGGACAAAGTCTACCACAACTTTCTTAGTATTTGCCTTTTATGATGCTGCTTCAAACCATTTGGTGAAATAATGAATTGTCACTAGAATGAACCCGTGCCCGTTTGATGTGGTGGGCTCGATAGGTCCAATGACATCCATTCCCCAAGCTACGAACGGCCAGGGCGAGCTTGTTGCATGAAGCTCATTTGGAGGCACTCTTATCATGCCACATGTATATGACAGCGATGACATTTTTGGATATACTGGATGTATTCCGTTTCCATAGTCATCCAAACATATCTTACTCGGAGTATCTTCTTTGCTAAGACAAAACCATTCATATGTGGGTTGCAGGTCCCTACATGAACTTCTTCTAATAACCTGGATGCTTCCTTTGCTTTGACACATCTTAATAATCCCAAATATGGAGTCTCCAATATATGATTCCTCCGCTGTGAAAGAAGTCGTTAAATAACCTCCAAAGTGTGAGTTTATCAGTGGGATTTGCAAGCTCTGGATACCCTCATATTATCAAATACTCCTTGATGTCATAGAACTATGGTTTTCCGTCTGCTTCTTCCTCGACATGAGCACAATAAGTTGGCTGATCATTAATCTTTACCGGGATAGGATCAATAAAATTCTTATCTGGATGTTGAATCATAGATGATAGGGTAGCCAATGCATCGGCAAACTCATTCTGTATTCTGGGGACATGCTGAAATTTTGTTCTTGTAAACCTCTTCCTCAACTCTTGTATATGATGCAGATAAGGGAGTATCTTAGAGTTCTTAGTTTCCCATTCTTCTCAAGCCTAATGTATGAGCAAATCTAAATCCCCGATCACTAGTAACTCCTGAAAGTTCATTTCAATGGCAAGCTTGAGCCCTAAGATGCAGGCTTTGTATTCAGTCATGTTTTTGGTGCATATGAATATGAGCTTTGCAAACACTGGATAATGCTGACGGGTTTCTGAAAGTACTTCTCCTATACCAACTCCCTTGAAGTTTGCTGCTCCATCAAAAAACATTCTCCAAAAATCATAGGATTTTGCAATATCCTCACGATGAAAGATACCTCTTCATCGGGAAAATACATCTTCAGAGGCTCGTATTCTGGGTGAGGTGATGTGCCAAGGACTGTCCTTTGATTGCCTTCTGAGATACGTAAACAATGTCGAACTTGCTTAGCAAGATTTTCCACTTGGCTAGCTTGCCAGTGGGCTTGGGCTTCTGAATAATGTACTTCAGCGAATCCATCCTTGATATGCGATTAGTATAGGCACAGAAATAGTGCCTCAGCTTCTGGACTACCCAGGTCAGAGCACAACAGGTGCTTTCCAATAGGGAATATCAGGCCTCGTAAGTGGTGAACTTCTTGCTGACATAGTATATGGCCTTCTCCTTCCTACCTATTTTGTCATGTTATCCTAGAACAGAACTGAATGCTCCATCCAATACTACATGGTAGAGCAATAGATGTTTGCTTGGTTCGGGCGGAACCAAAAATGGTGACATTGACAGGTATTCCTTGATTCTATCGAAGGCTTTCTAACAATCATCGATCTACTTGGTAGCGGCATCGTTCTTTAACATCTTAAAGATTGGCTCACAAATGACAGTGGACTGAGCTATGAACCTGCCAATATAGTTGAGTCTCCCCAGAAAACTCATCACGTCCTTCTTATTCTTTGGTGGTGGCAATTCTTGAATGGCCTTATCTTTTGAAGGATCCAGTTCTATTCCTCAACGACTCACAATGAATCCAAGTAGTTTTCTCGTAGGAACCCTGAATGCAAATTTGGCAGGATTCAGTTTCATAAGTACCTTCTCAGTCTGTTGAAGAATTTCCTCATATCTTTCATGTGGTCAGTGGCTTTCTAGGATTTGATTATGGAATCATCGACATACACCTCGATCTCTTTCTGTATCATGTCGTGGAAAATAGTAGTCATGACCCTCATGTAGGTGTCCCCAACATTCTTTAACCTAAATGACATCATTTTGTAACAATACATCCCCAATGGCGTAATAGAAGCCGTTTTCTCAGCCTTTTCGTCATCCATCCATAGCTGATGATACCCAGTAAAACAATCAACAAATGACTGCAGTTCATGCTTTGTAAGGGGAAAATTGTCTTTCGGACTAGCCCTGTTGAGATCCTGGTAGTCGACACAGATCCTAACATTCCTATCCGTTTTTGGCACTGGCACAATATTGGCTAACCATGTTAGATACTCTACTACCTTGAGAACATTGGCTTTGACTTGTTTGGTGACTTCTTCCTTGATTTTCAAACTCATTTTGGGTTTGAACTTTATGAGCTTCTGCTTTACCAGCGGACATGTCGGATCGGTTGACAGGTTGTGAGCTAAAATAGATGTACTGATACCAGTCATATCATCATACGACCTGGGGAATATGTCCTCATATTCCCTTAGTACTCTTCCTATTCTGATGACGACAGATGAACACTGATGTGCATTTCCTTGACATTTTCTGTATTTCCCAAGTTAACAACCTCAGTTTCGTCAAAGTTAGACTTAGGTCTGTTCTCAAAATTCTCAATGTCTGACTCTATGTCTATTTGTTGCGTTGTTGCGTTGCAAGTCATAATCGTCGGTTCATCAGGATAAGTAATAGTAATGCTGTGTAAATTAATTAAAAAGTAATGAGAGCGAGATTTATAAGAAACTAAAATGTTTTGATAAATTTCATAAATGTTTATAACATTGGGGCTCTTATTTTCGATATTAAAATGCGGAAAGAAAATCAACTAGGAAAAAAGTAAAAGGTGATGCATGGTGCTTTGTTCAGCTTTGCTACCTCGAAGCCTTCTGGGCCCTGGTAGTTCTGATGAACCTATTGTTGAGGCATGATCCTCGATTCACACCTTGTGTGGAAGGGACTTCCTCCCCTCCCTCCTCAAAAATGATACAACAATCCATACTGTCGTCTTCCAAAAATAGATTCCTCATTGCCGCCAATTCTTCCTCTTCTTCTGACCCATATATGACATCACCAGGCTAAAACATTTAATCCAAGCGAGGTATCGAACGCTCCAGTAGGTAATAAGGTCCGTGCGATGGTGGCAACCATTCATCGAACTTTTTCTAGGTGTACTCATATCCCAATCCAAAAGTGGTACCATGCTTCTTCAGCTTGATCGACTTGGCGATCCCTTGGAGATTCTTACCGAGTCCCTTGCCAGGTTCGTATCCACACCAATTCAGTATACTTTCAATATTGTTATCCCACCATTTATCTTTGTCTACGGTGTTGACTTACTCAATGTGATGGTAAGTTTCCCCACATATCCTTCTTCTTCCTCCGATCCCTAAATGGTCTAATGGTTGTATATGAGATTGCTACAGTCTCCATGAATAATCACCTCTTAGTAATTCCACTCAAACTTCATTGCCTGATGTCGGGTTGATGCTACAGCTCTAGCTGCATGGATCCAGGGCCATCCCAACAGCAAATTATAAGACGCCGGGACGTCTATCACTTCAATGTCAACATCAAACCAAGTTGGCCCCATTTGCAGACATAGACCGATTTCCCCATTAGTGGACCTTTGGGATCCATTGAAAGCTTTAACATTAATAGCTCCCTCCTTGACCCAATGTTGTGAGAGTTACCAGTGGACAAATATTGAGGCTTGCCACCATCAATTAGAATTCTGGTGATAAAATAATCCTCACACTACACAGTGATGTGCAACGCTTTGTTGTGACTCAAACCTTCCGGTGGCAACTCATCTTCGTGGAAAGTGATTTTATGACTCTCCAATACTTGCCCTACCATGTTTGCCATTTCTCATCCAGTTATATTGCTGGGCACATATACCTCGCTCAGTACCTTCAATAAGGCATTCTTGTGTGCATAAAAGCTTTGCAGCAGAGCTAAGATGAAGATTTGAGCTGGCGTCTTGTTCAACTGATCAATAGCCGAGTACTTCTTTGCTTGTATCTTCCTCCAGAGGTTATCAAGTCAAGTTTCAGTGATGGTCAGTCATCTAGAGGCTTGCTTACTGGACTCGGACATATGTTCTAGAGTGTAAACACCTTGTGCTACAATTGCTTCCCCAGATATGGGTTTCCCTTTCCTTCTCGCCTCAGCTGTGTAATCCCACGGCATGGCCTTTGAGTGGAATGGTGTTATGTCTAACATAACCACAGGAATGGGTACCCTTGATTTGGGTGGTAGCACAGGAACTTCAAATGGTACAATTTTCTTTGGGGATCTAAACTCGACCTTCATCGGTCCTGGTGCCTTTTGCAGAAGAAGGTGCGTCGAACTCAAGTGGTATATACATGTTCACTTCAGCGTCTCCAGAAGGCTGGATATGGACTACAATCAGATTAAGTGTGACTATTGGTTTCTTTGGCTTGTCAGTTTCAGTGATTAATCCGATCGATCCCTTAGGGTCCCAAGCATCTTCTATCTCTATCATATGAATGCCTCCGCCTTTATGGTTAGGCAGAGGGTTGTTGCAAACATTAGGAATAGGATCCTTTGCCACAATGATCTTGTTGTCAATCAAAGACTGGATCTTATCCTTCAGTGAGTGTCGCACCTCCTTTTTCACTACACCCCGCAAGAGCGTAAAAGAGTTTTTCTACTTAAAGGATAATCGGAACGGGATTGATTAATAAGATTCATAGTCGCCACTTAGGAGATTAATGGTGTCCCAAGTCACCGATTGAATCCCGAACCAAGAAAAAATATAACTCTATTAACAGTCCGCGAACCAAAAATCCGGGTAAGGAATTCTGTTAACCCGGGAGAAGGTGTTAGGCATTCCCAGGTTCAGTGGTTCTAACATGGTCGCTCAACTGTCGTATTTGACTTATTTATCTAATTTTAATACATGCTAACTTATGTGATTTTTAATTTTGAACCGCTTTTATTATTATTATTATTATTTAAAGAGAATTGCAACATCGTGAAAACGCGTCTTGAACCATGTCACATCAATGCACCCGTAGTTGTTGACACATTTCGACTTCGTTGAGATTTGGATTTGGGTCACATAAATGCGCACCTGATTTTAGGAAGATAAATTATTAATAAGCGCGCCTAAAGTGACTAGCGCGTTATTATCTTTGAGGAAGGCCGTGAAATTCGCTAAACGGTCTATCCCAAATTCTAAGTATTTTTTATATATATTTATCGAGGACCCCACAATTTGTGTGTTTCATTTGGCGAGGCTTATCTCATTTTATTAAAGGTCAATCCTAACGCAGTCTATTATATTATTAGTCTCTAATAATAGTCTCACTTAATTAACTTGTCAACATATCAATGCTAGGATATTCAAACTAGTTCTGAATTTAAATTAAAAGCACTCTGCCTAATGCTTTGGGCCCTGAAATTGGCCCTGAACGATTTTAGTTGATGTCCAGGAGAAGAAAGGCAACCCCAAACGTGGGCCTGATGCAGATAGCAAATGACCCAAGCAGTTGTACCTATTCTCTGCCAATAGTGGCCATTCTAATTCCAAATTTTAGATTTCAATTGTATTTAAACTGAACATCACTCTATAATTTAAAAGCTCTTAATGAAGTTGAACCTCTAGATTATTTTTCACGATGACAGGAATCACTCATTTGATGTTAATGCAGCCGTGCAATTGTAAACACTATTCCTAACTAACAATTAGTTTATTTAAAAAAAAACATTAGAATAGCAAAATGAACTTGATTTAAATTATGACTATGCAATAGTCCCTACAATCTAAGTTAGACAGAATATTAAACAAATGAACATTGTGGCTAAAACTATTGAAATAGTGCAACATAATACTCTGATTCTCAAATTTTAAGATAACATTTGATAATCGTGATTTTCAGACTCAAGTTAATGCCAGAAATCTCACACACACACAATCCTAATAACTCAAATGTACAAGCACAAACGCCTAGTAATTCATTTGTCCAAATCAAACTTAAGCAGTTCTAATTATACAGGCCCTATATCCATTGTTCATGTAGCACAAAACTAAAACTAAACGAATAAATCCAACATTCTATTTAACTACGAACAACAGAAGGTAATCCACTTACGTAAATTTGATGAACATTTATTCCAACTCCAGCTCAAGATTACAAGGATGTGAGTTCAAAGTCGTGTACCTGGAAGTGGAAAACAATGAAGAAGAACAAGAGAAGATCAGCAGCGAGTAACAAACAGCTACTACCCAGTAGTCATAAACAGCAACCGAAACAACAGTTGATCTCAGCCAAAAAATAACTCAATTATCCAAAAACTGAATATCAGTTTCTAGACAATACCAAAAGTCCAGAAATGAACACAAAAGGTCAATACTTGACAGATGAATCACAGTTGGCTCAAGTTAGCCAAATCCATTACTTAGAAGACTCGAACTGCTTTAAAATACCAATTATCGAACAGAACAGGGAGATTCAAACAGCTTTTATCCTAAATGAGCTAGAAACTACGTGTAATGATGGAAATCCAATGTAATAGTTCTTTTTTTATTTTCTGCTATATTTTCTTTTGTTTTTGATTTTTTCTTTTGAAAATGCTAAGATCTGAGGAGATTTTGATATGAAATTTTTAATTTCATATCTATTTAGCTTGAAGATATATTGGGGGAATTTGAGGGCTGAAAAATTCTTTCTCAAGGCATTAGTGATGCCCTTTTATAGGCACAACTAAGAGGGTGTCAGATTTTAGCTTTACAAAACGGTCCCTCCCCATTTTAAGCCTTAGTCCTCTATTTATTATCTTGTTATCCAAGTTAGTACCTTATACTTACTAAAAATCTACACTTAAACCCTATTCTAAAATATTCTAGGGCCTTCTAGTCTAACCTACAACTTTCATATTCAATTTTAATTACCCAAGCTGCCCCTGAATTTCTTTTGCAATTACTAGCCTATCCTTTCACATTTATTCTAGTCACAATTGACTGAGAGACTAAAGTGAACTACCATAACAAGAGTAATCCCAAAATTATAAAAATTGAATCTCTGAATCTAATTAACACTAATTAAGAATACAAACCAATCCTAATTCCTTATCATCTAATTTCCAATTAAGACATAATTATCACTCAAAGTCAAACTGAATCAACACCAAAATTTCACTAAACTAAGAAAAGAACATATTCCCCATATTCGGGGACAAGGGGCGGAACGACCTCTCGATCTACTTCTGCAGCCCAGGAAGAAAAACGTCGTCTAGGCGTTCCCTGTTGCTCCGATATCCCCTACGCCTAGGACGATGTCTGGGCCAAGAGCCATAGTTAGTTGTTGTTTCCATTTGGTTGTTTCTTCCTAGTTGTTGATACCTCTCAGCTAATTAACGAACTAATTGTAAAACCAATTACTGAGTAATCTAGAGATATGATTAGAACAATGTTGGTTAAAGCATACATCAAAACACATTCAAATCAAAAATTGAAAATTAAACTAATCACTAGAACAATCAATGGAACAGGATCAAACATGAACAAACTATAATCTATCAGCCAGTTATGAATTGAAACTGACTTGCTATGAGTTAAAATTACCACAATCTAATAGTAGAATCCTAAACGAACGAAATACAGAAAATAAAACTAAAAACAGACAATTAGAGAAGAAGGGTCATGAACTCACTGATTTTATTCTTCAACTTGATTTGATTTCTGGAATTCTTTTAATTAATATTATAGGTTTATTTTGTCAAAAATAAATTTATAACATTAATTAAAATCGTCCAAATTATTAACTCTCCAAAACGGACTAAAGTTTGAAAACTCTAGATCCGTAATTCGATCTTAATCAGTGATATGCAATGGTTTTTGGATTGGGATTCAGGTTGAGGGAGTCATGGGACTGTGGGGTATAAATTTGGCCAAATTTTGGATGAGTATTGTTTTGACCAGATTTTTCGAACTAATATTCGAGAAGATGGGCGGTGATTGAGGGATGGGACTTGGATGATTTGAGAGGGGATGTCATCGTAGTCCTATGGTGAAAATTTGATGGTGAACGGAGAAGGTCGTGTGGTGGCTGAAACATTTCGAATTAAGATTTGAAGAAAATGGTTGATGTTTTAGAGAAATAGATGGTGGATTTGGGTAGAGGAGGGCGAGGGGAATCAAGGGTGTAATTTCCAGGTCATTTGGAGCTGGGCCGCCGACGGCGACGATTTCCGGCCGGCAGCGACGAGCAGTGTTACACAAGGTCTGTGGGGGGTGTGTTTGGGATGAAAATTTGGGAGGGGGGGGGTGCGGTAGGAGCAATACGACACTTATATACTCTTAACCTAGGACGTTCCTGACCATTGGATCAATAATCATGGATCGTGATTAATTTTATGAAACGACGTCGTTTAGTGTGGACGGGGGCACGCCGGGTGAGAGAGGACTTGGGCTTGGGCGGGTGGATGGGTATGGGAATGTTTGGTTTTTGTCAAAAATGGCCCAAACCGGGTCACTTATTAGGCAGTCATCCCTTTTTATTTACTTCCTTTTCTTCTTTTCTTTTATTTTATTTTGGCTTTATCAATATATTTTTTTTGATTTTTTATAAGAAATGCTAAAATTGAAAATAAAACCAAAAAGACACTAAAAATTATATTTCCTAAATACCATAATCCCTAATTAAGCACAAATTAATACCAATTAAAACTTAAAAATGTGAAAAGACCATTTTTGTTATTTTTTTTTAATTTTGTCCCAAAAAACAACTTAACACTAATTAATCCTAAAATATGAAATTAAATCTTAAATGCAAATGCCGAATATATTTTTTATATAAATTAAAATACACAAATAAAATGCAAAAAAATAACAGAAAATACATAAAATTCACAAAATTGCAAAATAATAAAAGGAATTATTTTTTTTAAATTTTTGGGAATAATTCATATATAGGGCAAAAATCACGTGCTCATAGCTGCCCCTCTTTGCCCAAAAACACGAAGAGTTTTCGTCCAAAGATAAGTGAGCGGAAACGAGCGATTTTTTACCGTTTGAATATTCGTGTGAAGCATATTTGAAATTATGATCGAACCCTGCTTCGGAAGTTGCCTACATATCATGGGCTAAACAGGAATCAGGCCAGTGTAGTTAGGGAGTGCTTTGTAGCTGGGACTACCAAGAGCTGTGATTTCACTATGCTTGTTGCTGCTACTGCTTGCTTACCTCCCATATTACACCATGTCAAAGAAAAAAAGAAGTTAAACTAGCTATTCTCTATGAAGTACAAAAGTTCTATCTAAATTCTTCAAACCTGCTCTCGTACTTCATGTTTCCTTATTGTCTAGTGTTTTCTTGTTGCCTTGATGTCTTGTGTTCTCCTTGTGAAATCCATTGTTGCCGCTCTAAATTGTAAACTGAGATGTATTTTCTCTTCAAACTATTGAACTTGAATGTATTCCTCTGCTATACGGGCGGGCTCCCGACTTCAAAACTTGAATTTTATTCCTCTGTTCTCCAGGCGGGCTCCTGACTACAAAACTTGAAATGTATTCCCATGCTCTTCAGGCAGGCTCCTGACTGCAAAACAGACAAAACGGAGAATTTAGAAAACTAAAACTTAAATTGTACTCCCTTATTCTCCAGGCGGGCTCCTGACTGTTGCGCTTGAATGTATTCACATGCTCTCTAGGCGGGCTCCTGACTTCTGAACTTGAAAGTATTCCCATGCTCTCGAGGCGAGATCCTGACTTCAAAACAGACAAAACAAAAAATTTGAAAAATAAAACTTAAATTGTACTCCCTTATTCTCCAGGTCGGCTCCTGACTACTGAGCATGAATGTATTCTCGTGCTCTCCAGGTGGGCTCCTGACTGCAAAACAGACAAAACAGAGAATTTGAAAACTAAAACTTAAATTATACTCCCTTATTCTCCAAGCGGGCTCCTGACTGTTATGCTTAGATGTATTCACATGCTCTCTAGGTGGGCTCCTGACTTCTGAACTTGAAAGTATTCTCATGCTCTCCAGGCAGGCTCCTAACTTTGAAACAGACAAAACAAAAAATTTGAAAACTAAAACTTCCCTTATTCTTCAGGCGGGCTCCTAATTGTGGCGCTTCAATGTATTCCCATGCTCTCCAGGCGGGCTCCTGACTGCAAATCAGACAAAACAGAGAATTTGAAAACATAAATTGTACTCCCTTATTCTCCAGGCAGGCTCCTTACTGCTGTGCTTGAATGAATTCCCATACTCTCCAAGCGGGCTCCTGACTTCTGAACTTGAAAGTATTCTCATGCTCTCCAGGCGGGCTCCTGACTTCACAAAAATATACAAAAACAAAGAAAATTGTTTGCCCCAGTTTGGTAGCTGGGCATGTGGGTGTGTGTTAACTGAATCATTATACCAACTATTACTGCGAATTTGAAAACTAAGTCCTATTATCCATGGAGGTTTTGACAACTCCTATCCTAGGTCATATCTTCTTAATGTATTGCTTTCAATACATCATGTTATCTACAAGGACTTTAAACTACATCCTATTATCCAGGAAGGTCCTGACAACGTCTACCTGAATTTTAACCTAAACATGCCAACTTTGAGAACAACTTACATTCCCATATGTTTTGCTGAGTAGCTTGTATTTTAATCAAACCTCGATTTACGGTCAAACCTGATTACTGCTTGTTTTTCCCCTTTGGAGAGTTCCTCCAGAACTATCAAATTTTCTGCCTTTGTTTCAATCAAAGGAAATTTTGTCTGTTTAATACATGATGGTTGGTTTGTGGCCTTAATCTTTGCACTGATTTCTCCTTCACTTGCCATGATGACTGATTTCCACTAGAAAGCCTTGCTTGTTTTATGGACCAACCCTTTTTCTGTCGCACTCATCTCGTAAAATACCCCCTTTTTCGGTTCAATACCCTCTATTTGTTGAACTGGCATCTTTCCAACCTTTGGATTTCACATGAATCCCAAAGCACGTCAATTTTTACCCCCTCCGTGTATATGTTTTTATTATTGACTTATCCGGTGGCCTTGGCCTTGAGGTCTGTTGCTCCCTCACTTGTCATGATAACACTTATTTTCATTCGAAGACCCCACTTGTTTCTTGCCTAGCCATTTCATTTGTCATCCTTAGCACAGAATGTGCCTCTTCTACATTCAAACCCGATACCTTCTATTTGTTACACCACTTCTGAACTGACTTTTACCAACCCTTGTTCCTCATGTGAACCCCAAAGCTTATTGATTGCCACTCATAGTATGTCAACCTTGAACCCCTGGCCCCTCGACCTTGAGGTATGTTGCTCTTTCGCTTGCCATGACAACTTTGATCTTACCTTGAAAGACATTGCTTGCTTATTGACTAACCACCTTCTATGTCATCTTTGCCCTAGAAAATACCTCTTCTCCGTTCAAGTTCAATACCCTTTATCTGTTGCATTACTCATGAATCAACATCTACCATACTTTATGTTTCACCAGGATCCCCAAATCATGTTGACTGTTACCAGTCTAATGCTATTGTTGTTTTTCTTGACTTGTGACACTTTGATATGCTAATTGGAAAGCTTGTGGCAAATTTTAAAGTTAATTGTCACTTGTTATGATCAAATAACCTCATAAAGAGGAAGTGAATAAAAAACAGTAACGGAGTGAAGGACAGAGGAAAAAGATGACTCTTAAAAGAGAGGACTACGAAGTAGAAACCTATCAGATGTGGATACCAACTCTAATGACCATGACACATGCCTATCATTAGATAAGAACCATATTATCCATTTAGAAAATGGATAACTAATAGGTCTAACTTTTACATTTGTAAAGCCTCAAATTGGGGGTTCCTCAATAATTCTCCCAAAAGTGATCATCTGCAAGAAGTCAGCGATAATATGGTTACTCATATTATCTGCCGGTTAACCCATTTTTTATCCGTATTAGATATGGGTCGGGTCGGCTAATTTATCTATTATTCTATTACCCGTTTTGACCCGAACCATATCCAACCCGCCTCGCCCGGTTTGTCACTCCTACTCAGAGACATCATGTGCAAGCAATTCCTTGTGAAGCAACAACAATAATTGCCCAGTAAAATCCCATCAAGTAGGGTCTGGGGGTGTAATGTGTACGCAGACCTTACCCCTACCTTGATAGGGCAGAGAGATTGTTTCCGATAGACCCTTCGCTCAGAAACACAGAAATAAAAAATAAGAAAAGACAATTCATTACTGACTCCAATTGAAACTGTAATAGCAACAGAAGCATAACAACCAAAAGATGAATATCATGCAATAACAGTAACCAGTATCTGAGGTCTGGGGCTAATATAAACATCAAGTATAGTGTGGGTTCAACATAAACTGCAAGTCATCTAAGATCAACCCTAATCCAACCCCGCCTCACCCCCGGTATGTGTTGGGAATAAACCCCCACAGAATAATATTCACGATAATAAAAATGGAATAATAATGTAGCATCGAGATACGGTAAGTAACAAGAATAAAAGAGTAACAACGACACGGGATTTTTAAGTGGAAAACCCTTTTAATAAGGGTAAAAACCACGGCCCCGAGAAGAACAACTGATATCACCATAGTAAGAAATTTTACACTTTTCTAGGTCCAAGTAAAATACTAAAAAGACCACTACAACACTCAAAAGAAATAACCCTTTTTTGATATTCTCATCTCACTACAATATCGCTCACTCTCTATTTTTTCACAGGCTCTTTTCTTATACCCTGTCTGTGAAATATCACTATTTCTTCTCTCTTTTGTTGGTGTGATTCAAATGCCACAGAAGCTCTCTATTTATAGAGATTCTATACCTCTACAAATGTCATCAGTGACATCAAAAAGAAAGAAAATTGTTTTCAAAGGATGACTTTTGCAATTCAAAAACAACTGTGGCTGCTATTTTTGAAAAAAAAAAGACAAAGGAAGAAAACATGTCTTCTTTAACTTAAGGGGCTGGACCCCACAAATCTCCCCCTCCAGTCTCATTTTCCCGAAGGAGGTAACATTAGAGGTACTAGTTTGAGTGTATGCCAACAAGTTCTTTGCATAGATCAAACGTGTCTCTTGGTACCACTTTGGTCAGCATATCCGAAGGATTCTCACTTGTATGGATCTTCTTTAATTGCATAGATCCATCCTCTATCCTTTCTCGAGTCCAATGATATCTCACGTCGATATGCTTTGTCCTTGCATGATACATGGTGTTTTTGCTTAGGTCTATTGCACTTTGACTGTCACAATAGACGACATACTCCTTCTGATGCAATCCAAGATCTTGAAGGAACCGTTTGAGCCATACATCTCCTTTCAGGTTTCTGTAACGGCAATGTACTCTGCTTCAGTTACTGAAAGTGCAACACATTTGTGCGACTTATATTGCCATGATATAGCTCCCCCTGAAAATGTATATAAATATCCAGTAGTGGATTTTTTGTTGTCAATGTCACCTACCATATCAACATCTGTATATCCCTACAAGATTGGATCAGATCCTCCGAAACACAAACAATCTCTTGTGGTACCTCTCATGTATCTGAGTATCCATTTGATTGCTTCCCAGTGTTCATTTCCAGGATTTTCAAGAAACCCGCTGACAAATGAACACTGCATACATCTTTTGTCAGCGGTGTTGTCAACAGTTGGTGTTGTTCATGGGAGCTGATTGATTAGATTCTTTCATTTCACACTTATAGCCCATTTGGCCAAGCTGCAAAAATTAGCTTATTTTGAGAAGTACTTTTTTCAAAGTGATTTTCTCAAAAGTACTTTTGGTGAGCAGTTTGTGTTTGGCTAATTAGTTTGAAAAACACTGTTGAGCAGCAATTAGTGTTTGGCCAAGTTTTAAAAAACTGCTTCTAAGCGTATTTTTCTCAAAAGTGCTTCTCAAAAAAGTGATTTTGGAGAGACGCTACTTTTTTATGCTTCTCCAAAACTGCTTTTGCTTCTACTCAAAAGCACTCTTTTTCCTTCCAAAAGTCTGGCCAAACATCTCAATTTTTGGCCAAAAGTGCTTTCGGCCAAAAAAGCACTTTTTGCCCAAAAAAAAGAGCTTGGCCAAACAGGCTATTCGTTTCATTCCAGTTGTTTCCTTTTCATTTCTAATTTGTAGCTATTTATTAATGAAAACATAAGAAAATTGTTCCAAGGAATGTTTGTTTCCATTTTAATTCCTGAAAAATATTAGAGTCTTCGCTCCTACAACCTCTGAGGTACAAATATGACATATGCTACAAACATTATCATAATCCTGAGAACTAAAGTTGCAAAATGGTTAAAATAAAATAGCTAATCACCCGTTTATCCATTAAAAAATGGATTGGATAATGAACTTTTTAAAAACGGGTCAAATATGGATAAGAATCATATTATCCATTTAGAAAATAGATAACCAATAGGTCTAACTTTTACATTTGTAAAGCCTCAAGTTGGGGGTTCCTCAATAATTCTCCCAAAAGTGATCATATGCAAGAAGTCAGCGATAATATGGTTACTCATATTATCTGCCGGTTAACCCATTTTTTATCTGTATTAGATATGGGTCGGGTCGGCTAATTTATCTATTATTCTATTACCCGTTTTGACCCGAACCATATCCAACCCGCCTCGCCCGGTTTGTCACTCCTACTCAGAGCCATTATGTGCAAGCAATTATTTATGAAGCAACAACAATAGTTGCCCAGTAAAATCCCATCAAGTAGGGTCTGGGGGGGTAATGTGTACGCAGACCTTACCCATACCCATACCAATCTTGAAAATCCCATCAAGATTGGTCTATCGCACTTTGACTGTCACAATAGACGACATACTCCTTCTGATGCAATCCAAGCTTTTGAAGGAACCGTTTGAGCCATATCATCTCCTTGGCAGTTTCTGTAACGGCAGTGTACTCTGCTTCAGTTGTTGAAAGTGCAACACATTTCTGCAACTTATATTGCCATGATATAGCTCCCCCTGAAAATATATATAAATATCCAGCAGTGGATTTTTTGTTGTCAATGTCACCTACCATATCAACATCTGTATAGCCCTACAAGATTGGATCAGATCCTCCAAAGCACAAACAATCTCTTGTGGTACCTCTCATGTACCTGAGTATCCATTTGACTGCTTCCCAGTGTTCATTTCCAGGATTTTCAAGAAACCCGCGGACAACACCAACTGTTGTCAGTAGTGTTCATTGATGTATGCAATGGTATGAACACTGAATACTTCTAAGAGGATTTTCAAGAAACCCTCTTAGAAGTAGAAGGAATGTAATAAGGTTAGGAATAATACCATTCTTCATCTTTTCTGACATATCAACAGTAGTTCCAACTTCACTTTGTCGGAAGACTACATATCTGCTTCTGATGACCTTCTTCGTTACAGGATCTCATAATTTGTACTCGAACTCTTCATCTCCATATCTGATAAATATGCAAGGAGAAGATTTATCATCCACCTTTGTTCTCTGCTCTTTTGGTATATGTGCAAACGCTCTGCAACCGAACACCTTCAGATGCGAGTAGGACACCTCTTTGTTGGTCCAAACTCTTTATGGGATGTTGAACGCCAACGGAACTGATGGACTCCTATTGATCAGGTAACATGTTGTCTGAACTGCTTCACCTAAGAATGACTTAGGCAGTTTAGCCATTCTGAGCATGATTCTCACCTTCTCCACAACGTTGCGGTTCATCCTCTCGGTTACGTCATTGTGATGTGGAGTTCCAGGAATTGTCTTTTCATGTATGATCCCATGAGTTGAACAATCCTCTTCAAATTCCCTTGAAGTGTACCTTCTCCATTGTCACTTTGGAGACGCTTTAGCTTTCGACCTGTCTCCCTTTCTACTAGAGCATGAAACTTCTAAAAAACTTGAAACACCTGATATTTGGTTTTCAAAATATAAATCCATAATTTTCGTGAAGAATCATCAATAAAAGTAACAAAATATTTGTTACTGCCCATTGATACGATTTCCATTAGGACACAAACATCAGAATATACTAAATTAAGTATATTCAATTTTCTTTTAGATTATGTCTGAAATGAGACTCTATGTCGCTTACAAAATAAACAGTAGTCACAAGGTTTTCCCGTTGCACCTTTGGTATAAGAAATGCGTAATTTCTTGGCAAGAATCTGCAATCCCTTCTCGCTCATATGACCCATTCTTTTGTGTCATAAATCTACAGAAATCTCATCTTGTGCCGCGTTCAATTCACCTTGGCATATTTTTGCATTTGTCCTGTACAACGTGCCACGAGCAACTCCCTTTGCAATCACCAATGATCCCGTAGTGAGTCTCCACTTTTGATTTGCAAAATAATTCTCGTATCCATCTCGGTCTAAAGCAATTCCCGAGATCAAATTCATCTGCAAATCAGGTACATGCCGCATATCCTATAAAACCAAGGTGCATCCGACATTTGTCTTGATACAAATGTCACCACTCCACGCAATCTTTGAGTAACTTGTGTTACCCATTCTCACTGTGCCGAAATCACCCGCTACATATCTGCAAAAAAGATCTTTTACTGGTGTGACATGGTAATATGTCGTTGTGTCAACCACCCATTCCAACTTTGGACCTGACAGGTGCATGCATTCCTCTTACTCATTTATAAAAGGATAACATTATCATTATCATTATATTGCACCATGACTGATGTGTAGTCGTCATTCTTCTAGCCACTGTTTTCACCTTTGCCCTTCCTTGGATTTGGGCAATCTCTTTAGAAGTAACCTGGTTGATCACAGTTGTAGCAATTTTTGGCTCTTGATTTGGATCGGTTCTTTGACTTCCCACGAGCTCCGGATCTTCCATAGTTGCTCAAACTCCTTTGATAACTCCTGCCTCTAGCTTCTGTGATAAGAACATGTCCTTGTTTTTCAGGCTTCATTCTCATCTTCTCATTGAGCAGAAGAGCCGATGTTACATCTTTCAATTCAATAGTAGTCTTACCGTGCATGATGGTTGTTGCCAAATTATCGTACGAAGATGGCAACGAGTTCAATAGCAAGATGGCTTTATCTTATTCCTTGATTTTTATTCCAAAGTTGATAAGCGGTGTGATTAGTCCATTAAACACATTTAAATGTGATAAAAAATTTATACCTTCACCCATGTGTAGGGCGTATAACTGCTTCTTCAAGTACAATTTATTTGTAAGCGTTTTGGACATGTATAGGTTTTTCCAACATTGTCCAAATTCCACGTGCAATATCTTCATCAATGATGTTATTCACCACATCATCCGATAAGTGCAACATAATTGCACTAGCAACTCTTTCGTCCAAGTCAGCCCAATCCTCAGCTTTCATGGTATCAAGCTTTTTGGCATCAGCATCTAGTACCTTGTGTAATCCTTGTTGGATGAGGAGATCCCTCATACTTATTTGCCATGTTGAGAAACCGTTATCTCCATTAAATTTTGCTACATCGCACTTTACTCCGGACATTTTTTATTTCACCGAGTATAGTACTACCGACAGTAAATAGTATTTCAGTGAACGAGCAGAACCTATGCTCTAATACCAGTTGTTGGGAATAAAACCCCATAGAAGTAATATTCATGGTAATAAAAGCGGTATAATAATGTAGCGCCGAGATACGGTAAGTAACAAGAATAAAAGAGTAACAACGACTCCAACATTTTTACGTGGAAAATCCTTTTAATTACGAAAAAAACCATGGTCCCGAGAGGAGCAACTGATATCACTATAGTAAGAAATTTTACACTTTTATAGGTCCGAGTAAAATACTCCAAAGACTACTGCAATACTCAAAAGAAATAATCATCTTTTGATATTCTCACCTCACTACAATATCGCTCACTCTCTATTTGCTTCACAGATTATTTTCTTATACCTTGTCTCCGAAATCTCACTCTTTCTTTCTCTCTTTTGTTGGTGTGATTCAAATGCCTTAGAAGCTCTCTATTTATAGAAATTCTATACCTCTACAAATGTCATCAGTGACATCAAAAAGAAAGAAATTGTTTTCAAAGGATGACTTTTGCAATTCAAAAATAACGGTGGCTGCCATTTTTGAAAAAAAAAAAGACAAAGGAAGAAAACATGTCTTTCTTAACTTAAGGTGCTTGCTTGGCCTTCAGATCTTCCTATCAAGGGTCATGTCTCGAAAATCTGCAGTCGTAACATGTCCTGCCTGATCACATCTTCTAAATACTTCTTAGGCCTCTCTCTAGATCAATAAATGCACTTTTAGAGCTTCTTCCACTCAGAAGTACTGCTGTTAGGAACTTTGGATCTTTTCTCGCTCCAATTCAAATAGCCAAAACATTAGTACGCTACATTCCTCTTTCTTGAGCTAAAAAGTAGTCAATTCTTTCTCTGCTCTCTCTACCTGTTACAATTTACAAATAAAATAGGAAATAACTATGCTACTTGCTGCTATAGGTAATGGCTCAAAACCAAGACTATATCCTTTTAAGTGGAGTCAAATCCAAGGATAAAATTCTCAAGCATAATGATCAGTGTTATAAAATATTGTAAACTGCGTGTGCTCTTTGGCAAGTTAACTATCAATTGCACAGTCCACGGATAACCACCTTGATGTTTGACTAAAAATATATATTTTTGTATGCAAATGTCTCACATTTTGCCCTACTCTTGTTAATTCTAATGTACTAAAGACGATTTGAGCTTAATTTTGATGTTTATATGTGTAGGAATCTGAAAGCGATTTAGATTGAATGCGCACATATTCGAAGTTAAAATGGAAGAAAATATAGATAAAGATGAAAAACTATGTCCATGATGGAGCAATACATCACCATAGACGGTTGCCCAGGTCAGCATGGGAAAAAAACTTTCTCGCAGCCGATATATATGTCCAGTCAATAATTAAATGATAACTGTCACTTTATTTAATTATAAACTAGTAGTATTTAACCGTAGTTAACTCCGTCTAATTTTTATATAATAATAATAATAATAATAATAATAATAATAATAATAATAATAATAATAATAATAATAATAATAATGTGAGCGTTACTGTGTTAAAACAATATCGAAAAAACTGTTAGAAGAATAAAAAAAAAGTCGAAAATAGTAAAGAATGAGAAATATTCCGAGTCCACAATTTTCTTGTGCGTCCGTAAGGAATTTTAACCCCCTCACACGTTGCCAAGGTAATGGATTAAATCCTCTCAAGATAAAATGGAATAAACCTTCCTGCAACAGTGGCAATACAAACTGCATGATATCAACGAACTCAAAGAACGGAGCAAAAATCACTCTTACGAATTTGAGAGAGAGAGGGACTGCGAATTAAGATGCAGTATATTCAGAAAGAAAGAAGTTCTGGAATATTTTTCGTGTCTTTAAGATGCAGTCTTGCCTCAGAATTTATAGGCAAATATCAGAAGAGGTGTCTGAAAAAGGTGCCTTTTCAGAAAATACGCAGCCTGCCGCGGTTCTACCGCAATCGTGGCAGAACCGCGGCCAGAGATGTTCTCTGAAACTGACTGTGTATTTTCTGAACAATCACTTTTTCAGACACCTCTTCTGATATTTGCCTATAAATTCTGAGGCAAGGCTGCATCTTAAAGACACGAAAAACACTCCAGAACATCTTTCTTTCTAAATATACTGCATCTTAATTCACAGTCTCTCTCTCTCAAATTCGTAAGTGTGATTTTGCTTCATTCTTTGAGTTCATTGGTATCCTGCAGTTTATATTGCCACTGTTGCAGGAAGGTTTATTCTGTTTTATCCTGGGAGGATTTAATCCATTACCTTGGCAACATATGAGGGGGTTAAAATTCCTTAAGGATGCACGAGAAAATTGTGGACTCGGAATATTTCTCATTCTTTACTATTTTCGACATTTCTTTATTCTTCTAACAGTTTTTCTGATTTTGTTTTAACTCAGTAATGCTCACAAGCTTAAGGAATTTTATTACTAACATTTTTTTGTTGATTATTAAATTGTTTTCCATATACTGTGTTGTAACTAAAGCCTTGTTGCTTTCTACTCCAATAATTATTTCTATCCGGTTTAAAGTACATAAAAACTTTGCCGGAATAATAAACATATGGGTTTTAAGTATATAAAAACTTCACCATATTACGTATTGTATGTTTGGTTTGGTATTCAGTTTGAAGATATCAAAACTTTACTGATTTAACAAAGTTCTATATTGTTTTCAACTTTACAGAAATGTGATGAATGAAAGTGTTGCGGGAACGGGTGCTACTGTTACGAGTGTTGTTGCCTCGTCAAGCCGTTCTACTCCTGCCCATGATATGGAACCGGCAGAAAAACCTGAAATGTTTTCCGATATTGACTTCAAATGTTGGGAAATGTAGAGTCTCTTCTATCTTACTACGTTGAGTCTGCAATATTTCATTAAGGAGGATCCTCTGGTCTTGCAGAAAACACTTCTGATGATGAACGACTTGTTGTAACTGAAGCATGGAATATTCTGATTTCTTGTACAGAAATTACATTTTGAGTTGTTTGGAAGATGGATTGTACAATGTCTATAGTGTCATGGAAACTTCAAAAGCATTATGGAATGCGCTTGAGAAGAAGTACAAGAGTGAGGATGCTGGACTTAAGAAGTTTGTGGCTGCTAGGTTCTTGGTTTTCAAGATGATTGATACTAGGTCGGTCATAAGTCAAGTCCAAGAACTACAAGTCAATCTACATGATCTCCTTGTTGAAGGTATGACCCGAACTAATAATTTTATTAATAAGATTTATCTTATTATTAATTGCGAATTTGTTATTGAAGGTATGGTCATAAATGAGTCCTTTCAAGTCGCTGCTTTCATTGAGAAGTTACCTCCGTTATGGAAGGATTTTAAGAACTATCTTAAATACAAGCAAAAGGAGATGACATTAGAAGACTTGATTGTTCGTCTAAGGATAGAAGAAGACAACAAAAATGCTGAAAAGAAGCCACGTGGACACTCGAAAATAATGAGGGAAAACGTTGTTGAGGAGGCACCACAAAATAAGAAGAGGAAGAAGGCCTCTGGACCAAATAATTACCCAAGCAAGAAGAATTTCAAGGATAATTGTCACAATTGTGGAAAAGATGGGCATAAGGCAGTGGATTGTCGTGCGCCAAAGAATGATAAGAAGAAAAAGAATCAAGCTAACATGGTTGAAGATGAAATGGAGGACTTATGTGCTATGTTGTCTGAATGCAACTTGGTAGGAAATCCGAAAGAATGGTAGATAGATTCTGGAGCCACTCGCCATGTGTGTGCTAACAAGGAATTATTTTCTTCTTATGACCCCACAGGACCCAACGAGACAATCTTCATGGGAAATTCATCTACGACCAAAATTGAATGGTTTGGAAAGATTGCATTAAAGATGACATCGGGAAAAATAGTGACTCTAAACCAAGTCCTCCATGTTCCATAAATTTGTAAGAATCTTGTGTCTACCTCACTTCTTGTCAAGAGTGGATTCAAATGTATTTTTGTTTCTAATAGTGTTGTACTAAATAAGAACAATATGTATGTAAGAAAAGGTTATCTGAATGAGGGCCTTTTTAAGCTAAATGTAATAGCAGTTCATATTAATAAAGAGAATATTTCTTCTTACTTACTTGAGTCAAACACTTTATGGAATTCGCGTTTACGTCACATAAACTTCAAAACATTGTGAAAGATTATAAATCTAGAAGTATTGTCAAAATTTGATTGCATTAATTCTAAATATCAAATATGTGTGGAATCAAAGTATGCCAAGCATCCTTATAAGCTTGTTGAAAGGAATTCAAGTCCTTTAGAATTAATTCACACAGATATTTGTTACATGAAGTTAACACCATCTCGCGGTGGGAAAAAGTATTTTATTATTTTATTGATGATAGCGCAAGATATTGCTATAATTATTTACTTAATAGTAAAGGTGAGGCAATTGATGCTTTCAAGCAATACAAGAATGAAGTTGAAATGCAACTAAACAAAAAGATCAAAATGATAAGAAGTGATAGGGGTGACGAATATGAATCTCCTTTTGAAGAAACATGTTTGGAAAATGGCATTATTCACCAAACAACTGCCCCTTACTCTTCACAATCTAATGTAATTGCGGAGAGAAAGAATCGAACATTGAAGAAGATGATTAATGCATTGCTGATAAGTTCTAGCTTACCACAGAACTTGTGGGGGGAAGCTATACTTACAGCTAACCGAATAATCAACCGTTTACCTCATAGTAAAGCACCGTCCATTCCTTATGAGAAGTGGAAATGAAGGAAGTCTAGCTTAAAATACTTCAAGGTGTGGGGGTGTTTAGCTAAGGTACAAGTACCTAAACCTAAAAGGGTTAAGATATGTCAAAGAACGGTTGATTGTGTATTTATTGGATATGTAAGCAATAGTAAGGCATATCATTTTCTCATTTATAAATAAAAAAATCCTGAGATTCACATTAATACGATAACAGAATCAGATAATGCTGAATTTTTTGAATCTATCTTTCCGTATAAAAAGGAAAGTGAAGTGACCTGCCAAAAGTCAAAACAACTTCGGGAGGAAATAACAGATGGTATACCTAATGAGGAAAATCCGAGAAGAAGTAAACGTCAAAGGACGTCTACTTCATTTGGTCGAGATTTCCTAACTTTTCTGTTAGAAAATGAACCTCGTACCTTCAAGGAAGCAATGTCTTCCTCAGAGACACAATACTAGAAAGAAGTTATCAATAGTGAAATAGAATTCATATTGAGCAATCATACTTGGGAATTGGTCGATCTTCCTCCAGGTAATAAAACATTGGGTTCTAAATGGATTTTCAAGAAGAAAATGAAAGACGATGGTACTATTGACAAATACAAGGCAAGACTTGTTGTCAAAGGATTTGTACAACGAGAAGGTCTTGATTATTTTGACACATACTCACCGGTAACAAGAATTACATCCATTCGGATGCTAATAGCATCAGCCGCCTTGTATGGTCTTCAAATCCATCAAATGGATGTAAAAACAGCCTTCTTAAATGGTGATCTTGAGAAAGAAATTTACAGGAACCAATCTGAAGGGTTTGTGGTTCATAAAAAAGAAAGAAGGTGTGTAGACTTGTTAAGTCTCCTTATGGACTAAAACAAGCACCCAAACAATGGCATGCGAAATTTGACCAAACAATGTTGTCAAATTGTTTTAAGATTAATGAATGTGATAAATGTGTTTACATTAAGTACATTCAAAATCATGTAGCCATTGTTTGCTTATATGTTGATGATATGCTAATAATGAGCAAAGACATTACCGATATTCAAGCTACTAAGTGTATGCTTGCTAGTAAGTTTGATATGAAAGACTTAGGAATTAACGATGTAATTCTAGGAATTAAAATCCAGAGGACTCCTCAAGGTCTAGCTTTGTCTCAATCATATTATGAGATAATGGTACTTGAAAAATTCAAACAATTGGACTTTAGAAGTGCAAGGACTCTAATTGACTTAAACCATCATCTTATGAAGAATAAAGGTGAAAGTATGTATCAATTGGAGTATGCTCATGTGTTGGGAAGCTTAATGTACATCATGAACTAGTACACGACCTGATATAGCTTGTGCAATAAGTAAACTTAGTCGATTCACAAGTAGTCCCAACAAACATCACTGGGTGGCAATGAAACTAGTTCTGGGATACTTGGAGTATACCCCAAGACTACGCTTTGCATTACAGTAAATATCTTGCAGTTATAGAAGTATATAGTGATGAAAATTGGATAACCAGCTCAACAGAAACAAAGTCCACAAGTGAATATGTGTTTATTATTGGTGGAGGAGCCGTATCGTGGAAGTATTCCGAACAGACGTGTATTGCTCGCTCTATAATGGAATTAGAGTTTATAGCATTGGATAAAGCCGGTGAATAAGATGAATAGCTTCGAAATATTTTAGAAGACATTCCGTTTTGGCCAAAACCTTTGGCTCCTATCTGCATACATTGTGATAGTGAGGCTGAAATAGGACGGGCATGGAGCATTATGTGTAACAGAAAGTCTCTTCATATATGACGAAGACATAATACCATTAGACAACTACTTTCTAGTGGAGTTATCACTATTGATTATGTAAGATCAAAGGATAATATTGCAAATTCGCTTACAAAAGGCTTAACTAGAGAGAGAGTTGAGAAATCATCTAAGGGAATGGGACTATGGCCGAGGACAAGTCAATATGGCGGTAACTCTACCTAGAATTTTGGTTGTTTCGAGATCTAGGTTCAAGGAGCTCAAACAAAGTTATGATTGACCGGTTCAACATTGTCAAAATAAAAACTTTGGTCCATTCTCGTGATAAAGACAATGTTTAGTAACAAGGATAGAACTTTACACATTCTTTAATGATTACCTAAGTTTGATGAGGTATTTGTCACCTATGTAAGTGCGAAGTGAAAGCCGCTTAATGAGAATTCTTTATGGCCAATTCTTTACGCATTTATGGAACTAGGCGATGTTCATGGCTAAAACGAACACAAAAATGAGAACCAAAAGATGGTTAAGGGTTGGTTGTGTGACATGTGATTGTCTAGGCATACACTAAAGTTCGACGGTTCAAAGATATCATATCTACCCGATTGACCGAGTATATCCGATATATGTTCACTACGGAAAGTTCAAAGGGAAACATACTTATCCATATCCAATTAATCCTTACTTGCAAAATCACATAGCCTTCATCTATGATCTTTCTTGATACAGCCATTTCCTTTCATGTGGGGGATTATTGAAGACTTTAATCCATTTGGTTTTAAAGTAGAAGAAGTGTGAATTGGAAATGGAGGAAAATAAAATAGAGAGAAAATAAAAATTTGAAGAAATGAACTTTTATTTTGCAATTTGTCCCTCATTGGTGAGGAACAACCACATTTGTGTACTTATATATATAATCACTTCTTAAAGTTCTTAAAAGAAGTTGAAGGAAATGAACCCTCGCGCCGTCGTCGTCGTCGCTCGGCTTCGGCTTCGGCTTCGGCTAATGATCGATAAGATTACTTTTGGACAAAATTTATTTAATTATTTAATAATTAATTAAATGCCAAATCACTACTGAAAATACGCCAAAATACGCCAGAACCATGCTGAAAGTTCAGAAAACCTAGCTGGCCACGTTTATACCGCGACCGCGGTAGAACCGTGGTAGTCAGTTTCAGAGAACATCTCTGGCCGTGATTCTGTCGCGATCGTGGTAGAACCGCGGTAGGCTACGTATTTTCTGAAAAGGCACATTTTCAGACACCTCTTCTGATATTTGCCTATAAATTCTGAGGCAAGGTTGCATCTTGAAGACACGAAAAACACTCCAGAACTTCTTTCTTTCTGAATCTACTGCATCTTAATTCGCAGTCTCTCTCTCTCAAATTCGTAAGTGTGATTTTGCTCCGTTCTTTGAGTTCATTGTCATCCTGCAGTTTGTATTGCCACTATTGCAGGAAGGTTTATTCCGTTTTATCCTGGGAGGATTTAATCCATTACCTTGGCAACGTCTGAGGGGGTTAAAATTCCTTAAGGTCGCACAAGAAAATTGTGGACTCGGAATATTTCTCTTTCTTTACTATTTTTGACATTTCTTTATTCTTCTAACAGTTTTCTGATTTTATTTTAACACAATAACGCTCACAAATAATATAATCTTTAATGTTCTAAAGCTATTCTGTTGTTTGCAAATATCGTATGGGAGCAAATCAAGGCCAACAAGTTTCTCATTAACCACCCAATTCTCCTTCTTTCTTCTTAAATAAATTTTTGCTGCAAATACACCTTCATCGATTTTTTCAGGATTTTATAAAGCCAAAAATATACTAGCTTCCACCTTTCCACACTAACTTATAGTCGATCATTCAACTCATCTTTAACATAAAAATTAGGTATAAAATCACAAAACTAATCACTATTTAAGGCATTCAACAAGCCAGCCTAAGATAATTGTCTACTTCACTCTAATATGTAGAAATTAAGTTAACTACAAGAAAACTTAGCTTTCGGAGGAAGTATCCTATGAGATTATTCAAGATGTATAAGATCTCCTTTATAAATACCATCATATTATATCATCGTCCCTCTGGATAAGTTTCATAAGCTTAATCAAAGACTTGAAAATCTAAAATCGGAAAAACACGAAGAGTAATGACAACATTCAGCTTTACTATGACTGTTTATTATCTTTTTCTTAATTTGTTTTAAAAGAATAAACTCTGGTAAATATTGTAGTTATTTCCTATGGTTAATTTAACTAGGTTTGGTGTATACACCAGATGTGGGTAAACTTTTTACTTTAGCATAGCGTGCCACCTGTGGCGCCTTAGACAGTCCTGCAAAAAGTCCATAGCACCTGTAGGCATACAAAATTTATAGAATTTAAATTTAATAAGTAATTTGGACTATATTTAAATTTATTAGTCCAAAGAAATATTATTGGTTAATATAATTATTAATTATTTAAGTCCAATAAATATTGATTGGGCTAGCCCATTTAATCGGGCTACAATAGATGAACCCACTTCATTAGGTCCAAGATGCCATCTTCCTAGAGGTTTAGTGCTATGTGTCAAATAACGTGGCACACCAAGTCAAACGGAAGAGCCAATAGGATCATGCCATGTGTCAAAATGACAAGGCATGTCAAGTCACATTAAAAGACTAATAAAATTGCGCCACATATACAAGTGTATTCTGGCCAATTAAATACGATCTTATCATATTTTATATACGGTTTATTTTTTGTACTGACGTAAAGAGTTGCTAATGATATGTATAAATACTAGTGACCGCATACCCGGGCTATGCCCGGGCCCAACAACTATTTTGTGTTACTCTTAATCTTAAATATCATTCACTTTTGTATTTAAATTTATCATGTTGTTTTTGTACATGGTAATAGACTTATGCCTTTAGGAGCTACTTGTAACAGTCGAGTATTCTTTTTGTCTTTTTTTCTCTGAATCAAAATTAATTATGTGAGCAATTCGTATCTGTATATATATTTTCGGTTGTCTGCTAAAGATCATAGATATGCCAAAATCACTTAAAATCATTAGAAATATAATTTACATAAAGTATTTTGTTACTTTATTTATTATATCGTTTAAACCAATGCATTTGTTTGTCGGTGTGCTGTATTTATGTTTTTCCTTAATCTGGTAGCTGTGAAATTTCACTTCCTTTTACAATTTTCTCTTTCTGATTCAACTCAATTTAAATTCCAATATTGAGCTAAGAAAATCTTTTTCTATGTAAAAATTTAGTTTTACGATTTTTGGACCTCACCTTATTAGATACTACTATGTACTTACAGCAAAAATAATGCTAAATTGGTGAAAGCTCCCAGTAGGAGTGGTATTTCATTTTCAACTTGCTTCCCTTTTCAATCTTCTCTTTCTAATTCAGCTCAATCTTAACTTCAATATTGAGCTAAGAAAATCTTTCTCTGTGAGATAATTAGTTTTATAATTTTTGGACCTCACCTTATTAGATATTACTGTACTAACCGCAAACAAAAATATTAAATTGGTGAAAGCTCCCGATAGAAGTGATATTCCGTTTTTAATTTTGGGATATGTCGACATCTTAATCTTTCAACGTTGTGTTTCCTCCTAGTTCAATAAGCACATTATTTTATGTTCATTTATCCCATGAATTTAAATATATTTAAATTTATTTAGATGAGGTATTTCAAGAATATAATAAATAAGTATGATACAATTTATGTACGGTCGATGCTAAAAAAATCTTCTAGTAATCTTAAGATCTTTCTTCGAAAGATATTAGAAAATTAAAACAGAGAAAAAAACTGATTTAAACATATAATAAATTCACAATTCTTTGCATGATCAAGTTTCCAATGAAAAGTCTTAGAGTAAAAATAATTAATAAAAATTCCAAGAAAGTGATGCAGTAATTAAAATAAAACCCATTTGAAAAGCTAATCACATAGAAACTTTCAAATAGCATAACAAAATCAGTATTTTTTTTTTTTTGGGGGTTCAATCTAAATCATCTCTTAATGTTGTATGTGAATTTTCTCTAAATTTTGCCTTAAAACTTTGTGGACTTGTTTTCATAAAGTGTTATTCTAACACAAATAATGCACTCAACAATTGTGTATTGGTGAAAATATTATATTAATTTAGCATTAATTATTCTCTCATTTATTATAAAAGTAATCTAATTGACCTAAATAAATTTTGATAATGAAACACTTTTTAAATTAACAAGTGTGTGCAACAGTAAATAGAAAGAAGAATACATGTTATGAATTTTGGGAAATGGGGATGAAAAGTTTGGGTAGGCTGGGCGTGGGTCCACGTGGGGAGTACAAATTAATGCTGTTGTAATGGGAAAGTGGATAATGATGGATGATGACAAAAGACAACTTAGTCAAGAAGTTCAAAAATATATACATTACTCCAATCTAAAATAAGTAATTTTTTTAATTTTTTTATGAACAAAAATAAATGATTGTTTTCAAATTTTAAAAATGAATTAATTTTTTTTCTACATTATTCTTTGAGTAAATCGCGTTAAAATATATATTAGGAGTGTTTATATGAGATAGTAAAAATTAATATGGTCAATTTAATTATTAATTAACACTAAAATATAAATTTCTTAATCAGTATAAAAATATTTAAAAAATTACTTATTTTGAATTGAAGGGAGTAACTACAGTAATATCTCTTTTTGACGCATCATTATGTTCTATTTTAACTACAATAACCAAACTACCCTTTTAATCCCAAGCAGGCATGTTGACGGAGAGGAGTCTTATTCCCTCTTCTTTACTTGTTGACAGGGAGGAGCATGCTATTCCCTCTTCTTATAAGTCTAGTGGCTACGCCCGAGCTAAGCTCGGGCCCAACGGCAGTGTAAGCACTTTGTGTCTAGATATATATTTTGATTTAATTTTTTCTTTGTCAAGCCCTACCTCTTGTTTGGATGCTTGTTATATATTATATTATATTGTATTATTAATTTAAATAAAATATTTATTTTAATTATTACTTAAATTTTATTATATTATATTATTTCTCAATCGATTCTTGCACCACCCTCAAAACATGTGTTACATTAGAAGTGGACCTGAAAATATATAAACAAATATTGCTAAAAGAGTACCAATTTTACTTTTTTTAATGTAGACTTTTCTGATTTAAGTACTTGAATTAAAGAATAGTTGTTTGAGTAATTGCACCTTAAATATTTACGTACTGCCCCAGTAAGAAGTACGTGAGGTGCCGCTGTATCTTGGATTATCGTAGAATAAGAGGAGCCGTCTTAGGAAATGACTTAAAAGACAGATGCCGCCGCTGCGAGGCTAGGGAGCAACTTGTCTGGTCTTACGGTGCACTCATTCCTGTTAAGAGAATGAAATGACGCAAGTTCCGAATCTCCTTCATTAGCTTTGAGTTCATTGTTGTTCTTCTGGTTCTCCTTTAAAAGTGACCGTGGGGAAAAGCCCCAGCCCCCTACATGCATTAAGCGACGACGGCTCAAATGGAGCAAATCATTTCTCATAAGAGAATAGAAAATCACATAACACATAAAATAATCATAAAGATTCAAATGGTAAAGTAGTTACAGTTTTAAAAGTAATACTGTAAGTTGTAATATTTTAAATTAAGTAGGAGCAAGTTATTTTTTAAATGATAATAGCTTAATTAATAATTAATAAAAGAAACTTAATGTTTTGATTTGAAATAGTACAGTAATATTTAAAGATTAGCCTTTTATAAATAATTTGTATTCTACTTGGCATAGTAGTTAATATTCTGTTTATTTTATTTTTAATATCAGATAGACTGTTAAGACAAAAAAGTTACTTTTAAGCACCAAAGTATGAGGAGAAAATAGTTGCATACGTTAAACATTGCTCCCTTTGGTCAAAAATAAGTAATTTTTTGGTATATGGTCCAAAATAAGTGATTTTTTCTGATTTCAACAATGAGTTAATTATTTTTTTCCTAGATTGTCCTTGGAGTACATAATATTGAAGTATGTGTTAGGAGTGTTTATGTGAATAGATAGTATAGGTTAATATGGTCAATTTTATTGCTAATTAATGTTAAAATGTGAATTTTTTAAAATGTGTGAGAATATTTTAGGAGTGTTTATGTGAATAGATAGTAAAGATTAATATGATTAATTTTATTACTAATTAATATTAAAATGTAAATTTTTTAAATGTATGAAAATAACCAAAAACTTACTTATTTTGCACGGGAGGAAGTATATAACTAATATATATAATATTTAATTATTGTATGATACCAAATAAAAATGATAGTCCAAGGGACGTAAATATGTGCATAGGAATAAAAAAAACTTAAGTGGGTCCCATGGTCATGATAGCCTTCATCCGTCAAAATGGCAAATTAGTGAGGGGCCCAATGTTTGAGGACATTAAAATACCAAATATGCCCCAGATTGACAAAGAGGACAACAGAAGATAAAGTTTGAAATGTATTGGGTTTTTTTGTCAATCCACTCAAGCATGTTGACAAAGAGCTCTCTGCTATTCCCTCTTCTAATAAGTAGGAATGTATAGTATAAGCTAAAATGCTTGACCCTAATGAGTGGCTTGGTTTCACAAGAGCTGCAAACATTTATAATTCTTGGTTCATAGTCTCCACAGTTTTGTTTACACCATGATGGGTTGTCCTCGGTATCTAGGTTGAAAATCATGCGATAATATTTCTTATATCATGACTTTGGTTTATGTGCTTTCTTAGCCTTATATATTCGGTTTATTTTTTGTATTGACGCCCTTATCTTTTAGGCATTGTTTTCATGCTCACAGGTGTAGATAGGTTCGGTGACTCTCTTTCCAGCAGGGTAATGTTCTGGTTGATTGATTGTTGCTGTCCACTCTTTCAGAATAGTAGTTCAGAAGTCAATAGGTATTGAGACAAAGATACTAAACGTTTCGGGTATTTTGGAGACCTTTCCCGACCAAGTCACATAAATGTGAACTCCTTTTGATACTTTTAGAGGTTTACAAACTAGAGTTTGGTCGTATGCAAAGAATGAATTTTAACCTTGTTGGGTATGATTATGAATATGCATGAAGTGTCAATATTTATTTTGTTAATTAGTTATTCACATGTTAGTTCTAATGTTATTACTTGAAGGCCTCAGTGGTTTGGTTTTATGGATAAAAGAGTGCAAGAACAAACATAAGTTCGCACGGACCTTCAGACATCATGTGACGGTTGAATCTTTCAAGGTTGGCGTGTGACAATATAGGTATATATGATTTATATATACAATATTTTTACCGAGGCTAACGGATTTTTGTGACTCCTTCCCCCCTCCCCTCAATGTAGGTCTGCCTCGGACTACCAGTCTCCATCGCAAAACAAAACTCAATCACCTTTAACATTGAAAGTCATCTCCAAGCACCTCCACCATGAATCATCACCATCCGCCTTCAACTTACGATCATCATAAGACAAAAACCACCATCAACCATCTCTTCCACTAGTCATAACTCTTCCCTCTCATAACTATAAATAAATATTTTCATAACCCATAAAACAGATTAGAAGTTACAACAAAAAGACACAAGAAAGCTCGTAGATCAAATATTTAAGGGGTCCTATATATATATATATATATATATATATATATATATATATATATATATATATATATGACGCCCCACATATGAAAGATGGAGGATCTGTGAAGTTCAAGCGCGACTAATCAGATGGAGACGCATTACAAGGCAGAGGAGGCAACTGCATGCGACTAGATTCCGCCAGCTGTCTCACCGGGCATGACAGCCAATGCGAGGCTACCCACTTTGTATGTGAACCCGACAGAGATTCCTATGATTGGTACCTATATATAAAGGTAGTAAGGTTCATTCTATCTGATTTTCCAGGAATACCACTAACCACAATCCATCAGACGCTCTCACATCTTTTTTGAGGTTCTGTAATAGACTAAATTAAATCAAAAGACGGTTCTATTAGGAATTAGCTTGAAGAAACATTAGAATGTACTACTGTAACATTTATCGTCTGGTGGTATTAGCTCTAAATATTTGATTGAGGCTAAGTTAATCACCATAGAAGCGTAATTAGTTCTTCGACAAAGGTATGTAGGGCAACTTTCTTGGCATGAGCTACTGTAAGTCTCTCCTTCCTTCTGAATGAATCCTACACGGTAAGGCTATGTAGTAAGCTCCGTTCAATAATGTTGTTATGTTCTTGCACTATTGTGCTGGTAGCATTTCTTGTGGAAACTAAAATGTTCCAGTTGGTATCTTGAGGTCAGAAAGTATGATTCATTCTATTTTTAAACTCAATAACTTTTGAAATTTATTCCTCGTTACACTTATCTATGTATATGTATCTATTTCTCTTTATCAAGCCGCGCTATAGACGGATGAGTACGACACCTATTGTGCAATCACTTATCGGTTGGCTACAATGTGAAATGCTACCGAGCTCTTGAATGCCCGGGGATAATCGAGCTCTTTATGGGGCCAGGTATGGAACAAAGTAAGATAAGATACTACCGAGCCCTAGTGTGGCCGGGTACGACCGAGTTCGTGCCCTTGTGTGGCTGGATACGACCAAGTCCTCTATAAGGCCAGGTATGACCGAGCCCTTATGTGGTCAGATATAATGATATGTGAAGTAAGGTCATTGAGTCCTCCTGTGGCCGGATACGACCGAGTCCTCTATGAGGCCGGGTATGGAGTGATAAAACATGCCCCAAAGAATGGTTATATATATATATATATATATATATATATATATATATATATATATATATATATATATATATATATAAAAGCTAAAATGCTTGACCCTAATGAGTGGCTTGGTTTCACAAGAGTTGCAAACATTTATAATTCTTGGTACATAGTCTCCATAGTTTGGTTTACATCCCGATGGTTTGTCCTCGGCACCCAGGTTGAAAATCATGCGATCATAGTTCTTATATCATGACTTTGATTTATGTACTTTCTTTGCCTTACATACTCGGTATATTTTTCGTACTGACGCCCTTATCTTTTAGACACGGTTTTCATGCCCACAGGTGCAGATATGCCCGATGACGCTCTTCCAGCAGGGTGGTGTTCTAGTTGACTAGTTGTTGCTGTCCACTCCTTCGGAATAGCAATTTAGAAGTCAATAGGTACTGAGGCAGAGATACTCAACATTTTGGATATTTTGGGGACCTTTCCCGACCAAGTCATATAAATGTGAACTCCTTTTGGTACTTTTAGAGGTTTACAAACAAGAGTTTGGTTGTATGCAAAAGAATGGGTTTTCACATTGTTAGGTACGATTATGAATATGCATGAAGTGTCAATATTTATTTTGTTAATTAGTTATTCACATGTTAGTTCTAATATTATTACTTGAAGGCCAAAGTGGTTTGGTTTTATGTATAAAAGAGTGCAAGAACAGACATCAGTTTGCACGGGCCTTCGGGCATCATGTGACGCTTGCATCTTTCAAGGTTGGGGTATGACAATAAAGATATATATGATTTATATATACAATATTTTTACCGAGGCTAACGGGTTTTTGTGACTCCCTCCCCCTCCCGTTAATGTAGGTTTGCCTCGGACTATTAGTCTCCATCGCAAAACAAAACTCAATCACCTTTAACATTGAAAGTCATCTCCAAGCACCTCCACCATGAATCATCACCACCAGTCTTCAACTTACAATCATCATAAGACAAAAACCACCATCAACTATCTCTGCCACTAGTAACGATTACATATTCGTTGCCATCGTACATTCCCAATATCTGGTCATTATCAAACATTTATCTTTTCTTTTTTGGTAATTAGAGACTTTTATTCAAAACATAATACTTAATAGTCATTACAACCTGAGATTTGTCTAGGCCATGCAGTGCCTATCCCATCTCTATTAAAAATTGAAATAGAAAATACAGGTGGATAATAGTATAAGTTTAACTCAGCAAAAGAGTACAGACTGCATCCATTCTTGGCTAAGGAGTCCGCTACCCCATTAGCTTCTCTTAATGCATGTTTCAATGGTGGTAATCCTACCTCAGATAATAGGATCCTGCAATCCCTAAATCTCCCCCTCCCCCCCCCCCTCCGTGCCCCATTCCTAGGTTACCTGGACACGGTCTGTCTATGTTTAGTTTGTAGGTCCCTAGGTCTGGTGGGTCCCATTTAATGAGTATAGTTCTTTTTGGAGATCTAGTAGGACTCCAATTGCTGAGGAAGAGGAATTCCTGTGTATATTAATCACTTTGATAAAGTTGGGATATGGGCTACTTTTATGAAAAAATCTTTCATTTCTCATGGTCCATAAATATCAAAGTAGGAAGGGTAAGAGGATGAGCCAAGTAATGTATTGGTTATAGTGCTTGTTCTATTTTAGTTGGTACTTTAGCCAATGGAAGGGTGATAATTCATTATCCATGGGTAGTAGTGTTTTATGTGACATTGCCTCCATGTTTTTTTGAGTAGGTGTTTTATATACTCTTTTCCAGTTCCACATATGGTACAAATATCAGAAGTGCAGATAGTGCGTTTTGCTAGAAATGAGGTTGCTGGGAGTCTATTGAGGGTAAGTAACCACGTGAAGTACTTTAGCTTGTTAAGGGTGTTGCATTTCCAAATCCACTTATAATCGAGGTTGTTTTCCTCAATTTGAGTATCCTGGAGAGTAGCCAGGCCATAGGCTGCCTTGACTGAGAAAGAATTATGGCATGGTGAGTTCCAGGACATTTTATCCCTACCAGGTTGGGATTGTTGTATATAAGTGCTATGGATTTTTAGGATTGTGTCTTCGGGAAGCTCAAAAGATAGTGTTGATAGGTTAAAGGAGTCATGTTGGATAATTGAGCTTACTTTCATGCCTTCTTCCCCTTTTTGGAGAGGCCCCTTGATACTGCTTCTTAGGTTGTTTTTTCTTGGTGTATCTAGCGATCATCCAAAGGTTTATGTTTACCCCGTTATCAATAATCCAATTAATCCCTTTTTGACAAATATTTTTTCTTTATGAATGTTTTTACAGATATGTGAGGATCCCGGCTTGGGGAGTAATCTGTTATTTTGGGGAGCAATCCTATCATATTTACTGTGAAGAACCCTGACCCAGAGGGCTTTTTTATTGTTTAAATATCTCCAGGCAAGACTAGTGCTGAAGGCCTTATTTTTATAGCTGGTTTTATAGAGTTCAACGCCTCCTTGATTCGTTGGAGAAGTGACTTTATTCCAATTGAGTAGGTAGCACTTTTCTTTTTTCCTCTGTTCTACCCCCATAGGAAATAGATGGAATCGATCGTATTTTGGGTAGTTCTAGGTAGGTAAGAATTTTGCATGTTGTGATTGGGAATGGCCGCAAGGGTTGCTTTGATGAGGGTGGTTCTTCCTACTAGGTTCAGGAAGTGGCTTTTTCATCCTTTTAGTTTGTTGGTTAGGTTATCGATAATAAATTGGATATCCTTTTTGGATAGCCTCTGGTTTGTTATGGGAAATCCTAGGTATTTTCCTATTGAGCAAGATATTTTCATGTTTAAACATCTACTGAGTAGAGACTGTTTATCAGGGTGAGTGTTTTTCGAAAAAATAATTTTTGATTTGCTGAAATTGATGGATTGGCCGGAGAACTCACAAAATTTATTCAGTGTGTCTATAAGAGAGTCACAACTTTTCTGATTGGCTTCCATCATAAGAATAAGGTCGTATGCAAAGAATAGGTTGGATATTTTGGGACCCTTTTTTTATAAGGTTATACGGTCTCATTTACGACAATCTACTTCATGGTCAATAAGTCTAGATAGCATTTCCATGCATATTATGAATAAATACAGGGATAGGGGTTCTCCTTGCCTAATTCCTCTAGTAGGAGTAAAAAATTCTGTGCTTGAATCATTGAATGGAGGTGAATACAGAAGATACGTATGACATTATAAGCTCAATTAGCTTATCTGGGAAGTTAAGGGATTTTAAGGAGAATCTAATGAAGGATCATTCAAGCTTATCGAAGGCCTTTTCTAAGTCAATTGTTATCATGATTTTCCCTTTGTTTCCTTTTGTGTTTTTAAAATAGCTTTGGACCTCATGCACTATGATGGCATTATCAGAAGCTCTTTTACCCCTTATAAAGCTCGTTTGAGAAGGGTGAATAATATTGTTTAGCAAAGGCTTTATTTTGTTAACAATAATTTTTGTGACTACCTTGTAGGCAGTATTACAGAGGCTAATGGGTCTATATTGCCTTAAAATTTCAACATTCTGGTGCTTTGGAATTAAGCAGACGTAGGTACTGTTCATTGCTTCAATCATTTTCCTCTTAGTAAATGATTATTTACAGAAATTAACCAAAAGGTTATTGGTAATTCCCTAGAATTTTTGATAGAAGAAAGAATAGATTCCATCCGGTCCTGGAGCTTTTAGAGACTTAAAGGAGAAGAGGGCATTTCTTACTTCCCCCTCATCAGGTACTTTTATAAGAGAGGGATGGTCATTTAGAGGGACTGAGGATAGAGCAGGCATGTAAGCAATATTTTTTTGGGAAGAGGTGTGATTGGTGGTATATAGATTTTTATAGAAGTTAGTTATGATATGGGCCAAGTTCCTTTGGATTGTGGAACCAGTTGCCCGCTTCGTCCCTTGTGCTAAAAATCCTATTTTTCCTTCTTCTTTGCAGAGTTGTGAGGTGGAAGAATTTAGTGTTTGCATCACCATCCTGGATCCACTGGATCCTTGATTTCAACTTCCAGAATTCTTCTTCTAGTTTGAGAATTTTTTGAAGTTCTTCTAAAGTTCTTCTTCTAGATTGGCCAAAAAAATACTAGTAGTGTAGTTAGGGGAATTTTGGATGCCTTCTAGTCTAGCTTGGATCTCATTCTTTTTTTTGAATATATTTCCGAATGTGTCTTTATTCCAGGCAGTGGCGTTACTAGTGAAATTATCAATAGCAGCAGATATATTAGGTTGATTTGTCATACAGTCTGTTACCAAGCCCTTAAAAGTGGGATGTGATAACCACATAGTTTCTCAACGAAATATATTATTATTTTGACTAGGTCTTTTAATAAGGTCAATATGTATAGGGAAGTGGTCAGAGTGAATTCTTATCAGGTATTTTACACAAGCTGTGGAAAACAAACTAATCCATCCACTCTTGGCTACAAATCTGTCTAGTATCTCCATAATAAAGGTTTTTTAAATTCCTTTTCCTCTTGTTTAACCAGGTATATTTTGGGCCTTTAAACCCTAGGTCTATAAGATTGCATGTGCTTAGGCAATTAATAAATTTAGAGATTCTATTGTTATTCACAGGTAGGCCCTCAAATTTTTCACTTGCTCTAGTGACTTAATTAAAGTCTCCTAATACCAGCCAAGGCCCTTTGTAATTGCTTGCTATAGTTTTAAGGTTATTCCAAAGTATGATTCTTTCTTCAAGTAAACTGCTAACATATATAATTGAACATAACCAAGTTTTAGGAAGAGCTTTTACCTTCACATGGCGTGGATCTCCTGGTCAGTTCCCCCTATTTGATCCACATTGAATTCATCACTGTTCCAAATTAGTGCCATTTCTCCCAAAGTTCCCTGTGCCGCTACTTATGCTAAACCTGAAAATTCAATATCCTCCATAGTGACATGGTGATCAAATAATCTTGTTTCTAGTACATCAACCACACTAGGTTTATGATAGTCAAGCATGGATCTAAATGCTCTTCTGAAATCCACATTTCCTGCACCACGACAATTCCAAGAGATGAAACTCATGCTTATATTTCTATTGTTTGAACTCATCTCCCAGTTGGGAGGGGAGTTCCCCCTACTCGATGTTCCTTCTTGGTTCATCCAATAGTTAGAGAACATTGTCCGGACCAACACCATTGCATATTGGTAAATCCTCGGCGTCCTCTATTTCTTTATAGTTATTGAGTATTTCCTCAAATCCAACTGGCAACTTAAGATGAAACTTTATTCTTTTCTTGCTTTGAACACTAGAGTCTTTGGTGACCTTAGTGCTCCATGTTCTACCACCCTTTTTGTCGGACTGTCTTCCTCTGTTTCCACCTTCTTCATCTACGTTTGGTTGTTGATTCTGGTGCATGGGCAATGGTGCTGCTGTTGTGGTATTATGGGCAGTTTGGGGACTCTAGTTGTGACCATGCATTCTCTAGGCCGTGATATGCATGGTCTGTAATAGGGGAGCCGGGTTTGGGGGAGGTTTGGTGTTTGGGAAGAGGGGTGAGAGTGTGTTGAGAAGGTTGAAGGGTTGGAGTGGATTCCATATCGGATGGTTCTGAAAGTAGGTTGGAGCCAAGGTGATGGCATCCCCTGGTGGTAGTTTAGGGGATGGTTTATCCATGAATTGTTTCTTATACTCCCCATATCTATTCTCATCCCTTCCACTATTATTTGAGCCAAGTATCATGGGTCCTCTATTTGAATAATTATGTTCTCCCCGTTGATCCTTATACTCAAGCTCAAACCATGTCCCATTAATCCTTGTTCCAGCCAACTTTGGGGAAGGTGGTTCGGCTGGATTGGTAGAGTGGTGAAGAAAGTTGGAGGTTAGGGTGTTTAAGGGTTCGTTTGTGGTGGGTTGTTGTATTGTCGTGGGTTTTGATCCCTGATCCAAATATTTCTCCTTGTTCTCATATTCCTTCTGTGGTAGGTGCTTGGGAGTCTTGGCATTTTTGGTGGAGGAGGAGATTGGGCTTGAGTTGGTGATGAGCTCTCTCTTACTGGATGAAGTTTGGTTGTATATGGGGCTTAAGGAGATGGTGGGATTTAATGAAGAAACCACTAAAGAGTTTAATAGGGTTGTCTCATTTAATGCTTCTGGAGGGTTTAAGTCGAGGGGATTAATTTGTTTTGTGTCCAAGGACATAGGGGAGGGAGTTTGATGTGAGGGGTATGTTGGTTCTAGTGAGGAAAATTTGTTTTTTTATTGGTAAACAACCATTATTTTTGCTTATGCTAGTGTTAATGGATCCTAGCATTAGATCTAGGTTTTGTGGATTTGATGATGGTACTTCATAGTCCATGGGGGCTTATGGTCCGAAATGTTTGTGACCAATTTGTCTATCTCATTAAATGATATAGCCCTGTTGCGAGGTAGGGTAGCAAGGGATGATTTGAGTTCATTTGTAGGGTTATAGTTTTTCTCCAGTGGTTTATTCATGTTAGTGGTAGGGTTTTTGGTACTTGTAGGGTGTCTTGTGCTTTGTGTACTAGGTGCATTATTCTTAGGTTGTACCGAAGGTCCTTGGGACAAATTGGTTTTACCAATCTGTTGAGATAGAGAACGAGTGGGGAGGGTCTTTTGTCCAGTGGGTAATTGGGTAGGTTGGTCCTTGAAGATTTTCTGGGGTTCGAGCACTTCTTGTTGGCTATTTTCTTCAGCAACATGGTGCATGGGATTTGGGTTCGAAGAGTTAGATTTCCCCAGCTCTATCTTTGTTTTCCATTTAGGATGGGATACAGTGGTCCATTTATCTATCTTAGTAGTGATGGCCTCAATATTTTGTGGTGTTATCTTAGAGTTGTTGTGAATGGAAGTGTTATTTTTGGTTTCCAGTTGGTTATTTGGGCATGAAGTTAAATTGTGTCCTAGGCATCTGCAGTTGGTACACAATACATTGAAACCTTCATAAGTTATTTTTTGATAGTGTTGCCCTGTATTATATGGGTTTTAAGGGGTTTTTCGATTGGAACTACAATACATAGTCGTGCGTATTTCCCCCTAAGGGCCGAGGAAGTGCATGCATATATACGTATGAGCTCTCCTAGATTATTCCCTATTTTCTGTAGGATTTCATAGTCATAAAATTCCGTATGAAGCTCGGGTAATCTAGCACAAATAGCCGAGTAAGTTAGTGAAGCTTCCGATGCTACAAATCTAAGCTCACATTTCCGTCCCTCATGTAGAGCTTTGTTGTAGTTTTCTTGTTTGTTAAATTTTATAAGGTAATAGTAATATCCTAAGTCAATAAGGGAGATATTTTCACTTGGCTTCCAAATTGCTGGGAGTTTACGTTGAAGGAATTGGTATCCAACTCTTTTCCTAAAGACTTTTACTATAAGAGCTGTTTCCCAATTCCTATATAGTCTTTCCTTATCTTCAGAGGTTATGATGATGAAGATATCCTCTTCTTCCTCGAGGAAAAGGTTTTCAGTTTCATCCGTGGTTGTTAGGTCCATGTTAGTGTCATTTTGGACGCAGACGTTATTTGTTGTATCATTGGAAGTAGAGCCTGAGTTAAGGATATTTAAGAATGATAGTATTCCTTGGTGCTGTTGCGCGGTATTTGAAGATGATCGGGGATGGTCAGTGAGTTTGTTCTTGCTTGTTGAGGGCGAAGATGGATGGGTAGGGTTTAGGATCATGTTGGTTAATGAAGTAGTATCAATATTCATGGTGTTGGATGGTAACTCATACTATTTCATTTGTTTTGTGATTGTTCATAGGGAGTGTTTGGGGAGCATTGTTATGTTTTGGGAAAGGAGAAGAGAAAATTGTTTTTAGATAGAAGCTAGAGTGTCTCACTCTAACCCATCTCTTTTCTCTAACATTTCTAATGAGCAACCAAAAAAATCAAACATTTATCACCATTTACTATTGTACAACTAGCGTCACTAGCTTCTTTCACCAGTTACGATGGACTACTATCTTGCAACATCATCAGTAATCACTAGGCGTGCAACTTACCCAATCCTGACACAGGGAGGTAGTGACAATAAATAATAATACCAGGCTTTATGAGTCTGATAATTAGAATGAATACAATCTAAATCCCTTAACGAGGATCCATTGGAGGGCAAGTCTGGCGCCAGCAGCCGCGATAATTCCAGCTCCAATAGCGTATATGTAAGTTGTTGCAGTTAAAAAGCTCGTAGTTGGACTTTTGGGATGGGCCGACTGGTCCGCCTTAGGTGTGCACCGGTCGTCTCGTCCCTTATGTCGTGGATGCGCTCCTAGCCTTATTGGCCGGAGCATTCCTCCGGCACTGTTACTTTGAAGAAATTAGAGTGCTCAAAGTAAGCCTACGTTCTATATATATTAGCATGGGATAACATTATAGGATTTCAGTCCTATTACGCTGGCCTTCGGGATCGGAGTAACCAATATTCGTAAATCACTATTATCATCGTCGTTTATAGTGGGCACTGGCAAAGAAATAATTTTGAAAAAAGGCTAAATATACCCCTCTACTTTCAAATATTATTTACCTATACCCTTCATTATACTATTTGGTTATCCATATCCCTACTGTCATACTATTGGGTTATTAATGCCTCTAGTGTCATACTTTAAAATAAAAATACCCCTATTTTTGGATGGAGTGTCACGTGGCAGCACTAGATTAAAACAACTCTTTTTTTTAGCCGACTCATTTTTTAGAAACCCACAACCCAACTCCTATTTTTATTTTTTCTAATTTTTGTTAAAAAATTTTAGTTTTAAAAAAAAGAAAATATTATGTTAAAAAACAAAAAATATTTTTTCTATTTTTACAAATTTGTTTTTCTAGTTTTCACAAAATAAAATTCTCTTAAAAATAATAAAAATTTCAAAAATGAAACTATTTTTTAGTTTTTAAAAAATAAAAATATATTGTCAAAAGATGAAATTATTTTTCCTATTTTTACAAAAAAAAAATCAATTTTTACAAAAATAAAATCTTTAAAAAAACTGGAAAAAAATATTTTTCAAAAATGAAAAATATTTTCTTGGAAATATTTTTTTTCGGTTTTTAAATAACAAAAATATTTTGTTAAATACATTTTTTAGTTTCTTGAAAGAATTTTGTTTTGTAAAAATTGGATTTTTTGTTGTTGTAAAAACAGAAAAAAATAATTTTTGTATTTTAAATACTGAAATTTAAACAAAACCTGGAAAAAATTAATATAGGGGTTGGGTTGTGGGTTTTTTAAAAATGGGTCGGGTAAAAAAATGGCTCGTTTTAATCTTGTGCTGCCATGTGGCACTCCATCCAAAAATAAGGGTATTTTTGTTTCAAAGTATGATAATAAGTGTATAGATAACCCAATAGTATGACGATAAGAGTATGAATAGCAAATATTATAAGGAAGTGGACATGTAAATAATATTTGAAAGTAGATGGGTATATTTATAACACCACTGTCAATTATTTCTCTAATATTCAGTAGATACAATAATTAGTTATCAAGTTATTCTAATTTATATTTTAAATCTTATATTTTAAATTGAATGTTAAGAATAGGATTCTAATTAGAGTGAATGTCTATCTTTTAGAGAGTTTTACTTTGAGGTTAAGTCATTTTTCCTCCTATAAATAGAGGGGTCTTACCCCATTGTAAATCACTCAAAAATTCAATAAGAATTCTCTCTCTCTTTCTCTGCAATATTGCTCTTCTTCTTTTATTGTTTATAATACTTTATCAGCACGAGACCCTAACTAATTGAGTAGAAGCTTTGGGATTGAGCATAATGATTGTCAATTGTTTTATGAACTTCCTTCATGATTAAATTCTGGATTTAAGGTAAGTATTTAACTTTTTTTTCTTTCAAATTCTTGAAATTCTGTAAGTTGATTTTATAAATAAGCAAAGACAACAAAGTTTGACTATAACTCTAATGGACTTTGTAAGAAATTACACCCACATGATGTGGTAAAATTTCTATGTCTTGCCATGATTAAATTCATGTATGATTGTGGGCAAAGAATTGAAAACTCGCCCCATTGAATTTGCTCCATTCTCATTCCCTATAGAAAATGTAATAGCAGTATGTGATAAGTCAAAAAGAAGACAATATTATTACCGTGAAGGTATCAATGGATGTGGATGTGGCAATAGACGAAATTATAATCGTCATCATTATGATAATGAAGATAATAAGGATTCTCAAGATAATCCTTCACTCTGTGAAAGTAATATCTGTCATCGATTTGACATGAGAGTTTATATAGAACATATAGATGATTATGGTCTATTCATGATGGGAATGTGACAACATCTGATTTATGAAGACATATTCATTTTTGGAAGAATATAAACATGCTATTGGTATTGAATATACCACACTCACCTCTAGAAGGAGATTTGAGATGAAAAATAAATAAATAATGTCATTATAATGGCATGAATGGTCATTGGTCATGTACCTACTGTATGCCAAAATATTTTGGCAATGTTATTATTAAAGAACAACAATAATGCAAGAAACATATCTTGCATATAATTTTGACCATGACCATAATGGTATAACTTTCTCTTTAAAAGAGATATTCACCACATGGATGTTGATGAATTTGTGGTAGTACAAAATTAATTGAGAGCTCTAGAAGAGCCATTATTACTATTTGGGAGAAACACAATTGATTACCGATAAGGTGTTGTATTTTAGTAAGTCTCAAAGAAACTTATTCAGTTTCCAAAGTATACGCGAAAGCGATTGATTAACTATAAATAAAGAAAAGATTTGATATCTTCTATTACTACAACTTGTAGCGGGGTAATATATATAGGAAAAGTTACCCACTTTATTTTTCAATTTGTACTACTCAAATAAACGAATAGCACAATAAAGTGGATGTTTATTCATATAAAAACCCATATCATAATAAACCTGAAGTTTATTGAGAATTGCACATGTCATGGTGTAAACATGAACTTATCAATATTGATAATTTATTCAGTTGGCACAATAAATTTAGCCATATCAATTTAAGTATGATGTGGAAAAATAATAGAGAATTCACATGGGTAAATATTAAAGAACTAGAAAGTTCTTTATGAATTCTCTTATATTGTTTGTTCTCATTAATTAATAAACCAACTAAAAGTGTGATTAAATCCCATGAATGTTGGAAATATCAAAGGTGAATATGTGCCTATTCACCTGCCGTGTATACCACATAAGATGCATTTATGGGATGGTTACATGTGCGATTATTATTAACATGCAACTTGGTGTTTGCGAGGTAATTTTCTCAATAATTTAACTTAGAGCATAATTTCTAAATTTTCTGTCCAAGATAGATTATCTTGATAAGTTGATTTACGTCACAGCTTGTTTAGCAAAATAATTTGTTGAGTGCCTCTACTTAATAGCTAAGCTATTGCTTATGAGAATAAAGTTATCTATATCAGTTTGATATAGGTTATATACGAAAGTATATTACATTCTCCCCCTACAAATGGTTCAGGGTCAGGAACCAAATAATTTCATCTTATTATTATTGATGTGCATTGTATATTTTCATTAACACTATAATGCACAAAGATGGATTTCCAAAGTTGAGGAAGCAAGTTAGTTTTTCTAATATGAGGGGGAGACAAGATACAACAGTTGAGAAAAAAGTTACATGGAATAAATTATTATTTACACATATAGATCCTCGAATAAGATAATATGAACTTGAAGTTCATAAAAGGATAATTCATTTGCAACATATTGCAAAGCATGCCATACGCATTTTCTAACCCAAAGAAAGTAACTATATTCTCATTGCAAATGCTCAGATTAAGTCCTAGAAAGACAAAGTCTATGGTACGCTTAAACCATATAGAAAAATTGGTTTCAAATAAACTTCTTGATGAAGAAGATGAGCAAAATGATCAAAGTGATCATAATAAAGGAGGCAAATGATCTAGAAGATCATATGACATAACACTTCATAAATCTCATAAGAGATTCAAGTACCTGAATATATGAATGAAGAAATCTCTATGTTATGTATTTATGAAAAAATATTAGAACCGACATAAAATGTTCGTCGACAACATCTATGATAGCACTAAATATATGAGGATCTTAAGTCTAGAGCAACAATTCAAGTAGAATTGGTTTCATACGAAAGATATATTGTTTTGGACATGTAGTTCAAATACTTGAAAGTATAAAGTCAATTGTATGTGCAATCAGTTTTTGATATCTTATATGTCTATGCAAGACATAGAAACTTGATATGCACTAAAGCCTCTTTAGATGGCTTATATGGCTTAACTTATATGACAATCCTTGAAGGACTTAAACCGCTGAAAGCATATATAATTTTTGGTCTTGAAGTACCACATGCTAAGTGCAATTTGTGCACATTTGTATCTTGCAATAACTATAACCATGATAATGTGATAGTGAGGATTTTCAAGGTCCAATATATTCATTGGAGTTAATATGACCGATTTATTCACTAAAACTCTACCGACGTCAACCTTCAAGAAGCTAGCGCACAAGATCGGGATGCGAAGGCTCAAGGATGTGAATTGATGCTCTCTTCAGGGGTAGTTAATGCGCATTGCACTCTTTTTCTCTTACAAGGTTTTGTCCCACTGGGTTTTCCTTGCAATGTTTTTTAACGAGGCAACCAATAGGCGCATTTCTAAACATGTGTACTCTTTTTCCTTTTCTAGAATTTTTTCTCCCATTGAGTTTTATTTTAGGTAAGGTTTTAATGAGACACATTACTTATTGAGTAGACATTCACGGGGGAGTGTTAAGAATAAAATTCTAATTAGAGTGAATGCCTATCTACTTTGAGATTAAGTCATTTTTCCTCCTATAAATAAAGGGTCTTACCCCCATTGTAAATCACCCAAAAATTCAATATAAATTCTCTCCCCCTTTCTCTTCAATATTGCCCCTTTTCTTTTATTGTTTTATAACATTAAATATAATTTATATACTTTTGTTCTAAACAATCCTAACTATACGTTAAGTTTTAGATTTCTCAATTCTCATTTAGGATTGTTATTAATGTACTAAAATTGACCAACCTCTACAAACGAAACGTTCCAAAACGTACTAGGAGTATACCCCGCTACCGCCTGCAAACAATTGGGGACAAAGTGTGCTTGCGCTTGCGCTTGCGCTTGCGCTTGCACTGATGTTTGGACTGGGTAACAATGGCGCAACAAAACATCTCTTTTCCATCAGATTTCAGCTCTTTTACTCCACAGCTGCAGCGACTTCTCCTGCCTATGTATTGGTGGACTTTCTGGTAAATTCACTTGGCTTCTCCAACAAAGAAGCCATTTCTACAAGCTCCAAGGTAACTCGTTCGAGACTCCGAAATTATGAGCCACATTTGTTACTTGATCTCTTTCACAAAGTGGGTATGAACAAAACCCAGATCAAAACCCTTGTTTCTTCTTCCCCTGAAGTGTTGTTTTCTCATATTGATAAAAACCTTAAACCCAAAATTAAGGTTTTACAAGAAGTTGGCTTATCTGGGTCTGACCTTGTTACTTTTATCAATTAAAGCGATTTCTTGACTAGAGGTTTACATACTACTATTAAACCTAGTCTTGATTATCTTCGGGAGTATTTGGGCAGTTATGATGCTGTAGCTAGGGTTGTTAAGAAAGAGCCTAGGCTGCTTTCTAATAATCTCCCTAAAGTAATACCACCCAATATACTATTGTTGCAAAATCTTGGGTTTTCGCTAGGGGATATTGAGACGGTTTTTCATCGGCGTCCTAGGTATCTGCTTAATAACCCTGAGTGGCTTGAGAGAGTAGTAAATCAAGCAGAAAAGAATTTTAACGTACCTCGGGAGTCACGGATGTTTCTTCATGCCATTGAAGCACTTGTGTCGCTTGATGAATCGAAACTAGAAAGGAAATTAGATATTTTCCGGAGTTTTGGATGGTCTGATTCTGATATCTCCACAATGGTGCGAAAGCTTCCTTACTGTTTGACTTCATCAGAGGCTAAGATAAAGATAACATTGAAGTTTTTCATGAATGAACTGGGGTATGAACCTATTTATCTGGTTTCTCATGCGCCACTTTTAAAGTACAGTATGGAGAAGAGGGTCAAGCCAAGGAATGAAATCTTGAAGTTTCTTAAAGAAAACCAGCTGATAAAAGGGAAACTAAGTCTTTACACTGCCGTATCATCTCCTGAATCACGATTTCGTAAGAAATATGTTCTTCCTTTCAAGGAGAAAGTGCCTGAGTTGTATGATTTATACATCAAACAAACAAGCTAAGGAGAGGTCTTCCCGGTGAGACAGTGGCTGCAGAGCAGTGTTTGTTTAAGAGGTTTCTTCACTTCTTGATAATTTTGTTCTTTCATTTTGGTGCTCTTTTCAAGCATGTTGCTAGTTTACCTCTCATTGTTGATTATACATTTATCAAAAAATTACTGAGCTATGAAAACTAGAAATTGAGGCTAGTCTCATTATCAAATCAACTGATGTTTCTTGTTTAATGGGAAGGAAAGCAGTGTAGAAACCAGACTTGATGTATATGACATTGATTATTTGAAAAAACCAATTTTAGTTTCAGAGTAAGCTTTAGAAACCATATTTGTTACTTGATCTCTTTCACAAAGTGGGTATGAACTAAAGTTGGCTAGTAGTCAAGAGAAACCAGATTTGCTTCATCTTCTACAAAGTTGCTTCAGAAAACCAATTTTAGTTTCAGAGTAAGCTTTAATTTCATTTGTTTTTGCCATGGTCATGTCTCGTATATATGGAATTTGACGTTGGTTGACTCTTAGTAATGGACTTGTCCTAGGAGATTGGGGTGGTTCATGGGTGTACAAGTAAAAGAGAACCTAAAGTATCCTTTCAAGTACTTCGTGGAATCAGCATATATGTTTTTAAGTGTTCTAGCTTAGCTGACACATCAACTATATGATATCCACTTTTTCCTAATTGGAGATATTTGACTCATCTTTGTACTTTCAAGTCACCCATGGTTGTGTAGCACGCTAGGCCCTCTGTCCCACAAACCCTAGGCAGTGAAAGATAACTATTTTACTGCTGTAGCATAAAGGTTATTCAATATTTACCGGCATTACATAGCGAAAGAATTAGTCCCATTCCTGTCCTTGTAGGGTCTCTATGAGATTCTATCAATGGTTCAGCTTCATTTACAATTTTTTTTTACATAAAAATGAAAAACTAGTCTGCACTTGATCTTAATATTCTGTAGAGAGTTGACTTTGTCTTCAAAGCATCTTATATTTCTAGCCTAATACTATTCTGGCACCCAAAGGTGTGGCCTAGTGGTCAATGAAGTTGGTCAAGAATAATGTGGTGTCATGTTCAAATTCCAACGGGGAAAAAACACTAGGTGATTTCTCCCCGTTGTCCAAGCCTTTTGGACAGATTCACTTGGTATGTATGCTGGTTGGAGGTGGCAGGTACCCCGTGGAATTATTCAAGGAGCCCGCAAGCTGGTTCGGGCACCATGATTATTAGAAAAATGATACACCATTTGTTTTATCTCCTTTGCTTTCTTTTTCTCCCAGCATTTGAGTAGTTCGTTGGTGCCCCTAGGCATCACCCATTCAAGGCCGACCATATTCTTGAACAACTGTCACCAATTATGCATAATAGGGTAATGGAGGAACAGATGATTTAGTGTCTCTAGTTTCCTCCACATAAGTTACATCTAGGACAAAACTGGAAATTCTTTCTACAATTATCATGTGTTGGCCAGATTCTTTGGCTAGTAGTCAAGAGAAACATGCAACGTTGTATGTTATGTCCACCTTTTTCTCTGTTTTCAGGTCAAGAGACTGCTTGTTGATCATCTGAGGTAAGAGAGGCATTGGATAGCAGGACATCGATGTAAAGTGTCCTTTACAGTGAGCTTTACTTTATCTTTATAGTTGTTTAAACCTTAAAAATGTTCCGTGCTTCCAAAATCATGCATCCTTGCCTATTTCCTAGTTATTCAACCTTCTTCAAAAGTTGAAGGTCCAGCCATGTTCTTTGTTGGAGCTCAAAGTAGTCTATGGTTGTTGTACAAGGTTGGATATGCCAGCAAACTGTTCTTTCAAGGAACCAATGCCAAGTCTATTGTTACTCCCAAAAGGACACCCTCCTACCAGTACCCACCTCGATATCAATATTTGATCTAAAAGAGGGCCATAGATTTTCGATATTCCTCCATACTCCCACTCCATTGGAGAAGATGACTGTTTCGACCACCGGGGGCTTTCTTGGCTATATTTCATAGTGATAACTTCTCTTAATAGTTCTTGTTCTTCTGAATTGTTTCTCCATAGCCCTTTTCATCAAAAGGCTACTATTATGCTGCCTCAGTTCCCTGATCGCATTATCCTCCTCCTCGGCCGATAGATATAGAGCTCCATTTGACTGCACGAAAAGATCTATTCTTGTTGCTTTGCCAGAGAAAGTATCTCCGTAAGCCATCTAATCTTTTCTCCACACACTAGCTGGTAACAGGAATTGTTATCATATAAGTTGGCATTGAGTGTCAAGTAAGTATTAATCAGGACCAACCTTCCACCCAGTGAGGTATTGACTGTTCCATTTTGCACTTCTTTTTTTCACATCTTTCTATCATCTCTTGCCAAGTATCCTATGACTTGTTCTTTTCACCTAAAGGGAGCCCTATCTAGTTGGTAAGTTACTGAGTTGACAATACCAGTAAGCGAGCAAGTATTGAAACATTGAGCACTTGATTCACAGAGAACATAATACTCGTCCTCCAATTTACTTTTAAGCCAGACAGTTCTTCCAATACAGACAATATCAACCTTAAATGCCTTACTCTGCTCCACACTTGCATAAAAAACTACTAGTGTATCATCAGCATATAAAAAGTTTGGATTTTCCATAATATTGGACACAATGCTATCCATTTAAAGCCCCTTATCCATCAACTATGACTGGGTATCCTTAGCATTCTGCTAAATCCTTCCATAACCAATACTAACAGAAAAAGAGATAGAGGGTCATCTAGCCTAAGGCCCATCTGTGAAGGAAAGAAGCCCACAAGAGAACCACTAATCAAAATTGAAAATCTGACCGCTGATACTGAAGAGTGCCTATTTAAGCCATTTCCTACTGAAGCCCATATCTTTTAAAACATTGATTAGGAAATCTCAATTCACATGATCATACATCTTTCCTATATTGAACTTGCAAAAGTATTTTAGGTATCTTGCCTTTTGTTCTGGTATTGATGGACTAGTTATCTAGTAAGGCAGCATTCATGATCTGCGTCCTGTTCATGAATGCCATCTGGTCTTTGTCAATTAACTTGTGCATCCACCCTCTTAAATCTTTCGGTCAAGAGCTTAGAGATGATTGTTTATGCTCCTCTACAAAACTTATAGGTCCAGAATCCTTCATCGCCGAGGCTCCATTCTATTTCTGAGATAAGAGCAATGTAAGTGGCATTTATTCTCTTTTCAAAATTACCTTGTCCATAAGAGTTTGCTACTGCCTTCATAATGTTTCCTTAATGATTGGCCAGCATGTTTGATAGAAACTCAAATAGTGTAACTGTCAGAACCCGGGCTTTATCATTTGCGCTGATTTTGATGGTCTCTGGTACTTCCTCTCCTCCAAAAGGACCTTGTAGCTAGTTGTCTTCCTCTTCACTGATTCTTGGACATTCATTCATGTTGAACCTTGTTCTCCATCTTTCACTCTGAGTGTACAAGTTTCTAATTGAACTCTAAGAGACTAAGATCTCTCTTCTGATGGCCTTTGGATCTTCCTGTATTTCTCCATTAATATCCAACTTGCCAATGGTATTTTATCTCTGTGAACAGTAGTCATTACTGGGACAAACTTAGTGTTCTTGTCCCCTTATTTCAACCGAAGAACCTTAGAAATATCTGCTGATATTTTGTAACATGTTCAACTCCCAAATACACTAGCTTTTAGGATCAATTCCTCCTTAGTATGTAGCTGTTGTTCATGTATTTTATCCAACACAGACTTTTACTTCGTAAGTCTGATATTCTCTCTAGACTGCCAAAGTAGTTGGTATTCTCACTCGACCAATTTTGCTTTCAAAAATTTCAGTTTCTTTACAAGAGTAAAATCAGGCCTACATGCTACCATAAATGAGTCCCACCAATCTTTTTATCTTCTCTTTAAAACCTTCAACCTCTATAAATACCCCCTTTCCCCACATTGGAGTAATTTAGGATTATTACTCGAGGCAATTCTGGGAAGTGCAGACAGCTTGATGTACCTAAACTGTTCAACCAATTTCGTTGCAGAAAGGAATCTGTCCAATCTTGAGGAAATATGATGATAATTGCTCTTCACCCAAGGGTATGCTCTCCCTGTGATGATAAATTCTATGCATTCTGAAAACTCATACATGGCCCTTGTCATTCTGTTGTTGTTAGATCTCTCTGATACATATTACATTAAATTCTCCGCATACTACCCACAGGCCCACACATAGACTTCTGGTTGCACATTGCCTACCGAAGTTCCAGATTCGGATTGGCAATGAGGCTTACTGGTGATCTCAAGAGGTGCAGCGTAGAAAATGGATAGTCAGAGAGCAGCTCGAGCCAAGATCTGCAAACGCCTGCGGCATCTGATGACTAACTACTTTGATATGTAATCTTGAAAGGATTTCAGTGAGAATATCTGATGGTATGTATGCTATGATACTTCTATCAGTCATCAGTTACTTGAGAGTTATGTTTATCCCTCAACTAGTAATAAGTACATCCGCAGTAGTGAAGTACTCACAAAGGGAGAAGTTTAAAACTCATTTCTCTTTACTTTGACCAAAAAGTGCTCATGATATATCATTTGACGTGCAAGAAGCCCTAAAGAATCTGTTTCCCACCGTAAATTTAGTCCTTGCAATCCAAAAGTTCACTATTATCAATTTCTTTAATTTTGTAAGTTTACCTAATGGGTCCAGTAAGTATTCCAAATTGTAGATGCAATATATCTTGTACATTCTCAGTTTGGCTTTTGGAGACAAACATTTAGAGCTATCACGATTCAAAGTCCCAAGGATTTGTGATGTGCTCTGATGCCAATTGATGGTACAAACCTATATATGTAAATAAAAAAAGTTAAAGAAGAAATAGACACGTGAAAAAGAAAGAAAGAAATGAATGTTATGAAATAAAACCAACTTAGAAAAACATAATAGAAGCAAAGATATAAAGAAGGAAAGAGCTTTTCTTTTTCAATTGTGTGCATTTATCCATTTGTTACAAAACCTTTATATAGGCATGAAAAAGTGAAGAATCACTATTGTAAAATAGTGAAAGGAATGACTACTACACAATATATATAATAGGGCTCAACATGGGAATCCATATTTATTATTTTCAACATTCCCTCTTCGATGTTCATATTAAAAATAAAATTTCAAGTGGTTATATGCATTGTTTCTGCCTCAATAAAAACCTTACCAAGATAATGCGGTGGGACAAAATCATGGTTAAAGAAAAAAGAGTGCATGCCCCCTTTGGTGAAAATATTACTTAATGTCTCGAAGACGACGCATTCCAATCTTATATATCAATTTCTCAAATATTGAGTTTGGTTATACCTTAGTGAACAGATCCGCCAAATTATTACTTGAACAAGCTTGTTGAACATCTATTTTATCATTCTTTTGAAGATCACGAGTAAAATTATTTTTTGGTGAAATGTGTTTTGTTCTATCTCATTTGATGTATCCTCCTTTCAGTTGAGTTATGCATGCAATATTGTCTTTATACAATATTATTGAAATATTTCCTTTAAAGGAAAGACCACTTGTTTCCTGAATGTATTGGGTTATCGATCTCAATCAAACACATATCGACTTGCTTCGTAAATGGCTATTATCTTTGTATAATTTGAAGAAGTAGCAACCATAGTTTGTTTCATTGAACACCATGATCTGGATGTACCTTCAATTATAAATAAATAAACTGTCTAAGATCGACCTTTGTATGAATCAAACAAATATCCTGCACCCGCATAACCAATCGATGGTGACTTGGATTCATTTGAATGAATAAACCCATATCAATGGTCACTCAGGGGGCGTATCTGAATATATTCTTTGTGTTGGGGAAAAACTAAATCTTGTGAACAAGCTTATTGAGAAAGCTAAATCTGGTTGAAAATTATTGGCATGACACATATACACCAATTGCACTAAGATATGGTACTTCGGCACCAAGAAGCTCTACATTATTTTATATGAGGTCGGAATAGATCTTTCTATATATCAATGATCTCACAATCGTCGGGATACCCAATGGATGTGCTTTATCAATATAGAATCGCGTTAATATCTTTTCAATGTATATTGATTGGTGGGCAAATATTCCATCTTTCATATACTCAATTTGTATACCAAGACAAAATCTTGTCTTTCCAAGATCTTTTATTTCAAATTCCTTTTTCAAACAGCCTACTGCTTTCGGAAGCTCCATGGGAGTTCCAATAATATTTAAATTATTAACATACACAAAGATTATAGAAAATTCAGATCCAACCTTTTAATAAAGGCACAAGGACAAATTAGATCATTCTTGTATCTTTCTTGCAATAGGTATTCACTTAGGAGATTGTACCACATACGACTTGACCGTTTCAATCTAGATAAGGATTCCGAAGCTTTATTGAACAAGTTTCACGAAAATTTTTATATGCTTCAGGCACTTTAAATCCCTCATGTATTTTAATAAAAATTTTGTTGTCTAATGATCCATACAAATAAGCTATAACAACATTCATTAGATGCATATCAAGTTTTTCATGCACTGCCATATTTATGAGATACCTGAAGGTGATAGCATCCAACACATGCGAATATGTCTTCATATAATCAATGTCAGTCATTTGCGAAAAATCTTGTATCATAAGTCGTGCTTTATATCTAACGACTTCATTTTTGTCATTTTATTTTCGTACAAATACTCATTTGTAACCTACTGACTTTATACCTTCAGGTGCTCGCACTATCGGTCTGAAGACTTCACATTTTTCAAGTGAAGTTAATTCTTCCTTGATAGCTTCTTTCCATTTTGGCAATCATTTCTCTGCCTACATTCATCGACAAGATTTTGGTGGGGGATCCTTATCTTGTTGCATTAATTCAAAGTAACATTATACACAAAATATTATCAACAACAATATCATTTCGATTCCACCTTTTTCCCGTATAGATATAACTTATTGAGATATCGTCACTCTCATTATTTTTAGGTACCTGGACCTCCCCTGAGGTTTTATCATTTGTTATATGTTGGGGCTCCTCTTGAGCTACTGCCTCTGTATTATGACCACCTTGATCATTTGCTCTTTTTTTGCTTCGAGAATTTTTATCTTTAGAGCCGATTGGTCTACCACGTTTCGCACATGGCTTAGATTAATTGATGTTTGGTTATAATTATATATTTTTAGTGCATTATTACCATATATTTTGAGGCTTTAATGCTAAGCTATACTATATTTGTTTTTAATTGAGTTTATTTTATGTGTAGGTACGTCGAAGACGAAATTGGGAGAAAAGTAGAGATTTTTTATGTGTATTTTATGCACTATAAGAATGACTCATGATTATTTGATGATGAAAAATATTATGATATCATGGTGATGATTGAAGACAAAATTTTTAAATGATCCAAGTGAGCAAATTATTATGGAAACAACTCAAAAGCAAAGGAAAGGAATTAGAAATGTTAGGCAACAGAATGAGGCAACGAAGAAGAAGTCGGGCGAAGCGGGGCAACTTCCTCGCATTAGAGCAGGTGACGCGAGGGAGTTTTGCGCGACAAATCTCGCGTCGCCAGGGATGCGGCGTGATGGACCTCGCGTTTGAGCTCGCTATGTCACGAGGGCGTTTTCAGTCTGCCGAAAACTCTGCTCGTTTGTACGGCAGCCAAGTTCCAACTTGACTTCAGCCTTGCCCGATTTTCTTTCACTGTCGAGGTTTGTACTTAGAATCAATTTAAAGGCGACAGAATAAAGAAGGAGATATCAGATTTATGGGAACCCCTTCCCAACCTTTTATAATAAATCAAATAACAAAGGAAATTTTCGAGTTTGGCTAGGTGCTGCCACCCTTGGCAGGCACCAACTCACAAAATAGCCAACAAAGTGCACGAATCTGCCTATAAAAGGCCCCCGCCTAAGGCCGCTCGTGCTGCCACTCGTTTGGCAAGGCAATAGCATGCAGTTTTCCATGCTCAAGGCATAAAATAGACAACCCTATATCTATTTGATAGACTATTTCCCTCCCTAAGTACTCAGCCCGTTTTTAAGGCTGCTAACACACATATATATAGTGTAGTTAGCCCAAAATAACTTCCTATATCCAGATGACATCCCCCAAATGATAGGACATGATCCCCATGATCTAAAAACGTGGGAACATGATAAAACATGCCCCAAAAACGTGCAAAGAATTAGCCATATAAATCAATAACTTCTGGACATGGGTAGTTGCAACCGCCCAACTGCATCATGTGCATAGCACACTTGAAAATCGCTCCATGTGCGTTGCATGTGCGCCTTGGCTAGTTGCTGCATGCCTAAGGATAGCTTTGCGCCCTGCCTTGGCCTTTGACACTGGTCCCGTTCAATGCCATCGCCACAGCTCGTAGCCCATGACTTTGCCGCGCGCCCATTCGTTGCCACAATTGTTTGTTCTTGTTAAGTCGCCCCTACTTGATCAAGTCTGCCCGTTGCCAATGCCAATGCTGATTTTAGCGTTAAGTCACCAAGCCTTGATGCCCTTCCCTTAGCCAAGTCGTTTTACCACATATTAATTTAGGTGCCCGTCCGCTCACATAAGTCATGGCAACACCACATTGCCAATGCCACCGCCTTGACACTAAACTCCCCCAGTTTAGCGCCGAGGTCTTTCCCGTTTTGCCTTGTCAAGCATCCATTCAGCCCGCCTAGTTTCTTCAAGGTTTTGGACTTTGCTTGTATGCACCCCCTTATATTTTTGATGTCGTCTGTCACACCAAAGCCCTCAATTAGAAGCATAGTCCGTCACACTTGCCCTTGCAACAGTTTGTTGTCGTCGACAATACCCACATTGTCTTGCATGTTGATTTTCCCCGCGCATAAGGCTAATAGCAAGGCCATCATGCCAAAATCCTCACAACTGCCGCGCCGCTTGCCCATCGGCTTTGTCAAGGGTCTAACAAACAACCCCAACCAGTTGACTTCGACGCCCCCGTCGAATAGATCCCAACACATGCTGCCATTTTTACCAAGACGTAACAAGTTCAGCACCATTTTGAGAATCACGTTGTCCTTGCCCTCAAGTGCAACATTTTTGTTTTCTCATTGTATTTCATGGTACGTCAATCCCACAACAAAATCAACACACCAACTGACTGATTTGGAAGATCCCATACTGATTTTTGGCACCCACAAACTCAAAATTTTCTACATCACCCATTCCTTGCCTTTTCTGAATTTTCCAAGCCAAGACAGTCCCTCCACGAACAAGCATACCCTTTGTCTTGCATCCTGTTTCATGTCCATATCGGCCTCGTCACGAAACTTGGACCGCTTTGATACCAATTGTCACGGGGGCGTTTTCAATCCGCTCCCATCCGTGCGGCAACGAAGTCCTAACTTGACTTCAGCCTTGCCCGATTTTCTTCCACTGTCGAGGTTTGCACGTAGAATCAATTTATAGGCGACAAAATAAAGAAGGAGACGACAGATTTACGGGAACCCCTTCACAACCATTATAATAAATCAAATTACCAAGGAAATTCCCGAGTTTGGCTAGGTGCTACCACCCTTGGCAGGCTCCAACTCACAAAATAGCCAACAAAGTGCACAAATCTGCCCTATCAAAGGCCCCCCTCCTAAGGCCGCTCATGCTTGAACTCGTTTGAAAAGGCAATGGCACACACTTTGCCATGCTCAAACCATAAAATAGACAACCCTATGCCTATTTGATAGACTATTTCCCTCTTTAGGTATTCAACCCGTTTTTAAGGCTGCTAACACACATATATATAGTGTAGTCAGCCCAAAATAACTTCCTATGTTCAGTTGACTTCTCCCAACTGATAGGACATGATCCCCATGATCTAAAAACGTGAGAACATGATAAAACATGCCCCAAAAACGTGCAAGGACTTAGCCATATAAATCAACAACTTCTGGACATGGGTAGTTGTAACCGCCCAACTGCATCATGTGCACTGCACACTTGAAAATCACTCCATGTTCCCTGCATGTGAACCTTGGCCAGCTGCTGCACGCCTAAGGCTAGATTTGCGCCCAGCCTTGGCCTTTGACATTACTCCCGCTCAATGCCATTGCCACAGCTCATCGTCCATGAATTTGCCGCGTGCCCATCCACTGCCACATTTGGTTGTTCTTGTTAAGTCGCCCCTACTTGATCAAGTCTGCCCGTTGCCAATGCCAATGCTGATTTTAGCATCAAGTCAACAAGCCTTGATGCCCTTCCCTTAGCCAAGAAGTTCTCCCACATATTAATTTAGGTTCCCGTCCGCTCACCTAAGTCATGGCAACACCAATTTGCCAATGCCACTGCCTTGACACTAAACTGCCCCATTTTAGAACCGAGGTCTTTCCCGTTTTGCCTTGTCAAGCATCCGTTCAGCCCGCCTAGTTCCGTCAAGATTTTGGCCTTTTCTTGTACGCAGCCCCTTATATTTTTTATGTCGTTCGTCACACCAAAGCCCTCAATTACAAGCGTAGTCCGTCACACTTGCCCTTGCAACAATTTATTGCCGTTGACAACACCCGCATTGTCTTGCATGTTGATTTTCCCCGCGCATAAGGCTAATGGCAAGGCCATCATGCCAAAATCCTCGCCATTGTCGCACCTCTTTCCGATCAGCTTTGTCAAGGGTCTAACACTAGGCGCGGTCTGTTGCGAGGATGTTCCGGGTTTTAGGCCTATTTTGTCTCCTTTTTGATTTTGGACTTGGTTATTTCGTCTAGGATTTTTCCCTACACATATAAATAACCATTAAACACCATTTTTAGGGGAGACCGACTTTGGAAAAACTTTTAACGAAGGGAGAGCACATAGCCGCCGTACAGGTCGGAATTCACCATATTTCATCTTTTTATCCATTAAACTTAGTAATCTTTACTTTTTCTTGATAATTTGTTGTTTTGCTACCATGTCTATGTGGAGCTACATTTCATGTTATAGGGTTGTTGTTGTCATAAATATTGAATTTTATTAATTATAATATCGTTAATTCGAGTTATCATTTTTGGTTATTTTTCTAATTCTGTGTATAATTGCTTAATTGTTTAGCCAGTAGTTGAGTCCTATTTATTATCTATGCTATGCTTGGGAAAGCCATATAGATTAGAGTAGAATTAGAGAGAGATAGTTTCTGAACCCGTGACTCGGGTAAACATTTCATGGTTAGGATAGGAATATACCTAACAGTGCTGCTCAGTTGAATACCGTATTATACTTGTTCATGATAAATTCAACACTATAGGAATATGGGATTGATATATTATGGATAGACGGATAGTATTGTGCTCACCACATGCTGATAGGTGATATCCATCTCTAACTCCCGGGCCATGTTAGACCTGATGTTGGGAATGAGTCCCTCAATAAATCAGCAAACTCTCTCACGAACTGTAGAAACCAAGGTTGGTGCATGACTAGCCAAGTCACTGAAATGGACAACATACTCCGAAATAGTCATAGTACCTTGGTGCAAATACTCACACTCCGTGCGCCATGCCTCTCTGAGGCTCTGAGGGACATACTGTGTCAAAAACATATCCGAGTACTGGGTCCATTTAAGGAAGCTGCCTCAACCGGACTGTCCAACTCAAAAGCATGCCACCACTGATAGGCCTCCCCTCGAAGCTGGAAGGCAGTGAAAGAAACCTCACTCGACTTTGCCATTCCCATAGTGGGGAGGATACGGTGTCACTCCTCCAGAAATCCTTGAGCATCGTCTAATGCTAGACCACTGAATGTAGGAGGGTCGTACTTATTGTACCTCTCAAGGCTCCATCGCTCCTCCTCTGAAATTGATGCCCTACCCTCGGGCTGAGCTGGGCTACAGGAGGTACCGGTATAACCTCTAGGATCTGATCAACCTGAACCCACTACTCTGGAGTGCGGGCAGCGGGCGGCGGGGGTCTGTGCTCCTCCCCAGCCTTAGATTTGGTTGCGGCAAGGGGAATCAACCCTACCTGAGCTAGAATATTGTACATGCCCACGAACTGTGCATGGGTCTCTTGGAGAGCTAGAGTAGTAGTAGTAGTTGGCGTATCAAGCTTGATAGGCTCCGACTGGATCTGCTGGTGGCTCCTCTGTAGCAGCTCGCGCGAGTGCTATGGTTGCACCATGAGCGCGTAATTGGCCTCTACCCGACCTTCGCCTCTGGAAGCTCTAGCAGGGTGTGTGGGTGCTGGGTCATCTTCGGTAGCACGTGTCCTCACCATCTGTGAGAGAATAGAAGACAAATATTTTGAATTTCAAAGTCAATAATCTTGCATGACATGTAATCAAATGAAATGGAGTTTTCCTAACAGTTCTGTAGCCTCTCGAAGATAAGTACATGCATTTCCATACCGATCCGCGAGATCTAATATACTGGCTTGTGACTCACGAATCCTATGAACCTAGATCTCTGATACTAACTTGTGACAATCCAAGTTCTCCCTTTGTGAACTGACATGACAGCACCTAATCTTTACGACTAATCCACAATCAAAACATAGATGAACAAATAGAGATTAACAACCAAATTCAATTATATTAATAAAATAACCAAGTCATCCCTAACGGGTTCCACTAAAATATTAGATTAATATTTTTAGCTACTCATAACAATGGGTAAATAAACTACAAAAAGATTCATAATCATAAATTGCAAGAAAAAAGAGAATAAGAACAATGATGTTTTGGGTGATCTCTCACACTTGTTTTTTGTGCCAAAGTACAACAACCCAGTATAATCCCACTTAGTGGGGTCTGGGGAGAGTAGTGTGTATGCAGACCTTACCCCTACCCTTGGGTAGAGAGGTTGTTTCCAAATAGATCCTCGACATCCTTCCTTCCAAGAACTTCCCACCTTGCTCTTGAGGAGACTCGAACTCACAACCTCTCGGTTGGAAGTGGGGGTTGCTTACCATCAGAGCAATCCCTCTAAAATAGGGAAAGTTCTATTGTTTAAAATAGGGCTTTAGGCTAAAACTCTCGTATTTTGCACTCTAGTCTCTCAATTTTACGCCTCCTGCTGCGGTCCTACCGCGATTACGTCAGGACCGCGGCCAAATCACCTCTCAGAATTTGCAAATAGCTTCCTGCCACGGTCCGACCATTTACGCCAGGACCGCGACAGTCCATCTCCAGTTCTTGTTTGTGCATTTCACATGGTGCACTTGGAGGATATTGTGCGATTGGCCTTTTTTTTTCTCTATAATTGATCCTAAAAGTACTCCATAGCCTTTTTTTTATTGTATGTAACCTCGAAATCATGAAAAGCACTAATTAGAGCATTGTTATCACTTTTACTATAAAAAACTATACAAGAAAGTGGTTCTTTAGGGCCTAATTATAGTTCAATTCACCTATTATCAGCTAACAATCAATGAAAAATGAAATCACAAAAAAAAATCAATTCAATGCACAAGAATAGCAACAGTGGATCTCCTGGGATACCGTACCATAGTCCCAAATGTAAATGTACAGAGGATCTCCCAGGATACCGTCCCGTAGTCCAAATCGCAAATGTGTAGGGGGATCTCCCGAAATACTATTCCGTAGTCCTAAAGTAAATATCCATTATAGGGAGGGGGGATCTCCCGAGATACCGTCCCATAGTCCCAAGCATAAACATGCAGGGGATCCCCTGGAAGACCGCTCCGTAGTCCCGAAGTAAATACACAACTCTTTCAATATAAACAACAGTTTCAATAAGAAAAAAAATCTAAAATTCTAATTAAGCTTGTATCAAAGAAGACAGTTAATTCTTACTCTAAACATGCTACACAGAGTCCAAATAGGCAGTTAAAGCAGTTAGGACAATTAAGGCATGTAATCATACTTTCCTAGCTAAACAAAATGGCTACATATGCTAGTATTGATCAATTGAAAGAAAATATAGATATTTACTTAATGAAAATGGGAATTTTCTACAAATAGCCCATGTACGCACTCGTCACCTCACATACACAACATTCATATATCAAACAGTACCAAATCCTAAAGGGAGTTCCCCTACACAAGGTTAGGCAAGCTACTTACCTCGAACCAAGCTCAAATCTCCGAAATCACGCTCTTGCCACGATTATCCAACTCTGAGTGGCCCAAATCTAATTAAATCAATTACATAACGTAAATATACCTACAAGCAACTAATTTAGCTAATGAATTTAAAGTTATGGTGTAACGACCCATCCGGTCGTTTTGAGAAATTAAGCTTCGTTCAGTGGTATAAGGTTTAAAACCACTTTATAATATGAGATCGACTAGTGTGCATGGTGAAATTCGGCTTTCGGATGGTTTAGAGTCAAATTTAGAGAATGAAACCTTGTTTTGGAAGTTAGAACAGTCAAAAATCGATCGGAATTGGACTTTTGGGTAAACGACCCCAGAATAGGTTGTGAGTGATCTCAACAGCTTCGTATGGTGATTTTGGACTTAGGCGTGTGCCCGGATTCAGATTTGGAGGTGATAAAGTAAATTGAGGCATTTCGTCGAAAGTTGAAGTTCGAAAATAAAGAAGTTTGACCCACAGTTGACTTTTGGGATATCGGGGTTGGAATGAGATTCCAAGAGTTGGAACAGGTCCGTTATGTCATTTTGGACTTGTCTACAAAATTTGGCATCATTCCGAGTTGAATTGATAGGTTTCGGCATGGGTTTCAATATTTGACGATTTAGAAGTTCATATACTTGATTCTTCATTTGATTCGTCGTTTCGATGTTGAGTTATATGATTTGGAACTTCGAGCTAGTCCGTGTTAGGTTATATGACTATAGTGTGTGATTGGTTGAGGTCCCAGGGCCCTCGGGTGTGTTTCAGATGCTCAACGGGAAAGTTTTTGGAGTTGGAAGAAAATTGTAGCAACTCTTCTAATATTTTCACTTTTGCAGTTTGGGAACCACAGAAGTGGCATGGCTCACCGCATAAGCGATTCGGGCATATTCTTCAGAGACCGCAGAAGGTGTCTAGTTTTCGCAAAGGTGGAACCGTAGAGACGGTTCTTGAAACCGTAGAAGCGAAACTGTGATATAAGTGAGGAGTCACAGAAGCGGCTCATGGTCCACATGTGCAGGACCGCAGAAGAGGTCCCTTACCCGTATAAGTAGAAAGCACTGTTCTGAAAAAGGGAAAAGTCGAGGGTTTATTTCAAAATTTAGAGAAATCAAATTTAACTCGGGAGAAGACGATTTTGGGTGGATTTTGAGGAGGAAATCACTGGGTAATATTTCCTTAACCTCATTTAGTTGGTTTCCATCAATATCTAGCTAAATACACTATTAGAATTCGAATTCAAGGTCAAAATTGAGAAAATTGGATGAAACTTCTTAGACTTAACTGTTGTGTTTTGAGTGGGCATTTTACCTCTGATTTGGGAGATTTTTATATGGTTAGACTCATGAGAATACGAGGATTCTGAAAAATATTAAATTCATCCGGTTCCGAGAAGTTGGCCTGAGGGGTGTTTTGCTCATTTTACCAAATTTCGCACTTTAGCTTTGAATTTAATTGTAGAATCTATCGCTTGAAATGTTATTTATAATATGTGATTTAATTGAATATATTTGGGCCATTTGGATTCGAGTACTCATGGAAAGAACGCGTTTGCTAGTTGATTTTAGCCGGTTTGAGGTAAGTATCTTGCCTAACTTTGTGTGGGGGACTTCCCTTTAGGATTTGAGTCTTCTCCGTTGATTGTATTCCGTATACGCGAGGTGACGAGTGCGTGCTCGAATTTATTTATGGTAAATTGTCCATTTTAGGCTCTTAGACCCTTGAAATCACCGAGGGTGAAGATGATATTGATACGATTGAGTTCCCTATTATTAGTTTCCCCTACATGTCTTACTTGATATTTGTTTGCCTTTCTTGATTATTCTTGTTGTTTAATTGACTGGTACGTATTTAACTGAAGACAATTACCCTTCTATAGTCATATTATCCGTCCTACTCGTTCACCTTTAATTGGAAAACATAAATGTTATATCTTATGTAATTAATCGGTCTTAATTGGAAAGAAGATAGAAATCTTATGATTAGTTGATATTTCCTTAAATTGTAATTATTTGATTCATGTTAATTTCCTTTCTATTTGGATACTCCTTCACAAGTTCATCTGTTACTTCGTGCAAATATATTGTGGTATCGGTGTAGCTAATACACACTTATTATGTAAAGTTATTATGTTTCTCCTTGGTGTTCAGTAACCTTATTTGGTATTGTTTATTCCTTGCTGGGATGCTATTGTTTCAATTGTTGATTACCTTGCCGAGAGTTTATGGTTTCTATTGTTGATTCTCTTTCCGGGACGTTATTGTTTCTGTTATTGATTCCCTTGCCGGGATGTTATTGTTTTCGTTGTTGACTCCCTTGCCGGGATATTGCTATTCTATTGTTTGGGCTGTACATCTATGTTGATTGTGTTGTAGTATGAGATACCAGGAGATCCCCAGCACATATATTGAGGATACCAAGAGATCCTCGGGATACCAAGAGATCGCTAGTATATATATTGAGGATAGCAGGAGATCCTCCGGATACCAAGAGATCCCCAGCACATATATTGAGGATACCAATAGATCTTGGGGATACAAAGAGTTCCCTAGTACAAGAGATCCTCCGGATACCAAGAGATCCTCCGGATACCAAGAGATCCCTAGAACAGATAGCTATGTTTGAGACTACAGGACGAGATCCTGGGAGACCACCGTTAAGCTCATTGTGTTTGAACTAATATTTTCGGTGTTCTATCCGGGTGTGAATAATTCGGGTGCTGGTCGTTCCATTTCTTATATTTACTAGCTGGTAAAATTCTTGTAAATACACTTGCACAAGCATACACGTAGTTGGACACTGCTATTAGAAATGAATTCTTTCTGATTTGGATAGGGGTGGAGATACACCCTCGTTTACCCATTAAATATGTAAAAGTGGCCCTAGTTGACTAGTTAGTTGTCAGCATGACCGTGAGATTGATGGGGCACAAGATGCCAAGTGTTAGATTTCAAATGCTGGGTTTTCTGAGTTGTGGCTGGTCCGAGATTTTTGGTAAAATTGTGAAAGAGTTGAAAGGACCTTATGTAAGCATCATTGCAGAATAATGAGTTAGTGACTTGTTTGTCCTCGCTATGTTGTGACCTTAAGAATCATATTTGGATTCTGCCATCGGTTGTATCACCATTTGTTATTTTCTCGTTGTTACTGGTTGCCTTTTTTTCGTATTTTGAATTGTATCATTTTTAGTAGCCCATGCAGTGTTTACATAATTATATATAGTTTCCATTATTCCTATGATTATACTATTTATTGACCGATAGGTGTCTTGACTGTTCCTTGTCACTACTCAGCCGAGTTTAGTCTTGATACTTACTAGGCATCGCTGTGGTGTGCTCATGTTATTCTTTTGCACACTTTTGTTGTGCAGATACAGGTTTCCCCCATTCAGTTCTGTCAGCCTTGGAGGATGGCATATCGGTAGAGACTTCAAGGTATATCTGCTGCATTCGCAGATCGAGGAGTCCCTTTCCAGCTTTCTGTAATAAGTATAGTTCTTTTAGTATTTCTCTTTGTATAGGTATTCTTAAGTCAGAGCCTCTTATGTATCCCTTAACTTGTGATTTGTGAGATTTTGGGTTTTGGGAACTTTGATTAGCTATGAGAGTTGTTATTGTATGTGCCATGCCGCACCTTGAACACTGATTTATTTCACCAGCTTAGTTTTATTATTTTCTTCTGCAATTTGGTTTATATTCCATATTTTTAGGCTTACCTTGTCGTAGGGACTAGGTGCCATCACGACATGTTCATGGAGGGCGAACTAGGGTCGTGACAAGTTGGTATCAGAGCTCTAGGTTCATAGGAGTCACATATCATAAGCCGATTTATTAGAAACTCGTGGATCAACATGGAGACTTATGTACTTATCTGTGAGAGGCTATGTAACCGTTTAGGAAAAAAAATTCCACTTCATTTGATTTCCCTGTCGTGTGAGATTTTGGCATTCACAATCCTAAACCTCTGCCTTCTACTCTATCACCGATGGTGAGGATATGTACTTCCCGAGGTGATCAGGCACCCGGGCCCCTTGCTGTAACTGTCGGAGGTCAAGGTCAGACTAGAGTTTGAAGACGCACACATGGTGCAACGAGAGTACTTGCGCAAACGACTGCCGAGGTACCACCAGCAGATCCAGCCGGAGTCTAAGCATCTGACACGCCTACACCTACTACTACTCCAGCCTTTCAGGAGACTTTAGCATAGTTCCTGAGTACGTACACCATTTTGGCTCAGGCAGGACTGCTTCCACTTACTGCAGCTATACCCCAGGCCGGGTTAGGAGCACCGACTCCTACCGCCCGCACTCCTGAGCAGCAAGCGCATATTGAGCAGGTCCCCGAGATTATTCCTGCACTGCCTGCAGCACTAGTTCAGCCCGAGGGCATGGCAGTGGCTTTCGAGCAGGAGCATATGAGACTTGCGAGATTTAAGAGGTTTAAGCCTCCTGATTTTAGTGGTATAGCATCGGAAGATGCCCTGGAATTTCCTGATGAGTGTTATCGCATTTCCATACTATGGGTATTTTGGATCGAGTGGGATTACTTTTTACTACTTTCAGCTTCGTGGAGCCGCCTAGTACTGGTGGAGAACCTATAAGTTAGATAGCCCAGGCGAGGCAGCTTCACTAACTTGGGCCTAGTTTTATGATATGTTCTTGAGAGAATTTGTTCCTCAGAACCTCAGGATGCATGGCCTGTGGAGTTTGAGCATTTGCGTTAGGGCGCTATGACTATCTCGGAGTATGCTGTCCGATATACCAGTTTGGATGGACATGCCTCAGTCTTGGTTTCTACCGTTCACAAGTAGGTTCGCTGGTTCATTGTGGGGATTATTCCCATCATCAGGTACAGTATGACCCGTGAGTTAGAGATGGATATTTCGTATCAGCAAGTGGTGAACATTGCTAGGAGGATAGAGGGCATGCATGGTAGAGAGAGCAGACGAGATCAGGAGAGAGAGCTTGAAGAGGCGAGGAGGCCTCATAGACCGATGAGATATGCTGGTCCTTATTTTGGAGGCAGGGTACGTCATGGTAGGAGTTTTATGGGTCAGCCAGTTCAGTTTGCATTTCATGCTATGCATGGTGATTCATGTGTTCGGGGGTCTCGGAGTACCCATACCGCACTATTCCCACCGCCTCGTCGGCAGAGAGGTGCCTTGAGTGTGGAGATACTAGCCACATTGTGAGAGATTGTCCTAGACTTTAGACCAATGTGTCATTGTGAGGTATTCACGCAGGTAGAGGGCGCCTAAGAGGGGGAGGCCCAACTTGTTGATGTGTTTCATATAGTAGGTTTGAGGCTGGTGCGCCAGCTAATGTCATTCAAGTACGAGTTCAGTTTGTTATAGAGGGCACTATCTGTTGTTCATCACAGTTCTGCTTATCGAGGCGAGTTTCCTTGTTGTTATTCCATTTATGGGAGCGCTTCATGATTTGAATTCTGTCTATGTGATTATCCTGTCGGGAGGATTTATGAGTGATAGCCCTGCCTATCATCTATTTCTAGCCGTTGTCGAGAGTTATGAGGCTAGTAGTAAATTCATGTTGTCTGTTTTGGTAGGTTTGATGTTATCTTTGAGTATTCTTGGTTACGAGCTGTGATTTCTAGGCTCCACCGATGTGGGAGCTAGTATGTGTTGTAATTTATAGACATAGTTGATCTAGTGAGAATCTTTAGATGGATGGATGTGTACCCTACTTGTGATCCAGTGTTGAGGACGGGACCCTCATGATTTTCAGGTGATTTGATATGTTGAGACCGGGATGTGTACCGCAGTGAGAGTTATATCAGTATAAGATCCTCGTGAGTCCTTTTTATGCTTTCGCTCTCTCTTGTTAGATGTCTTGTAGATTTGTATTTTAGAAGAATTTATGCTAGTTTAGTTTGTTTGTTAGTTCCCTTATGTGTTTCCCTTTCCCATATTCATTCATTTTCGTTCTATGCTTCTTGAGTTTTAGTTTGTGGGGTGTGCACCCATTGGTTTTGGTTGAGATTTGGTTAATTGGGTGTTTTGTCATGTGGTTTTCGCGGTTAATGTATCATCTGCAGTGTTGTGGAGGTTTGAAAGGAGTTCCTATTGAATATGAGGCTTATGGCCGGTACTGATTTTATCTCAGGAAAATATTGCTATAAGAATTGTTATTGTGGGCCTATGTGCGGTGTGTCATGTTGTGTTGCTATACCCTGTGTGTGTTGGCTTCTATTGAGGTTGCAGGTTGAGACCAATATCGGATAGGGATTTAGAATCGGGTCCTTTGGAAACAGATGGAAGGTGAAAAATCTTGGCTTGAAGGCTTATAGGTACTGCTAGAGAGGCTAAATTTTAGTTGAGATGGTGTCGTCATGTCTAAATGGATTGGGGTGACATGGGATCACCCGCGGGTATATGTTGGAAATGCGCACTCAGTGACTTGAGAACATCTAGGTGAATCTTAGCACGTTTTAGGACGATCATTAGTTTTAAGAGGGAGGATGTAACGACCTGTCCGGACGTTTTGAGAAATTAAGCTCCATTCAGTGGTATAAGGTCTGGAGCCGCTTCGTAATATGAGTATCGACTAGCATGCATGGTGGAATTTGGCTTTCGAATGGCTTAGAGTCAAATTTAGAAAAAGAAACCTTGTTTTGGAAGTTAGAACAATGAAAAATTGATCGGAATTGGACTTTTTGGGTAAACGACCCCGGAATGGGTCGTGGGTGATCTCAACAGCTTCGTATGGTAATTTTGGACTTAGGCATGCGTCCGGATTCAGATTTGGAGGTCCGTAGAGTAAATTGAGGCATTTCGGCGAAAGATGAAGTTCAAAAATAAAACAGTTTGACCCATAGTTGACTTTTGGGATGCGATTCCGAGAGTTGGAACAACTCTGTTATGTCATTTTGGACTTGTTTGCAAAATTTGGCATCATTCCGAGTTGAATAGAGAGGTTTCGGCATGGGTTTCGATATTTGGAGATTTAGAAATTCATAAATATGATTTTTCGTTTGATTCGTCGTTTCGATGTTGAGTTATATGATTTGGAACTTTGAGCAAGTCCGTTTTAGGTTATATGACTGGTGTGTGTGATTGGTTGAGGTCCGGTGGCTCGGGTGTATTTCGGATGCTCAACGGGCAAGTTTTTGGAGTTGCAAGAAAATTGCAGCAACTCTTCTAATATTTTCGCTTCAACGGTTTGGGAACCACAGAAGCGGCCTGGCTCACCGCAGAAGCGATTCGGGCATATTCTTCAGAGACCGCAGAAGCGGTCCAGTTTTTGCGAAAGCAGAACCACAAAGGCGGTTCTTGTGACCACAGAAGCGGAACTGTGATTAAAGTGAGGAGTCGCAGAAGTGGCTCATTGTCCGCATGTGCAGGACCGCAGAAGCGGTTCCTTGACCGCAGAAGTGGAAAGCACTGTTCTTAAAAGGGGAAAATCTGAGGGTTTATTTCAAAAATTAGAGAAATCAAAATTTAGCTCGAGGGAAGGCAATTTTGGGTAGATTTTGAAGAGGAGATCACTGCGTAATGTTTCCTTAGCTCATTTAGTTGTTTTCTATCAATATCTAGCTAAATACACCATTAGAATTCGAATTCAAGGTTAAAATTGGGGAAAATTGGATGAAACTTCGTAGACTTAACTATTGTGTTTTGAGTGGCATTTGACTTCGTATTTGGGAGACTTTTATATGGTTAGACTTGCGATATAACGAGGGTTCTAAGAAATATTAAATTCATCCGGTTCCAAGACATTGGCATGAGGGGTGTTTTAGTCATTTTACCTAATTATGCACTTTAGCTTTGAATTTAATTGTTGAGTCAGTCGCTTGAGATGTTATTTACAATGTGTGATTTATTTGAATAGATTTTGGCCATTTGGAGTCAAGTACTCATGGCAAGAACGCAGTTGCTAGTTGATATTAGCCGGTTTGAGGCAAATATATTGCCTAACTTTGTGTAGGGGACTTCCCTTCAGGATTTGAGCCTTCTCCGTTGGTTGTATTCCGTATACGCGAGGTGACGAGTGCGTGCTCGGATTTATTTGTGGTAAATTGTCCATTTTAGGCTCTTAGACCCTTGAAATCCCCGAGGGTGAAGATGATATTGATACGATTGAGTTCCCTATTATTAGTTTCCCTTCTACATGTCTTACTTGATATTTGTTTGCCCTTCTTGATTATTCTTGCTGTCTAATTGACTTTTACGTGTTTAACTAAAGACATTTACCCTTCAATAGTCATATTATCCGTCCTAACTGCTCGCTTTTAATCGGAATACATAAACGTTATATCTCATGTAATTAATCGGTCTTAAATGGAAAGAAGATAGATATCTTATCATTAGTTGATATTTGCTTAAATTGTAATTGTTTGATTCATGTTAATTTCCTTACTGTTTGGATACTCCTTGATTGTAAGTTTATCTTTGACTTCAGTATTAGGTATTTTTCAGTGACCTTATTAGGTATTGTATATTCCCTTGCCGAGACGTTATTATTTCTATTGTTGATTCCTTACCAGGACGTTATGGTTTCTATTGTTGATTCCCTTGCTGGGACGATATTGTTTCTGTTGTTGATTCCCTTGCCGGGACGTTATTGTTTCTGTTGTTGACTCCCTTTCCAGGATATTGCTATTCTATTATTTGGGTTGTACATCTATGTTGATTGTGTTGTAGTGCAAGCTACCAGGAGATCCCCAACACATATATTGAGGATACCAAGAGATCCTCGGGATACCAAGAGATCCCTAGTATATATATTGAGGATACCAGTAAATCCTCGGGATACCAATAGATCCCCAACACATATATTGAGGATACCAAGTGATCCTCGGGATACCAAGAGATCCCTTGTATAGATATTCAGGATACCAAGAGATCCCTAACACAAATAGCTATGTTTGAGACTACAGGACGAGATACTGGGAGACCCCCGTTAAACTCATTGTGTTCTGAACTGATATTTTCCTTGATTCTATCCGGGTGTGAATAATTCGGTGCTGGTCATTCCATTTCTTATATTTAATAGTTGGTAGAATACTTGTTATATACACTTGCACAAGCATACACGTAGTTGGGCTCTCCTATTAGAAATGAATTCTTTTTGATTTGGCTAGGGGTGGAGATACGCCTTTGTTTACCCATTAAATATGTGAAAGTGGCCCGAGTTGACTAGTTAGTTGTCAACATGACCGTGAGATTGATGGGGCACAAAATGCCAAGTGTTAGATTTCAGATGCTGGGTTTTCATGAGTTGTGGCTGGTACGAGATTTTTGGTAAAATTGTGAAAGAGTTGAAAGGACCTTATGTAAGCATCATTGCAGAATAATGAGTTAGTGACTTGTTTGTCCTCGCTATGTTGTGACCTTAAGAATCAGATTTGGATTCTGCCATTGGTTGTATCATCATTTGTTATTTTCCCATTGTTACTGGTTGCCTTTTTTTGTATTTTAAACCGTAGCATTTTTAGTAGTTCATGCAGTATTTACATAATTATATTTTGTTTCCATTATTCCTATGATTATATTGTCTATTGACCGGTAGGTGTCTTGAATTTTTCTCGTCACTACTCCAGCAAGGTTAGTCTTGGTACTTACTGGGCACCGTTGTGGTGTGCTCATTCTACTCTTCTGCACGTTTTTGTTGTGCAGATACAGGTTCCCCCCCATTCAGTTCTGTCAGCCTTGGAAGGTGGCGTATCGGTAGAGACTTTAAGGTATATCTGCTACATTCGCAGACCGATGAGTCCCGTTCCAGCTTTTTGTAATAAGTATAGTTCTTTCAGTATTTCTCCTTGTATAGGTATTCTTGAGTCAGAGCCTCTTATGTATCCCTTAACTTGTGATTTGTAAGATTCCGGGTATGGAAACTTTTATTAGCAATGAAAGCTGTTATTATATGTTCCCGGCGGCACCTTGAACACTGATTTATTTCACCAGCTCAGTTTTGTTATTTTCTTTCGCAATTTGGTCTATATTTCGCATTGTTAGGCTTAAATAATCGTAGGGAACAGGTGCCATCACGACATGTTCACGGAGGGTGAACTGGGGTCGTGACATAAGGCAAGAAAATAGGAAAATCCATAAAAATCTTCCCCGGTCTTACGTCTTAGAACCAAGTAAAAGACACAAATTATGAACGCTCATTCACTCACGAGTTCACTCGTACAAAAATCATTCAAATCCGACGTCTAATTCTCATTCAGACCGCATATTTTCTATCGGGGAAACTTTCCCCTATTTTCAAACTTTCACTCTCAAATTCCTTAATTAGATGAGGAATACAACAACAGATTAATGTAATATGATTAAAATAGAGTTAGGATTAGTTACCCAATAGCTATCCTTCAAAATCCTTTTAGAAATCGCCTTCCACCGAGTTCCAAATCGAATTTTGTGTTATGAAATTTCAAACCCTCGAAATCTGCTTTTTTGACAAGCGATTTTCGCTTCTGCGCTCATAAGGCCGCATCTGCGGTCCCGTACCTGCGAAAAAATCATCACAGGTGCAAAAGCCCCTTAACTTGGCAAGGGCCGTATCTGCGGGCACCGGGCCATATCTGCGAGCTCGCTTCTGCTGTCCCCAAGCTGCACCCGTGGTCTCAGCTGCCAAGGTCCATCTCTTCTTTTGTAGTTCCCCAGTTGCTTCTGCGGCACCGCACCTGTGGTCTAATATCCGCAAGTGCAAAAATAACAGGTGTTGCAACTTCAGCAAAATGCCTAAGTCCCAAGCCAATCCATTAAGCATCCGAAACTTACCCGAGGCACCCGGGATCTCAACCTATATACCAACCAATCCTAAAATATCATATGAACCCAGTAGATCACTCAAATCACCTCAAACAATGCTAAGATCACGAATCACACTCCAATCCAAACTTAATGAACTTGAAATCTCAAAACTCTATAACCGATGTAGAAACCAACCAAACCATGTCCGACTGACCCCAAATTTTGCACACAAGTCATATTCACCACAATTTACCTATTCTAACTTTCAAAATTGGATTCCGGCTCCGATAACAAAATTCCACTATCGGCCGAAATTCCAAAAATTTGACTTTCGCCATTTCAAGCATAAATGAGCCACATACCTCACAAACACAATTCGGACACGTCCTTAAGTCTAAAATAACACAACGAATCTAATGGAACCGATAGAATTTTATTTCGGAGTCGTCTTCACACTGTTCTAACTATGGTCCAAATTCTAAGACTTAAACTCTTATTTAGGGATTATGTGTCCCAAACCACTCTGAAATTCAAAATGAATCATCCTGGAAAATCACAATAGCAGAAAAATACATGGTAATAGTAGTTAATAGGAGATCGAGGCAACCGACTGGGTTGTTACAATTCGAGAGTTTATAAATGAAGGAACTCTTTCCCTCCATAAGATACTAGGATCGAAGAACTCCGTGACATGTTAACTAAAGTTGTCGGTGTTGATAAGTTGACGCTATGTACTGCTTCGACCTTCAAGACTAATAATATGAAGGCACCACAATAGAGAATAACAATATTTTTTTATTATTTTCTTGATGTATATTGATCTGAGGGAGAGATTAATGGGACAAACTCATGTGTGTAAATGAAGAAGTAAAAGAGAACGAAAATTACAAGTGAAAAAGAAAGAAAGATAAGAAAGTAGAGCGGAAAAGTTAGGCTATGAAATAAATAATTTTGCACACAGTTGCAGTGCCGTCCTGCCGCATATTCATATTGCAAAAAAGATGTCAACTAACTTCTCTACCTATAAATTGGCATCCACTCCTTAATTGAAAAACCATCCTCACATCTTCTTCTTTCTCTTGAGTAATAAAAAGTTCTTCTTTATATGGTTGTGAAATAGGCAAAAATACTTTTCCTAGTTTTATAGCCCACCCATATTGAGGGATCTTTTCGACGCTAAGCGCCAAATGGGGAGTTAACTGGCGCCTTCTTAAAGTACATGTCCGGCTTTCTTCATGTTGCGTGCTAACCTTTTCCCAACCTTGTAAAGAGGCTGCTAGTTGTAGCGCATCAGCCATAGGACAGATTGGCAGCCACTAATTTGGTCCAGATGGAGCTCTTCCATAAAGCAAGTAAAGCAATTGCTTTAGGCCCCACATTTATGGGTGAGGGACATTTTTTGTGACACTTAATAGACTATGTATAAGTTTTAAAAAAGGTTCCGTGAAGTGAAAATGTTTGATTTCTTTAACAATTATAGAGAAGATTTGCAACTGTTATGATTTCTACCAAAAAAATTACACTTGAAAAGAATATCGAACTCGAATTTCATAGGAAACTTATGATATATAGGATGCAACAATTTGATGAGGATGTTGATAATAAAATCTCAGAATCTTTCGGAAAGTCCTTTGGAGTTGATTACTTTATACATAATATATAAGACTATCTTTTTAATTTAAAATAAATTTGAACAATTCGAAGCATATGAAAATATTTTTTTTAAGAAATCCACTAGGTGATGTGCCTAAGGCTAGTTTTATTTATATAAAGAAATAAAAAATCAAATACATTGTCAGGAGGCCTTACGATATGAAAGTAATAAAATTTGCTAATTACATTCCTCCTATTACCAACGTTAAGCAATGAACTTAACTTGGTATCACAAAGTGTGTACTAGAAAGTTTAAACCAATGCTGCATCAAAACTAATTGTTGATTGCCAAGATAAACCTTGTGAATCTGCACATGTGTTTCTGACAGTGTACTGAAGATGATAACCTTTTTTACTTGGTGTGGTATTGTCCTTGTTTGTGTCCAAGTATCTATAAGTTCCTTAATGACTGCTACATACCATCTGCAACTGAAATTGTGATCCATCTGCTGCATTGTTGCTGTGTACATCTGTCTTCTCCTCTCTATTCTGCCCTCATTTTTGATCAATCTACTGTTAATTCTTGATACGTTCCTTGCATGATTTCCTCCATGCTGTGTCCATCTCCAATTTTTTATTGATATGTATGTCCAAATTAAACCATTATTTCCCGCAAAGTGCAATCTAAAGTGCCAAGTTATAAATCTTCTCCATATCTGCTCCATTGTGGTGTTTAGGATACCACTTTCTTGATTGGTTCTTGTGTTTCCAGCTGAAGCTTTTGACTTAATAATTCCTGTGTTATTGTAAACCTATACTGCATTTGGAAGACGTTCCATAACATAGCCATGTTACCCAGAAATATTTGCCAAAACCTGCAACTAATATCCTGAAAACCTGCTTCCTTTACTATGCTGCTTTTGCCTTATAAATCGTGTATTGCCATCAAGTGTCTTTTTGATGCCCTTGTATGAAGACAAATCTGATATTTGGTATAGACCTGCAGCATTGAGATTTCAAGCTAACAGGCCCTATTGCTACCCTTACACATGCTGAACACCCAATGGTGCATTAGGATCCTACTCACATATCTCATGCTTGTGCATGCCCCTTTTCCTTCTTCAAGGGAATGAGCACATAGTGCTAATACCACCCATTGAAGTCGTAATATGGGTCAAGGCGTGAGTACATTAACATTTCCTGCAAAATGAAAACAAGGTTAGTGAAAATATTTGTCACTATCATCTCCCCTGAAAGATTTGATGATATTGATTATAGTTCCCTCACTAAAATCCCTGCCTTGTTTATTTTTTCCACAACTCCCCTCCCTGACTTGTCTATCCTACCACCCTTATATGTGCCCATGAATCCCCCTTCAGCTTTCTTTTTTCCAAATTTTCTCCATGATACCATATAGCATGCGGCCAACTTCCTCCCAGTACTCCGATTGCTGTATATTTCTACATTTTTCTTCCTGTTCCTCCTCCTGTTCCTGATTTCTTGTGTCTTCCTCTTGTAAACTCTGATCATCAAGAACTGCATGACTTCCTATATCTTATACCACTCCCTCCATTCTCTTACTCCTCAGACTCTCTTTTGTTGTTGTTGATCTTTGCCTGCAATTCCTACTGTTGCTATATCAGCAGCCCTATTTTCCAACTGTATTGAACACTGATACTGGCTCCTAAAGTTTACCTCTTCTATGTTCCTAACAAATAGAATTATACCCAGTATTGCTTGACTCCTTGTATCCATTGTAAATACCTTACCATCCCCTATATCCTTTACTCCATATTTCCCATTTCGCTTAAACATTCTAGGACCAATATCTCCTATTATTATTCTTATTTTCCAACCACACCAGATGCTAAAGCATAGTCTAAGTATCATTGATTCCCGTTTGGAAAGTATACCTATGCCCGACCTTGGCTTCCTTTTAATGGGTTGAGTTCAAAACACTTAATACCACCATCTGAATATCCATCAACAGGCAAGCCATAGGTGCAACAACTTGACCTGCAAAAAAGAAAACCTATTTAGGTAAAACCATCATCACCATGTACTCTTCCCACATGAGCTGTACATGATGACCATAAAATGGCTCCATTACATCCTTCCTCTCTGCCTCCATGCACCTTAATTCTTTGCTACCTTTACTCTCAAGTATGGAAATTGCAATTTATCCCCATTCAATAGCTTCCTACCTTGTGTGTCCAGTTGATGGAATGAATAACATTCAATATACCCCTGATCAAGAGCATAATTTGCCAAATGATCCGCTAATTTGTTCCCCTCTCGAAAATATATGTGTTATTCTGCCATTGGATATGCTCAACATCTGCCTTATCTCCATCACTTCTTCCTCAATAATCTAAGGTGGCTTAGTCCCCTTCAATCTCCCTATTGAGCAACATTGAGTCTGTTTGCACCCAAATATTTGATATGCCATCAGCTAAACTATATTTCTATGCTTCCAGTATAGCCTTAGCTTCTGCCTGTGTATTTTTCACATCCTGAATCTCCTTACCACACGCATATAGCAAGTCTCCTTGCTCATTCCTCAAGCAAAAACCAATTGAACTCTTTCCTGGGTTACCCCCTCGATGCCTCATTAGTGTTTATTTTTGTCCAACCTTGCATGGGAAATTCCCATAACACCGTATTGAACTTAAGCTTAGGAGTATAGTTCTCCATTATTTTCAGTATGTCTGGCCACCTATATGGTACCTTAGCTATCCCAGGTTTTCTTACCTTTATAAGTGATTAAATAGTCGTGCATACCTGATACAGCACCCTATTAGTAGACACTGGCTCCCCATGTTTATTGCTATTCCTCCTTTTCCACAACTCCCACACAATGATACTAGGCAATGTTAGAAATATTTGCTTCAGTCTAGGAATCACCTTCAAGGTCCAGCAGTTCACTATAGCCTGTTGCAAACTCAATCCCTCCAAAGACAATCCAACATAAGAAAAGAAGTAAGTGCACACTCTTGAAGCAATGTATGAATGATAGAATACATGGCTTACTGTTTCTTCATTAGGATATACACAAGACCAGCATTTTGATGGCATAAAGTAACCTATCCTTCTTATTACATCATCTAATAGTAATTTCCCTTTCCAAAGGTTCCACATAAAGAAGGAAATTTTGAAAGGAAATCCTTGCACCCACATGTTAGTGTAAGGTATAGTTGGATCATTTCCTCTTCGCAATTACTCAAGGCAGGCTTTAAAAATGAATTGACCTCTAGTGTCTAACCTCCACACAGGTTTGTCCAGTTCTTCTGAATAAGCTGGGCATGGTATACTATCCCGAATGTGAGATGCTAAATCATTAGGAAGAATTTGCCTAAGTTGATCCTCATTCCACTGTCCTTCACTAACTACATCATTCACATTTTGAATAGCCTCATCAACTATAAATTCTGGAGGTGTTACAAAATATAGAGATCCCAACCCCGTCCAATTGTCAAACCAAAAAAGAGATGATCCCATTTTCAATTTCCAAAGGATTTCATGCTCCACAAGGTCTCTACATTCCAACATCTTTCTCCATACATGAGAACCACGTCTCCAAGGCACAATAATGTCATTCATCTTTTTACAATATTTTTGGCTCATGAAGGGGCTCCACATGGATGATTTGGTCCTGAAATTCCACCATAGTTTACAGAAGAGGGCCTTGGATAGGTCATGTAATGATCAAAATCCTACTCCTCCCTCTTCTTGAGGTAAGCAAAGAGTATCCCATGAAGCCCCGTGTTAAGCTCTACCTCTATGGGACTGCTCCAAAAAAATCTCTCAAAATGTTTATGCAACTTGTTGATAACATATGCAGGTGGGTTCACTGCAGACAACAGGTGAATAGGCATGCTTTGCAAAACACTATTGATCAGCACAACTCTACTACTAATGGATAAGAGTTTCCCTCTCCAGGATTGGAGTCTGTCCATTACCTTAGTGATTAAGCCCTCATAGTAGTCCATCCTTCTCCTTGAGCAGAAGATAGGGAGCTAAGATAAGTGAATGGAAACTCCTTTTTCCCTATTTCAATAACTTTCTCAATCTTCCTCACAATCTCATCACTTGTTGAGTGATGGACAAAGATAGCAGATTTGTATTTGTTAATCAACTGGCCTAAAGCTGCTTCATATAAATTTAACACTTACATAATCAATCTTAGAGAAATGGGATTTGATGATAGGGATATAATTGTGTCATCAGCATATGCAAGATGGTTGATTTTAGGGCTCTATTTAGGTAGACCAAATCCACAAAAATACAAGTTATGATGTAATGTGTTAAGCCCCCTCGACATTGCCTCTGCAGCCAATATAAATAAAGCAGGTGACAAAGGATCACCTTGCTTCACTCCTCTAGAAGAATTAAAAAAAGTCATGTGGCTGACCATTAACAAGAACTGAATACCAATTGTTAGACACAATGTTAATGATCAAACCAATAAACCTTTCAGAGAAACCTGCCTTCCTCAGGACCTTAGTGAGAAAAAGCCAAGAAAGTCTATCATACGCCTTCATCATAGCCAGCTTTAGAACTACATTGGGACCAGCTTTTGTTCTCGATCTAATATCAGTAATTATTTCCAGAGTGAGTAACATATTTTCAACAATACTCCTTTCTTTAACGAACCCAGCCTGCTCATAAGAAATAACATTAGGAAGAATATCAACCAACCTATCATGTATCATCCTCGAGATGATTTTATTTGAAAAATTGCTCAAGTTGATTGGTCTCAAATCTGATAAGGTTTGCACATCCTTCTTCTTTGGTAACAATAATAAATTTGTGTGAGTCACAAATTTAGGAATATACTGCCCACTGAAGAAGGCCTTTACCATCTCTAGAATATCTTCACCTATGATTTCCCAACAAACATGGAAAAAATTTCCATTGAAACCATCAAGTCTACCTGCACTGTCCCCATTCAGCCCAAATACTGCCTTCTTGACTTCCTTTATTTTTGGATGTCTTGTAAGCTCACTATTCTATTCCTCATTTATCATCACATGCATGTGATCCAGTATTGTAAAATCTGTTGGAAAACTAGATTCATGGAATTGCTGATGGGAAAAAAGGACAGATTCTTCTGCTATATCTGCTTGTTCCTCTAGCCAATTACCATTTCTATCTTGATTTCTTTTCACATGTAGCTTCCTTGCTTTTCCATTTATATAAGCATGAAAAAGCTTAGTATTTCTATCTCCATCTTTAAACCAAAGCATATCAGCCTTTTGTTTCTAGAAATCCTCTTCTAATGCCCATACTAGAATCAATTCAGCTTGCACCCTTTGGAGTCTTTTGTGATTTTGAACTATTGAACTTAATTCAAATTGAGTCTCAGGTACCTTTACCACTTCCTACAAACTAGCCAACCTTTGAAAAATATCACCAAACAAATATCTGCTCCATACCGTTAAAGCCTTCTTCAATTTCTTCATCTTGTGGTTGAATAAGATATATGGTCTCGCGTGAAAGTTTGTCTGCCAGTTTTCCTTAACGACCTCCAAGAATGAGTCATGTTTAATCCATAGATTTAGAAATCTAAAAGCTTTTTAGACTAAACCAATACTAGGATTACAAGTAAGTTGTATCGGGATATGGTCTGAACCATTCTTGGATAATTGATTGATTTCCAAACTTGGCCAAAGCTGTTGAAGCTCCATGTTGCCAGGCATTTGTCTAGTCGTTTGAAAATATAATCCTCCTCGTCCCTCCCATTCCACCAAGTGAAAATGCTTCCTTTGAACCCAAGATCAAAAAGATTACACGTATTAATACAGTGCCTGAAATCATATATCTCGTTAATATGTACTGGAATGCCACCAGATTTCTCTTCTTTATCCCATATCACATTAAAGTCTCCACCCACGAGCCAAGGCAGATACATACCAGTATCCAGTGAGTATAATGTGTCCCACAGCTCAATTCTCTTAATCGTATTACATTTAGCATATACCATGGTAATAATAAACTCTTTATGATCATCAGTATCAGTCATTCTTAAGGTAATCTGCTTCTCCATGTTGAATATGATATCAAAATCATATGTTTGATCTATAAAATCCATATTTTGTTAGATATATTAACCACTACTTGCTCAAACCCAAGCTTCTCCTATACTGGTCCACAGTTCTAGCCTGCTGCATAAGCTCCATCAAGGCAATGAAATCAAATTGGTATTGACTATCCATTGCGAATGTTGATACCCAATTTTGTCCTATATATTTTTATACTCAAAATATTCTCAAAAATAGCATATATGAGCATCCACAAAGGTTTTGGTATTTTTCACATTTATTAAGGATTTTAAATCAATTTATGGCCTATTTTTGCATTATAAAATCCATTAACTATTCCTAAAATTTATTATTTTGGTGAATGATTTATTGTATTCTCTACTTTACACAAAAATATAATTTACATAATTTTTACATAATTTTACAAGTTCATTTGTTATTTCTAAACTAAAATTGCATGAAATTGTAATTTTAGCCTATTTCTTGATTTAATAGCATTTTTAACCATAAAATAATTTCTAATATTTTTAGTTTAATACTTATGCTTTTTTTTATTAACTCAGTATTTTTAATTTGATTTTTAAACATCATTTAGTATTTCATAAAATTCAAAATTAGGGAAAATTGGCTATTTAAATTATAGCCCTAATTCCCAACCCCCAATTACACTATCCAATTCCTTAAATAACCCAACCCACACCCCATCAAATTAACTCGTCGAGAATCCCCCTTTTAATTAGGACCGTTGATCATTTAGATCAATGGTCTACATCTCTCCATTCCTTAATTAAACCCAATACACCCCTAACCCTAATCATTTTACAAAGACCGCCGACCTTGTATACCTCTAGTCCCCAAAACACTCAAACCCACTGGAACCCTAACCCTCATCCGACCACTTTCCGACCTCGTTTCGCCGGAAAACATGGCTTTCCGAGCTTCATGCAACCTGTACTCACCCCTCACTCCCTTCTATAACCCCTTTGTTCGAAGATCGAAACCCTATTTTGAAGACCACCGGCTCAAAGGTCCTCCGACTTAAGTTTTACGGCCATGTCCGGCCTCTCTTCGGTGAGTCTTAGTGCTATGAGTTCGTTGTCGACTCAAAACCAGTCCGTTCCAGGCTTTCTCGTTCTCTAGGGTTCCTCTCTGAAACCCTACATCTTCAAGGTTTTCTTCTATGTTTCTCTTTACGATCTACTTCAGATCTAATTTATTTTCTAAAGCTTCAAAGTGTTTTCCATATTTTTTTACCAATTTTATTTTTAAACTGTTTATCTTCTTAAAACTAGGGTTTTTCCGATTTTTCTTTCTTTTAAGTGCTCTACTGTGATTTCTTTATTTTTGCTATGACTGGTGAATATTTTACCCATGATTCCATGTAATTTTCCCTTCACCTAGGGGTTTCTAGTGACTCTCTACTGTACTTTACTTTTTGTGAGTATTTGTGTTCTTTCCGAGTTTGTCTATATGAGTATTTTTACTTTCTTCTTTAAATTTTTGAAATGTGAGGAAACCCTAGACTTTGGGGTTTTCAAGTTTGTGTGTATGATTGTCTGCTGCCTGTCTGATTCCAAAACCCTAACTATTTGAGTCCCTTTTCATGCTTCTGATTTCTTGTTAAGCTCTGCAAGAATTTCTAATCCATTTCATGCCTATGTTCTTCTGCTCTCTGATTGCATGACTGTTCTACTACTTTCAGCCTTACATGTTTGAATTTGTGCGTCTTTTTATAGTGAGCATCCCCCCCTTTTCAAAATAACCTTAATTTAGGGAAATTGATTTTTTTTTTATAAACTTATTTGGTTCTTTAATTTGGACATGCTCTTTGACTACATTCAGTATCAATTTGTATCCCAGTTTCCCTGATTCCCTATGTGATTGATGACTCCACTTGCCTTATTTGTTCAAACCGTGTGTAATTAAAAAATCTTATGTGTATTTACCCTTTATTTTACAACTCATTCTTGATTTTCTTCCCAAAAATAGAACCCTGTTTATTTACCTTAAGTCTGGTTCCTTATTAAAGGGAATCCTTTCCCTAATTGATTGTGATTGATACTAAGTTATTTTCTTGGCTTATTGGCTGCTTACTTTCAAACGATAAAAACCCCCCATCCCTTTTCACTTCAACACATGAACATTCTCACAAGTTCACACTCACAAAAACTCTCTCTTCTCTTCTCTGCTTTTTTCTCTGCTACTTGTTCTGCTGCTCGAGTTTAGCCAGCTGAAAGCCAAGGCTAAACTATACCGTTCTATCTGCCCTACTATTAGAATTTGCAAACTGGTAGGTCATGATTTAAATACTATCTCCAAAACTACATGTTTACTTACCGTTTTTCATATGTCATGTTTATGTTCATTATGTAATTAAATTTCAGCATGCACATCCCTACCCCACATCCCTATGTTTTGATGATGTATGCTTGTATGAGTGCTTTCATGTACATCCCTTCCCCCAAGTCCCCTTAGTTTGATTCGATTGTTGGATAATACGCTTAACGCTAGAAGAGGGGGGGGGGGGGGATGAATAGCGTTATAATAAAAATTAGCGTAAACTTGCGGAATTTAAAAATTGCAGGAAATAAATAAGTGCGATAAGTAAATAAATTAGAACAAACGCACCGATGTATCCCGGTTCACCACAACCCATGGCTAGTCCAGTCCCCGAGAGACTCTCTCGAGATTTCCACTAACTTGTTAAGCTTACGGGTGCTCAACAAACCGTTACAACTTGAGGACACAAGCCTCAACAACCTTTGCTCGGAGATACAACACTCCAAGACTTCAACCAAGGAAACACAAGTTCCTTCTTACAACACAAGGGACTAACACTTCCCTTCAAGTGTACAAAAACACTTAGCACTCAAACAAGACACTCCTTTAAGAGTAGATATGAGTAAAAAGAATACGCTCAAGATCGCAACAACTTTCGACAAGAATTTGGCTCTCAAAAGCTTATGTAATGAATATAAAATGATAAGCAATAAAGTATGCAAGCTTTAGCAATTGTATGATCAGTTGTTGTGTATTGTTGTATTTAAAAGACTGATTTGAAGCTGTATTTATAGTTGCAAAACCTTGTATTACCGTTGCCTAATTGCCAATTAAGAATTGCTGATTTTACTTTGTGACAATCGATTGTCAAATTACCACAATCGATTGTTTGCCAGTTCTTCCAAAAATCAATCCCAGATTTTACGCATAACAATCGATTGTTTAAGACTCACAATCGATTACTGGCAACGTTCAAAAAATCATTTCCAGATTTTACTTAAAACAATCGATTGTTAGAAATCTACAATCGATTACTCAGCAACGTTCAAAAAATCCTTTCCAGAGTTTAATTAAAACAATCGATTATAAGAAATCAATAATCGATTACCTAGCAACGTTCAAAAAATCCTTTCCAGATTTTAATTAAAACAATCGATTATAGAAAATCAATAATCGATTACCTGACGGTATTTGAAAACATTTTGGCAACGGTCAGTTGTACAATCGATTCTACTAAGTTAACAATCGATTATATATCAGTCTTGAAAAATCAATTTAGACACTGCCTCTTGACAATCGATTGTTATAGGTTCACAATCGATTATTTAATAACTTTGAAAAAGTCTGGAAGACACTGCCTCAACACAATCGATTGTCATAAGTTCACAATCGATTATTTTGTGACTTTGAAAAATTTGATGGACACTGTCTCTTCACAATCGATTGTCATTAGCTTCACAATCGATTATTTTGAGCTATGAAAAACTTTGATGGTCACTGCCTCATCACAATCGATTGTCATAAGGTTCACAATCGATTGTCATGCAGATTTGAAAAATCTGATGCTCACTGCCTTAACACAATCGATTGTCATAAGTTCACAATCGATTGTCAAGCAGCTGACTTAAACATAATCGATTATCATAAGTACATAATCGATTATCTTAGTCTAGATTTTAGAGGCATGTTTAAAAATCATTTTGACTAAAGTAAATATGCATTATTTAAAATTATTTTGCTCTAAATTAAATATGCACGATTTGTTAAAAATATTTTTACGAGAGAAGCTAAGTCTTGAGTTTAAGTTGTCGGATCAAGATCATAATTAAATACCGACTCATATAAAACTTAATCTCGATCTTTGTCTTGTGCTTTAATCTCGTTATATATCAATTTTGCGCTTGTGCTTGGACCTCGTCATATGTCAATTTGCGCATAGTTTGTCATTCATCAAAACCTACAAATATGAACACACGTTTAGTATAATTCCTTGAGAACGTGTTTCCAACAATTTCCCCCTTTTTGATAATGGCAAACTTTAAGCGGGATATGCATATTAGGCAATTCATAATGACGATTCAAGACAAGTAAAGATATGCAACAAGTATATAGATATGCAATTTGTTCCCCCTCAATATATGATTCCCCCTCAATTTATGCCGATAAGTATTGAGAGTACATACCCGTTATCTTCCCCCTTTTGCCATTAGCAAAAAAATATAGAATAAAAAAAACTTGTTTATTTATTAAATCTGCAATTTCAGAAATAATAACGCAAATAATGTCCAGACAATCGATTATTGATACTGGATAATCGATTATATAAAAGAGAAATCGATTGTTCTATGCGTCAAGCTTTATAATTCCCCCTGCCTTTAGGGCGATACCTGCAAAAATACGTTAGACGTCTCCAACGCTCAAGTTAGAAAATATGTGAAAGGGAAAATGCAATGCATGACTTAGATCAACGTGGAGTCAAGGATCCCGAGTTCACTACGAATTCGGAAGAAGGACTCTTTCTCTAAGGGCTTTGTAAAGATGTCGGCCAATTGATCTTTGGTTTCAACAAATTCAATTTGGACATCGCCCTTGAGAACGTGATCTTTTATAAAATGATGTCTAATTTCAATGTGTTTTGTTCGCGAATGAAGAACGGGATCCTTCGTCAAGCATATGGCACTAGTATTATCACATCTAAGAGGGATATGATCAAGACTTAGGCCATAGTCCAAGAGTTGTTGTTTCATCCAAAGGATTTGAGCGCAACAACTCCCCGCGGCTACATATTCAGCCTCAGCTGTGGACAACGCAACACTTACTTGTTTCTTGCTAAACCAAGAAACGAGAGAGCTACCGAGCAAATGGCAAGTGCCACTAGTGCTCTTGCGGTCCAATTTACATCCAGCAAAATCGGAATCGGAATAGCCAACGAGTTGTCATGAAGAACCTTTGGGGTACCATAGACCCACATTTACAGTACCAACAAGATACTTCAATATCCGTTTCACCGCAGTTAGGTGAGACTCCTTCGGACACGATTGATAACGAGCGCATAAGCACACGCTAAACATGATGTCCGGACGACTAGCAGTAAGATAAAGGAGATAGCCAATCATACCTCGATACTTTTTGATGTCGACTTCCTTACCTTTCTCATCTTTGTCTAGATGATCGGATGTGCTCATGGGGGTTGCCATTGCTTTTGCATTGGTCATTTCAAATCGTTTCAGCAATTCTTTGCAATATTTCGCTTGGCAAATGAACGTACCTTCTTTCATTTGCTTTACTTGTAATCCCAAAAAGAATGTTAACTCACCCATCATAGACATCTCTAATTCGCTTGTCATTAAATCGGAAAATTCCTTGCACAAAACATTGTTAGTAGCACCAAATATAATATCATCCACATAGATTTGAACTAATAAAATATCATTGTTTTTATGCTTAACAAAAAGAGTGGTGTCAACTTTCCCCCTAATGAAATCATTTTCCAATAGAAATTTACTCAATCTTTCATACCAAGCTCGGGGATCTTGTTTTAAACCATAAAGAGCCTTTTTGAGTTTGAAAACATGACCGGGAGATTTAAAATCTTCAAAACCGGGGGGTTGTTCAACATAAACTTCTTCTTGAATAACACCATTTTGAAAAGCACTTTTCACATCCATTTGATATAAATTGAAATTCATAAAAGAGGCAAAAGCAAGCAATAAATGAATAGCTTCTAATCTCGCTACGGGAGCATATGTTTCTTCATAGTCAATACCCTCTTCTTGATTATAGCCTTTTGCTACAAGCCTAGCTTTGTTTCTAGTGATTACACCATTTTCATCTAGTTTGTTTCGAAAAAACCATTTCGTACCAATTATGGTATGATTTTCGGGTCTTGGCACCAAATCCCAAACGTCATTCCGTTTGAATTGGTTAAGCTCCTCTTGCATTGCCAAGGTCCAAAATTCATCCCCAATTGCTTCGGAGATGGTTGTTGGTTCAATTTGAGAAACAAAAGCAGTATGTCCTAAGGTGTTCTTAAGGGAGTTTCGGGTACTTACCTTTTCTCCGACGTCGCCAATTACCTGTTCGAGAGGGTGATCTTTGATTGTCCTCCACTAGTTAAGCATTTTTCGTTTCTTTCTCCAATTGTGGCGCTTCCTCCGTTGATTGTTCCAAGATTTCATCTTGAATTTACTTAGGAGTTTCCTCTTGTACTTTGTCTTTTAAACTATTTAAAATACCTGCAAGATCAGAACAAGAATCCTTTCTCGCCAAGCGAGCATTATTTTCGGAAAACACAATATGGGGGGATTCCTCCACAGTTTGGGTTCTATTATTAAATACCCTATATGCTTTGCTACGTGAAGAATACCCAATAAAAATTCCCTCATCGGATTTGGCATCAAATTTTTTATGAATAAAACATTTACAACCGAATACTCTAAAATGGGAGATATTTGGTTTCCTTCCCTTGTAGAGTTCATAAGGGGTTTTCATGAGTATTGGCCTTATGACTACTCTATTTAAAACGTAGCATGCGGTACTCACGGCATCCGCCCAAAAATGTTTGGGAATCTTAGCCTCTTCGAGCATGGTTCTAGCCATCTCTTCGAGACACCTATTTTTCCTTTCCACCACCCCATTTTGTTGTGGTGTTCGTGGAGCGGAAAAGGTATGCTCGATACCGAGTTCGTCACAAAAGTCCGCAAAGAGATTGTGATCAAACTCTCCCCCATGATCACTTCTAATTGAAGTGACGGTTGTTTCCTTTTCGTTTTGAACACGTTTAAGAAAATATTTAAAATTCTGAAAAGCATCACTTTTATGGGCAAGAAATAAAGTCCAAGTAAATCTGGAATAATCATCAACAATAACAAAAGCATAACGATTTCTACCAAGACTTTCAATGCGAGATGGTCTAAACAAATCCATGTGAAGCAATTGCAATGGTCTAGTAGTTGAAATAATATTTTTCGATTTAAAAGATGCTTTTGTTTGCTTCCCTTTTTGACAAGAATCACAAGTAGAGTCATTTTCAAATTTCAAATTTGGAAGACCAACAACTAAATTTTGTGAAACCAATTTGTTCAAAAGATGCATGTTGATGTGAGCTACTCTACGATGCCATAACCAAGAATTATCCTCTTTGCTCATTAAACAATTCACATATTCGGGTGAAGAATTTGCAAGATCAACCATATAAATGTTATCCATTCTAAAACCACGAAGGATAATTTTATAATCGCTACGTCTAAAATTAAGCATTCATCCGAATCAAATAAAACAAGATTTCCCTTGTCACATAATTGACTTATGCTCAAGAGATTATGTTTTAAACCTTTCACAAGTAATATATGCTTAATGGAAGAAATTTCATCCTTACCGACCGATCCGATGCCGATAATCTTTCCTTTGTTGTTATCACCAAAAATAACACTTCCCCCTTCTTTGTGTTCTAGTTGAAGGAATTTGGATTCGTCTCCCGTCATGTGCTTGGAGCATCCACTATCAAGGTACCATAGTACACTTGATCCCTTCAAACATACCTACAAAACAGATTAATGAGTTTTAGGTACCCATGCCATTTTGGGTCCTTGGGGGTTAGGCAAATCATAGTGATGTGATTGAGTGTTATGTCTATGTCGTGTAAAACAAGCAGCAGCAATATGTCCAATTCGTCTACAATAATGACAAGTCACGTTAGGATTATGCATCCTTCTAGGTTGATAGTAATTGGACGGACGAAATTCATTTACTCTATTCTTGACAATATAACTATTGCGCAAATCATGAAAGTCATTTCTCCTACCATTTGTTCTAGGATATGCATCATTTCTAGAATAGTTGTTTCTAGGTTGGAAGTCATTTCTAGGTGTTCTAAAAGGTTCAAAATTCCTTCTAGTGTTTGGCCTAGAATGTGCATTATTTCTAGCATGATTGTTTCTAGGTTGCGATTGATGAAAACCATTTCTAGGTTTGTTGTATCTAGGATGAATATTTGTTTTATTTATCCTAGGTTGAGCCTTAGGTGGTTGTGGGTTGGCTTCAACTTTCTCTTTAGGCTCATTTCTAAAACCTATGCCATGCTTGGTCGACTTCAAATTAACAAGCACTTCATTCAAATTTTTATGAGAAGAGTTAAACTTATCTAAGGTGCCCTTAAGCCTTTCTACTTCATTTTTGAGATGCATGCAAGAAGTACAATTTCTAGAACTCTCGGGCTTGTTGGCGCTTCTCTTGCCAAAAAATTTGTTTTCCTCTTTCAACTTCTCATTTTCTAAAATCAGTTTTTCCAATTCCTTTTCTTTAAAAGAGAGTTGTTTTTGAAAATCTTTTTCTTTTAAAGAAGCATTTTCTTTTATACTCTTAACAGTTTTTGAAGCTTTAATAAATTCGCTATACAACTCATCAAAAGCATTTTGCATTTCTTCAAGGGAAAAGAAATTTTTGGAAGAAATTTGACATACCTCTTCTTTGTTGTCTTCTTGTGCCATAAGATAAAGATTTGCGGCTTCGTCTTCTTCTTCCTCACTTGACTCGTCACCGGAGTCGCCTCCCCAAGATATGTATGCTCGTTGCTTCTTGAAGGGTTTCTTCTCCTTTTTAGCATTTGGGCAATTTGATTTAATGTGCCCGGTTTCTCCGCACTCATAGCACTTTATTTGATCTCCTTGCTTTTTGCCCTTTTGTTCATACTCTTTTCGCATGAACTTTTGAAATCTCTTGATAACGAGTCCGAACTTGTTGTCTCCGTCCTCATCATTTTGAGGTTGGCTTGTGCTTGCCTTGAGAGCGATTCTTTGCTTCCTTTGATCATCAACAAGAGGGTTAAGTATAGTAGATTCATAAGTTTTAAGATTACCTCTTAATGCGTCGATGGTGACATTTGAAATGCCAATGGATTCTTGAATCGCGTCGGCCTTGGATCGCCATTCCGGAGTGAGACTTTGGAGAATTTTTCGGACAAGTTCCTTATCCGTGAAGGTCTTCTTAAGAGCATGTAAATCATTTGCGATTTTTGAAAATCGTTCAAACATCTCATCGACCTTTTCGCCTTCCTTCATGTGAAACAATTCATATGCATGGGTTAGGAAATCAATTTTGGCTTCCCTTACCTGGTCCGTACCTTCGTACGTAATTTCCAGCTTGTCCCACATTTGCTTCGCTGTTGTGCAACAAGATATCTTCCTGTAATCATAAGCATTTACAGCACAATATAATAAATTAATAGCTTTAGCATTATTTTGCACCTTTCGGATATCATCCGCATCGTATTCATCTTCGGACTTTGGGACCCATTCATTTTCAACCTTCTTGGTTGGAATTTGTTCTCCATTCATTATGACCTTCCAAAGATGAAAACTATTTGATTGTACAAATATTCTCATCCTCTCCTTCCAGTATGTATAATTTGTACCATCGAATAGCGGTGGTCGGGTGGAGCATTGTCCTTCACCTATTCCTGCAAAAGAATCACGAGTAGAAGCCATGGATGTTTCTCTCAAACGGTTAAGTCTTCAGAGAGTTGGGCTCTGATACCAATTGTTGGATAATACGCTTAACGCTAGAGGGGGGGGGGGTGAATAGGCGTTATAATAAAAATTAGCGTAAACTTGCGGTTTTAAAAATTGCAGGAAATAAATAAGTGCGATAAGTAAATAAATTAGAACAAACGCATCGATGTATCCTAGTTCACCACAACCCGTGGCTAGTCCAGTCCCCGAGAGACTCTCTCGAGATTTCCACTAACTTGTTAAGCTTACGGGTGATCAACAAACCGTTACAACTTGAGGACACAAGCCTCAACAACCTTTGCTCGGAGATACAACACTCCAAGACTTCAACCAAGGAAACACAAGTTCCTTCTTACAACACAAGGGACTAACACTTCCCTTCAAGTGTACAAAAACACTTAGCACTCAAACAAGACATTCCTTTAAGAGTAGATATGAGTAAAAAGAATACGCTCAAGATCGCAACAACTTTCGACAAGAATTTGGCTCTCAAAAGCTTATGTAATGAATATAAAATGATAAGCAATAAAGTATGCAAGCTTTAGCAATTGTATGATCAGTTGTTGTGTGTTGTTGTATTTAAAAGACTGATTTGAAGCTGTATTTATAGTTGCAAAACCTTGTATTACCGTTGCCTAATTGCCAATTAAGAATTGCTGATTTTACTCTGTGACAATCGATTGTCAAATTACCACAATCGATTGTTTGCCAGTTCTTCCAAAAATCAATCCCAGATTTTACGCATAACAATCGATTGTTTAAGACTCACAATCGATTACTGGCAACGTTCAAAAAATCATTTCCAGATTTTACTTAAAACAATCGATTGTTAGAAATCTACAATCGATTACTCAGCAATGTTCAAAAAATCCTTTCCAGATTTTAATTAAAACAATCGATTATCAGAAATCAATAATCGATTACCTAGCAACGTTCAAAAAATCCTTTCCAGATTTTAATTAAAACAATCGATTATAGGAAATCAATAATCGATTACCTGACGGTATTTGAAAACATTTTGGCAACGGTCAGTTGTACAATCGATTATACTAAGTTAACAATCGATTATATATCAGTCTTGAAAAATCAATTTAGACACTGCCTCTTGACAATCGATTGTTATAGGTTCACAATCAATTATTTAATAACTTTGAAAAAGTCTGGAAGACACTGCCTCAACACAATCGATTGTCATAAGTTCACAATCGATTATTTTGTGACTTTGAAAAATCTGATGGACACTGTCTCTTCACAATCGACTGTCATTAGCTTCACAATTGATTATTTTGAGCTTTGAAAAACTTTGATGGTCACTGCCTCATCACAATCGATTGTCATAAGGTTCACAATCGATTGTCATGCAGATTTGAAAAATCTGATGTTCACTGCCTTAACACAATCGATTGTCATAAGTTCACAATCGATTATCAAGCAGCTGACTTAAACATAATCGATTATCATAAGTACATAATCGATTATCTTAGTACAGATTTTAAAGGCATGTTTAAAAATCATTTTGACTAAAGTAAATATGCATTATTTAAAATCATTTTGCTCTAAATTAAATATGCATGATTTTTAAAAAATATTTTTACAAGAGAAGCTAAGTCTTGAGTTTAAGTTGTCGGATCAAGATCACAATTAAATACCGACTCATATAAAACTTAATCTCGATCTTTGTCTTGTGCTTGAATCTCGTTATATATCAATTCTGCGCTTGTGCTTGGACCTCGTCATATGTCAATTTGCGCATAGTTTGTCATTCATCAAAACCTACAAATATGAACACACGTTTAGTATAATGCCTTGAGAACGTGTTTCCAACATCGGGTTTGCTACAAAATGCTTTCATGTAACCCCTTCCCTTTAATTCCCCTTTGTGTTTGAGTATTGTTTTGGACTAGAGTGGCACTCCATTGCCATCCCTAGTTTAGAACCATGTTGCTCTAACCCTATTCTCAAAATCAGTCTCATTCCCTTAACCCTTATTATGTGTTGAGCTTGACTCTGGTCTGACGGTGTCATAATCACCACACATGCCTAAGTATGACTTTCTTAAGTATGCTCTTTTTTCTTGAAACCATGTAAAGGGTTAGGGGTGTGCAAGTCCCATACATGGCTAGGTATGACCACCCATTGCTTTGGTCTTCATCTAATCCCTCACTTTTGCACTTACTCTTAGTTCTTCAAGTCCTACCCCCTCTGGTAACCCATGCTTAGGGACCCTCGAGCTCCCTCTGAACTTGGATGCTTAAGGGCTGGTAATTCTACATATTGCACTAGTCTAATAATTGTTTTAGGGTGTAAGAATTGCCTGGGGTTCATGAAAGCCCTTGGAACTGTGAAACACTCTAAGAGAAAGCCTTGGAGCTCGGATTTTGTAAAATACATGTGTTGGATATTAAGGTTGCTTTGGGCTTTCTCGGGTCCATTTTAGCTTTGATGAATTTACTTGGTTAGTCTTATCTTTCAACTTTTGTAATAAGCTTTGTAAAAGAATTTGGGGATGTAGTGAAAAGGGTGTGGGAGGGGTTTATATTATTAGATCAATTAATGCCTAGAAATCATGTCTATAGGATTTCAATATTGCATCTCATCTAGAAATCATGTCTATAGGATTTCAATGTTATGTCTCACTAGAAATCATGTCTATAGGATTTCAATATGGCATCTCATCTAGAAACCGTCCCTATAGGATTTTAATATTTCATCTAGAAATCATGCCAATAGGAACTGCATCAAACGCTAGCCAAATGGTAGGACCCCTAAACGTTCTAAAAGTAGTAATAAATCAATATATAGATAGCATTCCTATAGGGTTCAAACTCGCCTAATTTGTTGAACACTTTCAATAAAATTTGTCCAAAGCTGCTCATGTTTGAAATCTGAACAAGTCTTTTTTTACACCATTTTAAAACTATAGAGTCTTTCAAATCCCAAACTTGCATTTTATTCTGAGTCAACTCTTGTTTTTGGTTTTCTGCCTAAATTTACACTTCAAGTTTTTGTTTTTTGAAAACTCTTTCTTGTACCATGTTACTTAAGTAGTTTGGTTAGTTTTGTAAGCCATTTCTGGACTTTTGCAGACTTCAAATTCATATTTCCAAAACTCTTCTTAATAGATTTCTGTGTAAAATTAACACTTTCTGCAATACTGGTTTTTAAACTACTTTATGTTCCAACAAACCGAACCTGACGGGCTCAAAGAAGATTTATTATCCAAATTTATGTGTTAAACTAACCTATCCACTAGCAGTATTAAGCTTAAGACCAAATCAGTAATTGCAAGTTATGCTAAACTAATTGTTGTATGGATTAAGGGTTTTATGCGTAGCCTTTGTATGTACGTTTACTTCCCTTATGTGCTATTTGTTTTTATTGACGCCTTAGCATTTTTATCTTTAAACTCCATATATGCCCTCATTCCCCTTTCTCCCCTTTTAGGATTAGAAGTCCAAATACCTCGGGACTAATAGGTCGGCACGAGTATTAGCATGCAATAAGTAAACAAGAGTAAACGTGCTTAAAATACCTTAACGGGGTGGGAATGGAAGAATATGGAGATGATAGCGATGCGCTAATATCATAAAGCGACCCCTCTTTCGGAACATGTGCAGGATATTGCATCGAATGATCCATATTATAGTTAAACCTGGGACTCCCCTTACTTTTTCTTTGTTTAAATGTTTTCTCTAAAACTCCCTTTTACTTGTGATATCCTTCTTTTAGAATTATCAACTTGCTCGTATTCTTTATGTGCAAACTTTGCTTGTCTATTTTTATGCTTCTTAAAGTCATATTTAAGCAAGGCCGGGAACCACACTAGTGGATCTTGAGGGGGTGCCTAACACCTTCCCCTCGAGATAATTTCAAGCCCTTACCCAAACTCTGGTTTTCTTTCAAAAATCTTCTTTTCTTCTTAAAGTGTCCTAATGCACTATAATCATTAGGTAGCGACTCTTCAAACTATATAGCCCAATTCCCATAAGGGGATAAGAATTATTTTGTCCATAATGTCGTAATCTCGATTTTTCCTTTTAGGGAAAAGGGGGGCGTCCACAGCATGGCGACTCTATTGGGGAATTTCTTTAAGGATTTTACCATTACTTGAGTTTGTGACTTTATTTGCTTAGTTAATTGCAGTTATTTCCTATCTTTGATTATTTCATCACAATTACTAACTTGGCTCTTCATGTCTTTTCTTTCCTTTAACTGTTTTCTTTAATGTTTTATTATTTCAATATTGTTGTGATTTCGAGCAATCATTGTAATGATTCATCTTATGAACGTGAAAATACATGTAATTTATTTCATTATTGTAATTGCATCTCTCAACATCATATTTCACTCGTGCCAAAACAAATTCTATAGCAACACATATAATGAGTGGTTGCGCCCTTCCAATATTATAAACCCCCTAAATGTGGAAAAGGCATAGTTGTGGTAAAACCAGTCGATCAACGGTGTAGTCGACAGTTCTGCGCCTTTCCTTCTTAAGTTGTCCGCTCAAGGGTACCTTGTCTAGCACTTCAAAAGTAAAAACCTTATTCCTTTAAACTGTTCATGTATCATGGTCAGCCTAGCTGAGTCAGTTATGTTGTCTGCATAATGACTCGTTAAGATAACCTAAACCAAAGTCCATCGAGTTTCCTGAAACCCAAACGGACACCTTCACGTTATGTGCATTTATTTGAAGAACTAAATGCCTTTTGCTGACTACTGGTTTAAATAGTCGAGTCTGGTGGGGTTAAGGGCCATAACACTTTGTTTTACAGAAAACGAGGCACGAGGTCCCCAGATTCGGTATGCTATCCAACATCCACCCAAGGTTGCTGAGCTGGTGGGAAGATCTTCATAGCAGGATCGAACCCTCGTCCGTAAATACCTAGGGAATTTGCTTTCACTTATGGAAATCCAACTCAGCAACAAAATCATTGAGGCTGCCACTTTGTTTTGGGATTGTGATCGATCAGTGTTTCGTTTTGGGGATTCGGAAATGACCCCTTTGCTAGAAGAAATAGGGGGCCTAGCTGGCATCCCTTGGGAAATGCCGGGTTTGCTCGTGCTGGAGAATTGCAAAAGTAGAGGCTTTATTAAAATGATGCGACTCAAAAAAAATCCTGACCTTTCCTGCTTGAAGGACTCCTACATACCATTCGACTTCTTATACGAGAGATATGGTCACAATAAGTCCTATCCCGACCTTTACGTTCATGTTTGGCTTCATGGGCATGGTAATTTTCCCTATGAAGAAGGCTAGGATCCACACCAGAATGGTTACCAAGACTTTATGGAAAGGATCCAGGGGCAGTCCTTCAGCATAGTACCTATGATCTTCGCTGAAATCTATCGAGCCTTGGGAAAGTGTCAACAAGGGGCTCCACATTTCGAGGTTGTAATTTGCTACTTTAACTATGGCTCATGGAACACCTTCAGAAAGGCGACTACAGACAGGAAATCATACGCAGGGATTGGGATAATCATATCGCTTTTCACCACCCAAAGCAAATGAACTTCATGCCCAATATGTTCGCTCAACCAGAGGACGCCAGTGGATGGGTAGAGTTGTTCGAGAATCTAAAAGAGGAGAAAATTCAGTGGATGTTCGAGTGGTTCCCAACAGGGGAGTTCATTATCCTTTTCGAGACACATCATTTCTCATACTCATTGGCCTGAGGGGAAAAAAAACATACCCGAGATAGAGACAATGAGTCATTTTAAGGCCGACTTTCAAAATGATGATAGCTCGTACAGGTGTCACGCTCAGCATATGTGGCACTGCAAGCTCGTTCTAGGGAAGGAGTCTATTGAACCAGACAGATATCATGCCGGGTGTGTGCCGCACTACACAAGTTGGCTAGAAGATGATCAAATTGGTTTGGGTCATCCATGATTCATCCACGGTCATAGGATTATCGACAAGAAAACTGAAGCACAAGTCAAATACAATAAACTACGCAAGAGGATAAGAGAATGTGAAAACGAACATCAATAAATACAGGAAGCCCACGAGAAGCTGATAAACGAGTGGAAGGATATGGCTGTCAATGCCAACAACCGTTTGGGGTATCTTGAGCAAGGTCTAGTGGAGTTGGAAGGGAAGTTCTTAAAAAGGATTGAAGACTGTCAGAATGCTGAAGGAAGCGCAAGCGGACATTTGGCTCGAGCCTACCTATTGTTAGGAATGCGCAAGTTGATGCAACTACACAATGGAGGCAAGACTACTGAATCTGGGGAAGGTCCTTCTGGGACTAAGTATAGGATTTTTACTTTCCCACTTTCTTAATGTAATAAGGCCACTGGCCACTAGTAATGTCTTTATCATTTAGTTGTTTTAGACTCGTTTTGTTTTTGTCAATAAAATGAGGCATTTAGCATTATACGTTCTCCAAATTTTATTTGTCGCTAGTCCTACCTTGGACATGAGAGGCACCCCAAATTATGAAGCAATTTATATTCCCGCATAATGTGATTAAATATTGCAATACTATTTATTGGGACTCGCACTTACTTTTTACCTTTTTGATTTTATTTTATTTTATTACCCTCCCCAAAGGTTAGTTCATGCATTCCGGCACCATCAGCGTACTCCACAAGATCAAAGGGTCCTCCTCCTCCTCATCCAAGTCCTACCAGAAACAGGAACAAAGGAAAAATGGGAGATACAAGCGCTAGGAAAGAACTTGAAGAACCTTCTCAAAATGTTGCAGTCACCAAAGAAACTGCTGCTCATCTGGAGCAAACTTTGCTGAGGTTCCGAGAGGAACTGGACCAAGTTAGAAACCTGGCAAGCCTATCAATCACTCTTGCCGCTCCCGATGTTAACACACAAAACCCCGCACCACCACACAACATCCCACAACCTCCCGTGCAACCCACTCATAGCACTCCAATGCACCCTCCTTAAAACCCCACAAAACACCATAGCATTCCAATCTTTATGGACACTATGCCACATTACAGTCAGCCCATCACTAGTGCGGTCGAGGCAGAGGACAAAAGTTCCCTCATTCAAAATTTGGCCGCTGAGATCAAGAAGTTGACTAGACGAGTCCAAGGTTTCAAAGGTAACAAAGGCGTTGAGGGGTTCAATTACAAAGATCTATGTGTTCAACCAGATGTTGAGCTTCCGGAGGGGTATAAACCTCCCAAGTTCAAAATGTTCGATGGCACAGGTGACCTCGAGGTCCACTTTAGAAAGTATTGTGATAAGTTAGTAGGGGTCGGAAGGGACGAGAAGATCCGTATGAAGCTTTTCATGAGGAGCTTGAAGGGTGATGATTTATCTTGGTAAATTAGCCAGGATGCGAATAAGTGGACCAGTTGGGTAAACATGGCGTCTGATTTTATGGATCGGTTTAGGTTCAACACTGATAACGCACCAGATGTGTTCTATATTCAGAATCTCAAGAAGACGCCCATAGAGACCCTTCGCGAGTATGCTACTCGTTGGAGGTCCGAAGCTGCTAAGGTCAGGCTGGCCTTGGAGAAAGAGAAAATGAACAGCCTATCCTAACTTACCAAGCACCATCATCCACTTACCAAATTCCACCATCTGCTTACCAATCACCTCCACCACCTACATATCAGCCCATTTCACCCAGATATTCCTAACCTGCACCCGTATACCAAGCATATAATTCCCAACCTTCTCACTACCCATCACCTCCTACTCGCTAAAATTTCCATCGACCTAGACCAAGCTTCGACCGTATACCTCTTAGACAATACACTTCCATAGTCGACCGATTGTTCAATTATACGAAAAACTCAAAGAAGCCGGTTACATTACCCTTATCCCAGCCGTAACTCCAGAAAACCCTTCATAATGGATAAACCCAAACAAGACTTGAGCATACCAATTTTGGATGAAGGGCCATACCATTGACGAGTGTCACTTGTTAAAAGACAAGATTCAAAATCTGATTGACAAAAAGATCATCATAGCAAAGGAGCCCACTCCTAATGTTCACAATAACCCTCTTCCTGACCAAAAGGAGGAGGCATCCACATGATTGATATTGAAGATGATTGGGACCCCAATGGGTCGATCGGTTTGATAGCTGAAGGAAACAAGCCTAAGAAGCCAACGGTACTCTCAATCCCATTGTTGTCTAGATTCAACCCTCTGAAGGTGATGTGGTAACTGTATCCATGCCACTTGAGTTTGAAGCACCTCCTGTAAAGATGCCAAAACCAATCGAGGATGAGTTCGGGGTTCCAAAGACACCTACACCGTTTGAATTACTGTGCGGCCCCTAGGGTACAAATTCCAGTCTCCATGATAGACGTGACTCCGTTCCAAACAAATGCTATACCTTAGGATTACACCACTGAGTCTAAAAGGAAGGGAAAGACATATACTGGGGAAGCAATTGCTGCACAGGGCATGACTAGGACAGACAGGGTATACACCCCGGAGCATTTGGCTGAGTCTAGCAAGCAGGCCTCCGGGAGGGTTGTTGAAACTGGACCCGATGACCTCTGGAGAAAGGTATAGGACAAAAAGTACTCAGTCGTCGAGCAACTGAACAAGGCACCAGCACAGTTTTCTATTCTGCTCTCCTACAAAGCTTTGAGGCACATAAAAATGCCTTAATGAAAATATTGAGTGAAGCTTATGCTCCCAGCAACATAACACGAGGCGAAATGGCAAACATGGTGGGACAGATATTGGAAAGCCATAAGATCACGTTCCACGAAGACGAATTACCACCAGAAGGGCTTGGTCATAACAAAGTTACATTACATATCACTGTGCAATGCGAGGATCACTTTATCACCAGAATTCTAGTCGACGGGGGATCTTGCCTCAACATTTGCCCGTTGGTGACTCTCAGGACACTTGGCAAAGGATTGCACGAGATCAAAGACGGGGCTATCAGTGTCAAAGCTTTTGAAGAATCTCAGAGGTCCACCATTGGAGAAATTGGCCTATGCCTACAGATGGGACCCACCTGGTTTGGCGTGGAGTTCTAAGTCATTGACTTACCAGCATCCTACAACTTTTTGCTAAGACGACCCTGGATCCACGCCACTGGGGCCGTGGCATCAACTTTGCATCAGGCTGTAAAATTTGAATGAAATCATCAGGAAGTAATCATCCATGGCGATGGAAGCAACCCCATATATAGCCGCCAGGCCATCCCAATGATCGGAGGTAGAAGGAAAATCAGTGGAGAAACATACCATTATATCGAGCGAGTCAACGCCATAGATAAAGACAAGTGGTGGGATAACAAAACTGAGAGAGTTCTGAACTGGACTGGATACGATCCTGGAAAGGATCTTGGCAAGAATCTCTAGGGTATCACCAAACATCCAGTTGGAGAAGCATGGAACCACTTTGGGCCTGGGTTATGAATACATTTGGGAAGAGTTCCAGCACTAATTGCCACCATGGCGCGTCCCCTGCTACCCACTGGAGCACCCTTTACCTCAGTTAGAGCATACCTTTCAGCCCGCCAATGTAATATATGGATCGGAGGAAGATGGGACGCTGGCAACGATGAAGAACCTGTTTCTGGAAGACGGTATGGATTGATGTGTTATCTTCGAGGAGGAAGGGGAGGAAGGCTTTTCCATTCAAGCTGTGAACTGGGGAGAACACCTCACCAATTGGTCAATCAGGACCACCAGTGCCCGTTGAGCCTTGGGGTAGCAAGGCTAAACGACACATAAGCATCGCAATTTACTTTTAGTTAATTTTACTTTTCAGCATTGTCTTTATTTTGAAAAGAGCTCCAATGTTTCAGACAATTATGAATTTAATAAAATGTATTTTCCATGTTTATCTTTATATTTTGCTCTTATTTATTTTCTCTATCATTTACTTTATTTTACACAGAGTTACTATTACATATCTTGATGATGAACCGACGACTGTAACTTGCAATGAAACAATGCAGCAAATGGACATAGATTGAGAAGATGATGAAATACCAGAAGAGGTTGTTAGGGAGGTCGAGAATTTTGAGAACAGACCTAAGTCTAACTTAAACGAAACTGAGGTCATTAATTTGGGAGATGCAGAAAATGTCAAGGAAACACGTATCATACACTTTTCACCATCAAAAAATGAAGAATACTCATAGTTTTTGAAAGAATATGAGGATATATTCGACTGGTCGTATGATGATATGACAGGCCTCAGCACATCCATTGTGGCTCACAAGCTGCCAACAGATCCGACATGCCCACTGGTCAAACAGAAACTCAAAAAATTCAAGCCAGACATGAGTTTGAAAATCAAAGAAGAGGTTACCAAGTAAGTCAAAGCTAGGGTTCTCAGAGTGGTGGAGTATCCAACATGGTTGGCCAACGTTGTGCCGGTATCAAAAGAGGGATGAAAAGTTTAGAGCCTGTGTTGACTACCGGGATCTCAACCGGGCCAGTCCTAAAGACGATTTTCCTTTTCCAAATGTACACATACTGATTGATAATTGCGCCAAATATGAGCTCCAGTCCTTCATTGATTGTTTTGCTGGATACCACCAGATATGGATGGATGAGGAAGATGCAGAGAAAACGGCATTCATCACGCTGTGGGGAATGTATTGTTATAGAATGATGCCGTTCAGTTTAAAGAATGCTGGCGCTACTTACAGGAAAGCCATTAACACAATCTTTCATGATATTATACACAAAGAGATCGAGGTGTATGTAGACGATGTCATCATTAAATCCATAAAGCTGCAGATCACATGGCAGATTTGAGAAAATTCTTCAACAGACTAAGGAGATACAACTTGAAACTGAACCCCGCCAAGCGTGCATTCAGGGTCCCAGCTGGAAAGTTATTGGGTTTCATTGTGAGTCATCGGGGAATAGAATTGGACCCGTCAAAGAACAAAGCCATTCAAGAGTTGCCACCGCCAAAGAACAAGAAAGATGTAATGAGTTTTCTGGGGAGGCTCAACTACATTAGCCGATTCATAGCCCAGTCCACTATCATTTGTGAACCTATCCTCAAGATGCTAAAGAAAGATGCCATCACTAAGTGGACTGATGATTGTCAAAAGGCCTTCGATAGAATCAAGGAATACTTTTCTATGCCGCCAGTCTTGGTTCCACCTGAGCCAGGGAGACCTCTATTGCTTTATTTTTCAGTATTGTATGGGGCATTTGGTTGTGTTTTGGGACATCATGACGAAACAGGAAGGAAGGAGCAGGCCATCTACTACCTTAGCAAGAAGTTTATCCCGTATGAGGTTCGGTATTCCTTATTAGAGCGCACTTATTGTGCTTTAACCTGGGTAGCTCAGAAATTGAGGCACTATTTCCGCGCTTACACCACTCATCTCATATCCAGGATGGATCTATTGAAGTATATCTTTCAGAAGCCCATGCCTACAGGCAAGCTTGCCAAGTGGCAGATACTGCTAAGTGAATTCGACATTGTTTATGTTACCTAGAAAGTGGTCGAAGGACAAGCCTTGGCAGATCACCTCGCCGAGAATCCTGTAGGAGGATAATACGAACCCCTAAAGACGTATTTTCCCGATGAAGAGATAGCCTTCATAGGAGAAGACATTGCAGAATCCTATGATGGTTGTAGGATGTTTTTCGACGGAGCTATAAATTTCAAAAAAGTTGGTATAGGAGCGGTTCTAGTATCAGAAACTGGTCTGCATTACCCAGTATCCGCCAGCTCAGATTCCCGTGCACCAACAACATGGCCGAGTACGAAGCCTGCATCTTAGGACTCAAACTGGAAATTGACATGAACATTCAGGAACTATTAGTGATCAGAGATTCAGACCTACTCATACATCAGGTTCGAGAAGAATGGACTACCAAGAATTCTAAGGTACTACCTTATCTACATCACGTACATGAGTTGAGTAAATGATTCAGAAACACAGAATTCCAGCATGTTCCCAGAACACAGAATGCGTTCGCCGATGCCTTAGCCACTTTATCTTCTATGATCTAGCATCTAGATACAAACTTCATTGATCCCATCCATGTCAAGATTCACGACCAACCAGCCTATTGTGCTCGCGTCGAGGAAGAAGCCGACGGGAAACCTTGGTTCCATGATATCAGGGAATATTTGACAACATGAGAGTACCCAGAGCTTGCCAATGCCGCTCAGAAATGAACACTTTAGAGATTGTCCAACAACTTCTTTCACAGTGGGGGAATCCTGTATAGCAGGACTCCTGATTTGGGATTATTAAGATGTGTCAAAGGAAGGAAGCAACCAAACTATTGGAGGAAGTGCACACAGGGACCTGCGGACCACATATGAATGGTTTCATTTTGGCAAAGAAGATACTCCACGCAGGGTACTTTTGGATGACTATGGAGACAGACTGCATCCAGTATGTCCGAAAATGCCACCGTTGTCAAATACATGCAGATATGATAAAGGTGCCTCCAAACGAGCTAACTGCAACAAGATCACCATGGTCGTTCGCCGCTTGGGGAATGGATGTCATTGGACCAATCGAACCAGTTGCGTCAAATGGGCACAGGTTCATCCTAGTGGCAATTTATTACTTTACCAAATGGGTTGAAGCAGCATCACACAAGGCAGACACCAAGAAAGTAGTAGCAGATTTTGTCCGAGATCGTATGTTTTGTCGGTTCGGGGTTCTAGAATCAATAATCACCGACAATGGTTCTAATCTCAATAGCGTCCTGATGAAAGCAATGTGTGAAACTTTCAAGATCAGACACAAAAACTCTACAGCTTATAGACCTCAAATGAATGGAGCTGTAGAAGCAACCAATAGAAACATCAAGAAGATTTTAAGGAAAATGATCAAAAAGCACAAGCAATGGCATGAGAAGTTGTCGTTCGCCTTATTAGGTTATTTTACTACGGTCCGCACGTCAACTGGTGCCACTCCCTACATGCTGGTCTATGGTATAGAAACAGTCATCCCCGCCGAGGTAGAAATTCCCTCCTTGAGAGTCATACAAGAAGTAGAGTTAGATGATGCGGAATGGGTCAAAAGTCACTACGAGCAGTTAGCCCTCATCGACGGGAAGAGAACGAATGCCATCTGTCAGGGTTAATTATTCCATAATAGAATGTCCAGAGCCTTCAACAAAAGAGTCAAACCAAGGAAGTTCACACCGGAGCAGCTGGTATTAAGAAAATATTTCCGCATCAGGATGAAGCCAAAGTGAAATTCTCTCCCAATTGGCAGGGTCCGTACATGGTTCATCGGGTTCTAACTGGAGGGGCCCTTATTCTCGTAGAAATGGACTGAGAAGTCTGGCCGAAGCCTATCAACTCTGACGTAGTGAAAAGATACTACGTTTGATCATATGCTTTTCTTTCATGATGTAATTTGAACTATGCCTGACCTGATTCACGTTTAAGAGGGGATACGTAGGAAACCCTATGGGTTCGGTCACATTTTAATTAAATTTCATTCCCCCCGCTATTGGAACTGGGGAAGAATTTTGAGGAGGACCCGTAAAATTCCAAAGTCAGCTTGTCAATATCTTCATCAGCGCCAACCCTGCAAACTGGGGCAGAATTTTGAGAAGGTATCCTCAAAATTCTGGAATCGATCCGTGTTCGGTTATTTAGCAGCGCCGTCAGCAGCGCCAACCCAGTAAACTGGGGCAGAATTTTGAGGAGGACCCTCAAAATTCCAGAGCATGCGAGGTTGTCGTGTCTTGGACCACGTTGTAGCTGTCGGTTCACCCACATCAAAGTCACGCATAAACATCACTTGCACCACCATCATTTAGCAATGCTATCCCCATGATATACGACTCCAAAAGCTGGAGGACATGAACTAACTTCCCCCTACAGAACTCACGACTTCTCTTTGGTTGCAGGAATTCAGGTTACGGATCAAAACACATTCGCTCTTCAGGATCAAAATCCTTACATGGTCATTATCTACACTCCGCAGTAGTCCTCTTATCGCAAAACCGTCTATCAACTAAGAAAACTTACTACCATTCGCTCTTTTACATTCCTGCATTGCATAAGGCTATACTCTTTCTTTCGAGACTAAGCTCTATCTCCATCTGCATTTTGCATAAGGCTATTCCTGCCTTCCGTGGTTAAGCTCTATCTCCATCCTGCATAAGGCTATCATCTGCCTTTCAAGACTAAGCTCTGTCTCCATCTGCATTTTGCATAATGATATTCTCTGCCTTCTGAGGTTACGCTCTACCTCCATCCTACATCAGGCTAGCATCTTCCTTTCGAGACTAATCTCTGTCTCCATCTACAGTTTGCATAAGGCTACTCTCTGCCTTCCGAGGTTAAGCTCTACCTCTCTATCGCATAAGGCTCCTATCTGCTTTTCGAAACTAAGCACTGTCTCCGCCCTACATGGCTGAAATATCGCTGCCTATTTTTAAATTCTCGCTCTAGCTGAAAGATCGCCACCTTTGCATTTATTTTGCTGAAAGATTGCCACCTTTTTTCATGGGCTGAAAGATCGCTAACTCGTTCAAAGGCGTCATAGTTCAAAGGCACCATATGCATAGCCCAAGAACATCATTTTATGGCATGTGAACCTTTACTTTTATGCTTTTCATGGCCCAGGACATCATCCTAACCATCCAAGGACAAACATTCATGGTCCAACGAGAACTTGCATCACGTTTAAATTATGCAATATATATATATATATATATATATATATATATATATATATATATATATATATATATATATATATGCACATCACGCATTTACAGGTGTTCCGGCTAGATCACGACCGTCTCAGCATGAGCGATCCCGTTCCAGTTCACCACAGTTTGTCCGATTCCAAGCACCCCTCAGACCTAACCATCACGTCCGTTTTTTCGAATTCATACCAGCATGTTCCGTCAACGGTTCCTCAACTACATATGGTATGATTCCTGTAAAACCAGGGATATGTAGGTATCTTAGAGATCAGAGCACGGTCAATATCCGTTTAGAATGGCCATCTTCGGCAAAAATTGGACATCATATCTTTACCCGACAACTCTTTCATCCTACTCGGTAAAGAGGGGCGGCTGTTGATACCCAATTTTTCTATATATTTTTATACTCAAAATATAGCATATATGAGCATCCACAAAGGTTTTGGTATTTTTCCACATTTTTTAAGGATTTTTAAATCAATTTATGGCCTATTCTATAAAATCCATTAATTATTCTGAAATTTTTTTATTTTGGTGAATGATTTATTTTATTCTCTCATTTATACAAAAATATAATTTACATGATTTCTACATAATTTTACAAGTTCATTTGGTATTTCTAAACTAAATATGCATGAAATTGTAATTTTAGCCTATTTCTCGATTTAATAGCATATTTAATCATTAAATCATTCCTAATATTTTCAATTAATACTAATGCTTTTTTTATTAACTAAGTATTTTTAATTTGATTTTTAAACATCATTTACTATTTTATAAAATTTAAAATTAGAGAAAATTAGCTATTTAAATTATAGCCCTCTTTAATTAAATTATAGCCCTAATTCCCAACCCCCAATTACACTATCCAATTCCTTAAATAACCTGACCCACACCCCATCAAATTAACCTGCCTGGAATCCCCCTTTTAATCAAGACCGTTGATTAGTTAGATCAACGGTCTACATCTCTCCATTCCTTAATTAAACCCAATACACCCCTAACCCTAATCATTTTACAAAGACCGCCGCCCTTGTATCCCCCTCGTCCCCAAAACGCTTTCAAACCCACTGAAACCCTAGCCCTCCTCCGACCTCGTTTTGCCGGAAAACATGGCTTTCCGGGCTTCATGCAACTAGTACTCACCCCTCACTCCCTTCTATGACCCCTTTGTTCGAAGATCGAAACCCTATTTTGAAGACCACCGACTCAAAGGTCCTCCGGCTTGAGTTTTATGGCCATGTCCGGCCTCTCTCCGGTGAGTCTTAGTGTTATGAGTCCGTTGTCGACTCAAAACTAGTCCTTTCCAGGCTTTCTCGTTCTCTAGGGTTCTTTCTGAAACACTACATCTTCAAGGTTTTCTTCTATGTTTCTCTTTATGATCTACTTCAGATCTAATTTATTTTCTAAAGCTTCAAAGTGTTTTCTACTTTCTTTTTTCCGATTTTATTTTTAAATTGTTTATCTTCTTAAAACTAGGGTTTCTCCAGTTTTTCTTTCTTTTAACTGCTCTAGTGTGATTTCTTTATTTTTGCTATGACTGGTGAATGTTTTACCCATGATTCCATGTAATTTTCCCTTCACCTAGGGTTTTCTAGTGACTCTCTACTGTACTATGCTTTTCGTGAGTATTTGTGTTCTTTCCGAGTTTGTCTATCTGAGTATTTTTACTTTCTTATTTACATTTTGAAATGTGAGAAAACCCTAGACTTTGGGATTTCAAGTTTGTGTGTGTGATGGCCTACTGCCTGTCCGATTCCGAAACCCTAACTATTAGAGTCCCTTTTCATGCTTTTGATTTCTTGCTAAGCTCTGCAAGAATTTCTAATCTGTTTCATGCCTATATTCTTCTGCTCTCTGATTACATGACTGTTCTACTAATTTCAGCCTTGCATGTTTGAATTTGTACCTTCTTTTATAGTCAGCATCCCCCCTTTTTGAAAATAACCTTAATTTTGGGAAATTGATTTTTTTTACAAACTTATTTGATTCTTTAATTTATACATGCTCTTTGACTAAATTCAGTATCAATTTGTATCCTAGTTTCTCTGATTCCCTATGTGATTGATGACTCTACTTACCTTATTTGTTCAAACTGTGTGTATTTCAAAAACCTTATGTGTATTTACCCTTTATTTTACATCTCATTCTTGATTTTCTTCCTAAAAATAGAACTCTGTTTATTTACCTTAAGTCCGGTTCCTTAATTAAAGGGAATCCTTTCCCTAATTGATTGTGATTGATACTAAGTTATTTTCTTTCCTTATTGGATGCTTACTTTCAAACTATAAAAACCCTATCCCTTTTCACTTCAACACACGAACATTATGACAAGTTCACACTCACAAAAACTCTCTCTTCTCTTCTCTGTTTTTTTCTCTGCTACTTGTTCTGCTACTCGAGTTTAGCCGGCTGAAATTCAAGGCTAAACTATAAGGTTGTGTCTGCCCTACTATTCGAATTTGCAAACAGGTAGGTCCATGATTTAAATACTATCTGCAAAAACTACATATTTACTTACCCTTTTTCATGTGTCATGTTTATGTTCATTATGTAATTAAATTTCAGCATGCACATCCCTACCTCACATCCCTTTTGTTTTGATGTTGTATGCTTGCATAAGTGCTTTCATGTACATCCCTTCCCTCAACTCCCCTTAGTTTAATTATGTTTGCTACAAAATTCTTTCATGTCATCCCCCTTCCCTTTAATTCCCCTTTGTGTGTGAGTATTGTTTTGAACTAGGGTGGCACTCCATTGCCATCCCTAGTTTAGAACCAGGTTGCTCTAAACCTATACTCAAAATCAGCCACATTCTCTTAACCCCTATTATGTGTTGAGCTTGACTCTGGTCTGATGGTGTCCCTATCACCACACAGGCCTAAGTCTGACTTTCTTAAGTCTGCTCTTATTTGTTCAAACCATGTAAAGCGTCAGGGGTGTGACAGTCCCATTCATGGCAAGGTATGACCACCCTTTGCTTTGGTCTTCCTCTAGTCCCTCACTTTTTCACTTACTCTTAGTTCTTCAAGTCCTACCCCCTCTGGTAAGCCGTTCTTAGGGACCCTCGAGCTCCCTCTGAACTTAGATGCTTATGGACTGGTAATTCTATACATTGCACTACTCTAATCATTATTTTAGGGTGTAAGCATTGCCTGTACTTCTTGAATGCCTTGGAACTTTGAAATGCTCTAAGAGAAAGCCTTGGAATTTAAAGCTCGGAATTGGAAAAATACATGTGTTGGACATTAACGTTGCTTTGGGCTTCCTCGGGTCCGTTTTAGCTTTGATGTATTTACTTGCTTAGTCTTTTCTTTCCACTTCTGTAATAAGCTTTGTAAAAGAATTTGGGGATGTAGTGAAAAGGGTGTGGGAGGGGTTTATATTATTGCATCAATCAATGCCTAGAAATCATGTCTATATGATTTCAATATTGCATCTCATCTAAAAATCATGTCTATAGGATTTCAATATTGCATCTCACCCAGAAATCATGTCTATTGGATTTCAATGTTACGTCTCATCTAGAAATCATGTCTATAGGATTCTAATATGGCATCTCATCTGGAAACCACAACAAATAAATATCAAATAAAAAAATGACGAAATGGATTACATATTTAAACTTTAAAAATGCTTAAATGAAAGTGTCAAATTAAGCATTCATACCTCTTAGATACTTTGTCACTACGGTGGTATAACCACTTGGTGAACCTATCTATCAAATCCGCATCTACATTTTCACATATAATAGCTGTGAAGGGGTGCATGAGGTAGAAAATTTGGGTCCTATAGAGCTGCTGCCTCCAGAATATACAGAGGTGTGAAATGTGATTGTACATGTTTCCCCGGTTGCCTGGTTCTCCCCGGATGAATATGGATTGCTTCATCTGGTATGGGCTCACCATACATAACCAATTGTGTTAAATTGTCTGGCAACTCAAAATCATTCAGTGTCACACCCTTTTTTGTCAATGCCTGAACCTTCAGAAACAACTTCATTCACATAATCTCCATCTTTACTTTCATTTACCAGATTCTCAATAACTTGTTCTGTTCGAGCTGCTATAGTCACCCCGTGAATTGGGGGATGTGCATTGTTATCTTAAATATCCGTTACATAAAAAATAACTTACTTAACAGGAATGTAAAATTACATAAGCAACAATTATCTATTTAGAATGTTATTATGATACTATACCTGCTTGTTCTACCTCAGCTCCTTCCAGAGATCCTGATTCTTCCTCAACAGGTGCTGGCACACCTTCAGGAGAAACTTCAGCTTCAATAATAATGAGGACAATGTAAATAATACCAGTTAATGCTGCCTTCCAAAATATAGATATATGTAGGAATTTGTAGATAAAAGTGTGAATATAATGACAGTATGATATTATACCCACTTGTTATACCTCTGCTACTTCTTGAAATTCTGGTTCTTCCTCAACATGTGCTAGCACATGTTTTGTTGAAACTTCAGCTTGAATTAATAATTCAAAAATATAAATTATGGATATATGTAGGAATTTGTAGATAAAATGTGAATTATAAATTTTTGTTTTGTAACATTATTATAATGAAAGTATAATATTATACATGCTTTATCTACCTCAGCTGCTTCTTGAAAATCTGGATATAAGTCAGTATATGCTCGAACATGTTCTAGAGAAACTGCAGCTACAATTCATAGTGAAAATAAAGTAAATATAATTAGATAATGCTCCCTTAAAAGTTATGGATATATGTAGGAAGTTGCAGATAAAAATGTGAATAATAAAACTATGATCTACAAACATTTATTCTAAGTGTATATATTTGTAGGCATTCTGTAGATACATGTATTGCTTGTGCCTGCATGCACTAGATCACCAATATACAACTGAAATTGCTGGTTATTCTCTCCTTGTTGTTGGTCATTGTTTTTGGTTGAACTACCAGCAAACTAAAGATTTTATATTAGTTTAAGTATATTTCTTCATATGTCATAACTTGTTTTGGTATATAAATATATGTCAACTCTTACCTTTTCCTCATCCACATCATATCTCATGTTTATTAATTTCAAAACACTCTTCATAGAATCATCTATTAATACTCGAAGGTCATTGAGTTCCTCAAATACATCCTTCCTAAAATCATCTAACTTTCCATCAACCTAAAAGTTAAAAATATAGTTAGTTGGTAATTTTATTCAAAGTGCTACAGTTCTAGTACAATTTAAGTAAGATGAGTGCAAAACCAACAGGGCTAAATATAGAATTTTACTACAATTTAACTACAATGTATACATACATTAATTATTTATGGGATGTATATAAATAGTAGCAAATATGTAAATATATAGTGGTTATTTATATTTCCTGCTCAATCCTCTTTTCTAGCTTCCTGAGCTTGCTAGCCACGGATTCGTTGTCCTCTTGACAATTAGTATATTTGGGTTCCAATGTTGGAGAACCAACATTTGCAACCTATGATGATTGTGCACCTTGGTCATCTCCATAATGAATCTTGTGTGGAAGAGTAAGTACTCCAATCTCTTCACCAGTTTCGATCATGCTTGTGAACTGAATGATAGAAAAAATAGTTAGTTCAAGTAACTCACTAAATGTAGATTAATTGTAGTTATTATAAAGGTAAATATAGCAACATACAAAACTGAAAAATATACCTTAACCCTCTCAGGCTTGATCTTCTTCTCTTCAAATGCAATAACCAAATCTGCCCCTTATTAGCTGACCATCTTAATATGCGAGGTATTGAGTCAAAACACCTCATAGCAAGCTTCATGTTGACGGTCGAGAAACACTCATAAAGACACACTTGAAAGGTAATGAGCATCCACGTATGAGATAAAAATGTACATGGGGATTTAAACGATGCCTGACGGATTCCATAACCCGATTGAAGGATTTAATACCCCATGAGTATGACTCAAAATTACCAGACTCTACCAAATAGAATGTAAACTGGTATATAAAAGACATATTGTCTTTATCAGAAGGACAAACAAAAAACTCCAAAAGATAAAGAATGCACAACTTGACTGCATCCTCATCGTTCACCCAATTAAGACCAGTAATAAAACCAAAGTCTCTTAATGAAAAATTCAAATTTTCATACTTCAAGAGGACTGAAGAAAATGATTCATTAGACTTAAACAATTCATACTTCATCAGAAGATGAATTGCTTGGTTTTACATGCAAATGGGGGGGGGGGAGAGAAAATAACTGACCAAAACAATTATTTTTGAAAAGATTTAAAGCATTTGGGGAGAGTAACACTTTTATCTGGCTAGGAATGCTAGGATCACACAAAGTGTGGAATCTAAGCACCCTATAATCCTCATTATGTGGGGCAAAATAATGGTCATTCTGCAGAAAATAATAAATTATTTAATATTAGTAGATTTTATAAAAAAGAAGCATTAAACTTGATATAACTACATAATAACTACAAATATACCTTAAAAAGAACAGCCTACCCACACATATAACTACAAAATACTGCAGGACATCTACATATATAAATATTATCTCCAAACATGAAGGAAAAAAAAGATAACTACAACTCTATTTAAAAAATATAATAGCTAACGACAATATAAGCACAAAAGGACTACAAAAATAACTACAATGTTGGACTGTAGAAAATGACAATTACAAATAATCTATACAGTTAAGATAACTTATCTACAATTTACCCAAGTGACTACAAAACGACTACAAACTAACTACAATTATAAACTGTATAAAATCACAATTACAAATTAACTATAAATTACCAAAACACTTAAACAAGAGATTTTTAAATCCAAAAGCAACCTAAAAAACTGGAAAGGAAAATAATTAATTTTTACCTTTACCAAATTCTTTTTCTCAACCAATTTTGGGAGTTTTTCGCAAGGTTTCTTCTTCTTCTTTTTTTGTTTTGATGAAGCAAGAGACACTTTAGGTTTTTTAACAGATGAAATTTTATGGACATCTCAACAAAATCGTCATCTTCACACAACGCTTTCCCCTTTCGTTTGAGTTGTTTGTCGATGGGTTTACAACCTCCTCGAGCATCTACATCATGCAATAGCTTTGTTCTCATCTCGGCACAGATTGTTCTAGGAGATGAAATGTTAGTAGTAGGTTCCATTGCATGTGTAAATTTTCTTTTTTTTGGGGGTGATTTTGGGGTTAAAACACCCAAATCAAAAGAGGGGATATCAACTAATGTAGATTTTGTAGGTTCATTTTTGGGAGTGTTGATTTTTTTCATTATTTATCTTCAACTTGAATCAGATGGAACTTCAATTTGGGAGAATGATAACTTTGGGATTTTGTGAAATTAAATGGAGAAAACTGTAGAACGCAAATTCTATAGAGAATAAAACAGACTGTAAATGCGGGGTAGTAAAGGTAAAATGTCGACATGTGGGGGTCGGGGTAAATATGGGAAGATATAGTCCTAAATTATCGCCTAATATAAATTCACCCTTAATTATATCCCTAATTTGAATTTTGGTATATAAATGGTAATTCGCTATACTGAAGTGTAATTAATACAAACCTTAAACATTGATGGTAGTAAGGTTTCATATATGGCATAGGAAGGTAAAAATCCCTATTTTTTTCCTACTTCATCTGATTTGTTCAGATGTGTCAATTGGTCAAATACGTCCATAATGACTAGGATGGATATTTCGTATCCGAAAACTAGTAGTGCGCCCTCTCAGTCCTCCAAGGCCCAAATTAGTGTGGCCGGATGAGTTTTGTGGCTTAAAGCCAAATTTTATAAGGAGCCTTAATTTTTTTTTAAAAAAATATTTATTTATTTGAAGTCTATTTTTCTAGTATTTCTTAGATACAAAGTTATTACTAATTTTCTTATAATAAATAACTCCTACTAAGTCTTTCTTAATAGATAATATAACTAATCCATTTAATCTTTATTGAGAAATTGTTGATCTTAGGTGGGATGTTATCAATTTTATTTTGAAAATGTCTTTCCGTTAAAATGACGGAAACAAGAGTTATTAACATTATTTTATAAGTAATATAGGCATCGAAAAAAGAATCAAATTTTTTGGACAACCAATGGTGAATTTTACGGAGGCAGAAGTTGATAGAATGAACGTGATTGAAGGTCTCCAATATGTTGGAAAGTTCGCGTATGGATGAGGCAGGAGCGGAGACTTCAATGGCTATGGCTTGGGTTTCTTTTCCAGGTTTGTTACCTACTTATTTTGTGAAGGAGTGTCTTTTTTCTCTTGCTTCAGCTGTTGGAAAGCCTTTACACTTGGACATGGCTACAATCAATAAGACTAGACCTAGTTGTGCTAGGGTCAAAGTTCACGTCGACTTGTTGGCTGATCATCGTAAGAAGGTAATAATAGACATTGTTAATGAAGCTTCAGGTGAAATAATAACTGAACGAGTTAGCATCAAGTATGATATGTTGCCCAAATACTGTAAGGAATACAAATTACAAAGGTATGATGAATTTGAATATTAGAGAATTCATCCAGAATTATCCCTTTATGATCAAGGCAAGTAGACTGTGGAAAGTAGCAAGGAACTGTCTAAGGTTCATCATAATCAACCTATGATTCTATCAAGTGGGAGAGTAGTAGGTATGTGAATCCAGTTGGGGAGCAATGGAAGAAATTGAGAGACAATCGTATGAAGATGAATGGAAATCAAGTTGTTACAGGGAAAGAAATAGTTTCAGTTGATCAAGGTAATGGGCAGCAGGTACAAAGATCTGTTAATCTGATTCAAAATAATGGTGCATCAATGCAGGAAATAGGGCCAGCTAATGGTAATACTCAGCAAAGCAATGATAATGGAAGAAGGTAAATTGTTCCAGTTAATGTAGATCAACGAATTCAAACAGCAAACAAGTTTGCAGCCTTACAAGTGGAAGAACAAAATAATGAAGGCAATCAATTAGTAGTGGTGGAGGATACTATTGTGCAGAAATAGCCTGCCCATAAGGAGTTAAATCTAGCTACTGCAGTGTTTGCTCCTAAGTCTACTGGAGTAACATCATCAAAGAGAGGCAATGAAACTAATCCTAATGGGGAAGGAAGTATAGTTAAGGCAGCAATAGATAGAGTTAAAGAATCTACAGCTCAATGGGTACATAGAACTTTCCCAATCACAAATATTACCAGAAACAAGTCTTGCCAAGAAATCCCATTTCAATCTCTGGATACAAGTGTGATCCCTGAGCAAGAAAATATAAAGGCTCGAGTGGATTTTACTCTAGGTAGATTATGGTGTCAACAACATGAAGAATAATCAGATGAAGGTGAATTTCTTGAAGGCCATAAAGATGTGGAAGAAGTACAAGACAAAGAGAAAGATATGGAGGAACAAAGTTTGAATTGTAAAAGTGGTGGAATTGAAGGACAAAGTTCAGCTGAGGGTAACAAGGTTAAGGATTCAGCAGAACATCCTCTTCAAGTTGAACAACCTAATAACTTTGAACCATCAGCTAATCCTCTTAATAATCCTAGCCTTGTAGAGATGAATGAGCCTATAGAATAGGTTAGAGGTACAGGGGATCCAAGGGATTCAGGGGAGGAAATGCAATATCAGCAATTTGAAGGAATTCAAAAAGATTCAGAGAAGCAGCAGAAAGCAGGCCAGGGTACCCCAGGTGATGAATCAACAGCCATTACAAAGATTCAAGATGTCATCAGCTGTCCTAATCCACAGGTCATAACTGAGGTGAAGCAAAGGAAAATAATGATAAGAGTCTGATTCTTAAATCTATCCATAACCATATGGTTACTCAAGAAAATAATGCAGAAGAAGAGCATGTACAAGGGATAAAAGGGAGAGATATGGTTGCAGAATACACTACCCAGGATTTCATCAATGTTGCTAGGCAAGGTGACATATCTCTTTGACAAATAGAGATTGGTAAATCAGCAGGAAGGGGGAAGAAAAAACAGCCAAAGGACACTACTAGGGTGCAAGTCCCAGGAGTTCAAATAAGAAGAACCTTTTTATAAATCAGTTAATTAATGATGAATGCTATCATTTGGAATATTAGGTAAGTTAATACAATGCAATATTTTGAAAGAGTATTCACTGTCGATGACCTATTTTTCCCTAAAAGGCAAAATCGGGTTTACGACATTATGGGCAAAATAACTCTTATCCCCTTTTGGGAATTGGACTGTGGAGTTTGAAGAGTCGTCACCTAATGATTATAGTGCATTAGGACACTTTAAGAAGAAAAGAAGATTTTTGAAAGAAAACCAGTGTTCGAGTAAGGGCTTGAAATTATCTCAAGGGGAAGGTGTTAGGCACCCCTTTAGATCCACTAGTGTGGTTCCCGGCCTTGCTTAGATGTGACTTTAAGAAGCATAAATATTGACAAGCAAAGTTTGCACATAAAGAATACGAGCAAGTTGAAAATTCTAAAAGAGGATAGCACAAGTAAAAGAAAGTTTTACAGAAAACATTTAAACAAAGAAAAATTAAGGAGGATCCTAGGTTTAACTATAATATGGATCATTCGATGCAATATCCCGCACATGTTCCCAAAGAGGGGTCGCTTTATGATATTAGCGCATCGCCATCATCTCCATATTCTTCCCTTCCCACCCCGTTAAGGTATTTTAAGCACGTTTAGTCTTGTTTACTTATTGCATGATAATACTCGTGCCGACCTATTAGTCCCGGGGTATTTGGACTTTTAATCCTAAAAGGGAAGAAAGGGTAATGAGGGCATATATGGATTTTAAAGGTAAAAATGCTAAGGCGTCAACCAAAACAAATAGCACCTAAGGGAAGTAAACAAACATACAAAGGCTACACATAAACCCCTTAATCCATATAGCAATTAGTTTAGCATGACTTGCAATTACTGATTTGGTCTTAAGCTTAAAACTGATAGTGGATAGATTAGTTTAACACATACAGTTGGATAATAAATGTTCTTTGAGCCCCTCGGGTCCGGTTTGTTAGAAATTAAAGTAGTTGAAAAACTAGCAATTTCAGAAAGCGTTAATTTTAGACAGAAATCTATAAAGAAGAGTTTTGGAAATAGGAACTTGAAGTCTGCAAAAGTCCAGAAATGGCTTACAAAACTAACCGAACTACTTAAGTAAAATGGTACAAGAAAGAGTTTTCAAAAAAAAACCTTGAAGTATAAATTTAGGCAGAAGACCAAAAACAAGAGTTGACTTCAGAATAAAATGCAAGCTTGGGATTTAAAAGACTCTATAGATTTAAAATGGTGTAAAAAAAAGAGTTGGCCAGATTTCAAAAGTGAGCAGCTTTGGACAAATTTTATTGAAAGTGTTCAACAAATTAGGCGAGTTTGAACCTATAGGCATGATATCTATATATTGATTTATTGCTACTTTTAGAACGTTTAGGGGGCCTACCGTTTGCCTAGAGTTTGATGCAGTTCCTATTGGCATGATTTCAAGATGCAATATTAAAATCCTATAGTCATATTGGAATTGTCCACAGCTACATTTCTTATTTTTTAACACACAATATACCGCTTCACACCATCTAACACAGTATGTATATGATTTGTTGAAGCCCTCACCTACAATTACAGAACAAACAGAAAAAAATATTATATGAATCATAAAAATAGATTATCTACAACTTATCTTCAAATCAGCTACAAATATTCAACACCTTATCGACAACCTACAATTTGACTATAATTTAATTACAATTTGACCACAATGATCTACAATTTGACTATAATTTATCTACAATCTGGAAATACTGTATATTAAGTAATTTATTTTTTCTACACCAAATAGGCAGATCTTGCCCTAAGCTTGTAAGATAATGTTCCGTTGTCATCCAATTCTTTTTTGTATTTGTACCTAAGGTATGTGAAAGTACCCTTTGCCTTTAATAACTTTTCTTTCGTCCAACGTTCAAGAAGTGTCCTCATATACTCTAATAGGTTAAATATTGGCAGCTCTCTTGCCTATTTTGTTACCATCGGGGGAGAGGGGAGGGGGATAACGATGAATTTAAAAGGAATTTCCATTATCTAATAGCAAATCACCACCCATGCATGGTAGCCTTACTTGAGACCAGAATGGTTAGCCATGGAAGTATCATGCACGAGTTTGGTTTCTCTGATATGATTGAAGTCCCTATTGAGGGCCAATCGAGAGGTACTACTGTTCTTTGGGATACTAGTTTGATAACAGTCAACAACTTTGTTAAAAGAAACAACGAGATCCATGCTCTTATTAAGGTACCTCCTATATGCCGTAACTGGTTATTTACTACCCTATATGCTAGCTCAACTATGTCAAAAAAATATATCATGTGGGATAATATAGTTAACATTTCAGATAGTTACAAAGATGCATGGTTACTGGGAGGGGATCTTAATGATTTTCTAATGGCCAAAGATAAATGGGGTGGTAATCCTATTAATAAAAGAAGAGCTGCTAAAATTTGGTCAAAAATAAATTACTGTAACCTCATGGATTTAGGTTTTAAAGGTTGTAAGTTTACGTGGTGAAATCACCGTAAAAATATTAGTGACCATATTATGGAACATTTGGACAAATTTTTTTCTAATAGCAAATGGGTAGAATTATTTTCTAAAGCCTCCATAATCCACCTCCCTAAGACCCACTCGGATCACCACCCAATTCTTATTAATTTGATCCCTAAGGCTAATTTTTCCTTAATAAAACCTTTTAGACTTGAAAGCTACTGGGTTGGCCACCCAGATTTTGGAAAAATTATGGATGAATGTTGGGGTAATAATAATTTCATAAGGGCCTCTATTGACTTTAAATCTCGTATATCTGATTGGAGCAAAACCACATTTTGAGGCCTTTTTAAAAGGAAAACAGAGTGGTATTCAAAATTGTAGATCATATGGTCGTAACATTTTTCTTAATCAACTCAAATCATCTCTAAAAGCTGATTATAACAGCCTATTAAGGATGGAGGGGACTATTGGAAGATGAGATCAAGAATTAACAAGCTCATGCATGGGGACCCTAACTCCAAACTTTTTCACATAAGTGCCACTAATAATAGAAGGAAAATATAATTATTTTCTTTAGGGATCAAGCCGGAAATTGGGTGGATGATCCAAATCAAATCATGGATCATACCCTTTCATACTTCAAAGACATTTTTTCTACTAGCCATTTATACTCTGATTGGTCTTCTATTAAGAATGATACCCCCTTCCATCACCACATTAACTTAAATCTCCTAGATGCTAATATATCTCCAATAGAAATTAAGAACACCATTTTCACTTTTAAGCCTTTTAAATCCCCTGGGCCAGACAGACTTTATCCTCTTTTTTCTCAAAAACATTGGCAATCTATCAAATCTTCAGTAAATCTTCTCATAACTCAAGCTTTTAAATCAGGGATGCTTCTTGAAGGAATTAATGATATCTATCTATGCCTTATTCTTAAGATTCCTAATGCTAACAATTTAAAAAACTTTAGACTAATAGGGCTTTGTAATACCGTGTACAAAACCATTACTAAAATTATCGCTAATAGACTCAAACCATTTCTGGATGGGATGATCAGTCCACACCAATCCAATTTTACTAAGGGTCGTCATACTTGTGATAATGCGATTATCATTCAAGAACTAATGCTGAAAATGCAAAAGCAGCTGGGAAACAAGGCCAATATGGTCCTTAAAATAGACCTCGAAAAATCTTTTGATCGTTTAGAATGGTCCTTTATTTTTAAAACTCTTCATTTTTTAAAATTTCCTCCTAAAATTAATTCTTTAATAAATAATTGCATAACTACTAGTAGAATTTCTGTTCTTGTTAATGGGAACACTAATATGTTTTTTCCCCCTATTAGAGGTATCTGCCATGGAGACCCTCTCTCCCCCTACCTATTTATTCTTTGCATGGAAATGCTAAGCATCCAAATAAACCAGTATGTTGATATAGGCCAATGGACTACCATTTTATTAGGTAATAAGAAATATCAACTTTCTCATCTCTTCTATGAGGATGATTTAACTTTAATGTGTAGAATTGAAAATAAATCCCCTAATACAATGCTCCACTGCATTAATTCTTTTTGCAAACTATTTGGCCAACATATCAATCATAATAAGTCTAAGCTGATAGTCTCTAAGAATTGTCCCAAGGCTTCTTTGAAGGCGTTAGTCAAAATATTCAAAATCAACAATAGCAAAACTTTTGAAAAATACCTAGGTTACCCTATTACAAATCATTCTCCTAGAAGTTCTGATTACCAATTTATTATTGATAGCATGTCAAGAAAACTTGCCGCATGGAAGCTTAACATTCTCACTATGGGATGGAGAGTCACTCTTACTCGTGCCACCCTTAACAACCTGCCTAATCATAGCATGCACTTCAACCTCCTCCCCACAAAAACCCTCAAGAAAATTGATAAGTTCCAAAGAAACTTTATTTGAGGATAACTGGATCCCAAAGTTCCCAAACCTAAGGAAAACTATCGAGGATCCTTTATATATTAATAACCAAAGTATTTCCATAAGGGATATTTGGCATATCGACAAATTGTCCCTAGGAAAAATCCAATTCAACCTCCCAAAGGATATTATTAATTGTATTTTAAATCTTCACCCAAAAGAAGATCAAGCAGATAAGATTACATGGGACCTAACGGGGGATAGTATCTTTTCTTCTAAGAGTTGCTACAAGTTATTTAATGATAATGGTCCTAACTCTATGGACTTTAACTGGATTTGGAAGCTCAAATGCCCAAGTAAAATTAGATTTTTTTCTATGGAAATATCGTCACAATAAGCTTCCAACTAGTCCTACCTTTCTTACATTGGTATTAATAAAGACCACATATGCCTTGTGTGTAAGAATGATGTGGAATCCATCGAACATATATTCCTTCAATGTCAAGCAGTCAGAAATATTTGGATGGAATTAGGTATTAGGCCTAACTTAGGAGTCGGCTCCCCTCACTGGCTAGAATCAATCCATAATTTAAATATCCCCACTCCTTCCCCCTTTTCTCATGGAAAGAATTCAACCTTTTCTACTTTGGAGTATTTGGCTTAACCGAAATAATAACAATCACCAAATATTAGCACCAAATCTGCCAACGCATTAGCTACTTAATATGCTCTCATTACTAAACAGGAAAAAATCACTTTTCTACCCATGCAATAAAGGTTAGATGGAACAAACCACCATCCCCTTGTTATAAGCTAAACCTTGACAGGGCCTTTGATAATAACTCAAAGATATGAGGGTTAGGGGGCCTGTTTAGGGATTATAATGGTCATTGACTGTTAGGCTACAATTGCAGCTGCCCCGCTATTTCTCCTCTCCATACAGAACTTTTAGCTCTTGTAGGAGGTCTCAAGATTGCCCTGACAAAATGATTCACTCCTTTGATTGTCGAAATGGATGCTACAGATGTAATAAAAATTCTTAAAACTGGTTCCCTGGCTCATGAATCAGTTATTAATCCATGCAGGTTGTTAATGCTCCAGTTAAGGGAGCTGAGGATCGTTCATAACTTCAGGGAAGATAACAAGATCACCCACAAGCTGACAAGGGAGTCATTGAAGGAAGGGACAGAGCTCCATCTCCTGAGCATCCCACCCTCTTATGTTATAAATAACCTAGCTATGGATAGGGCCTCTTGTATCTATTATGTTAAAACACTAGCTGCTACTGTTTGTCACCGACTAGCTGAGTTGGGTAATTTGAGCGTCCTTGAGACACTATGCATGGAAGGCAATATAACATACATTAACTAGCTTTATTAAAATTAGTATCTTCTTATGGTAAAAAAAAGTACTTCTTTTAGCTATGATAGAGTTGAGAAGAAGAAGGACACATCTCCGTGCTGAATTTTAGAATTGGTCCTTTTTTATCAAATTTATTTTTTAACTTAAAAATTTTATTACAATTTTTAATCCAAATAAATTGTGTCACGATAATTTAATTTTTCTTCTGGTTTTATTTCATGTTATTTGTTCAAATATTTTATTAAAATAGTCGTTACATAAAACAGCCACTTTGGAGTGGTTGCCTGAAATGAAAGGTTGCACCTTTTCATTTGGATCCCAGCTATAAATACATGTCTTTTTCCTTAGATTTTTCTTATGAAATTTCTTAGTACTCTTCTTCTATCTTGCATTGTTTTCTAACAAACAAAAAGCAAATGTGATTTGTTGCCGCCTTATGGAGTTTGTTGAACATTCTTGTTTGAGTAGTAAGGTTGATACGTTTGTTTGCAGCAAAATTTTGTAAAACGAAAAATAAACTGCAACAAAAATAATATAAGAAAAAGTAATTTTATTGATAAATATTTGTGAGTACAATTCTATGTATTCCTTGATTCTCCTCTCTAAAATTTCCCGTGATTCGAGGGCTTGAGAAGCATCTTTCTCGAATGTAGGATGATGCAAACCTCCGTGTGATGTATTTAATTGCCAAGAACGATGAGCAACACTCTATTGTTGCGGGTTGATCTCCGGGAAGAACTCCGTTGATCACTCCTTTGTTGAATACTAAGCACTTGATGGTTGATCTCTCTGTTTGTGGATGCCTTCACCAATTGCGGAGTGTTCTTCTTTAACTCTGAATGTCCCTTGAGAGTTATGTAACCCCCTCTATTTATAGTTGTAGAGAATGGACAATTAAGCCATATAAGACTCTCTTGCTTGATTTTGGTTGGCCCATGTCATTTTAGCCACTTGGCAACTGTTGGTTGGTTCTTATTTTGACTTGGATTGCCACATTATTTAACACGTGGCTGAACCTTATTGGCCTGGAGTTTGACAGGATATGCCATGTTACATGGTATAAGTTTGGGCCTTAAGATGAAATGGACTTTGGGCCTGAAAATAATAAAACGGACTAATTTAACTTGTAAAGCCCAAATTAATTATTTAACCCAATTGAATTTAATACAAATTTTGTATGGATTAAATCTAGTGAATTTTTATATTTCTACAGATGCCCTCTACTTTAAGATTTGTCGAAGTGTAGCCTTGCTAAAACGAATGACGAGACTTGAAGTACCAATGAACGTTGATATTTTGTTTTAGCACTTGTGGTGACTTCTGCCGGTCAAATCTGAACTTTCATCCAATTGCACATTTATGTGAAGTGCTAAACACAAATTCCAACAAAAATTAACCTTCCAATATTTCGGTCGTCAAACACGTGCGTGCAATGTAATTTGGTTTGGATTACAAACTATAGAGATGAAAATTTCTTACAAATTATCATTCAACTTTCCATGATTGTCTCAAATTAGGCATATTTCCTTTTTTACCAAGATTCATTGTATCTTAGTTCTATAGTCTCACTTTAGGCCTTTTGTCAATCAACTTTCCATATATTGTTCAAGATTCATTATTAATTTTGCCTTAACTTGTATTGTATTTTAGGATAGAAACAACTCGGACAATTCAATTCACGCCTATTTAAGCAGCCATACTTTGGTGTATGTTTTCACGATGATAAATTCTTGGACAGAAGCTATCTTCCATCTTTGTACACTTTATTTTGTTGTAAGAAGACTTCAAATCATAAGCCGTTTGTTTACAATGAAAGTAGATTCATAGGAATGAAACATATCAAAAAATCAGCATGAATATCCTTTTCCATTAGCCGGAATTAATTTTCAAATTTGATCTACACTTCTGGCCTGTGTTGATCTCACAGCTTTGCGCACTCTCGACAAAAGATTCATATCTTGAGATCGAAGAGTCCAAATTGCAAGCCACTTGATTCTACCAATTCTAGATTTAAAGAAATCCAACATATCAAGAATTAGGAGCCAAATTCCTTATATATTGTCTGGAATTATTTTCTGAAGTTGGCATACACGTCTGGCCTGTTGATCTCACAGCTCTGCGCACTTTGAACGAAAAAATTGTATCTTAAGATAGGAGTGTCCAAATCACAAGGCGTTTGTGACACTAAAAATTAGACTCCTGGAGGTACAACATATCTAGAAATCACAGTCAGGATGCCCCTAGGTTTTCCCAGACAATTTGCTGAATATAGAACATTAGGTCAGACATGCTGGCTTGAGTTTTCAGCTTTGCGTACTCTTGCTAAAAAAATGCATATCTCAAGATGGGAGCATCCAAACTATGCATTGTTTACACCGTTTGTAAGAAGACTTGGTGAGATACAACATCTATAAATGTCAAAGCTCCAGCCCTTTTGATCCAAACGCAATAAATCTTTGATCAATCAAGCACCGGAATCGAGAGGATTGTTCGGGCAACATACTTCTTTTTTCCTTTTTTTTGCACGCTCGGAGGTTATATACATGGCGAGTTCTCCCATACGCATCATGAAAAAAGTGGATGATCACCATTTTTAGGTTCATGAAAGGTAAGATCCATCGAGATTTAATGGAGAAGTACACGTCACAATACTGACCATCCGCATTGATGCGTCGTGTCATTGACACTGATTCTTGTTGATGAGTGAAAGCTTCATGTCATTTTTTATTGCTTGTGTGTGGCTGGTGAAACTTCAGGTTTCAGATACTCAACGACCTAACTCATGGTCGAGGCCAGAGATTAGCGAGGCTCCCACTCCCAAATTTTAACTTCCCTTTCCATGCCGATTTAAAAATCCTTGATGTCCACCATATCAAATCGAAGCATTCTGCTACTTGAATCGTATAAGTAGAAGAAGAAACATCGTTCTGAGGGCTCCAAAATCTTTTCTTATTTTTGCATGTTTTCAACAGAGTACAATAGCAACTTGGTACATCCCTTCTTACACCTTGATGTGAGACATATAGAGTATTCCTAAGCGAGCTCGATCGTCGATCCATATCCCCACTTTGAAACATGGGAGCGAGAACATGGTACATTTCAGCCTTGCGACTTGAAGAGAAAGAGGCTTGGAGCTCGAGCGACCATATTTCATCCTTGTCTAGAGAGTGCAAAATTTACCATATCACATTGTTGCAGGCTGGCAAGCAAGGCCAGTGGAGTAGGCTTTTCCAACTTCGGCGAGCAAGCACTTGGCGTGTCTCTGCTGTTTTGACCTCATAACCTTTCATGCTCGCATTAAAAAAATTGTATCTTGACGTGGGAATGTCCAAACTGCAATCTGCTTGGTCCTGCACAATTAAAATTGCACCACATCGACATATCCAAAATGTGGGACCAGATTCTTTCAGGACAAGTCGGAGTGAACTTTTGAAGGCGGTGCACAAGTCTGTCATTTTGGCTTCACAGCACTGCATGCTATCATTAGAACGCACATATCTCAAGCTAGGAGTGTCCGAATCACAATCCGTTTGCACCATTAGAAATAAGACTCATAGATAATAAAAACTTCAAGATATCATAGAAGCATTCCAAGAAGATTGTCCGCATAAACTTTCTGAACTTGACCTATATGTCCACGAAATTGCTTTTCAGCTTTGCACGCTATAGTGGAAAAATTCATATCTCGAGCTACAAGTGTTGTAATTAAAATCCGTTTTTACCATTAGAAAGAAAACTCAGAGACCCGAAGGACCTATAAAGTTCATGGAAGAACTCCTTTTGGGCTATCAACGAAAAATTCGAGACTTTGACTTAATTGTAGTGAACTTTTAGATTTGCGTACCTTCAGCAAAAATAATTATATCTTGAGCTAGGAGTATCGGAATCACTATTTGTTTGTTTCGTTGGAAAGAAAATTTCTAGAGCTGAAATAAAAATTTCATCTCGCAACTCTTCTAGGGCTTGAAACAGAAAAATATTGAAAATCAAACTAACCACGGGGAACTTTCAGGTTTGCGTGCTTTTGGCCATAAAAATTGTATCTTGAACTAGGAGTGTTGACATCACCAACAGTTTGATCCTATGAAATTCATATGTCGAGAACTATAATTCATTGAAGATGAAGCTCCATTAATTCTTAGTTAGCCTAGTAAATATTATTGAATTTGATTTTATAGCCTTGTAATGGATTCAGCTATCATCACGAATCTTATCTCTTTGTTTATTTCTTCTGCAGACTTGTGAAGAAGTTCGATGAGTCCAGATATCAGTCTGAGATGTCATACAAGATAAGGAGTTACCCCTTCACCAACTTTTGCACTTGATTTGTTGAGTGTCTTGAAGTTTATCAATGGTGGCTCCCTTGGTGATTGAAGGTTTTTTTCAGGAGAGATGAATTCTTATATACGAGGCATTGAGGATAATGTATTAAAATATGGTGACATCATATGGACTTGGAAGAAATATTCAAGACGAGTCGGCCACAAAGCCTAATTTACGATTATTTTCATGACTTCGGCTTTTGTATAGGAAAACGTCTAATTCCTTTTGTCTCTTATTTTTTTGATGTATCAACTTTTGTACTATTGAAGCAATAAACATCTTTTATACTTTAAAGAAAACTGTCTCTTTTCCTCATAGATATGTGCATCTACACTTGGAAGAACTAATGTAATGATCCGATGATACCAAACTTTTATTTTTTCTAAAAATCATACGACTAAACTTAGAATAAAACTATAAGAAGCCTACATACCTCGGTGAAGAGGATCAATTCATAACGTAGTTCAGAGGGGTGAGTTCTTTTTTTTATTTGGTCTTGACTTTCACCTAGGCCGCCTCTTTTGAGGTATTCAACCTAGAAGACTCCTTTTTTAGGGTCATGCACAGTTTAGACTCATGTGGGCCAGGAGTGTAGCAATATACAGTTTAGGCTCATGCATCAAGGAGCGTCAGGAATTGCAATTTAGGCTCATACATCAAGGAGCATAACAGCATGCAGTTTAGGCTCGTGCAATAAGGAGCTTCATGACTTGTAGAATAGGCACGTGCGTCGAGGAGGATGGGTGAATTTCATGGGAAGTACTGCTTCAAAAATTTTCCGTTGATTGGACCAACTCTGACACCATCCTTATCGATAATTTTGTATGCGCCATTTGAATAGGCTTCCTTCACAACATATGGCCTATCCCATTTTGAGGTAAACGTGTCACCTATATGTTTGTTGAGGATTATGGGCAGTCGAACAGCTAGGACTAAGTCTTCCACTTGGAATGATTGTGGCCGCACTTTCTTGTTGAATGCATTAGCTAGTCGAGATTGATAGCACTTCAATTTTTGTTGTGCTTTCAATCTTTTCTCATCCAGGGCCTCTAACTCTGGTAGGCGAAGTTGAGCATTCTCTTCGGATGTGAGCCTTTCTTGGATGTTTCCACAACTCTTATAGGATATTTCTACAATTCTAACTTTTCTCTTTGACTTCCTTGAATGGTCGACATGGATTCTTTTATCTTTCTTTGCTTCTTTACGAGGCTGGCAAGTGTAAACAATAGTTCTCCTTTGCACCTTCAATGGACCATTTGTAGATATTGAAAAAATAGACTTCCTCTTCATACGTGATGGGAAAGCACTACATATTTCTTTGTCAGCAACAACTTCAAAATGATCCCACTCCTCATGGACTTGCTCCTTATGTTTTGATAGTATCTTTCTATATGGAGACTTTCTTGTGGTCCCTAGGCGACAAAAGACAGAGGTCTTTGAGGTAGTGAAAAATTATTTTAGATGTTTAGAAAATACACGTTCACCTTTTTGACTTAGCCTTTCAATCAACCAGACTCAAGGGGCTGAGTCTCCAATGCGATCAAATACTAAAGCCCATTTTTTAATTTTCTTTCCCTTAACTTCCTTCATCTCCTCTACTGAGGTGTATTCTGATGAAGCTGTCTCTTTGCTTCTCTTTGATGAAATTCGAAGAGGCTTTGCCAAATTGAACCCCAACCCAACTTTGGAGTGGATACATAGTGCCTTGCTTTCTCAACTTCATTTGGGGCTCATTGAGCCTATGTATGTTTTCACCAGTGACTTCGTCTTTGTGTTCTCCTAGTTCTGATGGATTGGAAAAGTCATAACCAGACTTTTCACGCCGTATGAAGGTCCTAGGATCATAGTGGTCTTTTATTTTATCAACTTGGAAATTTCCTTTAGCAGACTCACAAGTCACGAATAGGATTTGTGCAACTGTGATAGTCATATGCTCCTTCAAATATTGGATATCTTTGTGACTCATTTGCTTCTTTGGAGTACATTCATATAGCAAAGGTTTCCCTTTCTTTGACGCTCACGTGGAACATAGGGAAAAACTAGATGCTCCTCAGTCTTTGTCTATATGTCACCTTCATATGATGATAGTTTAATGGATACTTCTTCCTTTCTCTTCTTAGGCAGCTTGATGGTAGTCCATTAAGCCTCATTTTCCTCTTCTGGCTTGACATCAACTTTTTCATCTGATGATGGTTTCTCCACTTTCGGTTCACAAGAATCTAGGTAGAATTTTGCATCTACAAAATATGACTCCATTTCAGTGAAAGGCTTGATGTCTGCATGAATTGTGACTATCTCACCATCTTTTCTATACTTCTGACATTTGATACAAAGTAGATGATACCACCCCATTCTCATGAATCCAAGGATGTCCAAGCAACAAGTTGTATGATATTTTAGCATCTATGACGTGAATCAGGGTGTTTGAATTCATCTCACCAATGGATAATCCTACGTGGATCATACCTATGGCTCGTTGTCCTCCTTGGTTGAAACCTTTGATTGTTAGGTTACTTTTGGATAGCTCATCGATAGAGATCCCAAGCTTTTTTACACTATATTTGGCATGATGTTGATAGCCGAACCATCATCAACAAATATGCGATTGAGATGTTGTTCCCGAATGGACCCTATAACAAACAAAGGTCTATTATGTGGTCACCATCCGAGAAGGAAATTGTTGCACAACATGTAACAACTTTTTCGTTATCATGATGTTCTTGTATTTTCATTGGAGCAAGCTCTTCGTTGCTTTTCCTTTGTTTCGTTAGTACTAGAAATTGCATGAGTTGCATTAACATGACCTCCATGAAGGAATTTTCCTGGAAAGAATTCATGCAATGTGATGGGCTTTCAGAACTTCGGCGATAAGGCACCATTAATCTTCTTACTAATGGAATATTTGAAAATTCTTGATGGTTGTAGCCTCTCCACATCGTTTATTTTTGCTCTTGGCTTAGGAAGTGGTAGCCTTAGAACTTCTTGATGTCTTCGTTTCTTGTGAGTGACTAGAGTCCAACCCTAATTGTCTTTGTCTTTGGATTGAGTGTCCAGCTCTAGTGAACCTTCAAGAGTTTTTCTAGGAAGATCAACTTCAACGGCTTCGAAATTTCCAAATTGTAAGAAGGCAATGCTTGACGTGTTCATCAACCTGGAATACTCCTTTTCTTTGAGCGCGATACTTGCATGATTTGCTTCTGCAATCTCATCCATGTCTATGATGAATTTTCCTTCACTTACAAGAGTCATGATTTTCTCCTCCAACACGAAGCATTTCTCTGTAGGGTGGCTAATGGCGCAATGAAACTTGCAGTATTTCGGATCGCCAACTTTACCAATTTCCTCTGGCCTTTTTTATTCAGGGAGATCGATGACTTTCATGGAGAGAAATCCATCAAGGATTGTGGGTACATCTGAACCTAGAAATGGATAAACCTTCGCCTCTAATTCATTTAAGGTGGATCGGCGTTTCTCCTCTTTGGGATATTGACTTGGGGTCTTATCCTCCTTCACCTTTTGCTTGGTTGTGACTTTCATGGAAGTTGCTTTCACCGCTATATATTCTTTGGTTTGGTGCTTTGACATAATATTTTTCTTGAAATCCTTTTGATCAGCAAATGGAGATGCCTTTCCATGACTTGCGATGCTTAACTCCATATTGCGCGCCCTTGTTGCAAGTTCTTCAAAAGTTTGCGGTTTGATCCCTTGTAGGATGTACAAAAGGCCCCAGTGCATTCCTTGAATGCACATCTCCACAACAGATATTTCTGAAAGACGGTCCTTGCAGTCCAAACTTAACACCCTCCAACGATTAATGTAATCCACCACGGGCTCGTCCTGCCTTTGCTTAGTGCCTGTCAACTCTATCCTGATTACAGTTCTCTAGGTACTGTAAAAACAATTGAGGAATTCCTTCTCAAGTTACTCCCAGCAATCAATGGACTCGGGCTCTAAGTCAATATACCAGTCAAATTGTTCCCTTTCAATGAACGAACAAATTTCTTTACCAAAAGGTCACCATACGCTCCAACATTGCTACAAGTCTCGACAAAGTGGACAATATATTGCCTTGGGCTCCCTTTGCCATCAAATTGATGCAACTTTGGTGGTTGATAATTGGTTGGCATGTTTAGACAGTCAATCCTCTTAGTATAAAGATTAGAGTTGTACAACTGTGACGACCCGGACGGTTGTCTTAAGAATGTATGCCCCGATCCCCTATTAATTGCTTTCCCTAAGTTCATTTCTACTATTTTGGTTTGCCTGGACTTTCGGTGTCGGGTTTTGCTGAGTTTCGGGACACTTAGTCCCTAAATGAGAGCTTAAGTGTTGAAAAGTGATCCATTGTTAAGACAACCTCGGAATGGAAATGCAATGATTTCATTAGCTTCGTTAGATGATTTAGAGGCTGGGAGAATGTTCGGACTGTATTTTGGAAGTCCGTAGATCATTTAGGCTTGAAATGTCGAAGTTTGAATTTTTGAAATTTCCGGTCCGATAGTGAGTTTTTTATCCGAGGTTCGGAATGGAATTCCAAAAGTTACATTAGCATTTTCATGTTATTTAGGATGTGTGTGCAAAAGTTCAGATCATTCGGGCATATTTTGGATAGGTTTTGATCGAAAACGTATTTTGATGAAAGTTGAAGTTCTTAGGCTTAAACCATGGATTAATTTGAGTATACACAGTTGTTTTAGGTGTTTTAAGGGTTGGTTCAAGTTTGAATAATGTAGTGAGACGTGTCTGTGGGGAATTTTTGGTGTTGAAAAAGTGTTGCAGCAGCTGAACATCCCTGGTTCTAGTATTTTCGCTTCTGCGCCTTGGGAACCACATAAGCAAAGCCGCAGAAGCGGCCTTGGCTTCACAGGAGCAATTTTTGGTCGACCCTTCAGTGACCGCAGAATTGGTCTGAGACCCGCTGAAGCAGAACTGCAGTAGTTGTTGTTTTTTTCTACAGAAGCGGATATTGGTTTTTTAGTGAGAGTCGCAGAAGAGGCCAGAGTTTCGTGTAAGTGGTACTGCAGAAGCGGTCCCTTGACTGCAGAACTGGAAACCACAGTTAAGATATTTTAAGTTTGAAGGTTTAATTTTAAATGTTGGAAAATCAATTTGGAGCTCGGGAGAGGGCGATTCTGAGTGGGTTTTGAAGAGAATATCATTGGGTAATATTTTCTTAATCCTTCTTAGTTTTATTCCATCAATATATAGTTAAATCTATCATCTAATTTCGAATTTAGGATCAAAATTTGGGGGAAACTTCTTAGACCAAACATTGAGTTTTGAGAGGATGTTTGACCTCCGATTTTGTCGATTTTTATATGGTTAGACTCGTGAGAGTACGAGGGTTTTGAAAATGTGAAAATTATTCGATTCCGAGATGTTTCCCTGAGGGGAATTCTGGTTATTTGGCCTAATTTTGCGTCTTATCTGTGAATTTAATAGTAAAATCAGTTGAGTGAGATGTTATTTACGATTTGTAATTGAATTTAGTAGATTTGGGCCATTTGGAGTCGAATACTCGTGGCAAAAGTATGATTCCGAGTTGATTTTGGAGTCGGTTCGAGGTAAGTGGCTATTCTAACCTTGAGTGGGGGATCTTCCAATTAGAATGTGATATTTGGTAATTGAATGCCTTGTACGTGTGGTGACGAGCGCGTACTTGAGCTAATTATTGAAAATCCAATTTTTACTTAAATTAATTGAACCGAGTTATTCGTATTTGCTTTATAGTACTTGTCATTATATCGTGTGCTAGTTTAGAAAAGCATGTTTATCTTATCCAAATTGCCTATTTGCTTAATTTGCCTTAATTGCACTACGTGAAGCATGTTAGACTAGAACTATCTGTTGCTTTTGTATTATTGTACGTCATTTCTGAATACTCTCTTATTGTGGTTGCGCATTTATATTGGGACTACGGATGTGGGATTCCAGTAGCTCCCTCCTTGTTTGTTTACTTTGGGACTACGGATTAGATTCTCGGTATATCCCCCTGCACTTTTACTTTGGGACTACGGGTTAGATTCCCGGTAGATCCCCCTCCTGCACACATTAATAGTTGGACTACAGAATGGTATCCCGGGAGATCCTTATACTCATATGTAGACTATGGGACGGTATCTCGAAAGCTACTCAGATAGATTGATAAAATGGACTACATGATGGTATTCTGGGATATCCTCATTAGTGGTACGGATATTGTGTAAGGCCCCGGAAAAAAATTTTGCTAAGTAACCTAGGATTTCGTGGTGCCACGTAGGCTAGTTATAATATTTTATGTGCTATAAATATGGTGTACATCAATTGGATTTGGTAAATATGTGTATATGTCCTGTGGTAAGTAATTTGGGGTCCAAGGAAAGGCCTAAGTCTAAGGAAAATTGGAAAAGTTTATAATAGGCTAAGATTCCAAAAGTACTTGCACAAGTCCCCACTTTGAACAAGCACATCTACCTATGTATAAGGTTTTATGTGGTGAATAACATATTAAATGAAAGGTCTTTTAGTCTAGTTTCTAACTCTTTAAACCGTTTGTCATTTGGGCAATCCTACACAAAGTTATTATCAAATTACCAAAGGCTGGAAAATGTTGTCCTGTGTCAAATCTGCGACCGCACTCCTGTCGCATTTCTAACTCTGCGGTCTCATTTCTGTCGCAGAATGGGACAGTGTAGCAGAGTTTTGGGCACCAATTTTGCGGTGCATTATGCGGCCAGTATTCTCATTCTGCGGTCCATTCTGCTATAGCAGACCCGATACCGGAGGGTTAATTTTCTAATTTTTATAACCCGACCCCATTTCAATATATAGGCTTTGGGGTTCATTTGGGGGTCATTTCTTATTGATTTTAGAGAGAGGTGAGAGCATATAGAGAGATAAAGGAGAGTGCTAGCTTCATACTCATCCAAACCTTGCATCAACCTTCAAGAATCAAAGAACCCAATCACAAGATGATCATCTAAAAGGTACGATTCTATACCCTAGGTTTTAATTTCGAGTTTGGAGTACAAGATGGGTTATTTAGGTATGATTCTTGGGTATAATACTATTGTAAGTACATCCATTTACAACTTAGGTCTATGGAGATGATTTTTTAACATAAATAAGTAAAGATTGGGTTAGGGAATGAAGGAAATCTTAAAAAAGGGGATTTGAAATCAAGATGCTCAACCAGTATTTGATAAAATGCTCAAATGAGCTAGAATTATGAATATCTTCCTCACTTGTGTTCAATTTTGCTACGTCTAAAAATAGATTAAAGTTGATATGATTTTCGGAATATCGTAGTAATTAAAGGGAAGCTCAAGAAAGGAATGTATTCCTAAAAACCCCCTTTTATTAGAAATTGAGCTCCGTCGTCATTTATGAAAGTATGGTAAGAGTTGAATTGGTTAGTGCACTGATTGTTATTACGCATTAATTGATTTGCAATTATCCATACATATTTGTGAAGGATGTGACTCAACGTGAATAATGTACCATTCTTGATAATTAGTGAAAGATGAAAAAGTACAGTTATGTGTTGAAATACTTGGGCTATAAGCCAACATCGAAACAAAGAATTATTCATGTCAACTATGTGCTCACTTACCTGTGATTGCAATTTGAATTATGATTAATATATGTGTCTATGATCACAACTTGTAAAATGAATATTGAAAAGCGAAAACAATGTGATGATGATGGCCATGAGTGCTCAGGAATTGTTATAATATGTGTGAAATAAAGGTTTAGAGGTGTTGACTAATGAGAATGGAGTAACGCCTAAGCAGGGTGACCTAGCAGATCGGGTCGTGATCGGACACCATGCCGCACACATGGTGGCAATATGCTGATATTGAATTCCGGATAAGGGAAATGAAATATTGATTGAGAGTAATGCCTCCATTGAGGTGACCTAGCTGGTCGGGTCGTGACCGGACTCCACTCATGATGGCGGGGGTATTGAGAATAGTGGTGAATATGTGTCAAAAATGCCCTAATCTATGCCTTGGAAATTGTTTGAAAAATTATATGAATTACATATTTGATTTACCCATGTTATTTACTTGTACATATTTGATAGTTCTTTCTAGTAAAATGGTGTTTAGTTATACATACCGGTACAATTCAAATGTGCTGACGCCTCTTTTGCTGGGGGCGCTACTTTCGTGTTATGATTGTAGGTGGTTCTATAGAAGGCACTCCAATCCACCGACAGTAGCACCTCCTCCACTTTCTGTCAGCTGTATTGGTGAGCCCCTTTCCCCTCGGGGCCCTGCGTGGCTTTTGCCGCTGTTCTTCTTAGAGTCTTATTTTTGTACTTGTGTAAGGTATAGCCAGAGCCTTGTTGCTGGCATTTCCGTATTATTCTGCAGTTATATTTAGAGGCTCCGTAGACAGATTGTGGGTAGTGTCGGATATTGGAATTAAGATTTAAATATTGATGTTTGGCAATGATTTACAAAACCTGTAACATTTTGATATTTCTGACTTAAGCTATTAATGGAAATTAAAATAGAATTATTGATAAAATACTTACTAAGTATGATTAATGGAGTCCATTTCTTATTTAATTATGAATTGGGTTGGGTAGTATGCATGAAGCCTGTCAGGCTTACTCAATCGGGTTTACTCAGTTGAGCACCGGTCACGCTCCTCAGATTTTGGGGCGTGACATATTGAGTTGATTTACTCTGTGTTACCTTATTCTCTATGTGTTAATTGTTGTTTGTATAATCTGACTTACTTCATAGCTGTATCTCATTATTTCTGCTTATTTCATATCGTTGTCAGCTTTATTATTATATTTTATCTCAGTAGGACCCTGACCTTCCTCGTCACTACCCAACCGAGGTTAGGCTTGGCACTTACTGAGTACCACTGTGGTGTACTCACGCCTCTTCTGCTCATGTTTTTCAAGTGCAAATCTAGGTACCTCCACTCAGGTGCATTATCAGTGAGATAGGGACAACTACAGAGACTTGAGGTATATCTGCCACGTCCACAGACCGAAAAGTCTCTTTCTTATTCCATCTTGTAGGGTGTATACTTCAATAGTACTTTGATATAGACTATTCTGGAACTTAAAGTTCTTATTATATTTCCATTAGCCTGTGTTGCCCGTGAGTTTTCGGGTTTTGGGGAAATTGTAGACTTCCGCACTTATTAAGCTGTATTTGCCGAGCGACACTCATATACAATTTGTTTTTATTCTAGTTTTTTAGTTTTAATTATTTAAAATCTGCAAGTTATGTTGTTTTTCCACAAGGCTAGGCTTACCTAGTCGTAGGGACTAGGTGCCATCACGACATGTTCATATAGGGTGAACTGGGGTCGTAACAAGTTGGTATCAGAGCTCTAGGTTCATAGGAGTCACGAAACACATGCTGGTTTATTAGAGTCTTGCTGATCGGTACAAAGACGTATGTACTTATCTACGAGAGGCTATGTAACTGTTTAGGAAAAGTCTTCACTTCATATGAATTCCTTGCCATGCTATATTTTAGCATCAATTCTAAAACTTGTGTCTTCTAATCTCTCACAGATGGTTAGGACACATACTACTTGGGATGATCAGGCACCCGCGCCCCCTACTGCAGCTTTCAAAGGCAGAGACCAGGGTAGAGGCCATCGATGCACACGCGGTGCATCTAGATCACCTGCGCGATCAGCCGTGGAGGTACCACCAGTGGGTCCAGCCGGAGTTCAGGCACCTGACACGCCTACAGCTACCACCACTCAAGCCCTTTAGGAGATATTAGCTTAGTTCATGTCTATGTACACCACCTTGGCTTAGGCAGGGTTGCTTTCCTTCGCTGCAGCCACATCCAGGAAGGGGAAGGAGCCCAGACTCCCGCAGCCTGCATTCCTGTGTATAGAGTGCATATAGAGCAGGTCCCAAAGATCATTCCTGTACCGCCTGCAGCGCCAGTTCAGCTCGAGGATGGGTCAGCTATTTTAGAGTACAGGCGGCTAAGGCTTGAGAGGTTTAAGAAATATAAGCCTCCTGTGTTCAACAGTTTAGTATCGGATGATGGCTTGGGGTTTTTAGAAAAGTGCTACCGTATTCTTCGCACTATGGGTGTAGTAGAGTCCAGTGGGGTTTCTTTTACCGCCGTTCAACTTCGGGGAGCCGCCTATGATTTGTGGCGCACTTATGAGATAGACTCTCCAGTGGAGGCAGCTTCACTAACCTGGACCCAGTTCTCCGATATGTTTATGAGAGAGTTTGTACCTTAAAGCCTCAGGGACGCATGGCACGTGGAATTTGAGCATTTGCGCCAGGGTACTATGACCATTTCAGAGTATGCTATCCGTTATACCAGGCTGGCCAGACATGCACCGGCCTTGGTTGCTACAGTCCGTGAGAGGGTTTATTGGTTCATTGAGAGTCTTATCCCACCCATCAGATTTGACATGGCTCAAAGGTTGGAGATAGATATTCCTTATCAGCAGGTTGTGATCATTGCGAGGAGGATAGAGGGTATGTTCGCCAGGGAGCGAGAGGAAATAGAGGTCCAGAGGTCTCGAGAGTCAGGCTACTACTCTAGTGCCCGTACCCCAGTAGTAGGTCAACATGGTAGGGTTATATGGGTCGCCCCATTCATTCAACTCTTCTAGCATCCAGTAGTGCTCCAGCTCCTCCAAGACCTCGGAAGTCGTACTATGTACCTCCAGTTTCTGGCGCACCTCCTGCGCGAGGTGCTTTCAGAGGTTAGTCTAGCAGACTTGGACCTAGCCAGTCACAACCACCACGTCCTCCCAGAGCTTGCTTCGAGTGTGGTGATACAGGACACATGGTTAGGGACTGCCCCAGGCTTGGTAGGGGTACACCTTCACAGACTACTCATCCACAATGTGCTCCTCAGAGTTCTTAGGCCATGATCATAACTCCAGCCGCTACCCCATCTACCCAGCTAGCTAGGGGCTGAGTTTGGGGAGGTAGCGGTCGCTCTCTCGAGAGGGGCCAGGCCAAATATTATGCTATTCCTGCTCGCACCGAGGCTATTGCCTCCGATTCTATCATTATAGTTATTATACTGGTTAGTCAAAGAGAGGCATCGATTCTATTCGATCTAGGCTCTACTTAGTCTTATGTGTCTTCTTATTTTGCTCCGCATTTGGGTATAGCTCAAGATTCCTTTTCTCCTGTACATGTTTCTACTCCTGTGGGGGGATTCTCTTGTTGTGGACTGTATTTATCAGTCATGTTTGGTTACTATTCGTGGTTTTGAGACCAGAGCTGATTTATTAGTACTCAGTATGGTCGATTTTGATATTATCTTGGGCATGGACAGGTTGTCGCCCCATCATGCTATTCTTGATTGTCACGCCAAGATCATGACACTGGCTATTCCAGGTATTCCGCGTATTGAGTAGAGTTAGATCACACTCCCAATAGAGTTATTTCTTTCCTTAGAGCTCAATGTATGGTTGAGAAGGGGTGTGCGGCGTATTTAGCCTATGTGAGAGATGTCTGTATTGATATCCCTTCTGTTGATATAGTCCAAGTGGTATGGGAATATCCCGATGTGTTTCCAGTTGATCTTCCAGGCAAGCCGCCCGATAGAGGCATTGATTTTGGTATTGGTTTGTTGCCAGAAATTCAGCCCATTTACATTCCTCCATATCGTATGGTTCCTCCTAAGTTGAATGAGTTGAAGGATTAGTTACAGGAATTACTTGATAAGGGTTTTATTCGACCTAGGGTCTCACCGTGGGGTGCTCTTGTCTTGTTTGTGAAGAAAAAGGATGGTTTTATGCACATGTGTATCGATTATTTTTAGTTGAACAAGGTTACAGTGAAGAACCGTTATCCCTTGCCTCATATTGATGATCTATTTGACCAGCTTCAAGGCGCACAAATGTTTTCTAAGATTGATTTGCGCTCAAGTTACCACCAGTTGAAGATTCCGGAGCCGGATATCCCGAAGAGTGCCTTCAGGACTCGATATGGTCATTACGAGTTTATTGTTATGTCATTTGGGCAGACTAATCCCCCAGCAACTTTTATGCATTTGATACACAGTTTATTCAGGCCCTATCTCGACTCATTCATCATTGTTTTCAAAGATGATATTCTTGTATACTCTCGGAGTCGGAAAGATCATGAGCAGCACGTGATGACCTTGAGAGAGAAGAAGTTATATGCAAAGTTCTCAAAATGTGAGTTTTTGTTGAGTTCTGTGGTATTCTTGGGCCACATGGTATCGACTGAGGGCATTCAGGTGGATTCGAAGAAGGTAGAGGCCGTCAAGAGTTGGTCCAGGCCGTCCTCAGCTACAGAGATTCGCAATTTCCTTGGCTTGAAGGGTTGCTACCGTCGTTTTATAGAGGGGTTTTCATTTATTGCAACCCTTATGACTAGATTGACCTAGAAGGGTGCTCCATTTTAGTGGACAGAGGAGTGTCAGGCGAGCTTTCAGAAGCTCAAGACAGCCTTGACTACAGCCCATATTTTGGTATTGCCTACTGGCTCGGGATCTTATACAGTTTATCGTGATGTCTCATGAGATGGCCTTGGAGCAGTGTTGATGCAGGACGGTAGGGTGATTGCCTACGCGTCCAGAAAGTTGAAGATACATGAGAAGAATTACCATGTCCACGACATTGAGTTAGCTGCTATTATTCATGCCTTGATGATCTGGTTTCATTAGTTGTACGGTGTGCCTTATGAGATTTATACTGACCATCGCAGTTTATAGCACTTGTTCAAACAAAAGGATCTAAATTTGTACCATAGAAGGTGGTTAGAGTTGCTGAAAGATTATGATATTAATATTCTTTATCACTCGGGCAAGGCCAATGTGGTAGCCGATGCCTTGAGTCGCCGGGCGAAGAGTTTGGGGAGTTTGGCATATCTACCTGCCGTAGAGAGGCCTATGGCGATGGATTTTTAGGCCTTAGCTAGTCAGTTTGTGAGATTGGAGTTTCGGAGCCCAGTCAGGTTCTAGCTTACGTGGTTTCTCGGTCTTCCTTATTCTCAGGGAGCGACAGTTTGATGAGCCTCATTTACTGGTCCTCAAGGACACGGTTTAGCATGGAGATGCCAGGGATGTGACCATTGGAGATGACGGGGTATTGAGGATGTAGAATCGGATTTGCGTGCCCAATGTTGATGGGCTTCGGGAGTTGATTTTAGCATAGGCCCATAGTTCACGGTATTCCATCCATACAAGTGTCGCGAATATGTATCAGGATTTGAGGCCGCACTATTGGTGGAGGCGGATGAAAAGGATATAGTTGGATATGTAGCTAGATGTCTCAACTGTCAGCATGTGAAGTATGAGCACCAGAGACCAAGTGAGTTGCTTCAGCAGATAGAGATCCCGGAGTGGAAATGGGAGAGGATCACCATGGATTTTGTAGTTGGTCTCCCTCGGACCGTGAAGAAGTTTGATGCCATTTGGTTGATTATAGATCGGCTGACCAAGTCCGATCATTTTATTCCTGTGTGTACTACTTATTCATCGGAGCGCTGGCACAGATTTATATTGTGGAGATTGTCCGTCTGCATGGCATTCTAGTTTCTATTATTCCGGACAAAGGTACTCAGTTAACATTACGGTTCTAGAGAGCCGTTCAGCAGGAGTTGTGTACTCAGGTGACAATGAGTACAACATTTCACCCCCAGACGGACGGACAGTCCGAGCGCACTATTCAGATTCTTGAGGATATGCTATGTGCGTGTGTGATTGAGTTTGGAGGGTCTTGGGATCAGTTCTTGCCATTGGCAGAGTTTGCTTGGAGAAGGTCAAGGTGATTCAGGATAGACTCCGTACGGCCCAGTCCAGAAACAAGAGCTACGTGGACAGGAAGGTCTGTGATGTGTCACTTATGGTCGGAGAGCGGGTTCTGCTTTGGGTTTTGCCTATGAAGGGTGTTATGAGATTTGGGAAGAAAAGGAAGTTGATTCTGTGATTTATTGGCCCTTTTGAGATTTTGAGGCGAGTTAGGGAGGTTTCTTATGAGCTTGCCTTACCTCCCAACCTCGCAGGAATCCATCCGGTATTTCAGTTTCGATGCTCCGGAGGTATCACGGTGATCCGTCGCACATGTTGGATTTCAGTTCAGTCCAGTTGGACAAGGATATATCCTATGTTGAGGAGCCAATGGCTATATTGGACATGAAGATCAGAAAGTTGAGGTCAAAGAGCATTGCTTTAGCTAAGGTTCAATTGCGAGGTCAACCGGCTGAGGAGGCGACTTGAGAGACCGAGCGGGATATAGGCAGTCAATACCCTCATCTTTTCACTACTTCAGGTAGGTTGTCTATTCTCGTTCAAGGATTAACGAATGTCTTAGTGTAGGAGGATGTGACGACCCGGGTCGTCTTAAGAATTTATGCCCTGATCCCCTATTAACCGCTTTCCCTAAGTTCATTTCTGCTATTTTGGTTTGTTGGAACGTTCGGTGTTGGGTTTTAGTGGGTTTTGGGACACTTAGTCTATAAATGAGAGTTTAGGTGTTTAAAAGTGGCCTGTAGTCGAAACAATGTGAAGACGACCTCGAATTGGAAATCTTATGGTTCTGTTAGCTCCGTTAGGTAATTTCTGTGTAGGGAGCGTGTTCAGAATGTATTTTGGAAGTCCGTAGCTCATTTAGGCTTGAAATGCCAAAGTTTGAATTTTTGAAGTTTCCGGTCCGATAGTGAGTTTTTTATCAGAGGGCCGGATTGGAATTTCGGAAGTCGCAGTAGCTCTGTCATGTCATTTAGGATGTGTGTGCAAAAGTTCAGATCATTCGGGCGTGTTTTGGATATGTTTTTTATCGAAAGTGTGTTTTGATGAAATTTGAAGTTCGTAGGCTTAAACCATGAATTAATTCGAGTTTTCGGTGTTGTTTTAGGTGTTCTAAGGATTAGTGCAAGTTTGAATGATGTTATGGGACGTGTCTGTGGGTTTAGTTGAGGCCCCGGGGGCCTCGGGTGTTTCTGGGATACTCAATGGGGCATTTTTGGTATTGAAAAAGTGTTGCAGCAGCTGAACATCTTTGGTTCTGGTATTTTCGCTTCTGCGGCTTGGGAACCACAGAAGTGGAGCCGCAGAAGTGGCCTTGGCTTCGCAGGAGCTATTTTTGGTCGACCCCTCAGAGACCGCAGAAGCGGTCTGAGACCTGCTGAAGCGGAACCGCAGAAGCGGTTGTTGTTCCGTAGAAGTAGAAATTAATTTTTTCGTGAGAGTCATAAAAGCGGCCAGAGTTCCGCATAAGCGGGACCGTAGAAGCGGCCCCTTGACCGTAGAAGCTGAAACCACTGTCCAGACATACCAAGTTCGAGGGTTTAATTTCAAAAGCTGGAAAATTAATTTGGAGCTCGGGAGAGGGAGATTCTGAGTGGGTTTTGAAGAGAAGATCATTGGGTAACGTTTTCTTTATCCTTCTTAGTTGTATTCCATCAATATATAGTTAACTCCATCATCTAATTTCGACTTTAGGATCAAAATTTGGGGGAAACTTCATAGACCAAACTATTGAGTTTTGAGTGGGAATTTGGCCTCCGATTTGAGAGATTTTTATATTCTTAGACTCGTGAGAGTACGAGGGTTCCAAAAATGTGAAAATTATTCGATTCCGATATGTTTCCTTTAGGGGCGTTTTGGTCATTTTGCCTAATTTCACGTCTTATCTTTGAATTTAATAGTAAAATCAGTTACTTGTGATGTTATGTACAATGTGTAATTTAATTGAATAGATTTGGGTCATTTGGAGTCTGATACTCGTAGCAAAAGTGTGATTTTGAGTTGATTTTGGAGTCGGTTCGAGGTAAGTGGCTTGTCTAACCTTGTGTGGAGGACTCTTCCCCTTAGAATGTGATATTTGATAATTGAATGCCTTGTACGTGAGATGGCGAGCGCATAGTTGAGCTAATTATTGAAAATTCAATTTTTACTTAAATTAATTGAACTGAGTTCTTTCATATTTTCTTTATCCTACTTGCCATTATATCCTGTGCTAGTTTAGAAAAGCATGTTTAGTTGATCCAAATTGCCTATTTGCTTAATTTGCCTTAATTGCACTATGTGAAGCATGTTAGGCTAGAACTATCTGTTGCTTTTGTATTGCTGTACGTCATTTCTGAATATTCTCTAATTGTGGTTGCGCATTTATATTGGGACTACGGTTGTGGGATTTTGGTAGCTCTCTCCCTTGTTTGTGTACTTTGGGACTACGGGTTAGATTTCCGGTAGATCTCCCTGCACTTTTACTTTGGGACTACGGGTTAGATGCCCGGTAGACCCCCTCCTTCACATTGATAGTTGGACTACGGGACGGTATCCCGGGAGCTCCTGGGGCAGATTGATAAAGTGGACTATAGGACGGTATTCTGGGAGATCCTCATTACTGGTACGGATATTGAGTTGATTTACTTTGTGTGACCTTTTTCTCTATGTGTTAAGTGTTGTTCGTATAATATGACTTACTTCATAGCTGTATCTCATTATTTGTACTTATTTCATATCGTTGTCAGCTTTATTATTATATTTTTTCTCAGTAGGGCCCTGAACTTCCTCGTCACTACCCAATCGAGGTTAGGCTTGACACTTACTGAGTACAGCTATGGTGTACTCACGCCTCTTCTGCGTATGTTTTTCATGTGCAAATCCAGGTACCTCCACTCAGGTGCATTATCAGTGAGACAGGGACAACTATGGAGACTTGAGGTATATCTGCCACGTCCGTAGACTGAATAGTCTCCTTCTTATTCCATCTTGTAGCGCTTATACTTCTATCGCACTTTTATGTAGACTATTCTGGATTTTAGAGTTCTTATTGTATTTCCATTAGCATGTGTTGCCCGTGAGCTCCAGGTTTTGGGGCAATTGTAGACTTCCACACTTATTGAGTTGTATTTGCCGAGCGATGCTCATATACAATTTGTTTTTCTTCTAGTTGTTTGGTTTTAATTATTTGAAATCCATTAGTTACATTGTTTTCCCGCAATGTTAGGCTTACCTAGTCGTAGGGACTAGGTGTCGTCACGACATGTTCACGTAGGGCGAACTGGGGTCGTCACAGCAACGAACTTTATGATGGTCCGCCATATTGGGCTCGGATGGTGTTTGTTATCATGTCTTGGGATTGTTGGACAGATAATGCCGCAACTAAAGTGGATTGCTTTTCCTTTTGAATGTTGAACTTGGAAAGGGATTCCTCAATAGTCATTTTTGGCAAGGTAAAGACAGGTGAACGAGGCAGGACATGGCTCGACTCTCCAGCTGCATAGGCCTCCAAATTTGTTCATGAGTTGAGCGTTTTGAAGGTCTTTGTCTTCAATAGATTTCTTCAAGACCTCTATAGTTTGTTCCATCATGGAAAACTTTACGTCCACGTTAGTTGCTCTAGTCATCAAGGCATTGACATTCGTTGAAACTGAAGAATCCACCAAATTCTCAAAAACACCAATGTTTGAGGCTGTTGGAGAAAGTTCGTCAAACATCGAGAATGGGGTGTTGTCCCCAAAGATTGCGGTTGCGAACGTCATATGAGGTGTGCTTTTCTTTTCCATCTCCAAGGAGGCGAAGTATTCAGATCCATTCAAGCCACTAGCCTTGAACTTGCTTCGAGTGATTGGTCCAACATGACTGAACTCGGCGGATGCGGCAACAGTAGGACCTTTGCATGGAACATCACACTTGCGGAAGGACATTGTAGCAGTAGATCTGAAGCTTGTAGTTTTCAACTTGCAAGAAGGAGAGATGAAGGGTAGAACTTTTTCCACTAGGCGTGCCAAAATTTATTTGCAACAAATTTTCGTAAGACGAATAATAAACTGCAACAAAAATAATATAAGAAAAATTGTTTTTATTAATAACTATTTGTGACTACAATTCTATGTATCCCTTGATTCTCCTCTCGAAAATTCTCCGTGATTCGAGGGCTTGAGAAGCGTCTTTCTCAAATGTAGGATGATGCAGGCCTCCTTGTGATGTATTTAATCATCACGAACGTCGAGCAACACTTTGTTGTTGCGGGTTGATCTCCAGGAAGAACTCCATTGATCACTCCTTTGTTGAAGAACTAAGCACTTCATGATTGATATATCTATTTGTGGATGCCTTCACCAATTGCGGAGTCTTCTCCAACTCTAAATGTCCCTTGATTATGTAACTCCCTCTATTTATAGTTGTAGAGAATAGACAGTCAAGCTACATAAGACTCTCTTGCTTAATTTGATTGGCCCATGTCATTTTAGCAACTTGGCAACTTGTGGTTGGTTCTCACAGCACAACAAGGACAGACAAGTCACTAACTCATTATTCTGCACTGATCTTACATAAGGTCTTCCAACTCTTTCCACAATAGTGTGCAGAAGAGTAGCATGAGCACACCACAACGGTGCCTAGTAAGTATCAAGACTAACCTCGATGGAGTAGTGACGAGGGACAGTCAAGACACCTACCTGTCAATAAACAGTATAATCATAGGGATAATAGAAATGATATGTAATTATATAAAGACTTCATGAATGACTAAAAGAGCTACAATCACAATAAGAGTAACGGACAATAAGTAACAACAAGAAATACACAAATGATGATAATAAAAGGATGGTAGACATTACAATCCAAATCCTGAAACTTGGATTGCCATATTATTTACCACGTGGTGTCACCTTATTGGCTAGAAGTTTGACTGGATATGCCATGTTACATGGCATAAGTCTGGGCTTTAAGATGAAATGCGCTTTGGGCCAGAAAATAATAAAATGGACTAATTTAACTTGTAAAGCCCAAATTACTTATTTAACCCAATTAAATTTAATCCAAATTTTGTATAGATTAAACCCAATGAATTTTTATATGTCTACAACATTCTATCGTGAGAGAAAATAATTTCAAACCTTGTGTACTAAGAGGAGATTAAGTTCCTTAAAGACATATTATAAATTAGGGTTGTTCATTTGGATCAGATATCGGAAATCCTAACCGATCCATTCAATTTCGAATTGGATCGGATTTCGGATTGTGTTTATTAAAATTTTGAATTTCGGATCAGATTCAGATTGGCAAAATACGATCCTATCCGAAATCTGAAATTATTAGGGCATGTATAAATACTAAATTTTAATTTCGGATAATTAGTACTTTTATATTTTTCTCAAGTTATTACCTTTACAATTGATGGATTTAGCTATATTGGCACCATAGTACTCTTACAATTACAGAAACATGAACTTTTCTTATTGTATTACCTCTTTTACAAAGAAAATATACACATGAGTTTGCAACTTTGAGGCATAGTAACCCAATCCGAAATTCGAAAAGCCGATCTGATCTAAACTTTAAAATTCGATTCAATTCGATATTACTTCGAATCAGATTCGGATTGCATTTTCTAGAATCTGAATCCGAAATCCGATCCGAAATGTGCTAAATCCGATCCGGTCCGATCCATACACAAGAGGACTGTGAAATTAGTAGGCTCGAATTTATTTCTATTTTTTCTACATTTATGTTTCTGTTTTGTCTATAGGTAGCAAAATTTGTTTTTTTTTAATATAGATTACTAACAGTATACTCTGACGTGGACAGATCTATTAGGTTTTAGTCTTAATGATGAAAAAATAATATAACTGATTTTGATGTAGGGACTCAAGGTAATCAACCAAGATCGAAGTGCAACAATCAAAGTCGAAGGGAGAAATAAATCAAATATTGATGAAGAGTTATAAAGGAAAAGAAGCATTAAAGATGGAAGGATCCAGTATAAAAACTTTGATGTTTTTAATTACTGCACTTTACACCTGTATTTCTTCATATCTTACTATTACATCTAGTGGGCTAATTGAAAAATTAGTCAACTTATAATAATTAATTTTAAAAATAGTAATTCACCCTGGTACTTTCGAGATCATTAGTTACATGAAGTTTAAGAACCCAATAACTAAAATTAGCTATGAGTTGAATGGCAAGTTAAAAGCTAATAAACTTTAAAGTGTGGTTCCACCTTTTATCTCCATCCCCGCCACCTGCCAAACGTAGAAAGTGTCCTCACACAGTTGTGCGTGTTATAAAACTAAAATTTCTCTGCTTCAAACGTGCGAGTGACGCATATAACAAGTGACAACATATACGTATATTTTAAGCAAACGCCGTCAATATAGCTTTGTCAACTACATTCAATTGTATGCGTGCAGTTCGAGCAGCGTAGCTTCTTCTGCTACTGAAAATGGTCATTTCCTTGTCACCACCAATTGTCGAAGAAGAAGAAGCTATGCTAGAGACTGAAACTCCAACTCATTCTAACGACGTCGTTCCAGATTCCGTTGACTACTACGGCCGTCCGGTCCACAGATCAAATTCCGGTCGATGGCGATCCGCTTCCCTCATCATAGGTAAATCACATTAATATGCTTTTCCCTTTTGAGTATTCCGTTATTCTTTTCATTTGACATGTCCCTGCTTCCATGGTTATTACATTATTTCACTTTAGATGGCACATTTCGGCTTAATTTGACTAAATTTTGAAGCTAAATTAGATTAGTTCAATTCAATATTTTAAAATTAAAATTTAGATATTCAAACCTATACGAAAAGTACAGTAAGTTAGCAATTTTTCTCATGTAAATATGATAAGCAATACAATATGGTCAAACTTCACACGGTTTGAAATTTGTACACTACTTCTTTCGCTACAAATATTTCTGATTAGATTTTTAAAAATTATTGCTTCACTTCTTCTTTTAAAAAGATAAAAGTGAAATTAACTGTGTTAGTGAAGTCAGCACTTTGTCGTAGTTAGCTTAACTGGAAAAGCATCTCAAATTGGCTGTTTGATATTGACAGCACCAAGTGAATTGATTTGGTGTTTTTTCTTAGGTTTAATTACGCTAAACACCTCTGTAGTAAGAATCAGCTTTAGTTATTTTAGAATTGAATTACTTACACACCCTCTGTACTATGAAAATCCTATTATCTAATTGTTGTTCTAGATTTCTGCTGTCTCCAATTTGAATTTAGCACTATTAATCTGAAAAATTGAATTCAAACTTAGTGCATGTCGCAATATGTAGACAAGTCTGAAACATTTTTTGTTTTTGATCTTCATAATATGAACTCCATCTTTCATTTTAGGCAGAGAGAATGCTAATTGGTATTGCTATTATTGGTGTATGGCAGGCGTGGAAATAGCGGAGAGGTTTGCATATTATGGAATAAATTCTAACCTAATTAACTACCTGACTGGGCCACTGTGCCAGTCCACTGCGGCAGCTGCCGAGAATGTGAATGCGTGGTCCGGAACAGCATCGCTCACTCCCCTTTTGGGTGCTTTGGTGGCTGACTCCTTCCTCGGTCATTATCGCGCTATTGTGTTTGCTTCTCTGTTTTACATTCTGGTTAGTGTTAATCTCTTATGTTTCAAAATTCTTGGCGTTAGGCACAGAGAAATGATCCACAAGACCCCAAATCAATATACTTGTGTAGGTACTTGGGATTATTAAAGGGGGTAATTTTCATTGAGGGATATTGTTCTCTGTAGTCCTTCAATTGATTGCTATGGGTTCAATGCTCAATGCTCTAATAACCTTTATCCTATTCTGTTCAAAGTTTTGGTCTTTTGAATTTAAAATGGTGTTGAAAAGCATGATGTGAGTTGACAATATAAGAATTTTGTAGATCGGACATGGATTGTATAAATCTGCCTAAGATCAAGAATACTCATTGCTTATTTCAATGTTCTTTGAATTTCCAGCTTGTACCTCAAATGTTTTTCTAAAGTTGAAATTTTACCCTTCAAATGCTTAGGACTTATAGTTGTCTCAAGGGCATTGTTCTGGTAGTAAAAGTGCAACACGTGATGTGTAGATTAGGGGCACGCCATGGTTTTGAATCGTGCCGAAGCTTGGTATTTATCTAGAGAAGGATAGAGGACGGGGCCCATTATCCACGAGTTTTGAATTGTGAGTCACAAATATTTAAGGACTTTAATAATACTTTTTCATATATATTATGTTGGATAAAGGTTAAGAGTTTGTATGGATTGCCTACTAGAATGACTTTTGAATTCAGTTTGACCAATATTCCATCTGGCAATCACTTCTACTTGTGCTTTTGATTCGAATGATAACAGGGACTTGGACTATTGACGCTTTCAGCTGTCTTCCCCTTCTTCAGCTCTTCGAACTGCCAAACTACTGATAATGCTGATGCATGTTCTCCTCCTCGACTCCAAGTTGTATTATTCTTTTTCTCATTGTATCTATTCGCAATAGCTCAGGGAGGACACAAGCCTTGTGTTCAGGCTTTTGGAGCTGACCAATTTGATGCACTAGATCCCATAGAATGCAAATCCAGAAGCTCATTTTTCAACTGGTGGTACTTTGTTGAATAGTTAGATAAGTGGATAGTTTTATCCAAAAAAGAAAATGCTGTGATATAAATGTTGTTCTTTCTATCTTAACCAGAATAATAAACTATCTTCTGCCATAAAAAATGAGACTTGGAAACAGAATTATACTGGATAATACTAATGTTATTCTGTTTACAGTTTTCTGAACAAAGCTTTGCTTTCACCGGATGATCATTCGGCTGAAAATGGCCAAGTTTCCAACATCAATGATGTTGAAGAAGCAAAGGGACTTCTCAGGCTGGTTCCCATATGGGCATCGTGTTTGATATATGCGATCGTATTTGCTCAAGCATTCACCTTATTGACAAAGCAAGCAGTCACAATGGACAGATCAATTACACCATCTTTCAGGATACCATCTGCTGCCCTTCAGTCCTTTATCAACTTTTCTATTGTCATTTTCATTCCAATTTACGAGCAGATCCTAGTACCTACTGCGAGAACGATTACTGGAACTCCATCTGGTATCACGAAACTCCAAAGAGTCGGAACTGGGATCTTTTTGTCTGTTCTTACTATGGCAATTGCAGCTCTAGTAGAGAAGAAGCGCCTCGAAATTGCACGAGAATATGGATCGGCTGATGTACCAAATGCAACAGTTCCAATGACTATCTGGTGGTTAGTTCCGCAATATCTTTTAATTGGAATTTCTGATGTATTCACTATGGTTGGTCTGCAAGAATTCTTCTATGATCAAGTGCCTAGAGAATTCAGAAGCATAGGTCTCTCTGTTTACCTTAGTATTTTTGGTATAGGGAGCTTTCTAAGTAGCTTCCTCATCTTTATCATTGAGAGAACAACAGGTGGTAAAGGCAGAGATGGTTGGATTTCAGACAACTTGAACCAAGGACATCTAGATTACTTTTATTGGCTACTTTGTGGACTAAGTGCCCTTGGATTTATTACATATTTGTATTTTGCACGGCGTTATGTTTACGCTCAATATGGAAAGGTCATCTGAAATTGTTTGATGTTCTTTGAATTTACCAATGAAAAAATAAAACACAAGTCTTGACAAGACATATAATGCTCATGAACATTGGTTGCATTCGTGAGGTCAAAGAAGCTAACACGATTTTCATATGGAGTACGTGTTCGGGATAAGCATTTTTTTTTTGGGTATAACCATTTGGTCTCCAGAATTCGTTGGCCCGACTAATTTAAATTCGCACGGATGAATGACAAAAATAGGACATTTTGGTGCCACTATTGTTTTTTTGACCCGTTTGCCCAATAGCAACACTTCAAGTTTAACAAGTGTTGCCTCTTGCTTGCCCCATAGAGAACACATTTAACTTTTGACCTTCAATGTTTGTTCACGGGGCAATCAACGGGTCAAAAAGTCAAGTCACTATTTTCAACATTATTAGGTGTAATTTTCTGATCTCTCGTTGTGCAAGGCCCATTAAAGGAGAAGCACTACCTACCCAGAGTTTCTCCTTTCCTATCGCTATATAAGCAAAATTTGTTAGAGATAATACATAAACTATCCATCAAAAAACAATAACTATCCAATGTAGTCCCACAAAGTGGGGTCTGAGGAGGGTAATATATAGACGGGCCTTACCCCTACCCGAAAGGGCAAAGAGGATGTTTCCAATCGTCCCTCGGCTCAGTGCAGGAAAGGAAAAACAAAAACAAAAACAAAAGAGCATTAGTAACTCCAGCAGAAATATCTAAACATAAGAACCATAAATAAAATAGCATGCAGTAATTATCGAAACATAAAAACCATAAATAAAATAGCATGCAATAATATCAGACAGTAACTACCATAAATAACTACCATAAGGGAGACATAATCCAATACACAAATCATCTATGGATAGCACTGCCAAGCCTCACCCGACCCCGGGTGAGGAGTACGAAAAACTCTAGAAGCCCCTATCCTACAACCCTGATACTAGACCTCCAGACTTTCCTATCAAGGGCCATGTCCTCGGAAACCCGCATTCTAGCCATGTCATGCCTAATCACCTCTCCCAATACCTCTTAGGTCTTCCTCTGCCTCGTCGTACGCCGACCTTCGTCATCCGCTCACAACTCCTCACCGGGGCATCAGAACTCCTGCTCCGCACATGCCCAAACCACCTCAGCTCGCTTCTCGCATCTTCTCATCCACCGGGTCCACCCCCACCTTCTCTCGAATAACTTCATTCTTAATCTTATCTAACCTGGTGAGCCTGCACATCCACCTGAGCATCCTCATCTCCGCAACCTTCTTTCTCTGAACATGAGAGTTCTTCACTGGCCAGAACTCCACCCCATACAACATGGCAGGTCTAACCACAGATTTATAAAATTTCCCCTTGAGTTTCTGTGAAACTTTCTTGTCACACAAGACTCCTGATTCAAGCCTCCACTTTTACCACCCCGCTCCTATACGATGAGTGACGTCCCCGTCAATCTCTCCACCTCCATGAATCACTGACCCAAGATATCTAACACTGTCCCTCTTGGCGATGATTTGGGATCCAATCATCACGTCCCTGCCTACTTCGCTCGGCTCGGCACTAAACTTGCACTCCAGGTATTCTGTCTTAGATCTGCTTATTTTGAAACCCTTAGACTCGAGAGTCTGTCTCTATACCTCTAACCTCTCAATAATACCGACCCTCGTCTCGTCTCGTCTATCAAGACTATGTCATCAGCAAATAGCATATACCAAGGTAGATCCCCTTGAATATGTCTGGTTAGAGCATCCATCACCAAGGCAAACAAGAGAGGGCTAAGTGTCGATCCTTGATGGAGCCCCATAACTACTGGAAAATGGTTTGAGTCGCCACCCACCGTCCGAACCCTAGTCTTAGCTCCATCGTATATGTCCTTGATTACTCCGATGTAGGCTTCCGGCACGTTGTTCGCCTCCAAGCACCTCCATAGCACCTCCCTTGGGACCTTGTCATACGCCTTCTCCAAGTCGATAAGCACCATGTGCATGTCCTTCTTCTTATCCCTGAACTGCTCCACCAGCCTCCTGACAAGGTGGATAGCTTCTGTAGTGGAGCGACCCGGCATGAAACCGAACTGCTTCACAGATATAGATGTCATCTCCCTCACCCTCGCCTCGGTCACCCGCTCCCAGACCTTCATGGTGTGACTTATTAATTTGATACCCCTATAGTTGTTGCAGCACTGGATGTCCCCTTTGTTATTGTACAAGGGCACCACTGTACTCAACCTCTACTCCTCGGGCATCCTCTTGGTCCTGAAGATCGCATTGAACAACTTGGAGAGCCACTCCACTCCTGACCTACCCATGCATTTCTAGAACTCTACCGGGATCTCGTCAGGCTCGGTCGCTCGCCCGCTATTCATCATACGCAAAGCCCCCATGACCCCCTCCGCCCTAATGCGCCTGCAGTACCCAAGGTCTCCTCCCATCAAACTTGTCCGAAAAAATCACTTACACACTTAAACTTTACGGGCGACCTTTTACCCCACTATTCTAAACTTAAGTGTATTTAATACCCCCTTAAACCAAAATGTGTAAGTCATAAATTAGGAGCGCGTGAAGGCAAAAACCTTAAAACTAATTTAGTGGTTCACATGTCACTTTCTAATAGGATATTATAACTAATTAACTTAATATATTTTTCTCTTTTCTTTTTCGTTTTTTTCTTTTTTAACATGAAAATATTATGTTAAAAACAATTATTTTCACTTTTTACAAATTTATTTTAAAAGCTTTTACAAAAATAAAATCTTAAAAAAATTTAAAAACTAAAGAAAAAAATATTTTTCAAAAAACAAAAATAGTTTGTTAAAGCTATTTTTTTTTCAATTTTTACTATTTATTCAAATTTTACAAAAAAGAAATTTGTTAAAAAACCATTTTTTTAAAGGTTTTTACAATTTGTTATGCAAAATGTTTTTGTTTTAGAAAAACATTTTTAGATTTTTATAAAAAAAAAAGTATTTTTCTATTTGAAATTGTTATTTTTTCAGTTTTTAAAGATTTCTTTTTGTAAAAACTGATTTTTTTTTCTGAAAACAGAAAAAATAAATTTCGTTTTAACTAAGGGTGTCAACCGGGCCGGGTTGACCCGGGACCGGCACGGACCGGCCCGGTCAAAACCGGCCCGGACCGGACCGGTTTAGCGCGGGGGGGGGCCGGGCTGGGTTAGGGGGGGAAGGGGGTTGGGACGTAAGGCCTTACCGGGCAATTAACCCGGACCGGACCGGCCCGGAAAGAGAAATACCGGGCGAACCGGCCAACCCGGACCGGCCCGGACCGGTTATAACGGTAAAATTTTTTTTTTAAAAAAAAAATTTTTTTTAGCTGCTGGGGCCCACTTGCCCGTTGGCAACGGTCCAGAACCGTTGGCCAACGGGTCTTTTTGCATTTTTGGCCCTTTTTTGTTTTTTTTTTGTTTTTATTAAATTACATTAATAACCCTTCTAAAAATCTATAAATACCCTCCCCTCTTCTTCATTTCCTCACTCAAAATTATCTATCTCTCTCTCAATTCTCAAATTAGCAAATATCAATCACTCTCTTCTCTTCAATTTTCAAGAATTCATATTCTACTTTCATAATTTTATTGTCTTTATTTTCCCGAATTTAATTTATCGTAATTTCTTATTTGGAAATCGGCATTCGAAGCTTGATTCTTGAAGTTCAAGTGTTCAACATTCTTGAAGTTCAACTGTTCAAGTGCTCAATTTATTGTCGAATTCGGTGCACTCTCTCCAACTCTTTCTCTTATTTAATATTTTAATTGCATATTTGATTTTAGCTTATATATTAAATTTTTCAATATGTTGAATGCTGCTAAAAGAGCGTGTAGAAAAGTTACTGGTAGGAGTGGAAGTGGTAGTGGAAGTAGTAAAAAAAGTCCTGTAGCTTCTGGTAGTAATAGTAATAATGAACCAATAACACATGTTTCTGAATCATCGCCTAATTTGCAAGATGTAAATATTGATTATGAACAATTACACCAAGATTTCGGAATAGAAGATAACGAAATTGGAATAGAAGATGAGATACCACCTACACCTACTAGTGCAAATGTTGGTAGTATTGGAGTTGGAGTTGCTAGTGCAACAAGGGGTAGAAGACCACCAGTCGCTCCAACTTCTAAATCTAATCGTAGAAAAAGAAGTCCTGTTTGGAAATTTTTTGATGAGATAGAAGATAGTGATAGAGTTAAGTGCAGACTTTGTAACGAAACGTTTAAACATTTGACCGGAGGTAATTTAGGGGGGACTGGCACACTAATTAGACATATGCAAAATTATCATCCTATAGAATGGGGGGTTAATGGGATGGAAGTCAAACAACCGGTAACCCTACTACTGCAGGTCTCCTAAAATATGATAAAATGAGGGATCGAGAGGAATTAGCGAAAATGATCGCTTTGGGTTGTCTACCTTTTTCTTTTGCTTCTTCCTCTTATCTTGTTACGTATATTCAAAGGATATACAACCCTATGTTTAAAGGTATCCCTAGAAGTACCTGTAGATCTGACATCTTTAGACTTCACGGCCAATATCAAACATACATACGTTATTTGTTTAGTCACCTTCCTTCTAGAGTATGTCTAACTTCTGATATTGGCCATGCTGTAAATGGAAATGATTATTTAACAATTACATGTCATTGGATAGATGACAATACTTGTATGCAAAAACGTATTATTGCTTTTAAATATGATGAAGATCAGAGTCATACTGCAACATTTATTAGTAGTACAATTGTTGAAGTTGTCGAATTTTATAATCTAAACCAAAAAGTTTTGTGTATGTCTTTTGATAATGCTTCAAACAACAATGCCGCAGTTTCAATTTTAAAATTGAATTAACATCCACCTCTTGATGATATTTTTCATGTTAGATGTGCATGTCATGTTTACAATTTAATTGTTAAAAGTGGGCTCGATTTATTTTCAACTGAGATTACTCTAGTTAGAAGAGCTGTTGGAGTAATTCAGGGAAATAATAGACAATCTAGAATAAGAGAATTTAAGAACAAGTGTATGCAATATAACCTTACACCTAGATTCATGCCCGACGAAGTAGTTACTAGATGGAATTATACGTATATATTTTTAAAATGTTGCTACAAATATAGATTTCCAATAACAGAAGTTGCTAATGCACATTGTACTGATCCTAGGCGTATGTTAACCGGTGATACCTGGGAGGTCATTAGTGATGTGATTAAATTTTTACATAAATTTTATACTGCTACTGTTGTATTTTCTGGGGCATATTACCCAACTATTACTTTGGCTTTAGTACATATAGCTGAAATTTCTTTGCTACTATTTGAATTTAAGAAGAAAGATAGATATACGGATGCTGTTGCAAGTATGCAAGCAAAATTTAAAAAATATTTCTTTCCAATTCCTCCTGTTTACTTAATTGGTGCAGTTTTAAATCCTTCAATTAAAATGTCTGATTGTCAACAATTAATGAATGCTTTATACAATTATATGGAGATTGGGCCTACTGAAAGCCCAAATTTGTATGAATCTATGAACCAACTAAATGAACATTTACAATATCTATATACTTATTATGCAACTCAATGTGATAATGCTCGTGCTTCAACTGCTGCAAATCACACTATGCAATGTAGCACTTCTAATGTAGTCGGAGATGATGATGAAGGCTTTGATAGTTTTAATATTTTTTCAACTTTTTCTAACACTCAAAGTAGTAGTAGGAATATAGATGAACTGCAATTTTACTTGCAGAAGCAAAAGGAGCCTCGCAGCAAGGAATTTTCACCGTTAGGCTGGTGGCAGGAAAATTCAAAGCAATTTCCCGTTCTTTACGCTATGGCGCGGGATGTCCTGAATGTCCCAATTTCCACTGTTGCATCCGAGAGTGCATTTAGCCAAGCAAGACAACAACTTGGAGACACGCGGCACTCATTGGGAAGCAATGCTTTGGAAGTCTTAGTGTGTCTAAGAGATTGGATAAGATCTGAACGAAGAAATCAAGGAAAGGAAGATCTTGATAGCCCGGAAGACGAAGAACTTGGAGATATATTAACGCACGGAAACCCATCCGAATTTAACACTCCAGAAGAAGGTCCAGAGGTTCATATTAATATGGAAGAACTTGCTATTGCAATGCAAGCCATTTGATGTAAATTGTAAACTAATTATGATACATTTTAGTTTTGAAATTTTGAATTTAAGAAATAAAGTAGCACTTGCAATAAGTGCAATTTTTTCCCCATCTTTTGTTGTGTTCATTCAATTATTACAAAGTATTAATATAACTTAATATTTATACTATACGTAATTCAAAAAAAAAAAAAAAGATTAACCCGGCCCGGCCCGGCCCGGACCGGCTCAACCCAGCCCAATTGCAACCCGCCCCCAATTGAACCCGGACCGGACCGGCCCGGACCCGGACGGGTCATAAAATTTGGACCCGGACCCGGCCCGGCCCACCCACTGGTCACCTATAGTTTTAACAAAATATTTTTATTTTTTCAAAACTGAAAAAGTTATTTTCAATAAAATATTTTTGTTTTTTAAAATTTTTTTTTTATTTTTTTAAAAAAATATTTTGTAAAAATTGGGAACACAAATTTGTCAAAAGAGATTTTTTTTTGTTTTTTAACATAATATTTTCGTTTTTTAAAAACTAAAATTTAATAAGAAAATGGAAAAACTAAAAAATAGGACTTTAGGCGTGTGTGATACACAACCACCCGAAAAATTGGTCCAGTTTTTTAAGGGGTGGGGGGTATTAAATACACTTAAGTTTAGAATAATGGGGTAAAAAGTCGCCCGTAAAATTTAGGTGTGTAAATAATCTTTTCGAACAAATTTGATGGGTAATTTATGTATTATCTCATTTTGGTATCATAGTCATAGACAAGAGGGGTGGCTCTGATGATAAGCAACCCCCACTTCCAACCGAGAGTTGTGAGTTCGAGTCTCCCCAACAGTAAGGTGGGAAGTTCTTAGAGGGAAGGACGTCGCAGGTCTATTTGGAAACAGTCTCTCTATCCAAGGGTAGGGGTAAGGTCTACGTACATACTACCTTCCCTAGACCCCATTATGTGGGATTATACTGAGTTGAGTTGTTGTTGTTATCATAATCATCCACTTTGTATACCAAGCATGGTTGGTCTGCAGGAATTCTTAAATATGAAGAGAACTGAATAGTTTATATGAAATGCTTCTAGCAGCTTGGATAGAAGAGGAGTCAAAAGTATGTACCCCTCCGTTCCAATTTATGTGAACCTTTTTTACTACGCATGGAGTATATCGGTATAAGAAAAATAATGAAAACTTTTGGAATTTATGATTCTAAATAAGTCAAAATGAAGCTTAGAATATTTGTGTGATTATAAAAGCTTTTCATTAAGGATAAAATTGTAAGTTTAAGCTAAATTGTTTCCAAATTTAGAAATGGGTCATTCTTTTTGTTATGGACCAAAAAGGAATAGGTTTACATATACTGGAACGGAAGGAGTAGCAATTTTGAAAATACTTATTGGCGCATGTGCAAATCATGTGATCTTTTATCTTCATTCTTTTACCCCCTTTAAAAACCAAAAAACTTCAATAGAAGAAATGAAAGAGAAAATCTAAACCAGCCAACTCAAACATGAAACCTCAAATATAAAAGCTAGCCTATTTTCATGCAAATTTAAGAATTCAGCTGGTTATTCCAATAATATTGTTTACAAAAACTAAGTCCTAGTCAATTGAAGACTTCTACCAAAGCCAATGTAGCTTGGTAGTTTCCCATCTACACATATCTTAGAAGGGAAAGCTCAATCTGAAGAGACCCTAGAGTTATGTTAAATTAAAGAATTAGTTATAATAAGTATCATAACAGCTCTACCATCAGATATATTCTTGTCAAATTCTTGTCAAGATTACCCATCAAAACAATCATCCGATGCCAAAGTGTTCGCAAAACTTGACTCAAGTTGCTCTCTGGCTCTGAATTTGCATTGTTCTATCTCCCAAGAACCACTCCATCCTCCCAGGAAACCTTAGGTTCACTTTATCTTATACACCATGAACCACTCCATCCTCCCAGGACAAGTATAGAGTCAACCAATGCCGAATTCCATATACATGACTACAGCAAATAAAACGAAATAAAGCTCTCACCGGAAATAAAATTGGTTTTCTGAAGCAACTTCACAGCAGTCATCCTAAATTTGCTTCTATATGATATCTTAGATAACACTATTTTTTCTTGTCAACACGCATTGGCCTATAATTCCTGTCGGAATTGTCAGCAATAAGTACATGCTACATGTAGAGCATCATGCCCACATATGACCAAGCTTGAAAGAGGGTGCTTTTCCAATCATATAATGAAGATAATAGAACTACTAGCCTAGACAAGGAAAGAAAGGAAAATCGTCAAGTTAGAATTAGGTCGAGGAGCGAAGCTGTCCTATCATAAAGATATAGGAATAAGAAACTTCACTTACAACGAGAACAAATACCGTCCTGATTGAGATAAGCATTTAAATATCAATGCCATAGACATCGAGTCTGATTTCTACGTTGCTTTCCTTTTTCATTGAACAAGAAGCATCAGTTGAATTGAAAATGAAACTGCTCCCATTATTTGAAAAGAAATTGTTCAATTATGTATCATCAGCAATGAAAAGTAAACAAGCAGTACTATGCTTGACAAGAGCATTAAAAAGAAAGTACAATTTTACCAGAGAACTGAATAAACCTAACAGATAACCGATGATCTGCAGCAACAGTCTCCAATGCAAAGACTTCTCTTTAGCTTCTAGTTTTCATGTATAAATCATACACCTCGGGCATCTTCTCCCTGAAAGGCAGCATATATTTCTCCATGAACTTGGATTCAGGACACATGACAACAGTATAAAGACTTAACTTCCTTTTTACCAGCTGGTTTTCTTTGAGAAATTTCAAGATTTCATTCCGTGGCATTACCCTCTTCTCCAAGCTCAACTTTAAGAGTGTTGGACGAAAAGCCAAATAACTAGGTTCATACCCCAGTTCGTTCATGAAAAATTTCAATGTACTTCTTATCTTAACCTCTGATGAAGTCAAACAATAAGGAAGTCTTCGCACCATTGCGCAGATATCAGAATCAGACCATCCAAAACTCCGGAAAATATCTAATTTCCTTTCTAATTTCGATTCATCAAGCGACACAAGTGCTTCAATAGCATGAAGAAACATCCGTGACTCCCGAGGTATGCGAAAATTCTTTTCTGCTCGATTTACTACCCTCTCAAGCCACTCAGGTTTATTAAGCAGATACCTAGGACACCGATAAAAAACCGTCTCAATATCCATTTGTGAAAACCCAAGATTTTGCAACAATAACATATTGGGTGGTATTACTTTAGTGAGATTATTGGAAAGCAGCCTAGGCTCTTTCTTAACAACCCTAGCTACTGCATCATAACTGCCCAATAACTCCCGAAGATAATCAAGACTAGGTTTAATAGTAGTATGTAAACCTCTAGTCAAGAAATCGCTTTTATTGATAAGTGTAACAAGGTCAGACCCAGATAGGCCAAGTTCTTGTAAAACCTTAATTTTGGGTTTAAGGTTTTTATCAATATGACTAAATAACAATTTAGGGGAAGAAGAGACAAGGGTTTTGGTGTGGGATTTGTTGATACCCATTTTGTCAAAGAGATCAAGCAACAAATGTGGCTCATAATTTCGGAGTGTCGAACGAGTTACCTTGGAGCTTGTGGAAATGGCTTCTTTGTCGCTGAAGCCAAGTGAGTTCACTAGAAAATCCACCAATGTACTAGCACGGGAAGTTGCTGCAGCTGTGGAGTAAAAGAGCTGAAATCTGATGGAGAAGAGACTCTCCTTTGCGCAATTGCTACCGATTCCAAACATTCAAAAAAGATCACTAGGGACAACACTTCGCAAGAGCCTCAGAACAAAAATAATCGAGAAAAGGAAAGAAAAAGAAGAGAAATTAAGGAGTAATTGGGGAAGGTGAAGGCATCGGGAATAATGGGGGTGGGAATATCAAAAAGGGGAAAGAAACGGGGAGGGGTAAAAGGATGGGGTTAAAGTTAAACGAAAGGGAAGTCGCAATTTTCCTTTTCTTTTTATTCTTTAATCATTTCTTTTATATTTAACCTTAGTTTATGTTTTTAGTCTATTTTTAAAGGAATTCAGACCTCATTTGTTCTTTTTAATAAAGATCAATATCCCGTTTAGCCAAATTGTAAAAATCAGCTTATTTTAAAAAGTATTTTTTTGCAAAAGTATTTTTCTTGGTTTAAAAGCACTTTTGAGCAGCAATTAGTTTTTGGTCAAGCTTTAAAAAACTGCTTTTAAATGTATTTTCCTCAAAAGTGCTTCTCAACAAAGTGCTTTTGGAGAGAAACTACTTTTTTCTGCTTCTCCAAAACGGCTTCTGCTTCTCCTCAAAAATACTTTTTTTTCCTTCCAAAAGTTTGGCCAAGCACCTCAATTTTTGGCAAAAAAACACTTTTGGACAAAAAGAAGCTTGGCCAAACAGGCTATAAGACGTCTAAATCAAAATATTAAGATGTTATTAATATTAAGACATCCGAATCTGAATACACATTTGAATATTAAGATGTGTATTAAGATCTGAATACTAAATGATTAAGATTATTTGATTTTCATATCCGAATGTATAAAATTTACTATCTTTAAAAATTAATAAACATAAAATTTAAATAAAATACTAATTAATATAATATTCTATCAATAAAATATATAATTTTTTAAAATATGATAGTTGTTGGAGGTGATGGTTATCAAATGAATGCCGACTAGAAGCGATGGTCGGTGATAGTTTTGGTTGATGGTGGTGGTTCAGGGTAGTACCTGGTGGTGATTGGTAGTGGTGGCGATTATGATTGAGGATAGTGATAGTAAATAATTGCTTATGGTGGTTATAGTTGTGATTGAGGAAGATGGTGGTAGGTTATAATAATGGGCAGTGTCAATTGTGATTGTTGATGTTGATGGGCGGTTAGTTGTAGTAGCTGAGGTGGATGAGTGTTGATTGTGGTTGAGAATTATCATTGTGGGAGTGGCGGGGATGGTGGGTGATGATAATCAATAATAGTGGCGGCTATGATTGAGGATGATGGTGGTGGTGGTGGTTGAGTACGATGGTGGTGGTAGCACGATGGTAGTTGGTAATAGTAGTCGGTAACAACAGTTAATAATGAATATGAATGATAGCATATTAATAAGTAAGTCTCTGTTATAGATCTTAATCATACAGATTTATTTAAACCTATTAAGTGGGTGTGAAGTAAAAAAAATAAACACATTTAATGATTAAGATTTGAATAATTAAGATTCAGGCTTTAAAACAAATGCATTTAACATGTGAGATTTGAATGATCAAGATTCAGACCTCCATTAAGTGGAAACAAATGAAGCCTCAGCATAGCCACGCGCATTATAAGCGTGATTTGAACGCAGTTTGTCCAAGTCAGCTATGTCGTCGCCATGTAAACATAGTCAACGGTCAAACTAACTTATTAATGTGTAAATAATCAAGTTGCGAAGTTCAAATAAAAAGGATAAAAGTTTATTTACCGGAATGAAAAATCAATGCAAGTTTAAATAGCTACGAAGTTGTTTTGCCTTTAGTTTATGACTCGTTCGTACTGTCAGATGCTCTTAAATTTGGGGATGAAAATAGTTCGGTGATGTATTTTGAGGCAGAGTTGTAACTATTTACTTTGACGAAATACATTGACGGTTCCCTAATAATTATTTTCACCTAGTTCACCGAACAACATAGTGTATACATACTTTAAGGATTCGTTTAGTACGAGGAATAAAAGAATAACTAATTTCGAAGCCTTTTTCCTTCAGGTGAAGGATGGAGTGAGTAGAATAAAATTGAAATATGGCTGTTTTTTCTGAATCTGTCATGTGTCCAATGTATGGTGTTTGTTGATAAAAATGGAGAGGCAGATGGTCTTGGTTTGTAGTTTGGCCGAAGATGGTCTTTGATTATACTGCATGAATTAGTTTTATGGAAGGTCTGTGAAGAAGAAAAGGAGATGGGTTCCACTAGTGATTCTCTAATTTAGAGGTAAAGATAATTTTGACTGGTGGAGTATAGCGCAATTGGATAGTGGTTCTGTGGCTGGACGATATTTTTTTGGGACTTTTTTAACTATATCATATATGAAATCTTATTACCAAAAATTTATATAGTTTGTGTATTACCCGTCCAATTTACACTTTAACTATAATTTATATAGTTAATTAGGCAGAATCTGCCATTTATAGCGCGAGAAAAATCAGTCACAGAATCTGGAATTGATTTATTCCACATTAAATTCAAAATTTGAAACGTAAAGGGGATATGGAAACTGCGTAATTCTCTCTGAAACTACAATTCAAAAAAGTACGCAGAGCTTCAAAAGCTTCAACAAACAGAATACAAATTGTAGAATTCAAATATGTTCTTCATCGTTCTCAGTAACCAAATTTTTGTCTATCATATATCTGTTCTTCATTTTTTTCTTCTCAACTACACGAAATTATATAAAAAATCCTAATCATTCTACAATTTAATTTGAATTGGGATAACTATGGCAGATTTAGAGATTTTGAAGTTGATGCCATTGTGGTAGATGAGAATGCAAGCTACAAAATTCTGATTTCCACAATTACAGAATAACTATTGATTGACACATCAGAAAAAATTATAGAAATTAAATACATGATGAATGACAATTGTCCTCCAATGGAGATTAGAAATGATATGGGGTTTTGTGTGTATATGGAGACCAAAAAGGAGAATAAAAACTTAGGTTCGTATCCTTTATGTATAAGTGTAAGAGATTTCAATATGGAATTAGCAATCACCAGCGATAGCACAAGGGTAGGTTTGTATAATTCGATATTGCATAGAGTTATAGTTTTAGTGTGTTATCTACAATATTACTATATTTACCTACAATTAAACAACAAAAACAATGTACTGAAGAGGATAAAGCAATGTTGTTTTCAAAATTATCTACATAGTTACTACATTTATCTGTATGTTGATGCAGTTTCGTCTGGATCCCTAAAGTTATTTGATATTCCATCCTCTCTGACTATAGAGGAATATCAAAGTGAAATAATAACAGAATCTAGGCAAACATATATTGAAAAAGGACAAGTGTATCAGGACAAGCAAACTATAGTTGCTACAATGAAGAACTTTTTTGTGATGCACAAGTTCCAGTTCAGAGTAAAAAGATCTAGTCATAGAAGGTATTGAGTTATTTGTGGATAAAAGATCATTAAAAGCAGTGTTTTAGTAAATATGTGTGGTTTTTAAAAACTATAGTTAAATTGTAGTGTAATTGTAGTTAAATTATAGTTTATAACGATTTATGTTAAACCAGTCCTTTTGTTGCATCTACATTTATAGTATGTATTAAATATTGTATTTTTTGTAGATACTTGCTTGTATGCGTTGCTGGAAACTGTAAATGGCACTTCAAGACAACATCAATTAATGATTCTGCAATGTTCAAGATAAGGAATTTCATCCGACAACACACATGCTCCTTAATGGACGAAACATTCATACAACGCAAACGTACTGCAGATGTTGTTGGTAGCATGGTCGTTCCAAAGTATTGTGATCCTAAGACAGTTTACACACCAAAGGACATACAAACAGACATGTTATCCGAACATGGACTAAACCTAAGCTACATGCAAGAACGGAGAGCAAAGGAAAAGTCATTACAGTTTTTGAGAGGGAATTCGGATGACTCCTATAGCAAATTACCCCAATATTTTTATATTCTTGAGGAGACTTAACCTGAATCTGTTGTTAAATTGAAGAAGGCAACAGATGATTGCTTCTTATACTCATTTGTTGCTCTTTGTACATTAATAAATGGTTGGCAACATTATAGGCTAATAGTAATGGCTGATGGGACATTCTTAAAGTCAACCTACAGGAGAATTGTGCTGACAGCAAGCACTATGGATGCAATAGGTAAAAAGTGTAAAATATTTGTAGGGGTAAGGCTTGTCTACATATTACCCTCCCCAGACCCCACCTGGTGGGAGTATACTGGGTAGTTGTTGTTGTTGTTGTAGGCAGTCTATAAAATATAGTTAAATTTTAGTAATTTTGTAGTTATTACATGAAATATAAATAAATCGTCTATATTCTGAATATATATTGTAGTTTTATTTAATTATATTTTAATATACATTTTCAAAGCTACCAATTAATATTTTATGAATTAATAATGTAGGTACAATATTGCCCTTGGCATATGCTGTAGTTGATTCTGAAAATGACGCATCTTGGAAGTGGTTCTTTGAGCAATTCAAGCAGGCATATGGTGAAAGACCTTCAATGTGTGTTGTTTCAGATAGGAATGAGAGTATACTGAAGGCAACATCAATTATCTATCCGGCATGCTACACTACTCTTGCATGTGGAATATTTGGCCAAATATAAGGTCTAAATTCAAGAAGGGACATCTACAATTACATGAATTGTACTTTGCTACAACACGATCATACTCTCTGGATGAATTTAATGAAAGGATGTCGAAGATTGAAGAGCTAGACCCGCGTGTGAAACCTTACCTATATGATATAGTCTATCATAGATGGTCAAGAGTACATGCAACGGTGAATAGAACTTTTATTATGACAACAAACATTGCCGAGTCGTTGAATGCTGGTGGGCGCATGTCCATTGTGAACTTGAACAATGAGTTTGGACAGGCTAAATGAGCCTCTTCTCCCGCATCTCCTTGAAGAGATACACCTTTACCTTATCTAGGTTTGTGTATTCCACCATGAATTCTCCCACTAGGTTAATGTACTCCTCTATTGCCTCTCCAACTGGATTTTCTAAGTTTTGGTTCTCCTGAGGGGGAGGGGGGATTTCCTGGTTCATGGGCCCTAGGTTCATTGGGTCTTGTGGTTGCATGTTGTTCACTAAAAGATACCAACCCAATAGGATGGGGTTGAGAGCCATCATCTCCTGGGGAGGAAAGAATGGGAGGTCTAACCCCATGTTCTGGGGAAGGTAGGGGTTCTGGTTGTAATTTGGAGGCATGTTCCACTGGGCTCTCATGGCCTTGATGAGGTTGTTGTTCATGTCCGGAGCGAGTGGTTGCATAACGTTGTTCACCCAGATGTGGTTCATATAATTATTCATTGCTAGGTGGATACCATCGGAGACTAGTTGGGCTAGAAATTGTGGGGTTTGGACACTATAAAAGATTCTTTTCTTTCAACCCCTATTCTATTTTGACCAAAAGCAAAACCTTTCTTTGAATTCTTAGTCATTCTATTTATTCAGGGAATAAGTGATGATCCGAGGATTCTTACTCAGGGAATCCAAGTGCTCGACCGAACAAGCAATGACTGACAAGATAGGGGCGCGCTAGCACTCAAGCTTATTCTAATAAGGGCGTTAGCGCATCCGTTTTCTTGCTGGGGCGTAGCGGTTTGAAATTTGGAAAATATGGAGAGTCACAGAACGAACATGGTGCGGAGATTGGAGGTGTTGAAAAAAGGAGAATATTGAGATGTTGGAAGATTTTTTAATGAACTTTCCATGATGAAACCGAGTTGCCATATTGATACAGCACAGCTACTTGAACGGTGAAGAAGCAGTTACCAAGTAGAGAAGAAAGAGAAAGAGTGAATGCAGTCCAGGTTCTAGTCTTAAGCAAGACAGAAGTAGGGCTTTCAAGCGGGTAGTGAGTCCTAAGTCAGAGGGGAGCAGGTCGCAAGGGTTCTAAGACAGTCTTGCCCGTTGACATTGAGTTGGAGTGACACTCCCCCTGCCCATTAAGCCCAGTTCTATCCAAGAGGTTTGGTGGTAGTTGTTTGGAAGAGGGGGTTGAGCATAGATCACTGGCAAGGCTGGAAGTTATGGAGGAAAAGGAGGAAGGTTTTCCATGGGGGTAGATCGTTGATTCCTTAGGACTTGGATTAACCTAAATCTCCTTTTTTGTTGTCCTAAGGTGATCCTCGACATTGTGAATGGAGAGGAAGGGTTGATTTAAGGGATTGGAAGTAGAGGTAGGGGTAATGATTTCCTCAATTTGCATGCCTTCTGAGGGGTTTAACGTGCTAGATTTAAAAGATTTGGAAGAATGCAAGCATTTAGGCTCGTGTATTGGTGAAGAAGACAAATGGCTGCCCAGGTGACTTTCATTGGACAAGTGGACATCCACATGCAAAGAGGGTTTATTTGTTAATAGGTTGGAAGATTTATTAGGTGAAGTTAACTGGGTTGAAAAGGGGATTGAGTGTGGAGGGTTAAGGCTAATGATGGTAGAGGCAGCTAGGTCATTATTAGGTAAGTAAGGGCAATTAAAGTTTTTGTCGTTTTGTGTAGGAAGATTTTCTAGGATTTCATTTGTCTCATTTGCCCGATTCATGCATGGTTCGTTAGTAGTTTTTGAGGGGTTGTAAGTGGTTTTCCTTACCGAGGTATTATCCAAAACTAGGTTCTGATCCATTTCTATTTCAGAAAGGAGGTTAATAGGGGAGAATCTGCTAATGGAGTTAATAGCAACTGAATTATTAGGGATCGATAGAGGTTGAAGATTATTAGATACAATTGACATGGGAGAGTTATTAGTAAGAGATTTAGGTAAATACTTAAAATTCTTGGTTATAATATACTTACCAATTATTGCATCGAACATTCTAACCTTAATACCCGATTCTTGGATTTGTCTATGCTCCTCACTTCGTTTGATCCTCCTAGGTTTTCTGTTTCTAGTGAATGTAACATTAGACCATTCTTCTCCTTGCATTGTAGTTATTGTTTTCCTGTGTTTCCCAGATAAATGTGATTATTGTGGATGAGTGATTTTTGTTGGACTAGCTCTGTTTTCACGACCCAAACCCGGTCGTGATAGTGCCCAATCCGAAATCTAGGCAAGCCTGGCCAACGTTCACTCTCCCTTTGTTAATATATTCTCAAACCGACAGTATAAGGAAAAATATAATAATTTCTAAATAATAATCCAAAACTATTAATAGAATAATTACCAAGATAATACGAAATCCAAATAATCACTCCCAAAAGATCTGCGTCACGAGTTTAGAGCCTCTAAACAAAACTGGATAATAATAATATCTGAATGAACTATAAAATTCTGGAAGTATATATAATAAAATAAACTGAAATATAAAGAGTAGCCAGGTCATACGAACGTCAAGCAGCTACCTCAAAGACTCTAAAAATCGCTGGAGACTACGAGTGCTCAGCTAAGCCTCTGGTGTACCTGAATCTGCACATAAGGTGCAAGGAGCAGGGGTGAGTACTACCGAGTCAGTGAGTGATAAGCATATATAATGTCTGAAAGTGAGAAATCCACGAAATGCCACAAAACAAAGGTAAAACTAATAGTCCTGTACCTTAACTACGTTATAAAAGCAACGCAATAACAATATATAACAGTCAAGTATCAGATAAAGATGCAACGCAATGCACATGAATACGCTGCGGCGTGCAGCCCGATCCGTTTAACGTCGACGGCCCTCACTGGGGGTGTGTACAGACTCTGGAGGGACTCCTTCAGCCCAAGCGCAATATTATCATATCACGGCAGCGGTGTGCATCCCAACCTATGCTCAGTCCACAGTATGCACATGAGTCACACAATAGATTTAATCTAATTTCCCATTTTTCCAATTTTTAAGGTGAATGTAATTCATTTAATCAATTTCAGGAATAAGGTGACTTAACATCTAATAACAGCGGTTAATCACAGGACTGAGATCAGTAATTATGCAAATTATGTTATCACACAGATATTCACCCTAGACAGATACTACAGATCGGCACAAGGCCCTAAATATGGCATTAAGCCCAATTATACATAACACAATGTGCGTATCAGCTGCCAATAATTTTATTCAGCTCTTAGGATGGACTAAGTCACAATCCCCAATCATATATCATCCCGCACCTGCCATGAGGTGGGGGTCACGCCCTAACATAGCGTCACGATGTGATAAACCAGGGTTTCAAACCCTCAGGCCATCACCTATACAAACTACTCACCTCTAACCGGCCGTAGAATGGTCCGAAATTCCTTTTCCCTTTGAATCTCCGCCTACACGCGTCTAATCTAGTCAAACCCCAATAAATAGGTCATTATAGGCGAAATAAACATAACCCAATTGAAATTATTCGAAAAACGTTAAAATTACAAAAATCACACCATTGGACTCCTCGTCTTGCTACGAGTTCGTACATATAAAGTTTACCAAAATCGGAGTTCAAATGACCCCTCAAATCTCCATTTAATTCTCTTAAGTTTCAAGCCCTAAATCACCATTTTTGTCCATACATTACTTGAGTTTTCAATTCTAATCCATGTATTTAACTTGGAAATAAGTAGAAACAACTCACCTTTGATGCTTGATGAAATCCCCCTTGAAATTATCTCCAAAATAATCCAAACCAAATAAAAGAAATCAAAGAAATGAGTGTTTAAAAGAATCTGTCCGTGCTTCGTCGAGTTGTACCTTGCACTTGTGTTATACAAGTTGTACATCCTATTAAAATTGTTCCTTGTCGGATACCTTCTGTTTAAACGCCCATAATGATAAACGGTTTGAAAATTTAGAAACTAGACTCGATGATCTTTAATTTTATAGGTTGTACATCGTATAACTCCTTATATATCCCGAGATATGAGCTTCTAAAATATGCCCATGAAATCAGAAAATTCTGGAGAAAACTGTTCCACCTGTCATTTTCAATGAACCATAACTTTCTCTACAAATGTCCGAATTATGCTTTCTTCAGCTTTATGGAAACTAGACACAAAGAACTACAACTTTTGTGTTTTGCGCTTTTTCTGATTCCTGATATATTGAAAGATATAAGCTTTCGAATTGGACTTCTTGCACTAGAAATCTGGTGCACAGCTGAAGCAAAAAAAAAAAAACAATTTGCAAATTTTTTTAAAGATGAAATAGTTCGTTTAACCACCCAAGGCCACTGGGACCACAACCAAACATTCCAACATATTCCATAATATTATTCAAACTTGTTCCAACCTTCGGAACGCTCAAAACAACATCACAATACTAAATTCGCATCTGATTCAAGCCTATTAACTTTGAAACTTCTAACTTCCACATCCGATGCCGAAACACATCAAAAGTAGTCCGAATGACCTCAAATTTTGCAGACAAGTCAAAAATGACATAACAAAGCTACAACAACTTTCATAATTCCATTCCGAGCCTCATATCAAAATCTTACCTATCAACCGGAATTCGCCAAAATACTAACTATGTCGATTCAAGCTTAATTCTACACACCGTCATCACAAAAATATTATGGACACACTCTTAAGTCCCAAATCACCTAACTAAGCTATCCGAACCATAAAATTTGCATTTCAAGCGCTCTAACATATAAGTCAATATCCGGATGACTTTTGCAACTTAAGCTTCCTTAAAAGAGACTACGTGTCTCAAACCATACCAAAATCATTCAGGAATGGCTTCAAATTTTGCACACAAGTCACATTCGACATTTTGGACTTGCCCCAACTTTCGGAATCGCATTCCGACCCCGATATCAAATTTTCACTTCCCATTGAATTTTCTCAAAAACCTTCAAATTTCTATATTTAGCCAAACGGTTCCAAAATGACCTACGGACCTCCAAATTTACTTCCGATCGTGTTCCCAAATCCAAAATCACCATATGGAGCTACTCCTAGTCTCGGAATTCCAAATGGACATCAATAACACTGAAATGCATTTTAAGCCAAACTGATGCAATTACTTCTAAAATTCTATCTTCCATAATAGGTGCCAAAATACTCTCGGGTTATCTAAAACGCGATCCGGGCATACGCCCACGTCCGAAATCATCATATGAACCTGCTGGAACTTTCCAATTATGAGGTCGTTTACTCAAAATTCCAATCTCAGTTCATTTTCTTCAATTTCAAGCTTCTTAAATGAGAATTTTCATTTAGATTTGACTCCAAACTTCCTGAATTTTAATTCTGACCATACACACAAGTCAATATACCTGAAATGAAGCTAATCATGGCCTCAGACTATTGAATGACGCGCCGGAGCTCAAAACAACCAGTTGGGTCGTTACAATCTCCCTCACTTAAACATACGTTCGTCCTCGAACATGCTAAGAACTACACTGAAGTAGTCTGAAATCACTTGTTTAACATCTCATGCACCTTCCTGTGCTTCCATAACTCAGTTGAGCACATTAGCTCGATAACTCTGTAGATATACTCCTTTATTCAAGCAAATAAGCCATTTGGCCCAATTCCAACATCCAGAATTTCCTGCCAAGCTTGTTTCCATCATACGACCACCATATCAACTTCACACGCTGTACCCAAACATGACTGCATAACTTTGCTGAATTCACACTTCGCATCACTCTACTCATGGGACCACAATAATATCCTGTAAACGTAATAGTCGAAATTCCACAAATCTGATGCTCCCATTGCATCTCATGACCTACATAGGTCTTGCTCTAGCTTTTACAACACCGGTACGACGGAAGAGACGTGCCGAAATTCATAACCAACTGATGAATCAACAAATCATTGGGTCTATCCCCTGACACAATCCATACCTCATCGCGAACCAAAGAATGATCCTTGCTCTTTAATATACTTCATATAATCAGATTGCACCGGTCCTAAATCCAATAATCTAGTTTCACCTAATACAAACCGCTCAAGCAATAAGCCACCTCTGACATAATCAAAAGTCATATATGATGCCACAATGTGACAATAGGCTACCATTATGAATGTGACACAAAAAGGAAGCCTAACTTTAAAAAGGAGATCAAGTTACCCCGCTCGCGAATCATACATGCAATGCGGGTTCACAGCTAGAACTAGAATTCTAGGAAAAGTGAGAGATGAAACACATAAAAGCAAATATAGGGGACTGTACTGAACATCGTACTGTTGATTAACCCGATCCAAACAACTTATCCATGGCGACGTGCCATCTGATCCACATATAGAACTCGCATAAGGAGATATACGTCGAGCTGCAAAAGCTCATCACATCAAAACACCAGATATCGGTCATAACAACACTAAGGTGCATAATACCATTCCCAAGGAAACATATAACTCTATAGGCTACAAACTGAAGCATAACAGAGGTGCGATACATGATCTAAGTCTCAAGAGGCATCCTGCTCATATAATATCACCGTTTAGCGGAACCTCAACACATACGGAATTTACCAACCCGTCTCACAACTCATACGACGCAATATATCTTTACATAAATTAGTTGACCACGAAATAAGACCATTTATTCATAAAGAGCGTATTGCTGAAATAAAAACAACTGGCCTGATGTAAGGCTCACTTCCACATTTAAATCTATCCAGCGACCTCAAGTCGATCCTGATCGTGCCAAGCTAGGCCAATAATATTTCACAGGTCCATAACCCAATAAGCAGAGTGTCCTCCAAGCATAAATTCTCAAATTGATGATATTAACAAAATCCTCATGCTTGGTTTAAATTTCTAATTAATCAAGTGACTACATGTCACACTTATACAATATTCCTGTGGGACAAGCTCCCACCATCTTCTGAAATAATTAACAGGTCTGCACATTCAAACTACCGGCTGCATTAACGCTTAAAAGCGATCGAGGATCCCTAACCAGGATGCAAGGCCTTTCTCATATAACACCGATCTCAAGTGATACCGACGTCAATACCCATCTTACTCAAAACACTGAAACTCATATCCTGCTCATCCGAGATCGTGACATCACAGTCATTGACCAAACTACATCCTTGGTCCTTACTTCAATTTCCATACCACTCACTACACCTCACGTTCCCAATATACGATATACACGATTTCCATCACAACTATGGAACCGCCGATAGGCTAATACTTCATCACATAAGACTTTCCATTTAACACACTTCAGGGGAACTATAGCAGCATACATGCGAATTCTCATAATCGTCGAATATGCCAATCTCTAAGTAGTTGTCCAAGCCATCATAACACTTTCTGGGATCCGCCGACTCATAATAGACCCTAAAAAAAGAATGCTTCAGAATAACATCAATCACTGTGGCCGACAAGCCTCACATGCTCCGCCATAATCACATGCATAACTCGATCATGTTGAACGAACTGATCACTGACACCAATATGCCAACTCAACTATGGCTAATCAATTACTTCCTTCCAATTTATCCTTGATTTCCTGAGAAATAATAATATCTCCCTTTAACATCTAACTTATTTCAACCGCACTCACTCTGAGTGACCTTAAATCACGAGACCATGTTGTCTCAAATACCATGATCATTTCATGTCTCTCAAATGCTATACTGCAAGTCAAAACATCATAGAACATTCTGTGCCTTTCTTCATAAGCTGCTTTAAAATCTTGACTCTTAACCATACTTATAGACTCAAAATCATTAGGCACCACACTTTACCTCTTGAATTAACTAGGATCGCCATTGAGGGCCACCCAGCTCTGACTTTGCCCCGAATGCAACCAACTCTACTGAATTTTATAACATATGAATACCATCTCGATAAAGCACCCAACGGAATCACTTCCCTCGAAGCCTGAACCTATACGAGGCATAAATCATGAATCTTCCCTCAAGTCCGAACATGATAAAATAAGGCTAACCATAACATGCATCCAACAATTCATTTATTCAAATTACCACTCATGGTCCTCTTCCGTAGCTGCAATAATCCACCAATACGCCAATAACTAGAATTCACGTAGGTAATAAAACGTGCAATCAACTAATCAACAACAAGCTCCCCAACTTAGCTCTAAGTCATAGATCACAAAACATATACTCTATTGTTGTCGTAATATCATAGTGAGATTAAACTCACTCCATCATAAGCTCGTGGAAACACGAGTCATCTGGAATTTTAACTCTTCTGCAATTCTTCCATTTACTCACACAACAGTTAAGCCCACTCTCTAGGTGACCAAATTTTTTTTTTACTAAGTCCCAAGTTTTCCAAAAATTTAGACAGAGTTTTCTTTGTAATTGGGCCTATCCACCTACCAGAGAATCAGCCAAAACCATCCCAACAACACGTCTACAACTTTACAAAGCATCACAATGTATATCAACAACATTAATCTCAATACTACATGTATTATATTATCAAAAATTGATACATGGACATGCGTTGCACTTATTTAAATCATAACACATGGAAAAATACCTTTGAATTACACATGAAATCTTCTCACAATATACATAGGAACCACATCAATTTAAAACACTCCGCAGGAGATAACCCACCTGCTTCACCGCAATATAACATCTCTGTATACCTTCCGCCGTCATACACATTATGTAACTACTTAGCCTTCCTGAGTCTGAACTCATCTCATATCATGCAATTTACTTCACTCCCACTATGAGCCTTGAAGAGATTCTTTATACGCCTATATTCGGGCTACACATCGAACCACACTGAAGATCGTACACTTAATGATTCATCTCTCACTTAGAAATCTTCTTCAAAACTTTCAAGTCATATAGACACACGGCAAATCACTAGCATACTGATTACGCACCTATCCAGCGCCATTCCCACCATTATGGACAATACTGAACGTATAAGTTCACAAGACTATCTGGCAGAATTAGCACCTCGATGCTCAAGCCACAGGCAAGATCCGGCCTCAAGTCCTCCACACTAGCCCAACATCAACCTCACGAAGATTTCATCTCGCCCCTCGATCGGGGAATCGCAAGCCATCGGAGTACATATAATACCGAGCACTCATGCGTGCATACAGGCGTGAGGAAGAAATTTCAAGAGTTACTTTTGCAAGCTGAATCAAGGACGCACGATAAGATTTCAAGAAAATGGAGTGTTTCCTAAAAGTTCTGTAGCCTCCCGAGGATAGATATGGACGTCTACATACCGATCCGCGAGACTCTATTAAACCGGATCATGACTCGCGAGGCCTAGTAACCTAGGCTATGATACCAACTTATCACGACCCAAACCCGATCGTGATGGCGCCCAACCCGAAAGCTAGACAAGCCTGACCAACGTTCACTCTCCCTTTGTCAATAAACTCTCAAACCGACAATTTAAGGAAAATATAATAATTTCTGAATAATAATCCAAAAATATTAATAGAATAATTACCAAGATAATATAAAAGCCAAATAATCACTCCCAAAAGATCTGGATCACAAGTCTAAAGCCTATAAATAAAACTGGATAATAATATCCGAATGAAATATAAAAGTCTGGAGGAGTATATAATAAAATAAACTGAAATATGAAGAGTAGCCAGGTCCTGCGACGGTCAAGCAGCTACCTCAACAACTTTGAAAATAGCTGGAGACTACGAGTGCTCAGCTAAGCCTCCGGTATACCTGAATCTGCACACAAAGTGCATGGAGTAGGGGTGAGTACTACCAACTCAGTGAGTAATAAGCATATATATGGTCTGAAAGTAAGAAATTCATGAAATGCCACAAAGCAAAGTTAAAACTAATTGTCCTATACCTTAAGTATGAACTAACAACAAAGCAATAACAATATATAACAGTCAAGTATCAGATAAAGATGATAGCATATATATATATATATATATATATATATATGCATATGAGTCACACAACAGAATTAATCTAATTTCCCATTTTTCCAATTATTTAAGGTGAATGTAATTCAGTTAATCGATTTCACGAATAAGGTGACTTAGCATCTAATAACAGTGGTTAAGCAAAGGACTGAGATCAATGATTATGCAAATTATGTTATCACACATATATTCACCCTGGACGGGTACTACAGATCAACACAAAGCCCCAAACATGGCATTAATCCCTATTATCAACAACACAATGTGCGTATCAGCTGCCAATAATTTTATTCAGCTCTCGGGATAGACCAAGTCACAATCCCAAATCATATACCATCCCGCACCTGCCATGGGATGCGTGTCACGCCCTAACATAGCATTACGATGTGATAAACCGGGGTTTCAAACCCTCAGGCCATCACCTATACAAACTACTCACCGCTAACCGGTCGTAGACTGGTCCACAATGCCTTTTCCATCTGAATCTCCGTCTACGCGCGCTGAATCTAGTCAAAACCACAATGAATAGGCTAAATAAAAATAACCCAATTGAAATTATTCGGAAAACGCTAAAAATTACGAAGTTGGTAAAACCCGAGCCCCGGGCCCGCTTCTCAAAAAATTCCTAATATTACACCACCGGATTCCTCGTCTCGCCACGAGTTCGTACATATAAAGTTTACCAAAATTGGAGTTTAAATGACCCCTCAAATCTCCATTTAATTCTCTTATGTTTCAAGCCCTAAACCACCATTTTTGTCCATAAATTACTTGAGTTTTTAATTCTAATCCATGTATCTTGGAAATAAGTAGAAACAACTCATCTTTGATGCTTGATGATATCCCCCTTAAATTTCTCTCCAAAATAATCCAAACCAAATGAAAGAAATGAAAGAAATGAGTGTTTAAAAGAATCTGTCCGTGCTTCGTCGAGTTGTACCTTGCACTTGTGCTATACAAGTTGTACATCCTATTAAAACTATTCCTTGTCAGACACCTTCTGTTTAAACACCCATAACGTTTTGTATAAATATCCAAATAAAAATGATTTGAATATTTAGAAACTAGACTCGAAGATCTTTAGTTTGATAGGTTTTACATCATATAAATCTTTATATATCTGGAGATATGAGCTTCTAAAACAGGCCCATGAAATCAGAAAATTCTGGAGAAAACTACTCCACCAGTCATTTTCAATCGATCATAACTTCTCTAAAGATGTCCAAATTATGATTTTGTAGCTTTTTGGAAACTAGACACAAAGGGCTACAACTTTCGTCTTTTGCACTTTTTCTGATTCCTTATATATTTAAATATATGAGCTTACGAGTTGGACTTCTGACACTAGTAATCTGGTGCACAGCGGAAGCAAAAAAAACATCTACATTTTTTTTAAAGATGAAATAGTCCGTTTAACCACCCAAAACTCACCCGAGGCCACTGGGACCTCAACCAAACAGCCAACATATTCCATAACATCATTCAAGCTTATTCTAACATTCGGAACGCTCAAAATAACATCACAACACCAAATTCGCATCCGATTCAAGCCTATGAACTTTGAAACTTCTAACTTCCACATCCGATGCCGAAACACGTCAAAACTAGTCGGAATGACCTCAAATTTTGCAGACAAGTCCAAAATGACATAATGAAGCTACACCAACTTTTGGAATTCCATTCCGAGCCTCGGATCAAAATCTTACCTATCAACCGGAATTCGCCAAAATACTAACTTTGCTGATTCAAGCTTAATTCTACACCGGTCATCACAAAAATATTTCAGACACACTCCTAAGTCCCAAATCACCTAATGAAGCTACCTGAACCATAAAATTCGCATTTTGTGCCCTCTAACACATAAGTCAATATCCGGTTTCCAACTTAAGCTTCCTTAAAAGAGACTAAGTATCTCAAACCTTATCAAAGACATTCAGGAATGACTTCAAATTTTGCACACAAGTCACATTCGACATTATTGACCTGACCCAACTTTTGGAATCACATTCCGGCCCCAATATCAAAATTTCCACTTCCGGTCGAATTTTCTCAAAAACCTTCAAATTTCTATATTTAGCCAAACGGTTCCAAAATGACCTACGGACCTCCCAATTCACTTTCTGTCGCGTTCCCAAATACAAAATCACCATACAGAGCTACTCCCAGTGTCGGAATCCCATATGGACATCAATAACACTGAAATGCATTTTAAGCCAAACTGATGCAATTACTTCCAAAATGCTATCTTCCATAATAGGCGCCAAAACGCTCTCGAGTTATCCAAAACCCGATTTGGGCATACGCCCAGGTCCGAAATCATCATATGAACCTGCTGGAACTTTCGTATCCCAATTCCGAGGTCGTTTACTCAAAATTCCAATCTCAATTCATTTTCTTCAATTTTAAGCTTCTTAAATGAGAATTTTCATTTAGATTTGACTCCAAACTTCCTGAGTTTTAATTCTGACCATACACACAAGTCAATATATTTTGAAATGAAGCTGCTCATGGCCTCATACTATTGAGTAACATGCCGAGACTCAAAATGAACGGTTGTGTCGTTACATCTGTGGACATAAGTGGCTGCTTTATGGCCTAGTCTACCACAACTTTGCACAGTAAATGATATGTTTCATATTGGATCTGCTATTTGTGGGCGCCAATTAGAACATGCTTCTTAACTGGCTCATCCATCGGAATTTCAATACATAATCTGGCGTACCTCCCCCTCAATGAAGCGGATATACATGCATCTACCCTTAGTAGTTTGCCTATTCTCTTTAGGATTTCACCTTCGTAAAATTCAGTAGGAAGTTCAGGGAGTCTAATCCAAACCACTGTGAGGGGTTGTTTGGCTTCCGATGCCACAAAGTTTGGCTGCCATCTTTGAGTGGACCTGAAATGGCCATAAATAAACCATGGACCCGCTTGAAGAATGTGAGTCATTGTTTCCTCCTTCTGGAGTTTTATTATGAAGTAGTCATTGCCTAGGTCGATGAGTGGAATATGATCTTCTATATTCCATAGGGCTTGGATTTTTTATTTTAGAATCTGGTGAAGGATTCGTATTCCTTGAAGTTTTATGATTATGGAGAATTTCCAAGGTAGATAGATTCTTTGCCTATCCTTTAAGGATATGGGAATTGTTATGAATAAGTCAGTTTCGTTTACTATGAGATTTGTTGACATTAGATCGTGGTAAGTTTCCATAGGAAAAGAGTCAGAAGAAGAGGTGTCTGATGTGAATTTGATAGAGCTGTTGTTTTCCAGTAGTTTGTCCTTGAACGTTACATGTTTTTGGGGAGATAAGTCGCTTTCTGCATTAATGGTCGTCTCCATTAGATCATAGGGTTCTTTATCCGGAGGTTTTGGAGGAATTTGAACGGTTGGTCGCGTTGAATTTGTGAGTTCATCAATGAAGAGAGTTAAGGAGGTTGTTGTTTGAATGTAGGAAGAGGAGATAGGGGAGAGTTTCTTTCTCTAAAACAACCTCTCATATTGTCCTCTGGCGATGAAGAAGGGATGCTCCATTAGGATTTTTGGAAGAGAATGTAGAGTAAGCCTGGACAAATGGAGGAAGTAAGTAAGAAAGGGAGAGTGATGGCTTTGGGGAATGCAAAAAATTGGGGTAAGATCCATCGAAGTGGAAAGCCTTAATCGGATGTATAGTAACAGGTAAAGCCCGAAGGCTGTTCCCATCCCTGTCAGGGGAGATGCCAACCGTCTCTCCTTTCTACGAACACTATATAAACTCATTAAATCTCTTTTACTCTAATATGAGATAATATTTCTTTGTAAATAAAAAATATTCAAATATTTATTTTTCCTCTACTTTTCATTCACACCACTTAAACTAAGGGTGTCTAATGGATGGGCCGGGCCGGGATGAATAGGCAAATTTGGGAACCGGGCCAGTTACGTATTAGGGCTTACTGAGTTTAATGGGTTCGGGTTCATCCGGGTAAAAATGAACCGTACGGGTTACAAGTACAGGGGCCGACCGGGCATGGTTAGTGTAATTTGTAATTTTTTTGGGTATTTTGTATATCTATTGTAAGTTATATTGATATAAAGTAAAATATAAAGAATACAATGAAGATAGGAAAAGATTGCACTTATACGTCTAATAATTCTTCAAATTAATCGAACAAACTAAAACATTAAGCATAAATGCGTCTAATAATTCACAACTGTCTCAAATCAACTTAAATACGAATTTTTTAAGGATGTTCAAGACAACTCTTCATATGCATCCTTAAACTGCCTGTGCCATACTTTGGACAAAGATTTAAATCTCGACCACAGTTCTTGCACTTTACTTTCTGAACTTCTTAATTTTCTTCTAACACCTCATAGAGTTCCAAAACATATGAGCGCAATCTAGAAGCACGAGGCATGATTTAACTTCAATTGAGAATTTGAGTTTGAGAAATGAGAGATGAGTGAAGAAATGAAGGGGAGGGGGGAGGGTGTGTTTATAGTTTTTCAAAGGGCTAAATTAATAATTAAAAAAGTGTTAAATTAAAAAAATAGCCCAAAAGACTAAATGCGCAAAAGAGTCGTTGGGCCAACGATCAGAAAGTATAAACATTTAAAAAAATTAATTGAAAGTAGCTGTTATACCAGTTTGGGCCGGTTCGTGCCAGACTGGTTAACCGATTCTACAGTAAAAAATTTTGATTGAGTTTGACCTGGCCTCCTTATACCGCTCCAAGCCGATTCCGATTTTAACCGGTCTGGGCCGACCCGATTACGGTTAAACCCGGCCCGTTAGATATCCTTACTTTAAACCAAAACACATACAGTGAGATGTTGAGACAAGGTCATTTGCATCTATACTCATTTTTTGTTCCATATTTTAACTTGTGCTCGCTTTGCAAAAATATTACAAGCGTACTCGTTTTTTTACATAACTTCAGCACAAGGGGCTGAAGTAGCAAACATAATCACGCAAAACTTTAGCATTTTAGTAGTCCGGCCTGAAGTTCAGCTCTAGAGCTGAAGTTTTTGTCTTTGTAACCGGAAAATTTCAGCTATAGAGCTGAAGTTTGCCAGCTATAAAATAAAAATTTCAACTCTAGAGCTGAAGTTTTCCTTTTGTAACTGGAAATCTTCAGCTCTAGAGCTGAAGTTTTTATCTTTGTAACCTGAAAACTTCAGCTATAGAGCTGAAGTTATATAGCTCATTGTATGTTTACTACCCCCAAATAATACTCTTTTCACATAACTTCATCTATAGTTCTATTTAATTACTACTAATTATTCCCACAAACTAGAGAACCTTCAATTTACTACATTATCACTATAGTATTTTACCCAAGGCAAAGAAGAAAGAAGAGATGCATTCTTTAAAGGAGAAAGTAAGCAACGCAGCGGAGAAAGCAGCAACAAGGACAAATGAAGAGAAAACGATAGTAGAAGAGAGAAGGAAAGCAAAAGAAGCAGAAGTTAAAATGGAGCTGCAAGGAAGAAAGGGAGCTGAAATTTCTTAAAAAGTGGGTTCATGTAAAAAAAAATTTAAAAATGATTAAATGAAGGCGACCAAATATAATTTAACTAGAGTTTTAAGGTTTAGTTAGAGTTTTAAGTAGTGGTATTGTAGTACTTTTTTATAAGTTACTGTAATTACCTTTTAGCCCACTACTCACAATTTTTTTTTTCCTTTTAATTCATTTTTTTTCCTTTTGGTTTTTCCAAACAGTTTCCTTGAAACGACAAAAACTCAGATTTGCAGCTTTGTCGAGTCGTTGAGCTCTCAAATTCCTCCCTCCTCCCAAACACCAATTCATAACTTTAGATCCAAAGAACACAGCGAGAAGAGAGAGCTCACATTCTGTCGAACAGTAATAAATTACAGAAAAAAATAAAGAACCCGTAATTGATAAGCAAAAAAGACGTTTCAAGAATCAATTTTTCAGGATCTCACAGCAATGCTCTCCACCGTCCGATCCCTCTTTATTTTCATCATCTCCTTTCTGTTCCTTGCATACCCATCTTTTGCCAAGGTAGAAAATTTTGCAAAATCTTGGAATTTCAGTGAATTAATAATTTGATGCACTTTAGTTTCTGAATATTTAAATGGGTTTTTGTTTTTGGGGTTCACCATTCTTGGATCTTGAGTTAACTCTATGATTTGTTTCTTTTTTCTTCTTTATTTATTTATGTAACTGCATTTTCTGTAGAAATCAGAGGCGGATTTAAGTGTTCTGGATGCCACTGAACCCACTGACCATTTGAGTTACTGTGTTCGACATTTAATATTTGTACAAATTTAGTAGGTTTCTTAACACACATATCAGTTGCGCGGAACCTGTAGCTTCTTCTTTTCTTTTCTGCTGTTTATGTGTGTACATACTTAGATTTTAGTGAAGTTGAGCTTTATGGGGGGCAAAATAGAGATTTTGTATGATAATGCTTTTTGATGAAATTGTATTTGTGTAGTGATTTGAAGGTTAGAGACAGGGGCGGATTTATTGGCGCAAGGGGGTCGCTGAAAGCTTACACTAAATATATAATATAAGGCAACATCTGTTTTTTTACCTCTATATATTAAGCTTTGAACCCCCTTAACACAATTAAAAAGTGTAGTTTAGTGGTCAAGGGGTTCAAAATCTACATAAGGTCACATGGGGTTCAATTCCCACTGGCAACAAAAAGTTTTTTTTGAACCCCCTTCGTGAAGATCCTACTTCCGCCACTGGTTACAGACTGGATGTTTTCTGGTCATTTTATTAAGATTTTATGTTTATAGGTGCTAAGCATGTATGATTTTGAGCTTTATAAAAGAAAATTTTGAACTTTTATATTATAATGATCTGATGCTGAAGGTTTAGTTGGATATTGATCTGAATCTTACAAAATGGATGCTTTATGATCATTTTCTGTTTAAGCTGTTAATGTGTTTACATTCATATTGTAAATGATTTTGAGCATTGTTGAGAAATAGAGTAGTAACTCTTCGCTTAGCTGGCTAGAGCATTTTGTTTGACGCATTTTATGTGTATATGTGTTGATTGGGACTCTTATGTTTGTTGGAAGTATAACAACGGGATTCAAAGTTTCCCCGTTCTCTCTGAATCTACTCTCAATTTTACCTGATTATTCTGTTTTAAGGTTATTTTTAATTGAGGAACTATAAATCATTATTACTTGAAAGAAGATCTCTTTTCACTTATCGATTACCTTGCCTTAAGCTTTTTCGCCTCTCAAAACAGTGTCTTCGGCTCTTTAATATGTTTAGATCAAAGAAGGGTACGAGAATGCAAAATGGAAAGGAAGATCGATATATCTTCTTATAATTCTAATCTTTTCAAAAGTTGAAGGGTATGAAACCTTTATTTCACTCCTCCTTAGTCCATACCCTGTACTCTGTAACCACAAAACTGGCGCATTTACTCATCGCCTTCCTTTGAATATTTCTTGTTTCACCATGTCTTCTGCTACTAGTTCTTTTATTCTTCTATACCTTCTGCTGCCCTCCTAATAAAGCATATGCGATAGTTGATACTAATTAACATTCAACAATCAACGCAAGTGCTGTTCAGTTAGGATATCTTATGAGAGCCTAAAGACTGTCTCTTTTAATGTCTCTAAACTCAGATAGGAAAATCTGGTTTCACAAAAATTTTGCCGGTAAGAACGTGGTTTGAGTATCTGATGGTGTGGATGTCTTTTCTGCTATTTGCTGCAGTATCAAGCAGATGAACCTATCACTCTTTGGGTAAATAAAGTGGGACCCTATAATAATCCACAAGAGACGTACAACTATTACAGCCTTCCATTCTGTCACCCTGGTGATGGTGGTCACAAGTGGGGTGGCCTTGGCGAGGTTCTTGGTGGGAATGAGCTTATTGATAGCCGAATTGACATAAAGTTCAAAAGTATGTTTCTTTGAAATTTAACAATGGATTAGTTATTCCTCAAAAGCGAATCTTTGTCACCATGTTCCATTTTTATTACAACAGGAGATGTGGAGAAAAGCACAATTTGTGATCTTGCATTGGATGCAGCAAAAGTGGCACAATTTAAGGATGCAATCGAAAATTCATATTGGTTTGAGTTTTTTATGGGTATATATTTTTTTAATATGTCCTATGGTTTTTCTTTTTTGAAGTTCTTTTAACAGTAACACATGGCTGCTAGATGAGACCTGCTAAGTTACTGACTTTTTTACTGTATCCGGTGATCTGTATGTATTTTGTGGTTATGACCTATGGCTTCCTGCATCAGACGATTTGCCATTATGGGGTATGTGCTCAGCTAGTTTTTGTCTTGTGAATTCTGATAACTAGGTACTGTTTAACATTACTGAAATTCATTATGGAAATTCAGGTTTCATCGGTGAAGTGCTTCCTGATAGAAGCCGAGACACCAAGCATGTGCTCTACACACACAAGAATTTTCTTATTCAATACAATGGAGACCAGGTAATGTATTATTGATCTTCACTCTTGTAGTCACTTCTCATACCTATTGCAACTTAATGTTGCTATGCTGAGTTAACTTTTTAACTCCGACAGATCATTCATGTCAACCTAACTCAAGAGAGCCCAAAGCCATTGGAGGAAGGAAGACTCTTGGGCATGACGTACTCTGTAAAATGGGTTCCCACAAATATTAGTTATGAACGCCGGTTTGACGTATACCTGGATTACCCCTTTTTTGAACACCAGGTACATGCCAATCACCATCGATGGTCCTCACCTTGCACTCGTATTCATTTTATTGAAAGAATCAACTGAATAATGAAAGAACTACTTTGATAACTGAAAGTGCATCCAGTAGACAATTCCATACTTATTTCCAACAGATAACTGTTCACATTTTCTTTACTGATATGTTTAGAGACAATACTTTGTTGCCCTGAGAGAAGTTTTAGAATTTAAATTCCTTGTGGTTTTCTTGTCTCATGTGTGTTTTGAAACTTCATTGTCATCTGGTCCTTGTTAAAACAAATGACTAACGGAGAAATCTGCACAAACAAACACGAGTATCTTTAAGATACTCTTTCTGTTGCCAGCCTCTGTTAACTTCTTATTCTTTATGCAGATTCACTGGTTCTCTGTTTTCAATTCGTTCATGATGGTTATTTTCCTCACTGGCTTAGTGTCTATGATTCTGATGCGCACTCTTCGTAATGATTATGCTAAATATGCCCATGAAGATGATGATCTGGAGTCTCTGGTAATGTTTCTTCTTCTCTTGAATCATGTCTTTGCATGCTGTCTGTGTGAGAAAAGCCTATAGTCCCTTACGTTCAAGCGTTGATGCAAAATCGTACCTTAAATATATAGTAGGTCGCTAGTAGTCCTTCTACCATGAAAAATTCTTCAGTTTCAAAAGCCATCGCCAACAGATCTACAATGCTGCTTTCACACAATGGTAGTAACTAGTAAATCACCTCAAAGGCTGTTTCATTGGCTGCATTCGTTCCAGTACTGATTCTGCCTTCACACCTTTCCCCTGCTTATCAAGCACCCAGTATTGCTTTCATTCAATTTATTCTTGTCTTCTCTGAGGAATGTGGAAAACTATCGGTATGGCACCAATATATTCTCCCCCAGCTAATTCCACCCAGAAGAAGTCTTTAATCCACCTGCAGTGCACTCTATTATTCGCTTAAAAGGTCCCTATTTTCGGACCTCAGGAACATAATGGAATCGCCAGCAACAATCTTTTTGTGATTCATGAAAGATGAAAGTACTCCATCCAAGTCAATACGTTGAGAGAGAAGTGCTTTTGTTTACGAATGGGTTATTTGTATTGAATGGAAAAAGTAGGGGGTGATATTAGTAGATAATAGATTCCATCCACCAGGTCCAAAAGTCTGCCATTTTTAGAAACTGTTACTGCTCCTGTCAGTGCATATTTAAAGGACAATTTTAAGTCTTTACCCAAATTTAAGGTACTATTTGAGGCCTTTTCTCATGTCTGTGGCAAATTTTTGAGAGTTTATGAAAAATTTAAACTAATTGTACAGGAGAGGGATGTAAATGAAGAGTCTGGTTGGAAACTTGTCCATGGTGATGTCTTCCGGCCTGTACCAAATTTGGCCCTGCTTTCAGCTGTTGTTGGCACTGGCGCTCAGCTGACAACACTTGTTCTCCTTGTGATCATATTTGCTATTGTTGGAATGTTATACATTGGGTATGTCTGCGACCTTTCCCTCTAATTATATGTACTAAATCTGAAGATTGTGGTTCTAGGTAGAGTTTATTTCCGGTTCATTACCTATGGCTCCCTCTTTAGCCTTTTTTTTTGGGGGTGGGGGGGTGGGGTGGGGTGGGTTAATGAAGTAGTGATGCACTTTAACCCATTAATCTTCATCCTCTTGTCTGAAGACTTCCAAATATATGTTCTGTGTAATCAACATTGTGTCGGTCATTTTCTATTTGAGTTCCAGTAGTACATGGATTTGGATATTTCCCAGTGAATCAAATTTGTCACTGTTTAAAATCTTTAATATTCTATCACCACTACTTGGCATTTACTGTGCTTCTCATGTGGGTATAACATTTTTTACTATTTTGGGTAATAATATAAATCTTGTACAGCTAGCACAAGTTTAAAGAACTCAAATTAGTCTAACTAACTTAATATATTTGGATTTGATTTTTTTTTTCAGTGAGCTAAGTTTCAAATGTTACTTCAATTTTCTACACTGCTACCTATATAGTATAAAAATCACATTAATATCTAAGAACTGTCCATGGTTAAATAATGTCACATACTGAGGGAGTATATTTCCCCCCTTAATACTTCAATATTGTGCTTATCTGCTGTACTTTATATTGCTCAGGAGAGGAGCTATTACTACAACCTTTATCGTATGTTATGCTCTTACATCATTCATTGCCGGATACGTGAGTGGTGGCCTGTACTCTCGTAATGGTGGTATGTTATCTTTCTGCTGCTGATGTCTCTTCAGTTGATTCAATCAATTATCTCTAATCATTAAGTGATTGAAGGTTGTTTTTTTACCCTTGAATATTGTCAGGTAAAAAGTGGATAAAGTCGATGATCCTTACAGCGTCACTTTTCCCCTTTATGTGCTTTGGCATTGGGTTCATTCTAAACACGATTGCTATATTTTATGGATCGTTAGCTGCTATTCCCTTTGGAACAATGGTGGTGGTTTTTGTTATTTGGGCTTTTATTTCATTCCCTCTGGCGCTTCTGGGTACTGTTGTAGGAAGAAACTGGAGTGGTACGCCAAACAATCCGTGCCGTGTTAAGACCATACCCCGTCCTATCCCTGAGAAGAAATGGTACCTCACACCATCTGTAATTTCTCTGATGGGAGGTCTTCTTCCCTTTGGGAGCATTTTCATTGAGATGTATTTTGTCTTCACTTCCTTCTGGAACTACAAGGTAATTATTCTCTCCTATTTTTTCTTTTTGGGCTAAATGGAAATAGCATTTTAAAAAGATATTGTTCCTTGCACTATTTTACCAGACCCCACTTGTGGGATTGCATTGGGCTGTTGTTGTAATCTTTTCTACTTTATGGATGTTCATTTGCTTAACTACTCGGTTTTCCACTATGAGAGTTGAATTAGTCGGAGAATAATTTTATTGCCTAAGAACTGTTTTTGCATATGGTTATATAACTTCTGTGATTGTTTATACATGTCATGCATATATTGTTTTGTAAGAACTAATTGACAGCTAAAAACTGTTCGAGCAGTGAGTGCACACTTAAGACCTATGAGTGATATGTGTGAATAAGTTTTTGTTTTGGGCATGACGGCATGTCCCAGGACTGTCCGATGTGTTTCCTGTCGGACACTACTTCTGACATGGATAGCGAAAACATTCTAACTGCCCAAGCTTAAGTTGGAAACCATATTTGAACTTTATAAATTATAGCGAGGGATAGTGCAACAGAAACAAACCTTCATTACATATCAATGTCTTTGCTTATAGATGCTGGTGACCATTTCTCTAGTTGCTTGAGATTCTGAAAACATTGATCTACTAATGTTTTTTGGTATAGTTCCTTTCGTTTTCCCTAAATTATTAGACAAATCATTTCAACACATAAAGGACAACTTGCAATGTTCACTTCTTCAAAGTAGCAACGATCTTAGAGCATTTAATATCTTCATGTCATCGACAATTACTACTTTCTTGTCTGTCAAGTTGCTGGAAGTTGTGTAGTATTTATCTATTGCATTTTTGCTGTGTAGCTGTATTATTAGCTGACCTTGATTTTTTTGTTGCGCAGGTCTACTATGTATATGGTTTTATGCTTCTTGTATTTATTATCCTGATCATTGTCACTGTTTGTGTGACAATTGTGGGCACATATTTCTTGCTGAATGCGGAGAACTACCATTGGCAATGGACTTCGTTCTTCTCTGCTGCCTCAACAGCTCTCTATGTGTATTTATATGCGATATATTACTATCATGTAAAGACCAAGATGTCCGGTTTCTTCCAGACCAGCTTTTACTTTGGCTACACTATGATGTTCTGCCTTGGCCTCGGTATTCTTTGTGGTAAGCTATATATTATTTGTATGTGTCAAAAGTCAATACAGGATCTGATCGGTCTCAATTATTTTCTTCCCCTGATATACTACGTCGTCACTGTTCGTGGACTTAAGTTCTGACTTTATTTGTTTGGAACGAACTCCAGGTGCTGTAGGATATCTCGGCTCTAATTTGTTCGTTAGGAGGATTTACAGGAATATCAAGTGTGATTAAGCGCCTAAATGAAGCAATATTGAAATGCTGCGCCACAGTTTTGCATGCCTGTCACTTGAGAGGAGTTCAGAGGATTTCCAGATAATACCACAGCAATTTGGTCACCTAATGTGAATGAAGATTATTTTAGAAGAGGATGAGGAAAGAAATTTAGTTTTTATTTCCAATTTTCTAGTTTAGGAGGGGTGAAAGTGTTAAGTAGGTTCTGTGGGAGAAAACATAAAGCACTGGAAGATTGTCCAACTTTATTAGTGCATAGATAATATTACTTACATTTGTTATAACTTGAAAGGACGTAATCAACACTGTATTTTGGAATACGTTGAGATTCATTTTATGATGAAACAACATATTACTGTCAATTGCTTAAAAATGTTTCATAGGTTCCTTTTCTTCATAGGTTCCTTTTCTTTCATTTTTCCCCCTCTTCACTTGATGTTCCTTTCACCTAGCGAAATTCGAGTGCTTTATACCATATGGTTCCCTCTCCAGATGCTAAGATGCTACTCCACCTGCACAACCAGCTAGAAGTGGAAACAAACAGGCAGGTAGAAGTCGTCCTAGAGGAGGAGGCCAGAGCCGTTGTTATGCTTTCAAATGTTCTTGTATACATTTTGCTATTATTTGTTGAACATTAGGTCTTGCCTATGCTAGTTTTGCTCACATCTATATAGCCATGTCCACAGTAAAGCCATAGAATCGGTCATTAACCATACATTAGAGTAGGCTGCCTACGTACGACCCTTGGGATACGGCCCTTCCCGGTACCTTGTGTGGATGCAGATGTTTCGTGCACCAGACTGCTTTTTCCATGTCACATTAGAGGCCAAAAGAGAAGTAATCTGCAAATAGGACAGCCTTATGATCAATTACTCTGGCTATAGCATAAAACGGTGCCATAGGCCAACGAAGGAGCTTTGTTACTGCCTATAGTTCCAAGACTATGGTTAAATAAAGTTTATATCAGAAGATTATATTAGATTATATCATTTATAGAAGCAGAGCAACGTGCACGTAGTCTATCTTCATTGTATTTATCATAATCATATTTAACTTGCCATGATTTCCAAGGAACTCAATCTGAATTGCGTTGATCAATAAAATCCCTCAGCAATGAAAAGGGAACCAGGTCTAACAATTGTTTTGAACAAAACCAGCTGTAACATTTTCAAGGGGAGATTGGATAAAGAGGACAACATTATCCACTATCAGAGCACAATAGACACTTACGAGACACACCAAGTGCTTATTACTTCCTGCCTTCCAATTTATGTGACAAAATTTTACTTGTCATGGAGTTTAATTAATAATATTAAAACTAATTATTTGTTTTTCGTGAAAATGGTAACAACAACTAGATTTATAGATGAAATTCTAAAAATACATGATTTATTCTCGAGCTAGTTGTTTAGAGCAGTTGATGCTAAGAGTACAAAGTTTACAATTGAAATGCAAGCTAAAAACGGGGCGATAACCAAACCTGAAGGCTTACTGCCCGGGTTAATTTTACCAAAGGGACACAGGTTAAAACTAGGAGTTGAACGAGCCGAGGAACCTGTTGCCCGGATGTAATAATGGTCGATGGGGAACTCGGGGTCGATGTCAGGGCCGAATTCGAGGTATAGGGGATAGTTAGGAATGTGATAACAGTAAGATTATGATCAAGCGATGCTTTATATGGCCAATACCAAGCGATAGACAAAGAACAAGTAAGAAGATAATAAATGCTAAAGTGGCCTCGGGCCAGTGAGAACGAGGGAGTTTAGAAAGAAGAGAGAGAGAGAAATACTATTACACTTGTGAAGAAATGGAGCAACATCATCCTTTTACAAAGTAGCATGGATTCCCCTAATATAGGAGATGGAATACCATATAGTACAGAATGTATTGAATGTAAATATACGAGGATGGGATGGATGGGATGGCCAGGTCTGGTACTAGTGTTTACTGACTCTAGCCGCTCGCCTCGGGAATCCTCCATCCTCGAAACCTTCGATGGGTCGCGGACAAGTTCCTTATCCTCAGAATCTCTGTTGGGTCACGGACAATCCTTGAGGGAGGGAGCTCGATCGTTATCTTACAGCCTCGAGATGCCGATATGACTTCTTGCATGTACCTTAACGGCGGGAAATAGACCCCCCTGATTTCACTGCATATAGATAGTCTCCATGTTTCTTAGAGTGAAATAATAGGAAACGATATTGAACTATTCTCTCGAGGTCATTATTACTATGACGTCAACCGTCTAAGAGAATTAAATGCCATGCCCTAGAGAACCATGCAAGGTTGTCGTCAGATGCGGTAATCGAGAAACCCATGAACTACCATCGGCTCGTCTCTTTTGCTTCCCCAGCGATTCCTATAAATGCACCGGTTGCTAGATACTTCACATCATTACCCTACTTACGAGCCCGCAAGTCAGAATTTTGTATTTGATACTCTTTCCTCTTTTCACAAAAAGGTTTTTACAATTTTATATGGCTAGGACTTCTAGGACTGTTCCCCGACGGAACGATACTGCATCGTCGTCTCGATTAACTGAGGATAAACCAGATCGGTTCCAATTTGGAACAATGTACCCCACCTGATCTCGACACATCGAAAGATTTTAACATCGAGACTCCTTCGTCTATGCCGGGCCGGTGTGAGCACGTGTCCTGATACGTTAGCATCGGGACCGATATAAGCAAGGTGAAGGAGGACTGCTGATGTAGCAAGGCAGTGGAGATGGAGATTTTTGGCCCCAATACTAACTTCAAAGCTGGCTTCCTTTATGTATACACTTACCCATTCACCCCGGGCCCTGATAAATCTGTCGAATCTCCTCCCTTGGAAATTGACCCGGTTATTCTTGACTTCTGCGACTGATACTAGGTGACACTTGGTCAGATCTAACCTTTTTTTTGGAGGATAGTATTGATGCTTAGATATTTCACCGAACGGGTTGAAGGCGAAGTTTTTACCCTTAATCATCTTATCAATCTGTATCGCCCTCAACTATATCGGGGCTTGAGCAAGCTCCGCCATCGGCCCAAAAAGTCCTTTTTCACGAGTGTTGATGAGGGGAAGGATCGAGGATGGATGAGCAGGTTTATCCGGGTGAGGACTTCGGACATCATCCCAGCCCGGAGAATGCCCTTTTAGGAGCAGTGGAATGCCCGACGCAAGCAATTTTCCCTTTAGCCTCTTTTCGAATACTCTTTCGTTCGTCATAATAACCTCTTTGTGATTTTTGCAGCTGTTGTTTGTCATCCAGAGATGGTCCTTGACTTTTTGGGATGGATCAGGCGGTTGAGCGAGAAATTTCCGTACCGTGTTCGGTCTTGGGTCGTCTTGTCTAAGAAGCGTTGGGCGGGTAAGAATCACGGTGAGGTTCCTTTACCGCCTATGCTTCATACTTTTTGTTTCCTTTCGAACCCTTAGCGAAAACATGTTGTGGTTATTGTAATGGCGCATGTCTTGGCGAGAATATGCAGATGAGGCCGAAAGAAGAGGCCTTGGAGCCTGGCATGAACAAGAAAAGGAAAAGCAGGGCGGTTGTTGTCCGTCTTGATGGGGCTACCGCTCTAACCTCAGGGTCGAATCCTGATATCGAAGGGGAGGACGATGAAGGAAGTCTGTTAAGGAGGAGAACAAGGTCCAGTGCGAGAGACTTGCAGGCGCCACGGTCGGAGGCTGCTGAGTCCAGAATTGCTAGCTCCGGCCGGGCTCGAGAGCCCGGGGGTCCTTGAAGAGTACGTTGATGTAGCTTCAAATTGCACAACCAGATTCGATGTAGCTTCTTTTAGGAGGATCGTTGGCTTTGATTTTGAGGGATCGGAGCTCGGGGCCTTCCAGGAATGTGGGTTGCCACTTGGAGAAATCGGCGAACCGAATGACTTCATTTCGAACTTGCTGGTTTCATCAGAAGAACTGAGGGACGCCCAAGGGATGATCGACGCCACAGCTGGGACTCCTCCCAAATGAGGAGACTTCATTGCCAATAATTTTTATGGCGTTATGGACAAGCCTGATCTCGATAGTTTTGGCACCGTTAAAGCGGAGGAGAAGTCATGTAGCACGTGATAGTTTTCCCTCGCATATTTCTTCCGTTCTCGGTGTCATTCATCATCTTTCTAACTTTCCCGATGTGCCCAAGTGTAAGGAGATGTATGACCATGCCATTTTTTGGCTCTGCAAGGAACTTTCTTTCCACGAAAGGAGCGTAAGAAAATTGCTTCGAAGCTATAGGAATTGGAGGCTCGCTCTACCGGGGGAGATAAAGAGCTGGGAGAACTTCGGGTTGCTTTGCTGCTCAGGTATTCTACCTTGCTCATACCCGACCTTTTACCCGTTATTCACATATGTTTTGGATTCATATATTCATGAATTTTCCATTCTCCCATAGGTCGAGTAGAGTGACTCGTAGATTAGTCAGTTGAAAGCAGAGATCTCTGGCCTGAAAGAGCAAAATAAGATTGTGGCCGGGGAATTGGTGACATCCCGGGATCTTCTCACGGACACTCGCATGGAGATTGTTGCTTTGGCCTCGGCTAAGTCTGAGGCCGAATGAGATGCTGCCACTTATCAGGAGGATACAACCACAACTCATACAATGGTTTGTGACGTATCCATGGTAGCTGAGCAGAAACTAATCCGAGCTGTCGAGCATGCCAAAGCAGAGGCGAAGAGGTAGACCCTTGAAGAACTCGAGGACAGAGGCTTCGAGCTGTCTGCTGATCTGACGGAGGCCCGTGCGGCAGAGGGGAGACTGGAGCTCCTTATTGCTTTTAATAAGGGCGAAGGCGATAGTGGCGAGGAGTAGTCCTTGAGTCCTTTTTGTATTCCTTCTCTTTTGCTTCATGTGTTCCCCGAGAAACGAATAGTGTAAAGATGTTTTTTCTCTTTGTGTAAGTATAAAAGGAGCTTTTATTCTATCAGCCCTTCTCCCTGCTTTTTTGTTTTTCCATTCCGGCATTGGCCCTTTGGGGCCTTTTCGTGGGACAGACAGGCGGCCCCGAGACTGGCCACGTCCCGAGGTTGAATCGATAAATCCTCCCGAACCGATATTTATGACATCGGGGATCTCTCGAGGTACTGCAGTTTTATGAGTTATGTGGGAGCCTGGAGCGATTCGGCCAGTGTACTCCCCAAGGAGAGGGTGACGTTAACGTGGCCAGAATTAATTGGCCCTCTTGGGCAAATGAGCAGTTATCTCTTAGTCTCTATATTTTTACTCATTTTCCCACCTATTTCAGAAAGTTTTTGCCTGGATTATCATCTTCTTCCCTTTATTCTGCCGTATCATGGTCGCCACTTCGGCGACTGATCCTCGAACGGAAGGGAGTCCCTCATGTGCTCCACCTTTGGTCGGCACCAACGGCTCTCCTCCGATGTCAGGAGAGCGAGGCTCGAAGTGACCTGCCTCGAAGAGGACTATCACACCGGGAGGCCTCTTAATGTTCCGGGACATCGAGAGCATGTGCCGAGGATTATTTCATCGATAAGGGAGGAAAACCGCGAGATGATCATGAAAGAATGCGGATGGGGGGAAAGCATGATTTTGCAAGCACCTTCCTCCCAGGAGAGTGTCATGACATATGTTGAGGGATTCTTGAGTGTGTATGTTCATGTTCTTGCGTCGGGTTCCCCCAACCGTGTCGTACTTGATTTCTGTAGAAGATATCAAGCACGTTGGTGCAGGTTCATCCCTTTCTTTGGAGAATAGTGCAGTCGATGAGATATTTTGCTGACAATGCGGGGATAGAGTTCAACCTATGCCACCTCATGAGGTTGTACCAGCCATTGCGCTATCGGAGCCTGATTGCTCTTCAACATAATTCCACCCGAGCTCCTGTGATCGGCAGCGAGGAGGATGAGGACCGTGGATGGATGAATCGATTCGCCCGAATCCGAACGACCGATGTTATCCTTGGAGAATATCTGTCGTTTCTTGAGAAATGAAACTTCACCCGTAAGCTCTCCGTTTGAACTATCTTTATCTCAACATGAGGTTGACCCCGTAAAAATATCTTTTTGTTCTTTGTTTATAACAACTCATTGGTTTCCCGGTGAGGTCCCTAATTTAGCCGAATGGTCTCGTAAGCTGGCAGCTTGTTCGACTTACGATAGGCGCAGGTGGCGAGATCTATCGAAAGAGAGATGGGAGGCGAAGCACCATGGTAGGTGCCTGCCGTTCTGTCCCCCTAAGAGATGGATTCCTTCTTGCTGGCTCATCTGATTTATCTAGTTCCAGGTACCGGGAAACCTTTCTAAGCGAGGCCGAATTCCCCGAGGGAGGAGGAGAGATTGCTAGCCCCAGGTCAAGGAGCGCTAGTAAAAAAAAAAGATGCTCCAGGGTGCAAGAAGGCTTGTGGTGAGGCGACTTCTTCATAGCGGTTAAGAGGAAGCGACTCGGCCGACCGGAAACCTTCCGGGATTAGTGCACCATCGCAAGTTGCTTCGGCCTTTGGCGAGGCACAATGCTTTAGCCATATGGTGAGTTTCAGATGCTGTAAGGATGTTCTAAACCCGCGCTCCTCTCTTTTCTTTTTATTTACCTGGTTTTCTTTCTTAGGCTTTTGATAGGCACATAGCCGAAGTGTTCCGTTGTGAGGCCACGTTGTGCGAGCTTCCTGTTTTCCACCTCCATATCCAGTAGCATATCAATATTGTTTCTCAGCTCTTTGGAGCCTTTGGCTCTCTTCTCCGCTTCCGACAACCTTTTCTTCTGTGAAGCCGATGCTACTTTCATTAGACCCTCAATTTCTTGTTTGAGAGAACAAATCTGTTGCTCCAAATCCATATTGGTTACATTGGCACCATCTAAAGCCTATGCTAACCCATTATTCTCTTCTTCACATTTTCGAACCATCTCACGAGATAAGGAGAAATCCCTCAAATTTCTTTATGCAGAAAAGGAGAGCCAGCTCGTCTCTTTACGTCGTGAGGTGGACCAGAGCAGGGCTCGAGAGACCCTCTTGGAAAAACAGGTATTCTTCATTTTGCACTGGCCTGTATTCCCCTTTTGTCTTGCCGCCTTGACGTGTTGCTGTTTCAGTTGAAGGATAAGGCGGATGAGCTGGAACAACTCTAGGGCGAGGTTGGCAAAGACAAACGTGAATTCAACGAGATGCAGGAACATGTAAATGCCTATTATGAGGTTAAAGAGAGCGCTTAGGCGAGGCTTCTTCCTTTGAGGATCAAATTCAAGCCGCCCGTGCGAATGATTCTGCTCGGGAAAATATGATTGAAGACTCTCATCCGAGCTTTCAATGGAGAAAAATGAGGTGGTGAATGTCCGAGCCTAGGTTGTGATGAATAGCACTAGGGCGGGACAGCAAAAGGAAGCTTATTCAAGAAGCGTTGCCGCTGCTAAAGCTGAGCTGAAGAAGACCCGCGATCGTGCAAAAAATAGCAAAGAGTACGCGAGGTGCAGGTTCCATATGGAAATCCTCGAGGAGATTCACGCCAGGGGCTTTGATATATCATAGGTGATGGAGAAATCCAAAGGAGAGGAGTACGATGCCAAGATCCTACTGTTTGATGCTAAGGACGATGAGGGGGAGACCGTCGGACTATAGCTGCCGAAAAACAGGGAATGACTATTCCCTGCCTTCTTTGTTGTGTATATAGCTTTCATTATATCATGTAGGCTGAGACTACGCTCCATCGTCAATATGTAGAAATAAGAGGGGGAACCCCGCAATTTGTATCTTCTGTATTTCTAGTTGTTGGAGTTTCGATTGGGTCGGTTTGACCTCGGATTTGCCCTTAGGCTTGCGTGCTTTAACCGTCTTTGGGTTCAATCTCCAAGTCGGGACCCGACTCGAGCTTAATTTACCCTCGAATTTTGTGTTTGTATGTGCCAGCGATGACGATTTTTATTTCTTGCCTCGGGCGTTTGTTTTTCACTATTTCGGGTCTAGTCTCCGAGTCGCATTACGATTCGAGATTTAATTCACCCTTAAGTTCTTTCAGTTTTCAGGCCGACAATAGTGCCTCTTACGCTATTTTGGTCGTTCATATCGAGTTACAATTCTAGCTCATTTTAATCCTCAAGTTGTCAATTTTCAAGCTGGTGACAATAGCTCTTACATTGTTTGGTCGTGGAGAACTTTTAGTGTGTGGCCTAGAGGCTCGTTTGGCAGGCGACAATGGCGCTTACGTTGTTTTGCCCGTGGGATTTTGTAGGCTTTTTTTTCCACTCGTTATGGTCTTCTGCAATAATGTTTCTTGACCCATCGTCGGTTCTAGAAGAACCCCGATTTCAAGTCGTTATCGGCGATGTTTGAGCACCTTGAAAGGTTTTTAGCTCGTAGGTCGAGTAGATCAACGGGAGCCGACATGGTCGAAGCTCATTTTTTTGCCTGTTAAGGGAAGCCTATTTTGATCAGTTCATTCCGAAGTATATTCATAGTAGTGGCCTGCAATTTTGTTTAGCTAAGGTCGGGCATCCCCGAGTCGTGTTAATTTGGCTTTATCAGTCGTTTTGACCGTAGTCATGTGTTTGCCGGAGCCATTTTTGATCCCCAGTGATAGTTTAGGCGTCTACACCGAGGGTATGCCCTTTCGGGATTCTTACAAATGCAACGTAATATCCCATTCTTCGGGATTTTCATGCCTGTTGGGGGCTTACAGTTTGTCATGCCTATTGAGGTCTTACAGTTTGTCATGTCTGTTGAGGTCTTATAGTTTTTTTGTTTTGCAATGTAGAATAGATTGGGTTACGACGAGGCTGCCTGCTAGGGGTCTTATAGTTTCGGGTTTTCCAGCACATGACGATTAATGACAGTCTCCGAGTCATTGAGTTTGTTTAAGCTTGAAGGCTGCATTTTGTGAGCTAAAAGTTGCCTTGTAGGGGCTTTATGAGCCCGGAGTTCCGACCTTGGGCTCGTGCGGGTGCTGAACTGTTGACGCTAAGTCTTTGAGTATCTTGGACGCGTTTGGTGGAGAGGCCTTCGCCGTGACCATGTTAAAGTCCCCCTTTATGGTGTTATGCCGAAAGATATTCTTTATTGCTTGGCATAGATATATGCTGTAAATACATGTCGTTTTGTTGTTGCGAGCTCGGCTCCTTGGACGGCTCGGTTCGGTGCATTATTCCCTATTGAGGCTTTGTTCGTCATTTTTCGGTGCGGGGGCCGATTGTAAAGAATGTCCGGTAGGCTGGCTGAATCCTTCTTGGGAAGTGCGTCGATGCTGCCTCATTAAAAACCCTTGCTAGTAAAAACCCGTTTCGGGATTAAAAAATCCGATCAAAGGAAAAGAGTGCAGCGGACGCTTCGAAGCCTCAAATTCTTCGCGCCGGGGTATCGTCCTGATTACCTTGGTCGTTGTCCCGCACAAGAGTAGCCGTGAAGGAGAAGAAGGGAAGAGGGATGGGCGATTATACCTTGGTGGCAACAGCGCTTCTCGAGTTCTGGCGCTTATTCGGCAGTTGCTAAGCGGCCCTTTACTTGAACGCGTTCGGGACGATCATCAAAAAATCGTGTGGACGACGTGTTGAGGCTCGTCTGTTTTGTTCCATTTTGCTATTTCTCCTTCTTGCGATTGAATTTAAAACCGGCTGCTGAAAATTTCTCAAAGGTGCCCATTGTCGAGCAATCGGCCACTTCCTCTCGGAACTGCCTGCAATCTTCGATTCGGTGCCCGCGCGAGTTGTGGAACTCGCAAATCGAATTATAGCTTCATTGGGAAGAGTCCAAATGTAAGGATTTGGGCCACTTGGCGTATCTGATTTTGCTAATGGAGAACACAATGTCTAACACATCGACGTTGAAGCTATGCTCTGATAGGAAGGGCGCCCCCGTTGGCCCTGCGTATCTGTCGAAGCCACCAAGACTGAGAGGTCCTCGAGGGTTCTATCCTTGGCTCACCGGTAGGCCATTGCGGGGTGGATTATGCTTTGGAGCGTTTCTCCTTTCATCGGGGCATGGCTGGTACCTTTCTTTATTCAATCTCGACTCCTTCGCCAAAATCCTGATCGGGTATACTGAGCCCGAAGGGGCTCCCAACTGGTCATCCTCGACCCTGATCTTTGACTGCTATAGGTTGTGGGTGTCAGACCAGGTTACAGCGGGAAACTCGATCAAGTTCTCTTTCAGCTGCCTCAATGCCGCCGAGCTACATTCATTCAGGCCTTGCGTAAAGGCCTGCACTGCTCAGTCGTCGGAGACCGAGGGGAGCTCCATTGGTTCTGCCTGAAAATTAGACACGAATTCTACCAGCATTTCGTTCTCCCTTTACTTAATCTTGAATACGTCGAACTACCTTGTTGCTACCTTGATGGCACTAGCGTGCGCTCTTACGAAGGAGTCTGCCGGCATGGCGAACGAATCTATGGAATTGGGAGCCAGATTGTGGTACCACATCATGGCCCCCTTCGAGAGTGTTTCTTCTAATTTCTTAGCAGGACTGACTTGATCTCATTGTTCTTTACGCCGTTACCCTTTATCGCGCACGTGTAGGCGATGACGTATTCGTTGGGATCCGTGGTCCCGCTGTATTTTGGGAGTTGTGACATTCTAATCTTTTTTGGAATGGGTTTGGAGCCGCTTCCTCCTGGAACGACTGTTGCACGAACTTTCTCGAAACTATACCTTTCAGAACCGGGGGTGCTCCCGGGATCTTATCCACCCTAGAGTTGTAGGTCTCGACCTTTTTATGGTTAGCGGCAATCATTTTCTCACCCGTTCTATCCTTTTGGCGAGGTCCTTGAGCATCTTCACTATGGTAAGGTCGGTCACTGTCCGTTATTGCTTGACCTTTCAGGTACTTGCTTGGCGGTGGAAACTATCTCTGGTGCTGCCGTGCTAGAAATCTTCGGATAGATTTGCAACTGGCAATGGCCAGTTATTGTGCCTGCAACATTTCAAAAACAACATGAAGACTAACTTCATGTTCTTCTCGAGCCGGGGTTTTTCTAGCTTCCTATCGATCGTTGTGTCGTATGCTCCTATCTATGTGAGAAGTTTCGTCGACTTGTTGTGTGTCCTGCGAATCTGTGTCCGCTAGAATCGGTTCGGGTGCGTTATCGAGATTCTGTGGTGGTGCTCCAGTGGCTAGGACAACCACACCGCTTTCCCCATGGTTTTCGAGGTTGCCGTTCTCGACTCCGTTTACCAACCCAGACATTTTGACCTGAAGTCAAAGGATCTTGGACAAGAAAAAGTGTGAAAGATAATGTGCGTTTGTGCAATAAAACCAACAGGAAAATAATCACTATTATTTTTAGCCCCACGGTGGGCGCCAAACTGTTTACCGTAAAAATGGTAATAGCAATTAGATTTATAGATGTGTTTCTAAAAATACGTGATCTATTCTCGAGTTAGTTGTTTATAGCAGTTGATGCTAAGAGTACAAAGTTTACCAATGAAATGCAAGCTAAAAATGAGACGATAACCAAACCTGAAGGCTTACTGCCCGGGTTAGTTTTACCGAGGGGACACGGGTTAAAACTAGGAGTTGAACGAGTCGAGGAATATGACGCCCGAATATAATACAGGTCCATGAAGGACCTCAGGGTTGATGTCAGGGCCGAGTTCGAGGTAACGGGGATAGTCGGGAATGGGATAACAATTAGATTATGATCAAGCGAAACTTTATATGGCCAATACCAAGCGATAGACAAAAAACAAGTAGGAAGATAATAAATGCTAAAGTGGCCTCGGGGCAGTGAGAACGAGGGAGTTTAGAAAGAAGAGAGAGATATTATTGCACTTGTGGAGAAATAGAGCAACATCAGCCCTTAGCAAAGTGGCATAAATTCCCCTTATATAGCAGAGGGAATACCATATAGTACAGAGTGTATTGAATGTAAAGATACAGGGATGGGACGGACGAGACGTATGGGACGGCTAGGCATGGTACTAGTGTTTACTGACTCTAGCCGCTCGCCTCGAGTATCCCCTGCCCTTGAAACCTTCGTTGGGACGCGAACAAGTTCGTTATCGTCAGAATCTCTATTGGGACATGGACAATCCTTGAGGGAGGGAGCTCGATCATTATCCTACAACCTCGAGATGCTGATATGACTTCCCGAATGTACCTTAACGGCGAGAAATAGACCTCCCTGATTTCACCGCATACATTATCTTAAACATGTCATGATATTTCAATGGCTATTACAATTAAAGGTGAAAACATAATTAAATCATTTTTAGCTGATTCAGTGGTCTTCCTCTCTCCATATACTTTGAACCAAGACTCTTCTTCATAGTTAGGTTTTCTAGGTTCTATTCTCGGGGTACGTAGATCCACCCATCTTCGTTTTCCTATTCATAGGTTTGTATCAACTAAGTCATTCTTTTTTTAACGGACTAATAAAAAAGATGTACAACATAAAATAAGACAAAGGGAGAGTATTGTAAAATTAATGCTTCTCGCCAAACATGTAAGTAGTAATTTAGTAATGCCTATCTCTATCTTTGTTGTCTATGCGTATACTCTATCCTTTCCAGACCTTATTTATATGGTTTTACTGGATTGTTGTTGTTATATCTGTCTTTGCTGGCTGATAGTCTGATAACAACAATTGCTCAGACTGTAAAGTACGGAGGTCTTACCAACAGAGTGACAAATTGCTCCAAATTAAGCAAAGTCAGATTTCAAGATTTTTTATTTGATTGCTGAAAACAAAGGGATAGCAAAGCATATCAATATATCACTAGTTGAAACAAAAATGAGAGCAAGGACATTACCAGAATGCAATGGCCTCACCTTCACAGCAGTAAACAAATTATCTCAGGGGACATGAAGAGTTGAGTAGACCAATTTGAAAGAATCAATGATAAAAATAACAATAGCAAAGACTAAAATGGAAGAACTGATTGGGAAATAGCGCGCGTCTTTTGAATATCATACATCACCCTAGTTACAATGTTCTCAAAGATTGAATCGATCTGGTTACTGAAAGTAACCTTGTTTAACTGTTTTGTGATGCAAAATAAATAATAAGTCATACAAAGAGGATCAAAGCTACAACTGTTGGAAGAATTCAGAAGCAAAAGGTAAGGAAACACGCCGCATAAGCACTAGGATGTGTATTGTAATTTGTCAATTTCATATGGTAGTAATAGCACGGGATAGCCACTTTTCAGCTCATTTAATTGCAAAAAGACCACTGTCATGGAGTTTCAAATTCAACAGGTGAAACTACACGACAGTTTGGACTCTATGACAGTGACTATTTTTCAATTACCGGCGCTGAAATGTAGCTATTTGTGAATCTTATCTTTTCATATGCAAAACAAATAACACAAAGAAGTCAACTAGAGGAATCCCCAGGAATTCTCACTCAAAGCACCTCCACAGCAAAATTCCATGGATAGCTATCCAGAATCCATGGCGAAGCTTCCTTACAAATGTGATTTGAAGGAGAGTAAAACCAAGTAATTGTCACGTAATTTGGCGCAAACCTGAAAAGAAGCTTCTTGCAATTGTTATTTTAAGCAACACTTCTTTTCTTTTTGGGCTGCTTTCTCTTGATGCTGCTGTATTTCAACAACAAAGTATGCATTGCCAGTGGGCTTCTTTTAAAAAGCTGTTATCTATATGAGTTTCAAACAATACAATCATTACAGCTCTAGTTGCGCTAACGTAAGCTTCGCATGCCCACAGGACAGTGAGTCAGTGAGAGAAGACCTTCTTCCACTTCTCTGCCTAGCAATGCAGAGGAGAAGCTCTAAATTAATTAGGAATTAGTAATACTATCATATGGCAGAAAGTGGTTGAGGTTTCAGTCAACAGGAAAAAAGGAGAATTGAATATGCTGTAGTGACTGAGATATGCATTCATACAATCAATAATTCAGGGCGAGGAAGCTAAGAAATTTCTGCTATTTCCTTCAACATTTACAACAAGCATCTCGGCGCAAGGAAATGGAATGTTCTCTGTTCTTAGTTTTCATTGATTTCTACGACAGTAACACAGAAAAAGAATTGGTCTAATATGAATATCTTCTTAGCACCTATTTCTAATGCATAAACACCCTGAGCATCTCATTCATAACAGGTAGCATGTAGTTCTCTGGACACTTTGGTTCAGACCATGACAGGATAGTGTATTAAAGACCTAGCTTACATAAAAACCAATGTTCTAGTAAATCAGGTCAATATCTGACAGTTATCACAATGATATAATTGAAATTAGGTTCCATTACTACAATATAACAAACATAAGACGTGTTAACTAAGAGAAGCCATTGTTACCAATAGTCCAATACCAATAGAGGCGCTTCACAGGATTAAGAGAACAGAAGGCGTAGGCAGCTGCATAACATAGTACAACGACTGAATAATGTGAAGTAATCTCCAATTAGGAACAAACTGGATATCATACGGATGATGAGTCCGTTTAGATGATGGTTAAGTTACACTAACATATTTGGACACATAAGCTGATTTTATGAGGTATACTTCAGGCGAAACATCAGGTTCTCTTTTACTTTTGACATCTATGGACTATCTCATTCTCCCAGAAGTGTGCATTACTTATAGCTTGTTGGCCAAGCTTCTAGAAATCCAAAAGTACTTTTTTTAATTAAGAAAAGTGCATATTTTAGAGAGTTGACGTGTTTCAGGAAAAAAAATAATAACTTTTGCGTAGTAGCAGAAGCTACTTTTTAGAAACTGAAAAGAATATCCTTTCCCCGGAAGCACTTTAGGAAACTTGGCCAAGTCCAAATTGTTGTGCCATATTGGCAAAATTCTTTCAAATTAACTAGCCAAACACGAACTGCTACTCCTTGAAAATACTTTTTGAAAAGCATTTCCGACAAAAAAAAAACACTTTCCAAAATAAGCAGATTCTGAAAGTTTGGCCAAACAGGCTATTAGAGACAACCAATGCCAAATTTCATATACACGACTAGAGGTGTTCATCAGTCGGTTGGATATAATTTTTGCAGTATTTAGTTTCTTAAAATGTCATACCAATACCAAACCTAATAAAATTTGGTGCAGTGCGATTTTTTAATTTTTGGTTTGGTAACTTCAGTTTGTTCGGCTCGAAAAAGAATTCTAACTTTTTTGTTTGTCTGTAAGGGTGAATGGGAAACGATTTATGAAGTTGGAAATTAAAAAAAAAAGAAAAACTAAGGATAAGGCAGTAAAATTTTAGCCCTTCTGTATTATTGTTATACTCTCTCCCCATCCTGATTTATGTGAGGATGTTTGACTGAGCACAAAGTTTAAATAGAAAAAGAAAAAGCCATAGAAATTTCTGCAGCTATAAATCATCTCATTAAGGGTAAATTGAAAAGTTTAAAGTTAAATTGCTATTAAATATAGAAAGATGTAATTCTTTTTGGGACTGGCTAAAAAGGCAACAGTGCCACATAAATTGGGATAGAAGAGTAATAGGATATATGTGTATTGTCAATGTAACTATGTATTTCGAAACAGAATTCGGTATTTCATTTTGTTTTTTCTTTCTAAAAAATCGAATACCGTACCAAATACCAAAAATTTAAAAAGCTTAAATCAAGTAATGTACCGAATACCAAAATATCGAAATTATGCACACCCTTGCGCATGACCAAGGCATCAAAAATGAAATAAAGCTGAAACCAAAACTAAAGTTGATATAGCGAAGTAATTTTTCTAGAATTCATCCCAAACTTGCTTGCATCTGAATCTTAATTAACAGTCAGTTTTCTTTTCTTTTTGGGGCCCCATTTCACTTTGATACCAATGTATCTTGACAACAGGTAATGGTATTTGGCTCCTATAAAAATTGTCAACAGTACATGCTACATGTAGAAACATCATACTCACACTTGTCAAAGCTGAATCCAAGATAGGCTGAAGATTTTAGTCCCACTCACCAGGACAAGGAAACACAAGAAAAGAAGCCTTAAGTCAAAACTATGTAATTGAGGAGCAAAAAGTGTCCTAGAGCAAAGACAGCAGAAAAAGAATTTTCAGAACAAGCCCGAAGTGTACTATTCTGACAGAGATGAACATTCAAATAATCAATCTCACAAACACAATATCCCATTTACTTAACTTTAAACAAGCACAGCTTGATTGAAGATGAGACACGCCTCAATTCCAGTATTCATCGCTCAATGATGGACCATCAGCTATGAAAAGTAAAAAAGCATAATATGTTTGACAAGAGCATGGAAACAACAACAACTACCCAGTATAGTCCCACAAAGTGGGGTCTGGGTGCAATATTATCAACGAACTGAATAAACCTACTAGACAATCGATGCTCCGCAGCTACTGTCTCCACTATAAAGACTTCTCTTTAGCTTCTAGTTTTCATGTATAAATCATACACCTCAGGTATCTTAGCCTTGAAAGGCAGCACATATTTCTCTAGAAACTGTGATTCAGTACGCATGACAACAGTGTAGAGACTTAGCTTCTCTTTTATTAGCTGGTTTTCTTTGAGAAATTTCAAGATTTCATTTCGTGGCATTACCCTCTTCTCCAAGCTCAACGTTAAGAGTGTTGGACGAAAAGCCAAATAACTAGGTTCATACCCCAGTTCGTTCATGAAAAATTGCAATGTACTTCTTATCTTAACCTCTGATGAAGTCAAACAGCAAGGAAGTTTTCGCACCATTGCGCAGATATCAGAATCAGACCATCCAAAACTCCGGAAAATATCTAATTTCCTTTCTAATTTCGATTCAGCAAGTGCAACGAGTACTTCAATGCCATGAACAAACATCCGCGACCCCCGAGACATATGAAAGTCCTTTTCCAGTCGATGCACTACTCTCTCGAGCAACTCAGGTTTAATAAGCAGATACCTAGGATGCCTATGAAAAGCCATCCTAATATCCACCGGTGAAATCCCAAGATTTTGCAACAATGATATATTGGGTGGTAATACGTTTGATAAATTATAAGAAAGCAACCTAGGCTCCTTCTTAACAACCGTAGCTACAGAATCAAGATTACCCAAAAACTCCTGGAGATAAACAAGATTAGGCTTTAAAATAGTATGTAAACCTTTTTGCAAGAAATCGCCTTTTTTGATAAAATGATCAAGGTCAGACACAGATAAGCCAACTTCTTGTAAAAACTTAATTTTGGGTTTAAGGGTTTTGTCAATATTACAAAACAACAATTCAGGGGAAGAAGAAACAAGGGTTTTGATCTGGGATTTGTTCATACCCATTTTTTGAAAGAGATCAAGTAACAAATGAGGCTCGTAGTATCGGGTTCTCGAACGAGTTACCTTAGAGCTCGTAGAAATGGCTTCTTCTGTTGAGAAGTCAAGTGAGTTCACCAGGAAATCCACCACTACATTGGCGCGTGAGGTGACTGCAGCTGTAGAGAAAAGGAGCTGAAATCTGATGTAACAAATGGGAAAAAGATGCTTTTTTGCGGGTTCTTACGACCTTTTGATTAGTCTCTTCTAAGGGTGTTAAAAAGGGTGGGTCGGGCCGGAAAGCAGTCTCACACACACACACACACACATATATATATATATATATATATATATATATATATATATATATATATATATATATATATATATATATATATATATATATAAATATATGTTATAAAATAGAAGTCTATTTAGAGTGAATGTCTAAGAGTTTTAGCTTGAAGCTAAGTCATTCCTCTTCCTATAAATAGAGGGGTCTTACCCCATTGTAAATCACCCCAAGTATTAATAAGAATACTTCTCTCTCTCCCTATTCTCTCTCTATATTGTCCTTATTCTTGCATTATTGTTCTTGTCTTTATGTTATTTCATAACACGTTATCAGCACGAGACTCTACCGTCTCAAGAAGCTCTTTAAGAAGATTAAGCCGCCGTCAATTTCTCCGCATCGGAGCCGCCGTCGTCTGCATCAGTGGAGAAAAGGAAGAAAACATTGAAAATATAATTGGTATACCTTAAAGGTAAGTAATTTACTTTTCCCTTTCAAATTCTTGAAATTCTACGATTTGATTTAATATACAAACAAAGTTTGACTATAACTCTAATGGAGTTTGTAAGAAATTATAACCACATGAAGTGGTTAAATCTCTATGCCCTGCCATGATTAAATTCATGTATGATTGTGGGCAAAGAATTAAAAATCCGTCCCATTGAATTTGCTCCATTCCCTTTAGAGAATGTGGAAGCAGTATATGATAAGTCTGAAAGAAGACTAAAATATTACCATGAAGGTATCAATAAATGTGGACGTGGCAAAGAATTCCGTCCAATTGAATTTGCTCCATTCCCTTTAGAGAATGTGGTAGCAGTATGTGATAAGTCTGAAAGAAGACTAATTACCGTAAAGGTATCAATGGATGTGGACATGGCAATAGACGAAGTTATAATCGTCATTATTGTGGTAATGAGAACAATAAGGATTCTCAAAATAATCTTTCACTTTATGAAAGTAATATTTGACATGAGATTGTGTAAAGCACATGATTTTGATCCATTCCCTGAAGTGAATGTGATAATTGTAATAGAGCCCGTAAGTATGAACACGCTCTTGATGTAATTTTGGTTTATGTCTGACATTATGAAAAGAAAGTTCGTTGCCCTTGAAATTTCGGGCAAGAACTATATGATATGGGTGTTGGATACTTAAATCCATTTTGGATGCTATGGGTCTTGGAGACGCCATTAAAGACAGAAATAATGCATCCACCCAAAACTATGCTAAGGCCTTGTTTTTCTTGCGCCATCACCTTGATGAAGGTTTGAAGATTGAATATCTCACTGTCAAGGATCCACCTATCTTGTGGAATGGCTTAAAGAAGAGATATGACAACCTGAAGTTGGTCACTCTGCCACAAGCACGATACGATAAGAACCCAAAAGCAAATAGTTTATAAACTATATATTATCGTTGCGGTGAAAACGGGCACTGGTCAAAGGCTTGCCGTATACCATGACTTTTGGTTGACCTTTATCAAGCATCTCGAAAGAGTAAACGCCCTGAAACGAATTTTGTCTCTGACGACAACTTTGACATCACCCACTTGGATGTGGCAGACTTCTTTGAGCAACCCGAGGGGAAGATAGACCACCTAATCAGTGATGGATCCGTGATGAAAGAAGATGGAGCTATTTGATTTTATTTTACTTGTTTGTATTAGTGAATGAATAAACTAATAGCCATTAGTATTAGCTCGTATTAGTTAGTTCATGATATAATGTTAGTATTAGTTCTTTAGAATGTATCAATATGCTCAAATATCAATAATATTTTTACTTTCTAGTAGAGGTAATCGACTAACCTGAAAAACTAGTCGGTTATCTCATATTTCGCATAAAAACTGCAAAACAATCGATTGTCAATGATCAACAATCGATTGTCTTTAAAACAGTGATCTAGAATTTTACAAAAACAGTCAACAATCGATTGTCTATGATTAACAATCGATTGTCTTTAAAACAGTGTGTTCTGGAATTTTTCAAAAACAGTCAACAATCGATTGTCAATGTCTAACAATCGATTGTCATTAGATAGTGTAATCTGGAATTTTTCAAAAATCATCCACAATCGATTGTCTATGTCTAACAATCGATTGTCATTAGACTGTAATCTGGAATTTTTCAAAATAGCCAACAATCGATTGTCCATGCATAACAATCGATTGTCCTGAAACAGTGTTCTGGAATTTTCCAAAAATAGCCAACAATCGATTGTCTATGCATAACAATCGATTGTCTTGAAACAGTAAGGTCTGGAATTTTTCAAAATAGCCAACAATCGATTGTCTATGTTTAACAATCGATTGTCTTAAGACAGTGTGATCTGAAGTTTTTCAAAATAGCAAATAATCGATTGTGTGTGTTTAACAATCGATTGTCAATGTTCAACAATCGATTGTTTGTGTTTAACAATCGATTGTTTGAAGAAAAATGTTTAAACTGAAATTTTCAAACTGCAAAGTAATCAATTATGGATAACATATCTGATTTTGTTAGTCAACTGTTAGCAGCAGATTTTGAAAATATTATGTGACACAAACGAATTGAACTTATTTATTCTTATGTTCGTGTATTTCTTTTATATGTCAAACCATGGGAAGTAAATTGATTGAAGGCTCCGGAAGAGCAACTGTAACTCTGCCCAAAGGCACGACGTTTATCTTAGAGAATGCAATATTCTCCTCCAAGTCTAAGAAGAACTTGTTGAGTTTTAATGATATCAATCGCAATGTTCTCCTCCAAGTCTAAAAGGAAATTGTTGAGTTTTAAAGATATCATTCAAAATGGATATCAGATTGAGACAATAGATGAGAATAATCTTGAATTCTTCATGAAAACGAGGCTGCCCATTTCGTTTTGGGTTCACGCCATTTTGCATGCAGCAATGCTAGTTCGTCGGCTGCCCACTTTGGTTTGGGTTCACGCCATTTTGCATGCAGCAATGTTAGTTCGCCGGCTGCCCACTTTGGTTTGGGTTCATGCCATTTTGCATGCAGCATTTTAGTTTGTCGGTTGCCCACTTCGGTTTGGGGACACGCCATTTTACATACAGCAATGCTAGTTCGTCTCTGACTGACGAATTGACACAAATATTCCCCGTTGCAATTGGTTTTGGGTCATGGACCCAATATATCCCATTTAAGAATCTTTGGATGCGCAGTATATGTGCCTGTAGCACCGCCATCCCGCACCAAAATGGGTCTACAAAGAATGTTAGGAATATATGTTGAGGTTGAATCGCCCTCCATTATTCGCTACCTCAAAACATTGACAGGAGATTTGTTCACTGCACGATTTGCAGACTGTCAATTTGATGAGACACTTTTCCCAAAATTAGGGGGAGAAGTTGGTGAAACCAAACGGGAAATTTTGTGGAAAAATGCATCATTATCTCATCTTAATCCACATACCTCTATTTATGAAAGAGGCGCAAAAGATTATTCATTTGCAAAGAATAGCAAATCAAATGCCTGACGCATTTATAGATTTGAAAAGGATAGCAAAATCACATATCCCCGAAGTGAATGTGACAACATTTGATTCACGAATACATATTCATTATTGGAAGAATATGAACATGAAATTGGTATTAAATATACCACACTCACCCCTAGAAGGAGGTTTGAGATGATACCACACTCACCCCTAGATGGAGGTTTGAGATGATATATGGCATGAATGATCGTTGGTCACGTACCTATTGTACGCCAAAGTATTTTGGAAATATGACTATTAAAGGACAACGATAATGCAAGAAACATATCTTGCATATAAGTTTGATATGACCATAATGGTATAACTTTCTCTTTAAGAAAGATATTCACCACATGGATGTTGATGAATATGTGGTAGTACAAAATTAATTGAGAGCTCTAGAAGAGCCAATTATTACTATGTTGGAGAAACACAATTGAGTATTGTGCTGTAGTAAGTCTCAAAGAAACTTATTCAGTTTCCAAGGTACACGCGAAAGCGATTGATTATATTGAGACTATAAATAAAGGAAGTCTTTGATATCTCCTATTACTGCAACTTGTAGCGGGTTAATTTGCATATGAAAAGCTACCCGCTTTGTTCTCCAGTTTGTACTACACAAAAGAAAGAATGCCACAATAAAGTGGATATCTATTGGTATAAAAACCCATGTCATAATAAACCTGAAGTTTATTGATAAGTGCACATGTCATGGTGTAAATTTGAAGTTTACCAATATTGATAATTTGTTCAGTTAGCATTCTTGTTAGCCATCTCATTTTATGTATGATGTGCAAATTCACATAGGTGAATAATAAAGAACTAGAAAGTTCTTTACGAATTCTCTTGTATCACTTGTTCTCATTAATGAACTGACCAACTAAAGAGTTCGGGTTGAAGCCCATAAATTCTGGAAATATCAAAGGTGAATATGGGCCCATTCACCTGCCATGTATACCACATATAATGCATCTATGATATGGTTACATGCGCAATTGTTATTAACCCGCAGCCTGGCAGGTGCTTGCGAGGTAAATTGCTCAGTGATCTAACTTCGAGCATAATTTCCAGATTCTCTACTCAAGACAGTTCATCTTGATAAGTTGGTTTATATCAAAGTTGGTTTAGCAAGATAATTATTGAGTGCTTCCACTTAATAGCTAAACTGTTTCTTATGAGAACAAAGTTATATATATCAATTTGATATAAGTTGTATACGAGAGTACATTCTCCCCTCACAAGTGGTTCAAGGTTAGGAACCAAATAATTTCATCTTATTATTAATGTGCCGTGTATATTGACATAATAATGCACAAAGATGATTTCCCAAAGTTGAGGAAACAAGTTAGCTTTTCTAACATGAGGGGGAGACATGATAAACACTTGAGAAAAGGTTACATGGGATGAATTATCATTTGTATATGTATATCCCCGAATATCATGATATGAACCTGAAGTTCATAAAAGGGATAATTCAATTGCAACATATTGCAAAGCATGCTATACGTATTTGCTGACCCAAAGAAAGTAACTAAATGAAAGAGATACAATTCAAGAAGAGTTGATTCCATATGAAAGACATGTAGTTTTGAACCTATAGTTCAAATGCTTGAAAGTATAAAGTCAAAGGTATGTATAATCAGTTTTCGATATCTTATTTGTTTAGCATGACGTGAAAACTTGATATGCATCTAAAGTCTATTATGTGACTTACATGACTTAACTTGAAAGATTTAAGTTGCTTGAAGCATATGCAATTCTTGGTCCTGAAGTACCACATCCTTAGTACAATTTGTGTACATATGTATCTTGCTATAACTATAAGCATGATGGCATTGAGAATGCATCTATGGAGATATTGAAGAGTTATTCCACGACATTATATGAAGATGTTCATATCTATCAAGAATGATGATTTCAAGGTACGGAATATTTATTCAAGTCAATATGGTTGATTTGTCAAACGTCTACCAACGATCGTTTTGAAGATGATGCACAAGATTGGAATGCAAATGCTCAAGGATATAAATTGATGTACTCATTAGGGGGAGTTAATGCGCGTTGAACTCTTTTTCCCTTACAAGGTTTTGTCCCACTGGGTTTTCCTTGCAAGGTTTTTAACGAGGCAACCAATAGGCGCATATTCAAACATGTGTACTCTTTTTCCTTTCTTTAATTTTTCCCAATGGGTTTTGGTTTTAAGGTTTTATGAGGCACATTATTGAATAGACATTCAAGGGGGAGTGTTATAAAATAGAAGTCTATTTAGAGTGAATGTCTAAGAGTTTTAGCTTGAAGCTAAGTCATTCCTCTTCCTATAAATAGAGGGGTCTTACCCCATTGTAAATCACCCCAAGTATTAATAAGAATACTTCTCTCTCTCCCTATTCTCTCTCTATATTGTCCTTATTCTTGCATTATTGTTCTTGTCTTTATATTATTTCATAACAATATATATATACTTAACGTGCTTAAATGATGTTACTTTAATTTATTACTTCTTGAGGTTAATTATTCAGTTTGATAGGTACAAATATCCCACTGGAAAAGAAGTATGGTTATCCAATAGATTAAACCTTGCCCCAAAGCCCTAACAAAAAGGACAAGTGGAGATCAAATACACAAGTAGAGGCAGATTTATGGGGTGAAAGAAGTTCATCCCAACTCTCTTAGCGGGAACATGTAATGAATTATAACGAAATTCAGAAATGAAAATGTAATTGGGAGTGATTTAGCGGAAGTCAAATAAAAATTTTATTAGCTCAAATGTATTTAAGTACAATTCATTGTAATTGACATGACTACAACTATAACAAGGGCTTCGATGGATTCCTGCAAAAGAGGAAAGAATTTGGGTGAGAAGAAGAACAAGAAGAAGAGAGAGAGCACATCGAGAGAGAAGAAGTTAGATCACGGGTAATTGTTTAACTTTTTCTATTGAGTTGAGTTTGATATTAATATCCTTCTAGAGTATTTTCCACCATCAGATCTCACTATCGCTTATAATCTGAGCCGTTCATCTTTAATGACTTTGAACGCTCTTGATGCTGCTACGTCATTCTTTTATAATTTATCACTAACTCTACTTTCGTTTCTCATTTAATTTCCTTTAGTCCTTTAGCCGACAACCTCAGTTCTTGACAATACCCTGCTGATGAAGAATGACATTATCCTTAAGGTCTGAGTTTAGCCACAAAGTCAGGAAATTAACTCTTAATATAGCCCCAATCCTCCCATGTTGCCTCATCTTTTCCTAAATTCGTCCACTGCACCAGCACTTTAACCCTCATTATATTATTAACTTTGACCAATCTCCTCTATAAAACTACTAATGGCTGAACCAAGACTTGACCATCCTCATCGCAAATCGGTGGTTGCTGCTATGGTGAGATCATTGGAACCGTGTGTTTATTGAGCTGCGATACATTAAAGATTGGGTGGATCTAGGAATCTGGAAGGAAGCTCAAGTTGGTAAGCTACTTCTCTTATCTTCTATCTAGTTTTTTATGGTCCATAGTACTTAGCACTTAGCTTGAGGTTCCTTCGCACTACTAATTATAGTTTTAGATACACTAAATCTCCTACCTCTAGAGTTATGTCTGATCTACGTTTATCAGTATAGAATTTTATGCGAGTCTGGGCTAGATTCAAGTTTTTCTTTAGATTCTGCAACATTTGTTGTTTCTAAACTACAAGGGAACCTACTGATGTATGTGTAGAGTATGGTAGGGATCCCAAGGGAACCTGTGTAGGTGGAAACCCATATAAGGCTTGAAAAGAGGTGGTCTGTAGTGAGCAGTGGTGGTTGGTGTCATACCACCACTCTGCTAATGGAAGACATTTCACCCATGGCTAAGGGTTAATGTACACCATAGACCTCAAATAAGATTCTAAACATCTGTTAAGCCTCTCCATTTGACCATCAGATGGGGATGGTAAGAGGTATACATATTCAGCTTAATTCTAATGGTTTTGAAAAGTTGTTGCCAAAACTGACTAGTGAAGATGGCATCCCCGTCTATCACAATAGTTCTAGGTAGCCCATTCAACATGTGGATTTCTTTTAGGAATACAGCATCTACATTCTGAGAAATATAAGGATGTTTAAGGGCCACAAAATGGCCATACTTAGTCAATTGATCAACTACCACCAATATAGACTCAATGCAATCAGATTTAGGAAGGCCTTCAATGAAATCCATGGCTATGTCTTGCCATGGCATTTCTGGGATGGGTTAGGGCTATCCTAGTCTTGGCAAAAGAACATCTTCAGTTTTAACTCTTTGGCAAGTATCACATTCTGAAACCTTTTTGATCACCTCATCTTTCATGTTGGGTTAGTAGAACACTCCTTTAATCCTTCTATAAGTCCCCATTTGACCAGGATGATCTCCTAAGGGTGATTGATATGGCACCTCAAAAATTTTAGCTCTGAGTTGTTCTCCATTTCCTACATATATTCTATGCTTATACCTTATAATCTCTTGCTATAAGGTATAGTGTGGGTTTGCTGGCAGGGGCTGTTGTTAACTAAATGGTTAAATGTACTGCTAAAGGATCATCCTAATAACTCTGAATGATCTCTTGCATCCAAGTAGGTTCAGCAGTCATAATGGAATATAGACTAGAATCCTCCATCTCCTTTCTAGATAGTGAATTTACCACTTTGTTATTTGTTCCCTTTTTATATTGTACCTCATAATCAAACCTTAGTAACTTGGTCAAGACTTTTTATTGAAGAGCAGTTGTCATTTTTTTGCTCCGGTAGGTATTTCAAACTATGATGATCCTGATAACAAATTGATCCCCTTGTAAATAATGTCTAGTATTGCCATATACTCCTTCTCATAGGTAGACAATCCCCAGGATCTGGGAGCTAATTGCTGAAAAATGCTAGCGGTCTTCCTTTTTGTATAAGCACATCTCCCATACCTTTTGATCAAACATCAGTTTCCACCACACATAATTTGGTGAAGTTTGCACGCACTAAGACTGGGCAATGGTCATTGCTTGCTCAAGATTGTTAAAGGTTGTTTCTTTTTGTGGTCCCTAGTGGAATGCATTCTTCTTTAGCAGGTTAGTTAATGGTTTAGTTATCACCCCATATCATTGGACAGATCTCCTATAATATCTTGTCAACCCCCAAAATTCTATCAATGCTTTAATTGACCCAAGTATAGGCCAGTTCACCATAGCTTCTATTTCGCAGGGTCGGTAGTGACTCATTATCCAGTGATGATGTGGCCTAAATATTCCACCTTGTCTTGGCCAAAAGAACACTTTGACCTTTTGGCATATGGTTGTTTTCTCCTTAGGATTTCTAGCACCGTTTTAGGTGTTCTTTATGTTCTTGAATTGTAGGGCCATAGACTAGGATTATCATTAAAAAAAACTAGTACAAACTGTCTCAAGTAATCTTAGAAAACATGGTTCATGAGGCTTTGAAAAGTGGTATGGGAATTGGTAAGACCAAAGGGCATTACCTATAACTTATAGTGAACCAAGTGTGTTCTAAAAGCTATTTTGTGAATATCCTCCTCATGCATCCTAATTTGGTGATAACCTGCCCTCAAGTCTATCTTAGAAAATAAATAGAAACCATCTATCTTTGAAAATACATAGAAACCATTTAATTCATCAAGTAAATCATCCACTAAGGGAATGGGGAACTTATCCTTAACAGTTATCTTATTAAGCTCTCTATAGTCAATGCAAAATCTTTGATTACCTAGAATTTAATAAGTCTAGAAGAGTAATTGTTAGGTTAATTCCTTGTGGGTTTGACTCTGGGCGAAATACTCAGATTATATTTGTAACGTCCACGTGTCCTTTTTATAAGGTATAGTTGGGCGTGATTAGTAACACTTCCTGATTTTCCACCTTTGTTGTTGTTACTGTAAGTATGTGCCCCAGAATACTTTCCCTTTATTGAAAAAATGTTTTATGCTACTACTAGACATATTTTGCAACATAACTTGGTTGTACATGCCCTTAAGGTCAACTCTTTTGCCCTTATGGGACACTACAACTCTATAGGCTACAAAATCCAATAGGACTGGATTATGAGCTCTCATCAAATCTCCTCCTATAATCATATCACATACACCTAATTGAATTAGCCTTACTGAATCCTCAAATTTTATCCCTTGTATCTTCCATTTTAACATAGGGCAATAATAAAGGCTCATCAATTGGTTCCCATTAGCCACAGTAATTGGTTATAGTGCTTTATTGGTTATTGTGACTATAATCATGCATTTCTTTGTTGGGCGAAATATTAGTGAACTCACTCGATTTTTCCAATAAGAAATCTATTTCTACTAGTGTCAAGGTAACACTCTTGAAACCTGGAAACAACAAGCCTCAATTAGTCATTAATTTCTTCCAACAAATTGGTTCAGACAAGACCTACATCAAATCGTTTGTTTCTTGCAACCCTAGGTTACTGTTTTATGATGTTGACAAAACCCTTAAACCCAAAATTAAGGTTTTTCAAGAACTTGGCTTATCTGGGTCTGACCTAGCTAAAGTCATTGCAAAAAATGGGTCTTTCTTCTTTTTTAGTCTTGATAATTCAATCAAATCCAATCTTGATTATTTTCGGAAACTATCAGGTAGTGATGATTATGTACCTAAGTTTATCAAGAAAGAGCCTAGGTTCTTATGGGGTATTAATTCCCATAAACTAATGCCACCCAATGTAGCATTGTTGTACAATTTTGGGGTGTCAAGACTAGATATTCAGAAATTATTTTTTAGGTATCCAAGGTATCTTATTCAAAATCCTGAGTGGATTAAGAGCATATTGCATCGAGTAGAGAAGGATTTATGAATTCCACGTGGATCCACCATATTTCTCTGCAGGAGTTTTCTAGTTGGAGCGCTCAGTGAGTCGTTGCTGCAAATCAAATTTGAAATATTTAGGAGTTTTGGATGGTTTGATGAGGATATTCTTACCATGGCGCAAAAACTTCCTAACTATTTGACCACATAAGACGTTAAACTTAAAGATATGTTGAAATATTACATGAAGGAACTCAGGTATGATGTTATGTGTCCTCTCACCCTTCACTCTTAATCTATATAGCTTGGAGAAGAAATTCATACCTAGGAATGAAGTATTTAAATTTCTCAAAGAAAAACAGATATGTACTGCCTTTCAAGGATGAGATGCCTGAGGTCTATGATTTATACATCAAAAGTAGAATGTAGGAGACTGAAGATACTGACAACAAAAAATTCTTCGTGTATTGAGTTTTTCAACTTATTTGGTCATATTGTTCATTCCTCTTCAAGATCCTATCAAGCATATTACAACAAATTGACATGTTATTTCTGAATCTGATGAAATCAAAGAATGATCATTCCCGTTTTCAAGTCAAAGATGATTTTTGATTATAATAGACAAGATAAGTCGCTCATAAATGACTTTTGGTTCAATAACATTAGGTATATGAATGCACATACATAATCAGGAGAAATACCTTTTTGCCTGTAGCTGAAATTTCTTTCTTTTTTTTTTGTATTTTGTCCTTCAGGTGTAGGCCTTATTGTCTTTATCTCGGGGGCCGGCCTCTTCAGCATGTCCTGAGAGAGTGTTTCATTAGCTTAGTTAAGTGTGAGCATGAAGAAACTTTTGTTTCACTCACTTACAAATTGTGAGAATGAACGAGAGAAAAATCTAGTTACTTAATTAAAGTGTTGCACAACCCTATTTATGTACAATGATTACATAATAATAAGTATCTAATTCCCGATGTGGGACACTACACATGACTAACTACTTAATGTTGGAAACACGTTCTCAAGGCTTTATACTAAAACGTGTGTTCTTATGTGTAGGTTTTGATGAATGACAAACAAGCGCAAATTGATATATGACGAAGTTCAAGTACAAGCGCACAATTGGTGGATTACGAGATTCAAGCACAATACAAAGTTTTATAGTTTAAATGAGTCGTTCTTAATTGTGATCTTGATCCGACAACTTGACTCATGACATGGCTTCTCTCGTAAAACTATTTTTACAAAATCATGCATATTTAATTTAATGCTAAATGATTTTAAATCATGCATATTTACTTTATCAAATTGATTTTTAAACATGCCTCTAAAATCTGGACTAAGATAATCGATTATGTACTTATGATAATCGATTATGTTAAGCCAAGACTGCATGACAATCGATTGTGAACTAAATGACAATCGATTGTGTTAAGGCAGTGAGCATCAGGTTTTTCAAACCTGCATGACAATCGATTGTGAACCTTATGACAATCGATTGTGATGAGGCAGTGTACATCAAAGTTTTTCAAAACTCAGAATAATCGATTGTGAAGCTAATGACAATCGATTGTGAAGAGACAGTGTCCATCAGATTTTTCAAAGTCACAAAATAATCGATTGTGAACATATGACAATCGATTGTGTTGAGGCAGTGTCTTCCAGACTTTTTCAAAGTTATTAAATAATCGATTGTGAGTATATAACAATCGATTGTCACGAGGCAGTGTCTAAAATGATTTTCAAAGTCTGATAAATAATCGATTGTTAACAGTGCACAATCGATTGTGAAGCTGACTGTTGTCGTAAAGTTTTCAAATACCGTCAGGTAATCGATTGTTGATTTTGTACAATCGATTATTGAAATTAAAATCTAGAAAAGATTTTTTGAACGTTGCTGAATAATCAATTGTCGATTTTGTACAATCGATTGTTGAAATTAAAATTTGGAAAGGATTTTTTTGAACGTTGCTGAATAATCGATTATTGATTTTGTACAATCGATTGTTTTGCGTAAAATCTGAAAATGATTTTGTGAACGTTACCAATAATCGATTGTTGATCTTGGACAATCGATTGTTAAGCGTAAAATCTGGGATTGATTTCTGGAACGATTGGCAAACAATCGATTGTGACTTCTTGACAATCGATTGTCACACAGTAAAATCAGCAACTCTTAATTGGCAATTAGGCAACGGTAATGCCAAGTTTTTCAACTATAAATACAGCTTCATTTCAGTGTTTTAAATACAATAACGTACAACAACTGATCATTCTATTGCTATAAGCTTGCATACTATTGTTTATCATTTTATATTCATTTCATAAAGCTTTTGAGAGCCAAAGTCTTGTCCATAGTTGTTGTGATCTTGAGCTTACTTCTTTTACTCATATTTACTCATTAAGGAGTGTATTGTTTGAGTGTTTAGTGTTTTGTACACTTGTAAGAGAATTGTGATTCTCTTGTTGTAAGGAACTTGTGTTTCTTTGGTTGAAGTCTTGGAGTGTTGTATCTCCGAGCAAAAGTGTTAAGGCGTGCGTCCTTAAGTTGTAAAGGTTTGTTGAGCACCCGTAAGCTTGACAAGTTAGTGGAAAATCTCGAGAGAGTCTCTCGGGGACTGGACTAGCCACGTGTTGTGGTGAACCAGAATACATCGGTGCGTACTTTACTATTTATCGCACTTATTTACTTCCTGCAATTTTTTAATTCCGCAAGTTTACGCTAATTTTTATTATAACGCTATTCACCCCCCTCTAGCGTTAAGCGTATTATCTAACAATTGGTATCAGAGCCCAACTCTCTGAAGACTTAACAGTTTGAGAGAACCATCCATGGCTTCTACTCGTGACTCTTTTGCAGGAATTGATGAAGGACAATGCTCCACACGACCACCTCTATTCAACGGTACAAACTATACGTACTGGAAGGAGAGGATGAAAATCTTCGTTCAAGCAAACAATTTTCTTTTTTGGAAGGTGATAACGAAGGGAAATCAAATTCCAACCAAAAAGGTTGAAACCGAATGGGTTCCCAAGTCCGAAGAAGAATATGACACGGATGATATCCGAAAGGTGCAAAATAATGCTAAAGCAATTAATTTATTATATTGTGCTGTAAATGCTGACGATTACAGGAAAATATTGTGTTGCACAACGGCGAAGGAAATGTGGGACAAGCTGGAAATTACGTACGAAGGTACGGACCAGGTAAGGGAAGCCAAAATTGATTTCCTAACCCATGCTTATGAATTATTTCACATGAAGGAAGGTGAAAAGGTGGATGAAATGTTTGAACGATTTTCAATAATCGTAAATGATCTACATGCTCTCAAGAAGACATTCACGGATAGAGAACTTGTTCGAAAAATTCTTAGAAGTCTCACTCCGGCATGGCGATCAAAGGCTGACGCAATCCAAGAATCCATTGGCGTCTCAAATGTCACCATCGACGCATTAAGAGGTAACCTTAAGACTTATGAGTCTACTATACTTAACCCTCTTGTTGATGATCAAAGGAGGCAAAGAATAGCGCTTAAGGCAAGCACAAGCCAACCTCAAGTTGATGAGGATGGAGACAACGAGTTTGAACTCGTTATCAAAAGATTTCAAAAGTTCATGCGAAAGGAGTATGAACGAAAGGGCAAAAAGCAAGGCGAACAAATAAAGTGCTATGAATGCGGTGAAACCGGGCACATCAAATCAAATTGCCCAAACATCAAAAAGGAGAAGAAACCTTTTAAGAAGCAACGTGCATACATTTCTTGGGGAGGAGACTCCGGAGATGAGTCAAGCGAAGAAGAAGAAGACGAAGCCGCAAACCTTTGTCTTATGGCGCAAGAAGACAAGCAAGATGAGGTATGTCAAATCTCTTCTAAAAACTTCTTTACTCTTGAAGAAATGCGAACTGCTTTTGATGAGCTATATACTGAATTTATTAAGGCTTCAAAAACTGTCAAGAGCATAAAAGAAAATGCTTCTCTAAAAGAAAAAGATTTTCAAAAACAGCTTTATTTGAAAGAAAAGGATTTAGAAAAACTGGTTTTAGAAAATGAGAAGCTGAAAGAGGAAAACAAGTTTTTCGGAAAAAGAAGCGCCGACAAGCCTGAAAGTTCTATTAAAAATTGTTCTTCTTGCATGCATCTCGAAAATGAGGTAGATAGACTTAAAGGTACCTTAGATAAGTTTAATTCTTCCCACAAAAATTTGAATAAGGTCCTTGTTAATTTGAAATCAACCAAGCATGGCATAGGCTTTAAGAATGAGCCTAAAGAAAAGGTTGAAGCCAAACCCCAACCACCTAAGGCTCAATCTAGGATTAATAAAACAAATGCTTATCTTAGAAATAGCAATCCTAGAACAAATATGCATGCTAGACCAAATGTTGAACATTTTAGAAGACCTAGAAATGACTACCCTAGAAATGATGCATATTCTAGGCCAAACACTAGAAGGAGTTTTGAACCTTTTAGAACATCTAGACATGACCATTACTCTAGAAATGCTGCTCATTTTAGAACTAATAGTAGGAGAAATGGTTCTCATGAAATGCGCAATAGTCATAATAAAAATAGAGTAAATCATTTTCGTCCATCAAGTTACTATGAACCTAGAAGGATGCATAACCCCAACGTGACTTGTCATTATTGTAGACGCATTGGTCATATTGCTCCTGCATGTTTTACACGACATAGACATATCACTCAATCGCATCATTATAATATGCCTAACCCTCAAGGACCCAAAATGGCATGGGTACCTAAAACGCATTAATTTGTTTTGCAGATATGTTTGAAGGGATCAAGCGTACTATGGTACCTTGATAGTGGATGCTCCAAACATATGACGGGAGACGAATCCAAATTCCTTCAACTAGAACACAAAGAAGGAGGAAGTGTGATTTTTGGGGATAACAATAAAGGAAAGATTATTGGCATCGGATCGGTCGGTAAGGATGAAAATTCCTCTATTAAGCATATATTACTTGTAAAAGGTTTAAAGCATAATCTCTTGAGCATAAGTCAATTATGTGACAAGGGAAATCTTGCCCTATTTGATTCGGATGAATGTTTAGTGTTTAGACGTAGTGATTTTAAAATTATCCTTCGTGGTTTTAGAGTGGATAATATTTATATGGTTGATCTTGCTAGTTCCTCACCCGAATATGTTGATTGTCTTATGAGTGTAGAGGATGATACTTGGTTATAGCATCGTAGAGTAGCACATATCAACATGTATCTTTTGAACAAATTGATTTCTCAAAACTTAGTTATTGGTCTTCCCAATTTAATATTTGAAAATGACTCTATTTGTGATTCATGTCAAAAAGGGAAGCAAACAAAAGCATTTTTCAAAACCAAAAATATTGTTTCAACTTCTAGACCAATGCAATTGCTTCACATGGATTTATTTGGACCATCTCGCATTGAAAGTCTAGGAAGAAATCGTTATGCTTTTGTGATTGTTGATGATTATTCTAGATTTACTTGGACTTTATTTCTTGCCAATAAAAGTGATGCTTTTCAGAATTTTAAATATTTTCTTAAGCGTGTTCAAAACGAGAAGGAAACAACCGTCACTTCAATTAGAAGCGATCATGGGGGAGAGTTTGATCACAATCTCTTTGCGGACTTTTGTGACGAACTCGGTATCGAGCATACCTTTTCCGCTCCACGTACACCACAACAAAATGGGGTGGTGGAAAGGAAAAATAGGTGTCTCGAAGAGATGGCTAGAACCATGCTCGAAGAGGCCAAGATTCCCAAACATTTTTGGGCGGATGCCGTGAGTACCGCATGCTACGTCTTAAATAGAGTAGTCATAAGGCCTATACTCATGAAAACTCCCTATGAACTCTATAAGGGAAGGAAACCAAATATCTCCCATTTTAGAGTATTCGGTTGTAAATGTTTTATTCATAACAATGGCGAAGATCAATTGGGAAAATTTGATGCTAAGTCCGATGAGGGAATTTTCATTGGTTATTCTTCACGTAGCAAAGCATATAGGGTTTTTAATAAAAGAACCGAAACTGTGGAGGAATCCCCTCATGTTGTATTTGCCGAAAATAATGCTCGCTTGGCGAGAAAGGATTCCGGTTTTGATCTTGCAGGTATTTTAGATAGCTTGAAAGACAAAATACAAGAGGAAACGCCTAAGGAAAATCAAGACGAAATTTTGAAACAACCAACGGAGGAAGCGCCACAATTGGAAAATGAAACGAAAACGCCTAACGAGTGGAGGACAATCAAAGATCACCCTCTCGAACAGGTAATCGACGACGTCGGAGAAAAGGTAAGTACCCGAAACTCCCTTAAGAACACCTTAGGCCATACTGCTTTTGTGTCTCAAATTGAACCAACAACCATCTCCGAAGCAATTGGGGATGAATTTTGGACCTTGGCAATGCAAGAGGAGCTTAACCAATTCAAACGGAATGACGTTTGGGATTTGGTGCCAAGACCGGAAAATCATACCATAATTGCTACGAAATGGGTTTTTCGAAACAAACTAGATGAAAATGGTGTAATCACTAGAAACAAAGCTAGGCTTGTAGCAAAAGGCTATAATCAAGAAGAGGGTATTGACTATGAAGAAACATATGCTCCCGTAACTAGATTAGAAGCTATTCGTCTATTGCTCGCTTTTGCCTCTTCTATGAATTTCAATTTATATCAAATGGATGTGAAAAGTGCTTTTCTAAATGGTGTTATTCAAGAAGAAGTTTATGTTGAACAACCCCCCGGTTTTGAAGATTTTAAATCTTCCGATCATGTTTTCAAACTCAAAAAGGCTCTCTATGGTTTAAAACAAGCTCCCCGAGCTTGGTATGAAAGATTGAATAAATTTCTATTGGAAAATGGTTTCATTAGGGGGAAAGTTGACACCACCCTTTTTGTTAAGCATAAAAACAATGATATTTTATTAGTTCAAATATATGTGGATGATATCATATTTGGTGCTACTAACAATGTCTTATGCAAGGAATTTTCCGATTTAATGACAAGCGAATTTGAGATGTCTATGATGGGTGAGTTAATATTCTTTTTGGGATTACAAGTAAAGCAAATGAAAGAAGGTACGTTCATTTGCCAAGCCAAATATTGCACAGAATTGCTGAAACGATTTGAAATGAACAATGCAAAAGCAATGGCGACTCCCATGAGCACATCCGATCATCTAGACAAAGATGAGAAAGGTAAGAAAGTCGACACTAAGAAGTATCGAGGTATGATTGGCTCTCTTCTCTATCTTACTGCTAGTCGTCCAGACATCATGTTTAGCGTGTGCTTATGCGCCCGTTATCAATCGTGTCCGAAGGAGTCTCACCTTACTGCGGTAAAACGGATTTTGAAGTCCTTGTTGGTACTACAAATGTGGGTCTATGGTACCCCAAAGGTTCTTCATGCCAACTCGTTGGCTATTCCGACTCCAATTTTGCTGGATGCAAATTGGACCGCAAGAGCACTAGTGGCACTTTCCATTTGCTCGGTAGCTTTCTCGTTTCTTGGTTTAGCAAGAAACAAGTAAGTGTTGCGTTGTCCACAATCGAGGCTGAATATGTAGCCGCGGGGAGTTGTTGCGCTCAAATCCTCTGGATGAAACAACAACTCTTGGACTATGGCCTAAGTCTTGATCATATCCCTCTTAGATGTGATAATACTAGTGCCATATGCTTGACGAAGAACCCCGTTCTTCATTCGCGAACAAAACACATTGAAATTAGACATCATTTTCTAAGATATCACGTTCTCAAGGGATATGTCGAAATCTAATTTGTTGAAACCAAAGACCAATTGGCCGACATCTTTACTAAGCCCTTAGAGAAAGAGTCCTTCTTCCGAATTCATAGTGAACTCGGGATTCTTGACTCCACGTTGATCTAAGTCATGCATTGCATCTTTTTTATTTTACATGATTTCTAACTTGAGCGTCGGAGACGTCTAACGAATTTTTGCAGGTATCGCCCTAAAGGTAGGGGGAATTATAAAGCATGACGCGCAATAATCGAGTCTTCTTCAGAAAAATCGGTTTCTGTCGTCTAATAATCGATTATCTCGTATCAATAATCGATTGTTCTGCAACTACTTGAGTTATTGTACTCTCTTTAAGTAATCACGTTTTCTTTCCAATAAATAAACAAGTTTTATTTACATCTTTGGCATCTTCTTATATTATTTTTTCTAATGGCAAAAGGGGGAAAATAACGGGTATGCACTCTCAATATTTATAAGCTTAAATTGAGGGGGAATACATATATTGAGGGGGAACAAATGCATGTCCTGAATCATCATTATAAATTGTTTAAGTTGCATATCCCGCTTAAAGTTTGCCATTATCAAAAAGGGGGAAATTGTTGGAAACACGTTCTCAAGGCTTTATACTAAAACGTGTGTTCTTATGTGTAGGTTTTGATGAATGACAAACAAGCGCAAATTGATATATGACGAAGTTCAAGTACAAGCGCACAATTGGTGGATTACGAGATTCAACCACAATACAAAGTTTTATAGTTTAAATGAGTCGTTCTTAATTATGATCTTGATCCGACAACTTGACTCATGACATGGCTTCTCTCGTAAAACTATTTTTACAAAATCATGCATATTTAATTTAATGCTAAATGATTTTAAATCATGCATATTTACTTTAGTCAAAATGATTTTTAAACATGCCTCTAAAATCTGGACTAAGATAATCGATTATGTACTTATGATAATCGGTTATGTTAAGCCAAGACTGCATGACAATCGATTGTGAACTAAATGACAATCGATTGTGTTAAGGCATTGAGCATCAGGTTTTTCAAACCTGCATGACAATCGATTGTGAACCTTATGACAATCGATTGTGATGAGGCAGTGTACATCAAAGTTTTTCAAAACTCAGAATAATCGATTGTGAAGCTAATGACAATCGATTGTGAAGAGACAGTGTCCATCAGATTTTTCAAAGTCACAAAATAATCGATTGTGAACATATGACAATCGATTCTGTTGAGGCAGTGTCTTCCGGACTTTTTCAAAGTTATTAAATAATCGATTGTGAGTACATAACAATCGATTGTCACGAGGCAGTGTCTAAAATGATTTTCAAAGTCTGATAAATAATCGATTGTTAACAGTGCACAATCGATTGTGAAGCTGACCGTTATCGTAAAGTTTTCAAATACCGTCAGGTAATCGATTGTTGATTTTGTACAGTCGATTGTTGGAATTAAAATCTAGAAAAGATTTTTTGAACGTTGCTGAATAATCGATTGTCGATTTTGTACAATCGATTGTTGAAATTAAAATCTGGAAAGGATTTTTTGAACGTTGCTGAATAATCGATTATTGATTTTGTATAATTGATTATTTTGCGTAAAATCTGAAAATGATTTTTTGAACGTTACCAATAATCGATTGTTGATCTTGGACAATCGATTGTTAAGCGTAAAATCTGGGATTGATTTCTGGAACGATTGGCAAACAATCGATTGTGACTTCTTGACAATCGATTGTCACACAGTAAAATCAGCAACTCTTAATTGGCAATTAGGCAACGGTAATGCCATGTTTTTCAACTATAAATGCAGCTTCATTTCAGTGTTATAAATACAATAACATACAACAACTGATCATTCTATTGCTATAAGCTTGCATACTATTGTTTATCATTTTATATTCATTTTATAAAGCTTTTGAGAGCCAAAGTCTTGTCCATAGTTGTTGTGATCTTGAGCTTACTTCTTTTACTCATATCTACTCATTAAGGAGTGTATTGTTTGAGTGTTTAGTGTTTTGTACACTTGTAAGAGAATTGTGATTCTCTTGTTGTAAGGAACTTGTGTTTCCTTGGTTGAAGTCTTGGAGTGTTGTATCTCCGAGCAAAAGTGTTAAGGCGTGTGTCCTTAAGTTGTAAAGGTTTGTTGAGCACCCGTAAGCTTGACAAGTTAGTGGAAAATCTCGAGAGAGTCTCTCGGGGACTGGACTAGCCACGTGTTGTGGTGAACCAGAATACATCGGTGCGTACTTTACTATTTATTGCACTTATTTACTTCCTGCAATTTTTTAATTCCGCAAGTTTACGCTAATTTTTATTATAACGCTATTCACCCCCCCCCCTCTAGCGTTAAGCTTATTATCTAACACTTAACACTCCCCCTCAAGTCGGTGCATATAAATCATATGTACCGAGCTTGTTACAGATGGAACTAATACGAGAATCACTTAGAGACTTAGTGAAAATATCTGCCAGTTGATCATTCGAATTTACAAACTTTGTAAAAATATCTCCTGAGAGTATCTTTTCTTTGACAAAGTGGCAGTCGATCTCATTCCATTTAGTCCTCTTATAAAAGCACCGAATTTGACACAATATGAAGAGCAACTTGATTATCACACACCAGTTCCATCTTGCTGATTTCTCCAAATTTCAATTCCTTGAGCAATTGTTTAACCCAAACTAGCTCACATATTGTCATAGTCATAGTTTCGGCTTCGACGCTAGATCGAGCAACTACATTATGTTTCTTACTCTTCCAAGAGAGCAAATTACCTTCTACTAGAATACAATATCTATATGTAGAACGTCTACCATAAGATGATGCTACCCAAATCAGTATCTGTGTACCCAACAATCTACTCGTGGCCTTGATCATCGAATAGTAACCCTTTGCCATGAGCTGACTTTATATTACGAAGAATGCGAACAACTGCATCGTAGTGACTGTCACATGGAGAATCCATAAACTGCCTTACAAAACTCATCGAAAAATAAATATCAGGTCTAGTGACTGTGAGGTAATACAATTTGCTAACCAACCTCCTATATCTTGTTGGATCTCTAAGAGGCCCCTCTGTCCATGCAGAAGCTTAGAATTCGGATCCATAGAAATGTCAACAGGTCTATGGCCCATCATTCCAGTCTTATCAATAATGACTAAGGCATACTTCCGCTGTGAAATCAAAATACCTTAGATAGATTGAGTGACCTCAATACCTAGAAAATACTTCAATCTACCCAGATCCTTAGTCTGGAAGTGCTGAAAGGGATGTTGCTTCAGATTAGTAATATCATCCTGATCATTGCCAGTAATAACACTATCATCAATATAAAACAACAACAACAACAACAACAACACAGTATAGTCCCACAAAGTGGGGTCTGGGGAGGGTAATATGTAGACGGGCCTTACCCCTACCCAAAAGGGCAGGGAGGCTGTTTCCAATCGACCCTCGGCTCAGTGAAGGAAAATAAAAACAAAAAAAAAACAAAAACAAAAGAGCATTAATAACTCCATCAGAAATAGTGTAAATAATTATCTAAATATAAGAACCATAAATAAAATAGCATGCAATAATATCAAAAAGTAACTATCATAAATAACTACCATAAGGAAGACACTATCATCAATATAAACCACCAGATAAATACACAGATTAGGAACAGAATGCCGATAAAACACGAAGTGATTAGTTTAACTACAAGTCATGCCAAACTCCTGAATAACTGTGCTGAACTTACTAAACCAAGCTCGAGGTGACTGTTTCAAACCATACAGTGACCTGAACAATTGGCATACAAGACCACTAGACTCCCCCTGAGCAACAAAACTAGGTAGTTGCTCCATATAAACTTCTTCTTCAAGATCACCATGGAGAAAAGCATTCTTAATGTCTAATGTTTGTCCCCCAAGTACAGACAAGTATACTTGAACGTCAAGTAATAAAGTGAATCGAAGTCGGATGTCGAACCCACATAGACTTAGAATAATTGTTGACTAAGCAAACTAAAATCAATTTATTGTCTCAGATAGTCAAAAATGTTATTTTTCTACTAAACTACTTGTCGCGATCAAAACACTCATGCAAGTGCACGTGATCGTTAAGTAATAAAGTAGTGAGTAGAGTATCATTCCTTCGAAGACTTATGACTAGTTTGTAATGATTCAAACCCAATGTATTTATCTATCCAAGAATTTAATCACAAAAGAGATTTGATTGTTTTTCCAACTAACTTCTAACAATTTAATCTAACTAAAGCAATTAACTAAACAAGCAGCAATTTCGATTAACAAACAATAGAGGAGTATATTCCAGGGTCACGGGCATATTCAACAATCGTGTTGTGTTTTTAGCTTCAAACGACTAATTTAGTTATCTGGGTTATGGATTGACAAGGTTAATATTACTCGTAAGAATCTGTCGAGTCCTTACTCGCCTATTCGGTTCAACTAAATGCCTATATATATATATATGGAATCAAGATTAACAAGAACGCATTTAAAACTCCTGTATTTCAACCAATCAAGGCAATTGGGTATATGTTTATCCTAATCGCAAATCCATTCCCCGATGCCAAGGATTAAGAACTTGCTCTATTTAATTCTATATGCAATCTAAAGTTCCCACTTTCGAGTTCAACTAAATCTTCGTAGATAGTACTTCACTGTTAGCTACTCAGCAAAATAATTAGAATTAGAATTAAATAAATAACCCAATATGATAAACCGACTTCATCGAATCAAACTTCAAACAACAATGTTCATGTTTTACCCATGACCCTAGAACAATGAGTTCTAGCCACTCATAATATTGTTCAACATAATCAAGTTCAATATCATCACAATTATCAAAAACAAAGAGAGGAAAAGAAGACTTTGGTGATCCAAAATTCTCCTTGCCTCTTGCCTCTCTGATCCTTGCAAAACCTTATGAAAAACCTTGATAATTTGACCTTGGGCGAGCTTGACTTTATATAGGTTAAATGGACTTTTCCCCCAGATTTCCATATTTTCCCTTGAAACTTAACTCACGTTCTTCGGACATGCGCGGGCGCGCATTAGGACGCGCACCTGGATGCGCATCTACCCTGCTTTCTGTAATGGACGCGCACAATGTGCATGGGCGCGCATGCCTAGGTGTCCAATTTCTTCATTTACTTTGTTTCTCTTCGACCACACTTAGTCCCTAGGGGTGTCAATCGCTCTCGAATGGTTCCAATCGACGTTTTCTTGCACAAAATAGGTTCCTTAACCTGCAATGAGTACAATTCGCTATTAGAGCCCATCTTTCATCAATTAATCATAATATACGATCCGAATATAATCAAGTAGGGGCACAAACAATGGCTAAATCAACTAGATTTTGCCTATTATCAACATCCTGCACTTAATTCATTGCTAGCCCTCGAGAAATCACAGTATACTCTCTAGACAACTCGCCACTCAACCATTCCCCTTAGTGCCTTCCACCTAGAACAATACACATACGCTGCGCCTAGAAGTGAACATCCCTAGTCTCAGAGTTAACTCTCACGAGCCACGCAATATTTGCACTTCCTCAAAGAACTCTACACAGAAGTCAAGGCTTGCTTTTCTATTAAGAATCATATGCCCAAACAATTATATCACACAATTGAATTTGTTTCACGCAATCGAGCCAAACACTCACATATATCAATGGAAACGCTCACTCTCACAAATAAAGTCACATGCATGCAATGAGTACCATAAGCTTGCCCTTAATGTAAATCTCTACTAATGTAGGATAGCTCAGCTCAAACACTCACGTCTTCATGCTTGTAATGTGGGCTAAGGGACGGGTAGGATAGATTTAGGAATAGTGACTAACCCTCCAAAGCACATTAACACATCACGTAATCACTTTTAAGCGCAAATTTTTCAGTCTACTTAATTCTCACAAACCATATTACCCTTCAACGTTCCCTTCTTCTTTAAGAACTCCAATTCATATCCACTAGCGAGAGCCAAACTACAATGTATTCATCTTAAACATTATATTTTTTTTCAGTTTGTCTTTCTTGTCATTTGAGTTCCGCTAGTGGTGCATACATTTTCAAAACAAGTGCACCTTTCAGCCTCTCATTGGCTCCACTCGAAGCCACCCCACTCATATCTCCCCTTTTTACTTTTTTTGGCGGTCATCTCACCATTAAAATGCTTTAAGAGGTAAAGGATCAAAATCATGTCAATAAAGAACAAAGGGGTACGGGCTTATATTGCGGATGCCAAGTAAAAAATCTAAAGGCTCAAAAGGGTTACTAAGGACAAATTTTATTTGTGATTAGCAATTTAGCTCAAGAAAGATTAAATAGAGCCTAAAATCATCTCTCAACCCGAGCATCACCTAGGATTTCGCTTCAACTCACATAGTGGGCAAGTTCTAGACCCAAAATACAAAGCATGGACTATACAAGTACTCACCACACATGGCATATGACTCGTTCAGATCAGCTCATCAAAACGTTCCATTTCAAGTACTCAAGTTAGTGATAAACACACAAATTAAGGCACGTATAATGAGATTCAACAATGAGGGCTAAGCGTTACACTCTAGGATCTATGGTGTTCAGGTGCATCAACGCTCAGGGTTCTCTTTCAATTCACAGCTCATAGCCTACTATCCTAATCTACAAAAAAGAATTGAAAACTACCTATGCCTGGTTCAAGCTAATCCCTTGGAATATAACCACGACCTAAAGAAAAACCAAGGGGGATTTGTTACACTACTTAAGAGAAGAAAATAAAAAAAATCTTTTTGTTGTTTTCTTTAGACTCATTTCCCTCAAGAACCTCGTCTAAAGGATCCGTCATCAGGAAGAGTCTACATATATTTTTTTCATCGACTTATCTCCCTCAAGAACCCTGTCGAAAGGGATACGTCATAGGGCCATCTATATAGACTAATTGACAAATTACCCAACACACTACTTCACACAAAGAAAACAAAAAGAAAATCAATGTCACTAAGCATGCAAAACAACCATTTGTACACTACTTACAACATACATTTAGGAAATTCCCCCACCCCACACTTAAAGAGACGCCATGCCCTCATGGCATGAAATTAAAGGAAAGAACAATGGGGTAAAGGAACTTCCCTGAAGAATCACTCCTGGTCTGAGACAGTTGAGGGGTTCACATTGCACGCGCGCCCCAAGGCTTGTAACCAGCCGATGATCTTTTTCTCTGACTTTTTCTGCCGGTCTACTAACGCATCCACACGGGTGCCTAAGTCGTTCATAGAGGTCCGCAAACCAGCCACTTATTGTTCCATAGCAGTAAGCCGAGACACCTGGGCTATGCCTGAGGGTGTCGCTATCTCAAAGAGCCCTGCAGGTGCCACATTTTGCTCAAGGGCTTGGGATGGAACTCCCTCGTCATCCTCATCATCATCATCCTCGTCATCTGAACTAGCTACTGCTGCTACCTCCACTACCTCCGGCGCCTTGCCCGTGGTCACCTTATCCGCCTGAAATTTGCCTTCCTTTTTTACCATTCCATCCACCGCTTTATTCTCAGGCACATTGGCTAACCTGCACAGATGAGTCACTAAAGAAGGGAAAAAGAAACCATACCTCCTCACTTGATTGCGGATGAACATCTCATCGTGGATAACATTGGCCACATCAAAGTCGTAGCCATTCACAAAGCACCAAATTAAAGCAGCACGAGGCCCATTGACTTCCGTCGTGTTGAGTGACGGGATGAGGCGGTTGTTTATGATGTATAACCAACACTTTGCTTCATAGGTGAGGGATGCGAATGGAACTTCTTCCCACTAGGCAACCAGACCACTTCTCTGCCGGGTACACATATAGTTTCAAACAATCATTCCCATTCTTCGGGTGTGGGATTGCGGCCATTGACATAGAAATCATCATAATACACAAGCGGGGCAGGAAACTGATAAGTCGCCCGAATTGCCTCAACCGAAGCATTTACCGCCCTACGGTGCACTATAACTATTCCATCATCGTACTCCGGAATGTTGGGATAGAATTCCCGCACAACCATGAGATTGGCTTCACCGATTTCATTGAGGAATGTTTGCAGCCCCCGCTGTATCAACTCCTTGTATATACGAGGGCACCCAGCCTTGAGTCTCATAATGTCGACACTCCTTTCTGTTATTGGCTTCTTACGAGCTTTCACTACAAAACAAGTCTGAGCATGGGGTGATACAAACTTGGTAGTATCATAGGTGGATGCAGATGCATCTCCTTGTGATTGAGATGAGCCTGTCTGATTGCTTGAGAAGGTACCAGTAGCACGTCGTTTCTTGGATGGAGCCATACTATCTGCAAAACAACAACATTTAGCATAATCCAGCTCTGGTTAGTGAAGCGATGCGTCTACTCAGACTTCACATGCATCTCCGGCGTCAATTGACATGTTCATGGTGATTGGGGCATTCCCACAACACCTTGTGAGCATGAGGCCTTCACTATTCTTTTCAAGCTTATTTGGAACAAGCATCCCCCAAATTCACTCTCCAACATTACTAATCAACGGGTTTTCACCCCACACTTATTATGGACTATCTTATCAACATATACCATCCAAAATCTTCACTTAAAACTAACACCCACAGCTAACCAAAGTGACACCTAAAATCTGAAATTAAAATTAAAAAAAATAGAAAAACTACTCTAGAAAAAAATTAACAAGGGAAACTACAAGACTAGGGTCATTATTAAAGGAGAATGAGCGGAGAAGAAGGTGGTTGGCAGTTCCTTGGTGGTGACAGCAAGGGGGTCGATTTTGCGTGGGGGGGGGGGAGGATTTTTTTGTTTGGGTGGGCGTTTGAATGGGTTTGTGAGGAAGGGGGAGGGGTTTGGAGGTGAGGAGGGGTAGACTTGTCTTTACCCTTGTTCTAAAAAATTAAAATAAGAAACACTAAAGACATATAAAAACTGCACGAAACAAAACACACAAAACCGCCAGAAATTTAACTGCGCATGCACGGTCATATGCGCGCTCGCAGATTTGTGCGCGGCCCATACAGTGAAGGCACCAGATGCGCGTCCGCTTGCACGGCCACATGCGCGGGCGCGCACCTGGGGCGTTCCCGTACCACTTTTTTTTCTTTGATAAGAATAGACATATACAACATACTACATCTTAATGGGTTGCCTCCCATCCAGCGCCTGATTTAACGTCACGGCACGACTCTACATGTCTTCAAGCATCTTTCAATTCCACTGAGGTCTTGTGACACACCAAGTCACCACCCCAATAATGTTTAATTCATTGACCGTTAACCAGGAAGGTGCCAGTTGCATTCATATCTCTCAGCTCCACGGCTCCGTGAGGCTTCACACTTACCACAACAAAAGGGCCAGACCGACGAGATTTAAGCTTTCCAGGGAATAGCTTCAACCTCGAATTGAACAACAGAACTTCCTGGCCTAGCTCGAACTCGCGAGGCTGAATGTTCTTATCATGCCACCTCTTTGTCTTCTCTTTTTATAATTTGGCATTCTCTTATGCATGTAATCGAATCTCCTTGAGCTCATCAAGTTGCAGCAACCTTTTCTCTCCTGCTAAATCACTATCCACGTTCAACTTCTTTATTGCCCAATAGGCCTTGTGCTCAAGTTCGACGGGCAAGTGACATGCCTTCCCATACACCAATTTATACGGAGAAGCACCTATGGGAGTTATGTATGCTGTGCGATATGCCCATAATGCATTGTCTAACTTTCCGGCCTAATATTTTCTATTGGCACTTACTGTTTTCTCAAGAATTTTCTTGTCCTCTATTCGACACCTCCACTTGACCACTTGTCTAAGGATGATAGTCAGTGGAGACCTTATGCATGACCCCGTACTTTGAAAGGACATTGTTTATCAACTTGTTGCATAAGTGCGTACCTCCATCACTGATCAATATTCAAGGGGTCCCAAAGCGTGTGAATATATGTTTCTTTACAAAGCTCACCACCACCTTTGCGTCATTAGAAGGAAGAGCAATGGCCTCCACCCACTTACACACATAATCGATTGCCACCAAAATATATCTCTGACCGTTTGAGTATGGGAAGGGTCCCATAAAATCAACTCCCTAGACATCAAAAAGCTCCACAACCAGAATGTTCTGCAGCGGCATTTCATGCTTCTTAGTGATTGTCCCTGTCCTTTGGCACCTATCACACATTTTAACAAAGGCATGTGCATCCCTAAATTGTTTGGGCCAATAAAAACCTGATTGTAGCACTTTCTGAGTTGTCTGTTCTCCCCCATGATGGCCTCCATATGGTGAGGCATGACAACTGTCTAGTATGGCTTGCATTTCCTCCTTAGGAACACATCTACGAACTAACTGATATGCACAGAGCCTGTATAAGAATGGCTTATCCCATATGTACAACCGCACATCATGCAAAAATCTCCTTCTATTGTCAGGTGATAACTCTGGTAGGGTCACCCCACTAGCAATGAAGTTCACATAGTCGGCATACCATGGAGCCGTGGTGGAGGTGACTGCCAGCAACTGCTCATCTGGGAATGTCTCTTTCATTTCACCCTCTTCAACCATGTGAGTCTGATTCTCCAATTTAGACAAGTGATCAGCCACTTGATTTTCTGGTCCCTTGCAATCTCGGATCTCTAGATCAAACTCTTGCAACAGTAGGACCCACTGAATCAGTCTCAGCTTGGCATCTTTTTTCTCGAATAAATACCTAATGGCTGAATGATCTATGTAGACGATGACCTTGGTCCCCACAAAATATGACCTGAACTTGTCAAACGCCCACACAACTGCAAGCAACTCCTTTTCAGTGACTGTGTAGTTCATCTGAGCTGGATTCAGATTTTACTTGCATAATAGATGGAGTGGAAGATCTTGTCTTTCCTCTGACCCAAAACAACCCCAACAGCTAGATTGCTGGCATCACACATCAACTCAAATGGTTGCTCCCAGTCTGGAGCAATTATGATAGGTGTCGTTACCAACCTTCTTTTCAGCTTCTCGAATGCCTTCAGACAGGCATCATCGAACTTGAAAGCCACATCCTTCTCAAGCAACCTGCACAAAGGAGATGAAATTTTCGAGAATTCTTTGATAAAACGACGATAAAAGCCTGCATGGTCCAATAAACTACGAATGCCTTTTACAGAAACTGGTGGAGGCAATTTTTCAATCGCTTCCACCTTTGCTTTATCCACCTATAAACCGTCTTTGGACACTTTGTGTCCCAAGACTATGCCGTCGTGCTCCATGAAGTGGAACTTTTCCCAGTTTAGCACCAGGTTAGTTTCTTCGCACCTAGCAAGTACTTTCTCGAGGTTCATCAAACAATTATCAAACGAGCAGCCAACAATAGAAAAATCATCCATGAAAACTTCCACAAATCTATCGACCATATCAGTAAAGATGGCCCTCATACACCTTTGAAAAGTCACAAGTGCATTGAAAATACCAAAGGGCATTTGTTTGAACGCATGCGTGCCATACGAGCACGTAAATGTGGTCTTTTCTTGGTCCTCTGGGGCTATAGCAATCTGGTTATACGCCGAGTAACCATGTAGGAAGTAGTAGTACTCCTAGCCAGCCAATCTATCAAGCATTTGGTCAATAATGGGAAGGAGGAAGTGGTCCTTCCGGGTGGCATTGTTCAGTTTTCTATAATCAATGCAGATACGCCAGATGGTGATAGTTCTTTTTGGGTTCAGATCATTGTTCTCATTTACCACCACAATAATTCCCCCTTTCTTGGGGACACATTGCATAGGACTTACCCATTTGCTGCCAGAGATTGGAAATACAATGCCTGCATCAAGCCACTTAATTACTTCTTTTCTTGCCACCTCCCTCATGATTGGATTGAGTCGACGTTGTTGCTCAACACTGGGCTTATGTCCTTCATCCATGAGGATTTTGTGCATGAAAAAGGCTGGACTGATGCCCTTTATGTCATACATAGTAACCCAGAGCCCGTTTATGCTCACGTAGCACTCTTAGTAGCGTTCTTCCTATAATTTAGACAAGTGAAAAGAAACAATAACAGGTAATGTGTCAGACTCACCCAAATCAGCATATTGCAGGTGTGAAGGGAGTGGTTTAAGCTCCAACTTTGGTGCTTCCTCAACTGACGATTTTGGAGGACTCCCTCAGGCCTATCCAAGGGTTCAAAGGGGTGTGTCCCCTTGATGTACGCACAAGATGTGTGAAGGATCTGCATTATCTCCTCGACCTTCTCATCATTCCCCAAATTGTCAAGCAACATAAGTGCTTTCTCTAGAGAATCGTCTAGATAAGCACTTGGATCATATACTTGCTCATCAGCTTCGATAACCGATATCATGGAGAGCTCCTCATAGTTATGGGGGAGCTGGATTGCTTTGTATACATTAAAAACCGCTTCATCATCTTCTACCCTCAAGATAATTTTTCCCTCTGTCACTTTTATAATAGCGTTACCTGTAGCTAAGAGGGGCCTCCCCAATATAATTGGGACTAGTTCATCGGCCTCATAATCGAGGATAATGAAATCACCATGGAAGATAAATTTCCCAATCTGCAGCAATACATCTTCAAATACCCATTCAGGGTGTGCTATTGACCTATCAGCTAGCTGCAACATAACAGTGGTTGGCTTGGGAGCTCCCAGACCCAGTTGTTTCAACACATATAAGGGCATCAGATTTATGTTTGCCCCTTAATAACACACAGCACGACCCACATCAATGTTGCCAACTCGCACAGGGATCATAAAGCTGCCAGGATCCTTAAGCTTTTGAGGAAGATTGCTTTGGACTCTAGACGTCCACTCCTCAGTAAGTGCAACCGTATCAAATTCAGTCACTCTCCTCTTTGTGAGCCACTATGTCTTTGATGTACTTATCATATTTTGGAATTTCACGCAACACATCAACCAATGGAATATTCAGTTGGAACTGGATCAGCATGGAGAGGAACTTGCTAAACATGCGATCATCATTTCTCTTTTGCAGTCTCTGTGAAAAGGTGGTGGTGGTCGGGGGACCTCTACTGGCTTTGGATTTTCAGCACTTATCTCTGGCTCCTTTGTTGCTTTAGGGATCGACTCTTCCTTAGGTACAAGCTTATCTCTCTTTTTCTTGGGCACTTCCTCAAGCTCTCTTCCATTACGACGTGTAACAACATTCACTTGTGGATTTTTCTCTATGTCAATGGGGAGGGCACATGCAGGTCTAGTATTTTGATTTGTGGCCAATTTCCCCAGCTCCCTCTCAAGATTTCTGAAGCCTGTTCTCAAGTTCTAATTATCATTCCTCTTATGTTGATTTTCAGTCCTTATTTGTTGAGTGTCATTCTACAGCTTCTTCAACAAATCATTGGTACTTTCTTCCATCTTTTGAGGTGGCTTCTGAGGATGGTTAAAACCCCCTTGAGGTCTGAGCTGATTCTGACCATGCTGATTTCCACCCCATTAGAAGTTGGGATGATTTGTCCAATTCGGATTATATGAGATTCCATACTGTGCATGCTGATTTGGTGGACCTCTGTTCTATTGTCCTACGTAGTAGATCGATTCTGGGTTTGTTGGGCACATGTCACTCATATGATTGTCACCACACAGCTCGAAATAGATAGCTTTTTGGTTTACATGTTGCATTGGTTGTGGTTGTTGTATTGCCATTCTTGTCATATGATTTGACAACTTTGCCAATTATGCTCTCAAGGCTGAAACCTTGTCTAGTTCAAGTACCCCTACTGCCTTCTACTTGACTTCCCTTCACGAATCACCATCACCCTGCCAGTTGTTATCATTAGCTGTAAAAATATTGAGCAAGGTTTGGATTTCACTGTATGGTATGGTCATACAACTACCCCCACATGCTGAGACTAGATTCATTTTTGAAGCATCATCCAACCCATCTACAAAAGTATGCCCCAACACCTTGTCTATTTGACAGTGATGAGCACAATCTCTGAGAATCGTCTTGTAACTTTCCCATGCCCGACAAAGTGTCTCGCCGGCCTGCTGTTCAAACGCAAGAATTTGACTCCTCAACACTTTTGTCTTCCTGGTGGGAAGAACTTGATCAAAACTTTCCTAGCCAGATCATCCCAAGTGCGGATTGAATTTGCCGGCTCTTTGTTCAACCACTCCTTAGGGTCCCCAATCAGTGAAAACGAGAACAATGTCAACCTAACATAAACCTTGGGGACGTTCGGATAGTTGTATGTATCAGTGATATCCAAGAAGGTTTGAATGTGCCACTGTGGGTCTTCATGAGGTAGACCCATAAACAGCCATGCATTTTGAATCAGCTGCACCATGTACTATTTCAGCTCAAAGTGCCCAGTTATGTCAGGCTTCACAATAGCCTGAGTCATATTTTCCAGGCTGGGCCTTGCGGCTTCAATAATAGCCCATTCATCATCGTCTGCCATCTCAATTGGTTGTGGTTGAACTACTATGTCCAACTCTCTTTCAATTCTGGTTCTACCATCCACCTCCCTCCTCAACCTGTGAAGTGTCCATTCAATTTATGAGTTGAGAAAAAGGAGATTGTTTGCGCTTCTACTTCTTCGCATTCAATAGAAAATCATGTATTAGCACAAACAAAGTGAACAGATAGTTAAATCTCGAATAAATAAGTAATAAGAGCTCAATTCAGTCAAATAGCTAATTTCTAAGTCCCCGGCAACAGCGCCAAAAACTTGTCGCGATCAAAACACTCACGCAACTGCACGTGATCGTCAAGTAATTAAGTAGTGTGTAGACTATCGTTCGCACGAAGACTTATGACTAGTTTGTGACTGATTCAAACCCAATGTATTTATCTATCCAAGAATTTAATCACAAAATAGATTTGATTGTTTTTCTATCTAACTTCTAACAATTTAATCTAACTAAAGAAATTAACTAAGCACGTAGAATTTGGGTTAACAAACAATAGAGGAGGATATTCCAAGGTCACAGGCATATTCAACAATCGTGTTGTGTTTTTAGCTTCAAACGACTAATTCAGTTATCTGGGTTATTGATTGACAAGGTTAATATTACTCGTAAGAATCTGTCGAGTCCTTACTCACCTATTCGAGTCAACTCAATGCCTATATGTCTATGGAATCAAGATTAACAAGAATTCATTTAAAACTCCTGTATTTCAACCAAGCAAGGCAATTGGGTATATGTCTATCCCAATCGCGAATCCATTCCCTCATGTCCATGTTCAAGAACTTGCTCTATCTAATTCTATATCCAATGTAAAGTTCCCACTTTCTAGTTCAACTAAAGATTGGTAGATAGTACTTCACTGTTAGCTACTCAGCAAAATAATTTAAATCACAATTAAATAAATAACCCAATATGATAAACCGACTTTGTCAAATTAAAATTCAAACAACAACTTCATGTTTTACCCATGACCCTAGAACAATGAGCTCTAGCCACTCATACTATTGTTCAACATAATCAGGTTCAATATCATCACAATTATCAAAAACAAAGAGAAGAAAAGAAGACTTTGATGATCCAAAATTCTCCTTGCCTCTTGCCTCTCTAGTCCTTGAAAAACATTATGAAAAACCTTGATAATTTGACCTTTGGCGAGCTTGAATTTATATAGGTTAAGTGGACTTTTCCCCAGATTTCCATATTTGCCCCAGAAACTTGACTCACGTTCTCCGGACATGTGCGGGCGCGCATTAGGCCGCGCACCTGGACGCGCATCTGCCGTGCTCTCTGTAATGGACGTGCACAATGTGTGTCGGCGCGCATGCCTAGGTGTCCAATTTATTCATTTACTTTGTTTCTCTTCAACCGCACTTAGTCCATATGGGTCTCAATCGCTCCCGAATAGTTCCAATCGACGTTTTCTTGCACAAAATAGGTTCCTAACCTGCAATGAGTACAATTCGCTATTAGAGACCATCTTTCATCAGTGAATCATAATATACGATCCGAATATAATCAAGTAGATTCACGAACAATGGCTAAATCACCTAGATTTCGCCTATTGTCACTACTGTTGCTAAATTTAAACACATAACCAAGGGAGATATAGATTCTGGGGTTGTGGTCGGTTTATCAATCCTATTGAGTTTGTAATTACACATGTTAATCTGAATTAACTATGCTTACTAGTTGACCGAATCGTATATATAAATAGCATGTTCCCACAATACTATTTGCATATCCACAATACATCAACCCTATGTTCCTATGGTATTAAATCTATCATGAACGAATATAACACGATAATCAACTAAGCAAGACTGTTAGGTATATTCCTACCCTAACCACTGAATCTTTCCCCGAGCCACGGATTCAGAAATAAGCTCTCTCTAATTCTACTGTAATCTAAACACGACTTTCCCAGTCATAGTATAGATAGTAAATAGAACTCAACTGCTGGCCAAACAATTAAGCAATTATGCACAAAATTAGAGAAACAGCCAAATATGATAAGTTAAATTAAAGATGATGTAATTAATAAAATTCAATATTCATGACAACAACAGCCCTAGAAACAAAGTTTAGCTCCACATAGATATGGTATCAAAACAACAAATCTTTTAAAAAACGTAAAGATTACTAAGTTTGATGGAAGAAAGATGGAATCTGATAAATTCCGGCCTCCACGACGACTCCATACTCTCCCTTGGTCTAAAGTATGTTCATTCCTTCGTCCAAAATATGTCCTCTCCTCTCAAAATAGGTTTAGAACCCCTTTTATATATGTTGGGGACGTTTAGGGTTGAAATCCCAACCGAATTAGGACAAAATCTGCGCTTTAGCCTTTTGCTTGGCGCCTGGCGCTAACCAGAACAACAAACCTTTTGGTCTTCTATCTTTGGAGTTTGTGTGGGTGCCTAGCACCCACCTGGGCATCAAAATTATAATCCTCCAAATTCTTCCCTCTTAACGCCAATTTGCATGCAAACTCCACAAATCACTTCCAATTGACTCCTACACATGTAAATACCATTATTAAGCTCGAGTCACAATTATTCACACAAAAATTGACAAGATCGAGGTATAATTCAAGGCAAGTTACATGAAAAAATATGGATTCTTAGCCAAACATCATCTAACTAATAAAGAGGCCAATGGCGTACAACAACCATGGACAAAAAGAAACGAACATATTCTACTTTATCCACGGGAGAGACAGTGTCACTATAATCAAGCCTAAAAATATGAGTGTATCCTTTTGCAACAAGACGAGCCTTAAGCCGATAAACCTAGAAATTTGGGCCATCTTTTATTCCATTAACTCAACGACAACCAACAATAGACTTACTTGAAGGAAGAAGAACAAGCTCCCAAGTTCCAGTCACATGTAAAGCAAACATATCTTCAGTAATGGCATGTCGCCATCCTAGATGAGATAGTGCCTCACCTATAGACTTAGGGATATAAACAGTGAACACAGATGATATAAAAGCATAATGAGGTGATGATAGATGATGATAACTTAAACCGACTGCCACGACCCGAGTTTACCCATCATCGGGAGTCGTGATGGCGCCTACTATCGAAGCTAGGACAGCCAACCTTTATAATCTTTTTCACAAACTTGAATATAAAACAATTTAAATACTAGAATAGTTAAGTAAAACATGCGGAAGTCTTCTGATAACAATAACGAAATTAAAGATGCGAAAATTAACAACATGTCTCTACCCCGAATCTGGTGTCACTACTCACGGACAAATAAAGAGTACTAAAAGTAATAGTCTGAAAGAAATACATAGCATGTCTGTCTGATACAAATTAACAAACTGAAAGAAATAGATAGAGGAAACTCGGGGCCCGCGAACGCCAGCAAACTACCTCAGAGCCTCTGTACTGAAGGATCACTCCCGAACTATACATGCGGTCCGTACACTAGGTCCTGAACTGTGTACAAAAAAGTCACAGAAGCGTAGTGTCAGCAGAACTGACCACATGTGCCGGTAAGTGCCCGGCTTAACCTCGGCGAGCTAGTGACGAGGCTAAACCGGACCTACCACAACCAATCTGTACATATATATGAAATAACAGAAAGAGAGCAAGAATTTAAGCAATTAAAGGGGAAGGGGACATGCTGGGGAGTAACATTTAAATTATAACTTCTACAATCAAGAAAAGAAACTGAATAAATTATACTTAGACAAGAAAACCAATGAATCAACAACTGCACGACATCACCCTTCGTGCTTTTTCTCTCATTCCTCACCAAGATAGTCAAGTATAATGCACGGCATCACCCTTCGTGCTTTTATTCTCATTTCTCACCAAGAATATCAAATACAAGGCACGACATCGCCCTTCATGATTTTACTCTCGATAAACAGCGCACGACATCACCCTTCATGCTTTTACTCTCATTAAGCAGTGCACGACATCACCCTTCGTGCTTTTACTCTCTCTTCCTCTCCAAACCAATGGTCACAGTCAAAAGGGAACACGGAAATATATATATCAAGACAAATATCTTGGCAAGGGAGAACAATATAACAAGTGATCCCGGCAAGGGAAAACAACTCAACAAATGGTCCCCGGCAAGGGAAAAGTACCAAAATTCCTTTTTAGTTCATTAAATTCTCAACTTTCGCTTCATAGTGCTTGTAATAAGCATTTATCACAATTGTTCATTTACTTCACAATTTAATAGCAAATATGACATGACAGTCATGCTTGACTCGGGCGCATAGGTAACCGTCACCATACCTATACACCGACCCAACATAGCACATAGCAATTAACAACCTAATCCTATTCCCTCAAGCCAAAGTTAGGTCAAACACTTACCTCGAAGCCGAAAATAGAAACTCAAAGCTCAATAATCGCCTTTACTCTTAGAATTCGACCCCGAACCAATGATATCTAACATAATTCAATTCAATATTATCAATATTGATCCAAAAAAACAATCCCATAGCCTAGAAATGCATTTCCTAGCTTGCATTCAAAATTACTAAAATCTGACACCAGGCCCACGTGGTCCAAATTCGAGACTCCGACAAAAAACCGATCCCCCATAACCGACAAGTTTTAATATATGATTAGATTTTAAATTTGACCTCAAATTGAGGTTGAAATACCCAAAATCCCATAAACCCTAACTAAACCCAAAAACCCCTAAATTCTACTTGATTTTATGTTTTAGGGATAGGAATTTAATGATTTAATGAAGGAATAATGATTAGATGAAGTAGGAATCACGTACCCAAAGTGTGGTGACAAATTGGGAGCTTGAAGTTCGTCAATTGAGGTTTTTAGAGAGAGAGCTCGTGTGAAATATGGGGAGAAGTGCACTGCTACTGGTCTGTTTTTAATTAAAAATTGTTGAAGGCTTTTAGCCTATGCAATCGCGGGGTAGCCGATGCGATCACAATAAAGAGTGGTGAGACTGGCTTATGCGATCGCAGGATAAGTATTGCGATCGCGTAGAAGAGAGGAGGTTTAGAACTGAGGTGGGGTCTAGCAATATTGGTATCAAAATTTATAGTGTTTAACATAGAATTAGAATATTCTCACCTAAAAGTTTTCCGTTCTGTGCGCCCGGACTGCGCGTGCAAATCGAGGAAACCCAATAAGAGGTTTTTAAGGCCTCGAAAGCACAAGGAAAGGGAGAATTACGGTGATGACCCTCTGGGTCGTCACATCCTCCGCCTCTAAAATAATTGTTCGTCCTCGAACGGATAAAAAAAGAAGTACCTGAGTCGGGGAATAGATGGGGATAACGTCTCCGCATATCAAACTCAGACTCCCAGGTCGATTCCTCGGGAGGCTGACCTCTTCAGTGAATACGCACTGATGGAAAACTCCACGACCTCAACTATCGAACCTGCCGGTCTAAAATAGCCACCGGCTCCTCCCCATACGATAGATCCTTGTCCAATTGGACAGTACTGAAATCTAACACATGGGTGGGATCACCATGATACTTCTGAAGCATAGATACATGGAACACCGGATGCACGACTGACAAGCTAGGCGGCAATGCAAGTCTATAAGCCACATTCCCCACACGGTTCAGAATCTCAAACGGGCCAATATACCTAGGGCTAAGCTTTCCCTTCTTCCCAAACCTCATCATGCCCTTCATAGGCGATACACAGAGTAATACTTGCTCCAACAACGAATGCAACATCCTTGACTTTACGATTTGTAACACTCTTCTGCCCAGACTGAGCCGACCGAAGTCTGTCCGGAATGATCTTTTCCTTATCCAAGGCCTCATGTTCCAAGTCTGTACCTAATAACCGAGCCTCTCCCGGCTCAAACCATCCGACTGGGGACAGACACTGCCTACCATACAATGCCTTATACGGGGCCATCTGAATACTAGACTGGTAGCTGTTGTTGTAGGCAAACTCTGCTAATGGCCAGAGATGGTCCCACGAGCCTCCAAAATCAATAACGCAGGCTCGGAGCATATCCTCAAGAATCTGGATGGTCCTCTCGGACTGACCGTCTGTCTAGGGGAGAAATATTGTACTCAACTGGACCTGGGTACCCAACTCATGCTGCACCACTCTGTAGAAATGCGAGGTAAATTGAGGACCCTGATCCGAAATAATAGATATGGGTACCCCATGAAGGTGAACGATATCCCTGATATAAATCTCATCATACCTCTCGGATGAGTAGGTGGTGGCAACTGGGATGAAATACGCTGACTTAGTCAGCCTATCAACAATAACCCATATGGAATCAAACTTCTTCCAAGTCATCGGAAGGCCAATAATAAAATCCATAGTGATCCTCTCCCACTTCCACTCGAGAAGCTCAATCCTCTGAAATAACCCACCAGGTCTCTGATGCTCGTACTTAACATGCTGACAATTTAGACAATGAGCCACATATGCAACAATGTCTTTCTTCATCCTACGCAACCAATAATGATGTCTCAAATCCTGATACTTCTTCGCGGCGCCCGGATGAATAGAATACTGAGAAATGTGGGCCTCCGCTAAGATCGACTCTCGAATACCATCAATATTGGGCACACAAACTCGCCCCTACAACCTCAATATGCCATCATCTCCCAAAGTTATCTCCTTGGAACCACCCATCAGCACCATGTCTCTCAGGACACACAAATGGGGATCATCAAACTACCGCTCCCGGATACGCTCCATCAATGAAGAGCGAGCAACTGTGCAAGCTAACACCCTGCTGGGCTCATAAATATCCAATCTCACAAGTCTATTGGCCAAGGCCTGAACATCCAAGGCAAGCGGTCTCTAGCTAACTGGAATATATGGAAGACTATCCATGCTGGCGGACTTCCTACTCAATGCATCGGCCACCACATTGGCCTTCCCTGGGTGGTATAAAATGGAAATATCATAATCTTTTAACAACTCCAACCACCTCCGCTGTCTCAAATTCATCTCTTTCTGCTTGACCAAGTACTGAAGGCTCTTGTGATCCGTGTACACCTCACACGTCACACCATACAAATAATGCCTCCAGATCTTCAAGGCATGAACAATGGCTGCCAACTCTAAGTCATGAACTGGATAATTCTTCTCGTGGATCTTTAATTGCCTCGAAGCATATTCTATGACCTTGCCAGTCTGCATCAACACTGTACCAAGTCCGATGCGGGAAGCATCACAATATACCGGATAAGGCCCAGATCCCGTGGGCAAAACCAATACCGGTGCCATAGTCAGGGCTATCTTGAGCTTTCTGAAGCTCGCCTCGCACTCATCTGACCACCTAAATCGGGCACCCTTCTGAGTTAATCTAATCATCGGGGCTGCGATGGATGAAAACCCCTCCACAAAACGTCTGTAGTAACCAGCTAACCCCAAGAAGCTCTGAATATCTATAGCTGAAGTTGGTTGACGCCAGTTCTTGACTGCCTCTATCTTCTTCGGGTCCACCTGAATACCCTATTTGATACGACATGACCCAGGAATGCTACTAAACTCAACCAAAATTTGCACTTTGAGAATTTGGCGTACAACTGGCTATCCTTCAGAGTCTGAAGAACCACTCTGAGGTGCTGCTCTTGCTCCTCCTGACTGCGGGAGTATACCAAGATATCACAAATGAATACGATCACAAATAAATCCAAGTAAGGCCTGAACACTCGGTTCATCAACTCCATGAATGCTGCCGAGGCAATGGTCAACCCAAACGACATGACCAAAAACTCATAATGCCCATACCGAGTACGAAAAGTTGTCTTAGGGACATCAGACGCCCTAATCCTTAGCTGATGATAACCAGACCTCAAATCTATCTTCGAAAACACTCTGCACCCTGGAGCTGGTCACACAAATCGTCAATCCTCAGTAGTGGATACTTTTTCTTTATCGTCACCTTGTTCAACTGCCGGTAATCAATGCACATCCTCATCGACCCGTCCTTTTTCTTCACAAACAACACTGGCCCACCCCAATGCGATACACTGGTCTAATGGAACCCTTATCAAGCAAATCCTGAAGCTGCTCTTTCAACTCCTTCAGCTCTGGCGGGGCCATGCGATACGGTGGAATAGAGATAGGCTGAGTGCTAGGAGCCAAATCAATATAGAAGTCAATATACATGTCAGGCGGCATACTCGGTAGTTCTAAAGGAAAAACCTCGGGGAACTCCCGAACAATAGGAACAGAGTCAATAGATGGAACCTCTGCGCTGGAGTCCCGAACATACGCCAAATATGCTAAACACCCCTTCTCGACCATACGCCGAGCCTTGACATACGAAATAACGCTACATGTGGCATGACCTGGGGTCCCTCTCCACTCAAGTCGGGGAAAGTCTTGCAAGGCCAAAGTCAGGCTTTGGTGTGATAATCCAAGATAGCATGATACGGGGAAAATCAGTCCATCCCCAATATAACATCGAAGTCCACCATGTCTAGAAGCAATAAATTGACACGGGTCTCAAGACATTCAAATACCACTACACAATAACAATGCACTCGGTCGACCACTATAGAATCACTTTCAGGGGACTGGACACATATACGGGAATACCTAGAGCCTCACAATCAAATAGGGTGCAAAATAGGATGACACATAAGAATAAGTAGATCCCGGATCAAATAATATCGAAGCACCCCTATCACAGACAAGTATAGTACCTGTAATCACAGCATCAGCTGACTCGGCCTCCGGGCTGGCTGGCAATGCATAAAAATGGGCTGGCCCCCACCTCCCTAAACTGTGTCTCTGGGATGATTTGTTGCGGGCTTACCTCTACCTCTGGCTGTCTGGGCTCCACCTCTACGATCTCTCCCTCCACCTCTATGATCCCTACCCCACCTCTAGTTGGCTGGGCGGCCTGTGGATCACCTGCTGCCTGAATTGTAGGGCAAGGACCCTGCTGCTGAGAACTACTCGAGGCTCGAGGGCAAAATCTGACAACATGACCTGTGTCACCACAACCATAACATACCCTTTCGGTGGCTGAGACTGCTGGCCCTGTCGATGGGCAGTAACGAGAGATCCATTGAGATCAATTCAAATTGGACATACAGATTTTCATTTTATGAGACTATATGCATGCAAGATGTATTGGGGGTACAAAAAGAATCCTTTTTCTTTACAGACGTATCTACTGTGGTAAGAAAGCGCTCTTAGTTCAGTTCGGTAGAACGTGGGTCTCCAAAACCCGATGTCGTAGGTTCAAATCCTACAGAGCGTGATTTTTTTCTTCTTAGATCGAATTAGAATGAAATAGATTCATTCTTCTTCCCGTCGCATCCGTCTTCAGGACGGCGGTATGCCCTCCTCTGAAGCTCTGAAGTGGCGGTGCACTGATAGGGGCTGGTGGTGCGATGAAAGGCTGCTGATCTGAGTAATACTACTGGTGGCCACCACCGCTTGGCGTGCCATGAGAAAACCTGAAGTGCCGACTGGAAAGGTCTCGGGGGATGGCCTCTGTCATGAAAATCCCTACCTCCAGATGAGGTACCACTAAATCTGCCAGAATGTAGAGGCTTCTTGTGTGAACTCTGACTACCTCCTCGAGCTAATGCCATCTCTACTCGGCGGGCCGCATTGGCCGCTTCTTGAAAAGTAATATCACTGCCAATTCCCACAGCCATCTCTAGACAAATGGGTTGAATCAATCCATTAATAAACCTTCGAACCCTCTCCCGATCTGTAGGGAGTATCACCACTGCATGGCGTGCGAAGTCAACAAATATGGTCTCATACTGTGTAACTGTCATAGAGCCGTGCTGAAGATGCTCAAACTGTCTGCGAAGTGCCTCCCACTGAGTGACTGGGAGAAACTTCTCCAAAAATAACTCTGCAAACTGATCCCATGTCAAAGCTGGGGACCCTACTGGTCTAGATAGACAATAATATCTACATCAAGTCTTTGCGGACCCCACAAGTCTAAAAGTGCAAAATTGACCCATTGGTCTCCACTATCCCCATAGTCCTGAGGATCTCATAATAACTGTATAGAAAGTTCTGGGGATCCTCCGATGAAGCACCGCTGAAAGTAGTAGTGAAAAGCTTGGAGAACCGATCAAGTCTCCACAAAGCATCCAAAGACATGGCCGTCCCATCTCCGGCCTGAGCTGTAATGCCTGTCTGAGCTGCCACTGCAAGGTGAACCAAGGGAACCTAAATCAGGGGAGCTACCTGCTCCGGAGTACGTGTAGTAGGAGTCTGAAGCCCCCTACAGCCTGAGAAGTGGCTAGTGCTACTAGGAGCAATCCCGCTCTTGCCATATTGTCCATAAATCCTGCTATGCAGACAAGGGCATTCTGAAGATCCGAAGAAAACATCACCTCTGTTGGGACCTGAGCTGGGCCCACTAGAGCTGGTGGAGCTGGAACCTCCTCATCAAAGTCAATATGAGGCTCCACCTTTGGAACTGCTGCCTGGGGCTGAGCCCTGAGTCTGCCACGGCCTCTAGCACGGCCTCGGCCTCTACCCCTCGTGGGAGCTGCTGCTGGGGGCTCCAGCTGCTGCGCAAAAGAAGAAGATGCACTTGTTCTCGCCATCTGGGAAAGAACAGAGTAGAACGACAATGAATATTTGGGAAATAGAATCGCACGACAAGAATGAACAAAGTGAAACTTTTCCTAACTCTGTAGCCTCTAGGGGTAAATACAAACGTCTCTGTACCGATCCCTCAGACTCTACCGAGCTTGTACGTGAGTTGTGAGACCCAAGTAACCTAGTGCTCTGATACCAACTTGTCACGACCCGGATTTACCCACCATCAGAGTCGTGATGGCGCCTACTGTCGAAGCTAGGCAAACCAACCTTTATAATCTTTTTCACAAACCTGAATCTATAACAAATTAAATACTAGAATAATTAGTTAACACATGCGGAAGTCTTCTGATAACAATAACGAAATTAAAGATGCGAAAATTAACAACATGTATCTACCCCGAATCTGGTGTCACTATTCACGTACAACTAAAGAGTAATAAAAGTAATAGTCTGAAAGATTTACGTAGCATGTCTGTCTAATACAAATTAACAAACTGAAAGAAATATATAGAGGAAACTCGGGGCCCGCGAACGCCAGCAAACTACCTCAGAGCCTCTGTACTAAAGGATCACTCCCGAACTATAGATGCAGTCCGTAGATTGGGTCCTGACCTATGCACAAAAAAGGCACAAAAGCGTAGTATCAACACAACCGACCCCATGTGCTGGTAAGTGCCCAGCCTAAACTCGGCGAGGTAGTGACGAGGCTAAACCAGACCTACCACAACCAACCTGTACAAATATATGCAATAATAGAAAGAGAGCAAGAATTTAAGCAATTAAAGGGGAAGGGGACATGTTGGTGGAGTAATAATTCAATTATAACTTCTACACTCAAGAGAAGAAACTGAATAAATGATACTTAGACAAGTAAGCCAATGAATCAACAGCTGCACGGCATCACCCTACGTGATTTTACTCTCATTTCTCACCAAGATAGTCAAGTATAATGCACGGCATCACCCTTCATGCTTTTACTTTCATTTCTCACCAAGAATATCATACACAAGGCACGGCATCACCCTTCGTGCTTTTACTCTCGATAAACAGTGCACGGCATCACCCTTCGTGCTTTTACTCTCATTAAATAGTGGACGGCATCACCCTTCGTGCTTTTACTCTCTCTTCCTCTCCCAATCAATGATCACATCCAAAAGGGAACAAAGAAATATATATCAAGACAAAATATCCCGTCAAGGGAGAACAATACAACAAGTGATCCTTGCAAGAGAAAATAACTCAACAAATGGTCCCGGCAAGGGAAAAGTACCAAAATTTCTTTTTACTTCATTAAATTCTAAACTTTCGCTTCATAGTGCTTGTAATAAGTATTTTTCACAATTGTTCACTTACTTCACAATTTAATACCAAATATGACATCACGGTCATGCTTGACTCAGGCGTAGGTAACCGTCACCATACCTATACACCGACCCAACATAGCACATAGCAATTAACAACCTAATCCTATTCCCTCAAGCCAAAGTTAGATCAAACACTTACCTCGAAGCCGAAAATAGCAACTCAAAGCTCAACAATCGCCTTTCCTCTAGAATTCGACCCCGAACCAACGATATCTAACATAATTCGATTCAATATTATCAATAAGAATCCAAAAACACAATCTCATAGCCTAGAAATGCATTTCCTAGCTTACTTTCAAAAATACTAAAATCCGACACCGGGCCCACATGGTCCAAACTCGAGGCTCGGACCAAAACCCAATCCCCCATAACCCCACGAGTTCAAATATGTTATTAGATTTTAAATTCGACCTCAAATTGAGGTTGAAATACCCAAAATCCCATAAACCCTAACTAAACCCAAAAACCCCTAAATTCTACTTGATTTTATGTTTTAGGGATAGGAATTTAATGATTTAATGAAGGAATAATGATTAGATGAAGTAGGACTCACTTACCCAAAGTGTGGTGACAAATTGGGACCTTGAATTTCGTCAATGGAGGTTTTTAGAGAGAGCTCATGTGAAAGATGGGGAGAAGTCCGCTGCTACTGGTCTGTTTTTAATTAAAAATTGCTGAAGGCTTTTAGCCTATGCGATCCCGGGGTAGCCGATACGATCGCAATAAGGAGTGGTGAGACTGGCTTATTCGATCGCAGGATAACTATTGCGATCATGTAGAAGAGAGGAGGTTTAGAACTGAGGTGGGGTCTAACGCTATACGATCGCGTTCAAAGGTATGCGATCGCATTGAGGAATTTGGCCGACTTATGCGATCTCATATGAAACAGTGCAACCACATTGAGAGATATGGGATGTCCACGAAGGAACTCTATGCGATCGCAGACAAGCCTATGCGATTGCATATAAGAAAAATCCTGTGAAGAAAGTGCAACAAAATCTGCTAAGTTTCAAAACCAAAAACACCCCGAAATCATCCCCAAGCCCTGAGGGCTCCCAACCAAACATACACACTAACTCAATATCATCTTACAAACTTTATCGAGCGATCAAATCGCCAAAATAACATCAAAATCACAAAATCAACCCCCAAAACTCGTGATTTTCATTTCTAAGTTCAAAACTTTCAAATTTTCCACTTTTAGTCAAACACTTTAAACGAAGTCCATTTTCAACCAAACATTAGAGATAGCGCTTAGCGCCCATATATGACTTGTACTGGGCGTCCAAAACAAAATACGATCCCGATACCATTTTTTTTATTTCCGTTTTCATTTTTCCTTAGGCATATTCATAAAACAATTTCACAGAAAAGCTCTGAACTCTGGCCTGGGACCTCGAATTTTGATTCCGGGAATACGCCTGGGTCCCAAATTTCATTACGAACCCTCCAAGACCATCGCATCATAAGTCCGGGTCCGTTTACCCAAAATGTTGACCAAAGTCAACCATAGCAATATTGATATCAAAATTTATAGTTTTAACACATAATTCGAATATTTTCACATAAAAATGTATCGGCTTTGTGGCTGAACTACGCACATAAATCGAGGCAACCCAATAAGAGGTTTTCAAGGCCTAGGAAGCACAAGTAAAGGGGGAATTACAGTGATGACCCTCTGGGTCGTCACACCGACATAATGAGGATTAGGATGAAGTGTGGATCATACACCTTTACAGAGAGTAACTAGTTGACTAAACGACGAGACAAGTCCGCAGTAGGTGCATAATCTTATGCGGGACGTGGATCATGTGGGCTTGTTGCTGGACGTGGAAGAAGATGATAAGTCAAGAGTGGTGGAGCTACAGAAGATTGAGCTGTACGAAGTAGTGAAGTTATAGGTGGTAGAAATAAAGCTATAGGTGGTGGAACTGGAGCTATAGGTGGGGGGCTTTAAATGGAGCTATAGGTGGTGGAACTGGAGTTTTATAGGAAGATGAATGGGAGATAGTGACTGAATCTCCAAAAGATGGAACTGCTAGCATCTCAAAAATATCTAAGTGGCTACCTGGATCTGTAAAGTATGATGGGGTTTCAAAGAAGGTAACATCAGCAGACATAAGGTACGCTGCAGGTTAGGAGAAAAGCATCGATATCCCTTTTGGGTTCTCGAGGAACCCAGAAATACGCACTTAAGAGCATGATGATCTAGCTTATCTTTTTATGGAGTAAGGTTATGAACAAAACATGTGTTCCCAAAGACACGGGGTGGAAGAGAGAACAAAGGTAAGCGGGGAAACATGACATAGAATGGAATGATTCCAGATAGATGAAGATAGCATACGATTAATAAGATAGCATGATGTAAGAACTACATCCCCCTCCCAAAACGCAACAGAACATGAGATTGTATGTGTAAGGTACGAGCAGTTTCAATCAGATGTCTATTCTTTGTTTTAATTACCCATTTTGTTGAAATGTGTACGGACAAGATGTTTGATGAATAATCCCATGAGAGTTCATAAACTGTTGAAATGGGGAACACAAATACTCTAGGGCGTTATCACTACGAAATTTGTGGATAGAAACCCCAAATTAGTTTTGAATTTCAGCGTGGAAGGTCTAGAAAATAGAAAACAACTCAAACTGATTTTTCATCAAAAATGTCCAAGTGAACCTGGAATAATCATCAATGACACGGACAAAGTAGCCGAATCCCAAGGTAGAACTGACCCTACCAGGACCCCAAACATCATAATGAACTAATGTAAAAGGTGACTCTGTTCGATTATCAAGAAGCAGAGGAAAATGGGAGCGGGCATGCTTACCGAGCTGACATGACTCACACTTTGAAGTGGACAAGTGAGATAAACCAGGTACCATTTTCTAAAGTTTTAATAAACTAGGATGTCCAACCGTTTATGTAATATATCTGGTCAATCCGTAACAAGACAAGTTATTGAAGGAAGATAAGATGTGAGTCCATGTAATTTTGCAAGGATAAGGTAACAAATTCCATCTGATTCACACCCGGTACCAATGATCCTTCCCTTACTGCATTCCTGTATAAAAACAAGGTCATCAAGAAATAAAACGGCAGCGCATTTAAGTGATTTGGCTAAGTTACTAACAACTATGAGATTAAAAGAACTCTGGGAATATAAAGGTAAGGAATGGAAGAGGGCTTCCATTGTGACTATTGGAAGAGATTGAGAATATGAAATACTAGTGAAATGAGATTTGTTACCAGAAATATTATCAGATGCACCTAAATCATCGACCCAAGACTCAGAGGTTGATGATTTGGAGACACAAGTTATGCTACTATCTGTTTGACAATGGAAACTATCCCTAGAGATGTCTATTTATATGCTTTGTACTGAAGGAACTCAATATAATCTAGTAAAGAAACCATCTGGATTGGATCCAATAGATTGTGAGTTAAAGTCTTCTGATATAAATGCTATTATAATGTTACGCTTGAGAATTTAAAAGTCTTCGGAATGAAAAAACTCGAAATAACCTCCAGAGTAATTTGTCAAAAAAAAAGGTTTCATTGGAAAAATCATTGTAGCTACCGAAAAGCCAGTGTAGTTGTTGGAAAATCTCAAAGTGATCGGAATAAGAATAAAAAGATATGGGTAAGCTCGGAAATAATACGCGATCCGACCATTCAACATGAACTTTTCCAAAATCTGGCCGGAAATGGTCTCACGCACTGGCTCCTAGGTCAGATCTCGTTGGAATTGTTTTTCTTTTTCGCTGCGTGATGGCACGTGGGGTCGACTTTGAGGGCGGGGGGGGGGGGGGGGGGGTATTGACTAGGGTTTTCTCACCTGAGCTTGAGGAGTCTCGTGGTGGTGTTGGTTTTTGCACAGCACAAACGGAAAGTGATTTGCTTGCGGAAGCGTTCGAAGTCACCGAAAAATTGCATGCTGATAAGGTGTTTCTTCCTAGAATTCGTTTGAATGATGCACAATGATAAGTTTCTAACTAATGCTCTGATACCACGTGAGAATGCACAGTAAAAAAAATAATTGCTTAATTAAAGTGTTGTACAACCCTATTTATATATAGTGATTACATAATAATAGATATATACTTTTCGATGTAGGACACTATACATGACGAACTACTTAATATAAATATAGTGGTTTTAGATGTTACATGTATTAATGATTGACTATTTTGAGGAGGTAATAGGCTATTACCTTTTTATAAAATAAAAAATAAATAATTGGCAGTATCATGGAGAAAGTAAGAAAAGCTCAATATTGCCTAAGATAAATATTTGATTTATTTGACATGTGTTTCACAAAACCAATTGCTAGGCCAAATTTAAATGGTTGCTCTGGAAGTAGAAGGTTTTGTGATTCTATTGTCCTCTTATACTTTTTGGTAAATCTTGAAAAAAGATGGTGCCAATTTCATTTCTTTCCTGTTTTGTATTACCAATTTTTTGAATCCATATCTCAATATGGATATGATGTTCTTATTTTGGTTGAAACTTCTAACTCTCTTCCTATCCAACTTTACAGCATTGGTCTTAAAATGCATCCATCCCTGTGTTGCAGACTTATGTATCCGCATATTTTGGGATGCTAAATTGAAGGGCAAACCGGTGTACTAAGCTCCTATTATGTGTGGTTTCTAGGAAAGTGCCGAACTATATGGATCTATTGTATGCAATCTTACTCTGCCTTTATGCAAGAGGTTGTTTTCACGGCTCGAACCCATGACATCCTAGTCACATGACAACAACTTTACCAGTTACGCCAAGACTCACTTCATTTTGGGATACTAAATTACTTTAGCTAATTCAGGGGCAAAAAGAAGCATGATCAAGTGATGGTTTGTATCATGTCGGGTAAATCTATTTGATTGCCTTATTTTATGGTTGAAGTACAGCAGTATGAAGGGCAAAGTATGCTTAAAGAAGTAGAAAAATAATGCTTAAAGAACAGGTACTAGAATATTTATGCCTAGGTCTGGCTCAATTATATCGTAATGCCATAAAAGCTTTGGTGTAAATAGTTTTTCAAATCACATTATTAAGCAAAATTAAGATGCGAGTGCAAACTGTTGGTTGTAACTCCCACACATATCCATTATCTTCCCCATGATCTAAATTCTCCCTCCAGTCCACATTAATTGATTTTTTGGCCCCTTATTTTGTGGTCCACAATATTGGATTTATCAGATATCAAGAAGGAATTAACTTTTTTTTAAAAGTTGCCCTTAGATTAAAGATCCTAGGAGTATTTGTTGTATTTCCAATGAATAAATTAAGGTTAATATTGTCAATCTCATTGTTAATTAATGCTAAAAGCTAGATTCTATAATATGTATGAAAACAATCAAAAAATCAATTAAAGTGGACTGCAGAGGATAGCTAATACCATGTTCGTTACATCCCTTTGTATCACCTCAATATCATCCTATAAATAGACGGTTTGGGCATCACATTGCGCACACTTTGGGAGAACACTTGAAGAATAAGAAAATTGTCTCTTCTTATCTTCATCTATTGTTTATTTTCTTGTTTCATATTGTTACCATTTGAGCTTAATTTTGTTAATATGTCATCAACACGAGTCTTGAGGTTGAAGTGTTTGATGGTGCTTCTCATTGAAATTGATTACCTTGAAAATGGTAATTACAATTAAATTTGATTATGTGGTTCTAAAAATACGTGATCTATTTTTATGTTAGTTGTTTAGGCAATAAATGTTAAGTAAGAGATCAGGAAATGAGAGAAGAGCTTCTAGATAGAAAAATGACCAAACTAGAGGGCTAGAGATCGGGGCCTCGAGCTGGCGTATTTGGGGCCTTGAGGTCGAGTCGCGTGCCCGGCTTAGAGTAATCAAAGCTGGATAACAGTTATGAGAGCTACGATGATGGCTCTTTATGATCAATGATAAGCAATAAATAAAGAGAAATAATTAGAACACAATGAATATAAGCAATAAATGGAAGTAATGATATCAAGAGAATATGTTGGAGAGCAGAGAAAAATGTTCTTGTGTATTCAATCTTGAGTATCATATCCCTTACAAAATGACACTAATCCCCTTTATATATGAGGGGGAATCTTAACATAGTACAAATGCATTTATTATAATGATGTGGAGCTAGTACATCCAATTAATGCCATGATGCGGGCTTAGACTAGTTTTACAAACTTATTCAGCTCCAGTTACATGCCTTGGGAACTTTCCTCTTTTTCACCATAACTGTTGATATGTGCTACCCCAAGATCGGGTGGTGATAGCCCCTCGGGGGTGAATCTCGACTATAGCCTCGAGCCTTTGTAAACGTGCTTATGAGGCATCGTAATGATGGAAAATTGGACCCTCCAGTTTTACCGTATACAGATAGTCCCTGTGTTTCTTACAGCAAAACGATAAGAAATGACTTTGATACTCATCTTTTCGAACTTCTCGCGATGATGTCGTACTTATGATGTAAGCCTTTATGATAATTGAGCGTCCCGTCAGTCCACCTTTCCAGAATCAGTCAAAGTACTGTTGATCCATAATTTCCAAAGCGGTAATATCGGTGACGGTCTAGTTCCAAAAAGGCATTGATTGCGCCTGTCAGTACATTTTTCAAAGACATTGATAACGCCATCGATTACGCTGCCATTCTTTCTATAAATGGAAGCCTTCTTGAACGAGAAATTCATTCAAATGTTCTTCAACAGCCTTTCATCCATTCCTCCTCTTCATCCTCATCCATTGTTATTTCCCGTGTTTGAGGCCCATGGCCTTATGATTACATGGAGATGTTCTCATCAGTCACGCCATGGCCTTTTTTCAGGGCTTTCCCTTACCGAGCGAGATTGTACTGATTTGTTGTTGTTGTTGTTATTGACCCGAGGTGATGAGAGAGAAATCTCAAATTACCCGCATTAAAAGATATGTGGACTATGAACTTCTACTCATCTCTCCCAACTACCCGGTGCGGCTCCTAACTCCTCTTGTTTTTCGTGGAGTGAGGTGGTACTATCTATTAACTGTTGCATCTTGCATCGGTGTAACGTCTCAAGAAGTGGCTTCACAATGGTAGTGTTGGCGAGATCCATACTCGCCAGATGTTTCACCTAGCCACTTCTTCATCCCTCTCCGCTCCTTCATCCTTTTCCTCGTCTTCATCTTTTCCCTTGAAGATGCGGTTTTCGCAGATCAAGATGAAGACCCCGAGGAGATGGTGCTTGAAGATACTGCCGCCGAGGATGTACCCTTGAGAATAGATTAGACTCTTAGCTTTTATTGTATGTATTTGTTTTTTGTTTCTTTGTTTGTGTAAGGACCATTTGTGGGATTTTGTAATCATGTGTAAGAACCCTTCGTGGGCTTCTGTAATCATGTGTTTATGAATACAAAGATGTTTCTTCAATTTGTCTCTAATTTAAGCTATATCTCCCTTTATCTGAGTTTGTGAAGAATTTGAATGCATGACTCTACCGGTTGGTGCGAATATCGAGCCCGGGTGTCAGTATTTTTCTGGCTTTTGATTGATTAACACAATTCCCTATGGAACCTTTTGTCGTTCCTTGGACCGAGCCCGTATTGTATTGATAAACTCGGGTCGTCGGAATCCCCGACTTTGAGATGAATGAGGGTAGGGCTTCAAAATTTCAAAATGAAACCTAACCTTTAAGACCCTGTGATAGTCCTCGGGGGGGGAGGGGGGATTTGCTCGAATGCCTTAGAATAAAAATAGCCTTTAGGCTTTCTAGAGCAGTTCTTGAGTGGGGGTTCGATCAATCTAGAAATGTGTTTTGAATTTAGTGTGAAGATAGCCTTAAGGCGTTGCAGATAGATTCTGGATTAGGGCTTACTCAGATTTAGATGGTCCCTGAGTTAAAGTAACCGAGAGAATGCTTAAGTCGATACGAAGTCAAAAGGTAGCCCTAAGGCTTTATTGGTAGTTTCTAAGTGATAGTTGGCTCCGGATCAGGTAGCTCGAGGACCGGAAGATCGGGTAAATAGCCTACATTTGCAATAGCAGAAATCCTCGGGTTAGAGTACCACCTCGAGGTCAAACCCATATGAGTAGGTTTTAAAACTTGTCTTCTTTTTTATAGAGGTCCTCGAGATCGGGTACGATCTTGAGGTTTGTAATGATACCAACGGCTTCATGGAGCCTACCTTCTTTTTTACAGAGGTCCTTGAGAACGGGTACCATCTCGAGGCTTTTAATGAAGTCAATGTCTTCTTGGAGCGTATCTTGTTTTTGATGGAGGTCCTCGATATCGGGTACCATCCCAGGCTTGTTGATGTGGGGGGTTTTTTATCCCCAAAGTATCATATAGCAGCGTTAATTGCATGACATGGTTATGAAGAGACCAAGGCAATCCTGCTGGTACATCTTCCCAAAGTGAAAAAATGGCTTAGTCGGCATATTAAATGGCCTTTGAGGCAGGCGGATAGTCGCCACTTTCTCCACATATAGGGTTGTATTCCTTCTTTTAGGGATTCTGCTACTCCGAGTAGTTATCCTCCTCAACAGAGCTTTTCTATTCTGTGTTAGGCCCTTCACCATTTCAACTTTGATGCCCTTGCTTGAATTCCCGCTCCAATTCCCTAGTTTTGCCATAGTTATGGCTGCTACACCATGGTCCGCTCAGCAAGAAGATAAGAGTTCTGCCCTTGAGAGATTTTTGAACCAAAATTCTCGGGACCATCGAGAGTATGTCTCGAAGTTTTCATTAGTTGGAAGGGGCACCTTGAGTCAGTGAGGAAAGGTTGCAAATGGGGAAAAAGATAGTACTACGGGCACCTTCCCACGAATAAAGCATTATGGATCATGCTGAGGGGTTTTAAAACGTGTATACATACCCCTATGTTGGGCCCCCTTGACAGGGTTGTGCTCGAATTTCATCGGAAGTACCAGGTTACCTTGGCGCAGGTTCACCCGTCATTTTGGAGGATAGTGTTGATGATTAGATTCTTTGCAGAACAAGCAGGGCTTGAATTTACTCTTAGTCGTCTGATCAGGCTGTATAGGCATTTTCACCATCAAGGTCTGCTGACCCTACGATGCCGATCCACCACGCCTTTTGTTGTTGATGATGAAAAATATAGGGACCGGGGTAGATGACTCGATTCGTCCGAGTACGAACTATCGATGTTATACCTGTGGAGCTTCTGCCTTTTCCCCAAACATGAAATTTTACAGGTAAGTAATATATTTGTGCCTTTTGAGTTTTGCTTATGGTGTAGGCGGGTTCCGTAAATGTGCTTTCCTTTCGCTTTCTGCAGCAATTTCATGGATGTCGTGCAAGGTCCCCAGCTTGACAGTTTGGGTTCGGAAGTTGGCAACTCACTCTACTTATAATGAGTGTAAGTGGAAAGCTTTGTCTAAGGGCAGATGGGAGGCCAAACACCACTGTGTATGCTATGTGATTTGCTCCTTTTTTGAGGTGAGTTTTGGCCAGTGGTGTTGATCTTATAGTTTTGTAATTTTTACTCTGTTATCGAGTTTCTCTTTCATAGGCTTTCACATACTTAAGCCCGAGCTACTTCATCTCGAGGCCATGCTGCAAAAAGCCATGGATGGGAGAAGTCCCTCATGCTTCTTTATGATGAGAGAGAAGACAAGTTGGCGCACTTGCGATGCGAGGAGAGTCGAAGCTTCAACTACGAAAGCTACCTTGAGTAAAATGTTCCATTTTCTATCTCTGAGGCAGATATTTCATTTATTCTAGTTGCAGAAGAAGACGAAGGACCTAGAATGCCGTAAGAGCAAAGTTAGCCAAGCCAAACGTGAGCATGATGAGTTAAAGGCTCGGGCGGACGCTCATACTATAGGTGAGAAAGGTGCTTTGGCAAAAGCTTCCGCCCTCGAGGTTCAACTTTTCTTAGCTCGTCAGAACAACATAGTACGAACGGATATGATTACAAAGGCCGAAGTTGTGGATGCCCGGGCCAAAGTCATAATGAGCCGAACTAAGGCTGATAAGAAAATTGTATTTGAAGGATGTTGTTGATGCTCGAGCTGAGATGAGAAAGGTTGTTGACCATAAGAGCAGGAGAAAGGAATATGCTAGGTAAAAATCTCGAAGGGAGACCCTCGAGGAGATCCATGCTAGGGGCTTTAACCTATCGGAAGAGGTGAAACAGTTAAAGGCGAACGAACATGATGCTAGGTCCCTTTTGTCCGATGCCGATGGTAGTGAGAACGAGTCCAATGGGCCATAGTCCTTGAGGGGGACGTAGATTAGGCCTTCCCTTTCAGATTTTCTATACAGAATTTTCAAAGAACATTTAAATGGAGCTTGTATTTTTTTCGCATATATGTGTAAAAGGAAGCCTTGTGTTTCATCTTTCATACACTTCCCTTTGCTTAAATGTTTGACACTTATTTGCCAGGTGATCTGGTTTTCGGGTAGAACCCTAAGGTTTATAGTACGATCTTGGGGCTCGTTGGGTTGGCCCGTAGGCTCTTACACGGTTGGTCGGTACGACCTTTCAGTATAAGCTGGCATTTCGCGCTTTTATGCTTTTTCTCTTAGGCATATTTAGTTAATTGTTTTGGGTTCAATCTCCGAGTAGGGTTTCGACTCGAGATAATTAGACCCTCACATTTTTTAATTTAAAGTTGGCCCTTAGGATCTAGTGTGTTCGATCGGTACGGCCTTTTATATGGCTAGCAACAGTGGCTCTTACGCATTGGGTCGGTACGACCTAGTATGGGCTGGCGATAGTGGCTCATACGCATTAGATCGGTACGACCTCTAGTATGGGCTAGTGACAGTGGCTTTTACGCATTAGATCGGTACAACCTCTATAGGCTTTATTTTTCCCTATAAAGGACTTTGAAATTGTGTTTGCCCGAATCTTTCATGATTTGATAAAAATCCTCGATTGTAAGTTGTTATTTGGTGATGATTGAGCACCTCGGGAGGTTTGGCTCGGTGGATGAGTATCTCGAAGCCTATTGTTTGGAGCTGATGTAGTCGAAGCTCTTTTGCCTATGTCTAGGGTAGCCTGTTTAACTTGTTCTTTTCGAAGTGTTTCCAAAGTAATTGAAGGCGCGTGAATTTATAGCAACGATCGGACGTCCCCGAGTCGCGTTAGTTTGGCTGGTACAACCTTGTGATCATAGTCATTTGTTTGGCCGGAGCCATTAAGTTTTTGAGTGAAGTAGTTTCAGCATCTATATCGAGGGTATGCCTTTTTAAGGTCTTACCAGTCATATATATAGCCTTAACTTTAGTATCAAGATTATGCCTTTTACAAGGTCTTGCAAATATTACTTGTCTTTAAGGTCTTATAGTTTTGGTTACTTGTTACAAGTATGGTTCATTCCTTGCTTGAGGTATTACAGTTTTGGTCACTTGGTAGAAGTGTGGTTCATGCCTTGCTTGAGGTCTTACAGATATTGTTGTTGCTTTGTATAGGTCATACGAGACCGAGGCTGCCCGCATGTGGTCTTATGGCCTCAGGTTTTGATAAGTTGAGGGGGTGATTATTGGCGGAAGTCCCCGAGTCATCGAGCGTTTCTTGGCTCGGGAGCCATCACTTGTAAACTTGGTATTGCCTCATTGAGGGCTTAAGATTTTGGAGTTTGGCAATTGGTGGCAGTTCTCGAGTCATCGAGATTTTCTTGGCTCGGGAGACATCACTTGTAAAATTGGTATTTCCTCATTGAGGGCTTACGATTTTTGAGTTTCTGACTCGGAGGTCCTATGGCCTTGAGACTTCGATGCCAGTTCCCGAGTATTCGGGACGTTCTTGGCTCTAGAGACGTTCTTTGCAAAAATACCTAGCTTTTTTGAAACGTGAAATGTTTTGGAAAGTCTTCTTTTGATTACTTGGTAAAAGTATACATATTTTATTTTTGACGTCTCGGTTGTTCTATACGGAAACGGTTCATTCAACCGTTTGGCCCGGTACATTATTTTCCTATCGAGACCCCATTAAGCGCATCTTGGCTTCTCCGGGTAGGTGACCTTCCAGGGGAATGCCCACCAGTATTCGAGGTTGAATGCAAAAGAAGCCTTGAATAATTGAAAGGCACTCTTTTTTACACGTACTAACCCCATCTTGGAGAGGAGAAGTATTGCCAGCTAATGGGCTACGGAGTTATAAAAATAAGAAAAAAGGCCTTCATAGGGCGACAATGCTTATAGCAAGATGAGTCCATACCGAGGACTCGGAGAGGATGTGTCGGCAGAGCCTTAAGCGACCGAGATCTCTGGCTTTAGAAAAATGGTTCCACCTCCGTTGCCATCTTCTTTTCTCGTCGAAGGGACCTGGAGAAGCAAGGTTTTTCTACCTCTGACTTCTTCTCCCATCAAAGGTGATTCGAGGGATGTTCGGAGCCAAGGGATGCATACATTGAGCATCGTGCCCCAATCAGGAGTGGTTTTACCATGCTAGATGGAGCTAGAATAGTAGATGTGCGCTCAACTTTTGAGGAAGCTCAGCGGATCTATTTTGAGGTGAGTTTTGGCCGTCGGTGTTGATCTTATAGTTTTGTAATTTTTGCTATGTTATCGAGTTTCTCTTTCATAGGTTTTTCACATACTTAAGCCTGAGCTACTTCATCTCGAGGCCATGCTGCTAAAAGCCATGGATGGGGAGAAGTCCCTCAGGCTTCTTTATGATGAGAGAGAAGACGAGTTGGCGCACTTGCGATGCGAGGAGAGTTGAAGCCTGAACTACGAAAGCTAACTTGAGTAAAATGTTCCATTTTATATCTCTGAGGCAGATATTTTGTTTATTCAAGTTGCAGAAGAAGACGGAGGACCTAGAATGCCGTTAGAACAAAGTTGGCCAAGCCAAACGTGAGAATGATGAGTTAAAGGCTCGGGCGGACGCTCATACTATAGGTGAGAAAGGTGCTTTGGCAAAACCTTCCACCCTCGAGGTTCAACTTTTCTTAGCTTGTGAGAACAGCATGGTTTGAACAGATATGATTACAAAGCTCGAGTCTGAGCTTTTGAAGGTAAAGGCCGAAGTTGTGGATGCTCGGGCCAAAGCCATAATGAGCCGAACTAAGGCTGATAAGAAAATGGTATTTGAAGTATGTTGTCGATGCTCAAGCTGAGATGAGAAAGGCTCTTTACCATGAGAGCATGAGCAAGGAATATGCTCGGTACAAATCTCGAAGGGAGACCCTCGAGGAGATACATGCTAGGGGCTTTAACCTATCGGAAGAGGTGAAACAGGCAAAGGCTAACGAACATGATGCTAGGTCCCTTTTGTCTGATGCAGATGGTAGTGATAAGGAGGCCAATGGGCCATAGTCCTTGAGGGGGAAGTATATTAGGCCTTCCCTTTATGATTCTCTATATAGTATTTTCAAAGAACATTGTAAATGGAGCTTGTATTTTTTTCACATGTATGTGTAAAAGGAAGCATTGTGTTTCATCTTTCATACACTTCCCTTTGCTTCAGTGTTGGACACTTATTAGCCAGGTGAACTGGCTTTCGGGTAGAACCCTTAGGCTTATAGTACGGCCTTGGGGCTCGTTGGGTTGGCCCGTAGGCTCTTACACGGTTGGTCGGTACGACCTTTCAGTATAAGCTGGCATTTTGAGCTCTTATGCTTTTTCTCTTGGGAATATTTAGTTAATTGTTTTGGGTTCAATCTCCGAGTCGGGTTTCGACTCGAGATCATTAGACCCTCACGTTTTTTAATTTAAAGTTGGCCCTTAGCTCTAGTGCGTTCGATCGGTACGGCCTTTTATATGGGCTAGCGACAGTGGCTCTTACGCATTGGGTCGGTACGACCTCTAGTATGGGTTGGCGATAGTGGCTCTTACGCATTGGATCGGTACGACCTCTAGTATGGGCTGGTGATAGTGGCTTTTACGCATTAGATCGGTACAACCTCTATAAGCTTTATTTTCCCTTATTAAGGACTTTGAAATTGTGTTTTCCCGAATCATTCATGATTTGATAAAAATCCTCGATTGTAAGTTGTTATTTGGCGATGATTGAGCACCTCGGGAGGTTTGGCTCGGTGGATGAGTATCTCAAAGCCTATTGTTTGGAGCTGATGTAGTCGAAGCTCTTTTGCCTATGTCGAGGGTAGCCTGTTTAACTTGTTCATTTCGAAGTATTTTCAAAGTAATTGATGGCGTGTGATTTAATAGCGACAGTCGGACGTCCCCGAGTCGCGTTAGTTTGGCTGGTACAACCTTGTGATCATAGTCATTTGTTTGGGCATAGCCTTTCAGTTTTCGAGTGAAGTAGTTTCGGCATCTATATCGAGGGTATGCCTTTTTAAGGTTTTACAAGTGTGATATATAGCCTTAACTTTAATATCGAGATTATGCCTTTTGCAAAGTCTTACAAATATTACTTGTCTTTGAGGTCTTATAGTTTTTCTTACTTGTTACAAGTATGGTTCATTCCTTGCTTGAGGTCTTACAGTTTTGGTCACTTGGTACAAGTGTGGTTCATGCCTTGATTGAGGTCTTATGGATATTGTTGTTGCTTTTATAGGTCATACGAGACCGAGGCTGCCCGCATGTGGTCTTATGGGCTCATGTTTTGATAAGTCGAGGAGGTGATGATTGGCGGCAGTCCCTGAGTCATCGAGAGTTTCTTGGCTCGGGAGCCATCACTTGTAAACTTGGTATTTCCTCATTGAGGGCTTACGATTTTGGAGTTTGGCGATTGACGGCATTCTCGAGTCATCGAGATTTTCTTGGCTCTGGAGATATCACTTGTAAAATTGGTATTTCCTCATTGAGGGCTTACAATTTTGGAGTTTCTGACCCAGAGGTCATGTGGCCTTGAGTTTTCGATGCCAGTCCCCGAGTATTCGGGACGTTCTTGGATCTAGAGACATTTTTTGCAAAAATACCAAGCTTTTTTGAAACCTAAAATGATTTGGAAAGTATTCTTTTGATTACTAGGTAAAAGTATACATATTTTATTGTCAAGGTCTCGGTTGTTCTATACGGAAATGGTTCATTTAGCCATTTGGCTCGGTACATTATTTTCCTATGGAGACCCCATTTAGCGCATCTTGGCTTCTCCGAGTAGTTGACCTTCCATGGGAATGCCCACAGTATTCGAGGTTGAATGCAAAAGAAGCCTTGAATAATTGTTGATTCTTCCTTAGGTAGTATGTAGTTGTTGCCTCGTTAAAAACTTTGCCGGTAAAACCATTCTTGTGATAAAAACCCTGTCGAAGGAAAAGAGTGCAACACATGCTTTTGGAACCTAAGGCTTTCGAGTTGGAAAGCGCTTCGGCTGTTTTGATCTGATACCTATATTCATGTTAGAATAAAATGTAATTTAAAAAGGGAGATGATCGTGCCTTAGTGCTGACGGCGCTTCGGATCGTGATGTGATTCGATCATTTGTTATGAGGACTCAGTACGGTCCTTCATTTTGTTTAGTTGAGCGTAGCTGAGAATGTAGCTTGTCATTGCTATTTTATTTTTTGCTTATCCTCTGGATCCTACGATGGTGGAGGTATTGGTGTCAGCGCCATATCGTGCACTGCTGACATTTCTTTTGACGTATGTTGTTCCCCGTGGACAGTTTTTATCCCATCCTTTGTCAAGAATTTCATCATTCTATGGAGGGTGGATGGTACTGCTCTCATGCAGTTGTATCTCATGTCTCCTTTGATGACATGGTTTGGCATTTTGGGTTGTGCCGGCCACATTGACTGGGAGGGTGATTTCCCCTTAGTTGGGCTACTTCTTTCTGGAGCTACCGACAATCCTCGGTCCTGTGACCATGCGTGTTGTGGAATTCACACACACTAAATTATAGTCCTTTTTTGAAGGATCTGATTGCAGAGGCTTTGGCCACCTGGTGTCTCTGATTTTACTGATGGCCAATACGATGTATGAAATATCGATGTTGAAGTTGTATTCCGACAAGTGAGGTGCCTCCATTGGCCCTGTGTGCCTATAAAATTGAGCTCTGCTTACAAGTCCCCAGGGGTTCTGGCCTCGATCCATCCTCCGGTCATTGCGGAGTATGTTGCGCCTCGGGGCATTTCTTCTATCTACAGTGTATGGTTAGCATCTCTCTTTATTCGGCTTTGACTCCTTTGTCGAAAACATGGTAGGGTATACACAGCCCGAGTGGGCTCCTAGTTGGTGATCTTCGACCCTGATCTTTGATTGGTATCGGTTGTGGACGTCCTACCAAGTCACGGCGGGATACTCGACTAAATTGTGCTTTAGTTGCTTCGAAGCTACCGAGCTTTGATCGTTCATACCTTGAGTGAAGGCATGCACCCTCCAGCCGCCAGATACTAGTGGTAGTTTCATTCGTTCTATTTGAAAGTGAGATACCAATTCTCGCAGCATCTCGTTCTCCCTTTGCTTGATTTTGAAGACGTCGAATTTCCTTGTAGCTACTTTGATGGCACCAACATGTGCCTTAATGAAAGAATTCGCCAGCATGGCAAATGAGTCTATCAAGTTTGGGGACATGTTTTGATACCACAATATTGCCCCTTTTGAAAGTGTCTCTCTAATTTTTTTCAGTAGGATGGACTCAATCTCATCGTCCTTTAGGTCATTTCCATTCACTGCACAAGTGTAAGCAGTGACGTGCTCATTGGGGTTCGAGGTTCCATTATACTTTGGAAGGTCAGGCATTCTAAATTTTTTGGGAATGGGTTTTGGGTTCGCTTCCTCTAGGAATGGCTTTTGTACAAACTTCTTCGAATCTACACCTTTCAGAATCAGAGATGCGCCCAGAATTTGATCGACCCTAGAATTGTAGGTCTCTACCTTCTTGTCGTTGCTTATATCTTCTTTTCACCTGACTCGATCCTCTTTGTGAGGTCCTCGAACATCTTCATGATAGCGGGGTCGGCTGTCGACCCGTTGTTGTTTGATCTTTCTGGTACCTGCTCGGCTCGAGGATCCATTTCTCGAGCTACCGTGCTGGGAGTCTTTTGGTGGCTTTGCAACTGAGCAATCTCCAGTTGTTGTGCTTGTAACATTTCGAAGATGACGTGAAGGCTAAAACGTTGTTCTTCCTGAGCCGGGGGGGAGGGGGTTTGCTTCTTGTTGATCTTCCTGGTGTATGCTCCTGTTGGTGTGGGAGCTTATTTCGACGTGTTGACCATTGTGCGAGACCACGTCCACGGGAATTGGTTCTGGTGCATTCTTAGGGTTTCATGGTAGTACACCAACACCTGGGACATCCACACCATTCTCTCCATGGTCCTCAAGATTGTTGTTTTCGCGTGCATTTATTGAGTTAGACATTTTGACCTAAAATCTAAAGATCTTGGAGAAAAAGTGCGAAAAGTAACTTGCTTTATGTAGTAAAACCAGCAAGCAAATAATCACTATTATTTTTAACCCCACGGTGGGCGCCAAATTATTTACCTCGGAAATGTAATTACAATTAAATTTGATTGTGTGGTTCTAAAAATATGTGATCTATTTTTATACTAGTTGTATAGATAATAGATGCTAAGTATGAGATAAGGAAATAAGACAAGATCTTGGACATAGTAAAATGATCAAACCAGAGGGTTTAAGATCGGGGCCTCGAGCCGGCGTATATTGGGTCTCGAGGTCGAGTCGCGTGCCCGGCTTAGAGTAATCGAAGCTAGACTAAGAGTTATGAGAGCTACGATGATGGTTCTTTATGATCAGTGATAACCAATAATTAGAACATAATGAATAAGCAATAAATGGAAGTAATGGAATCAAGAGAATATGTTAGAGAGCAGAGAAAAATGTTCTAGTGTATTCAATCTTGAGTATCAAATCCCTCACAAAATGACAAGGATCCCCATTATATATGCGGGGAAATCGTAACATAGTACAAATGCATTTATTACAAAGATATGGAGTTGGTACAACCAATTAATGTCATGATGTGGGCTTAGACTAGCCTGACAGACTTAGTGAACTCCAGTTACGCACCTTAAGAACTTCCCACTTTTTCACCATAACTGTTGATCTGTGATGCCCCGAGGTCGAGCGTTGATAGCCCCTCGGATTTGAATCTCGACCATAGCCTCGAGCCTTTGAAAACGTGCTTGCAAGGCATTGTAATAACGAAAAATTGGACCTTCCGATTTTATCGTATGCAGAAGTAAATCAGTGAAATAAAAAATTGAGAAGGTATATCTTTTATTTGCCGCATCTCTTATCTCAACAAGTATTCATTATTCCATGTAAATATTGAGATTCAAATATTGATGTGGCATGTGAGATTATTATAAAAAAATTTGTTATTTTATGATCTCCATATTTATTTTCATTTCATAAACTATTTAAATGATTCGTACGGAATGAGATATTTAGAACCTCAGAAGACATGTTAGTTATGAGAGGTAAATGATTTTTGCCACTAAATTTTATACTGCTTTTAAAACACACAATTATGCATCAACGAATACATGACCACCAAAAGCAAGAATAGTTATATTTTATATCCGATCGAAACTTATTTTCCGAATTGTTAAAACAGTTAGAAAATTTCCTCACTTGTTCTAATACTTTATTGAAGATTACTTGCCTTCCTGGCTTCAATGCAATGTTTGTTACATACTCCCTTGTTCCAATATATTTTAATTTCTAATTATATTATGACTTATTCATTTGGATTAATCTTTTTACTCATTGTGAAGAAAAATGAGCAAAAGTTGAAATCTTTCAGTCACGTAAGAGCAACAAGCGAAGATAACTTTTGATTTTGCTTGCTTTTATCAGTATTTCGTTACTAACGAAAATAGATTTGCATCAAATTAAGAAATCCAAATTAGATAAAGCAAGTAACCTAATTTGACTCCACATTTAGTTCAAAATACTAGATTTGACCCGTATGTGATTATTATAACAGTTTCATTTAATAATAAAATGAAGTTAGAAGTCAATATTTTACATTTGTTGACCTTGACATTATGTAATGACCCAACCTATAGTTTGAAGCATTTGCATTTCGTTCGATGGTTCGAAGGCATGAATAGCTCCGTATGGTGTATTATGACTTGCACGTGTTGTTAGTTTTGGTATTCGAGGTATTCGGAATTAATTTGGAAGAATGATTTTCATTTTAGAAGCTTTAAGTTGGAAGAGTTGACCAAGTTTGACTTTTGTGTATCTGGCCCCCGATCATAGTTTTTATGGTTCCGTTAGGTATGTATGGTAATTTTGGACTTGGGCATATGCCCGAATTTGCATTTGGATGTTTTTACAAGGTTTTGGCGCCATTCGGCCAAAGTTGGCAATTTGAAGCTTTGGACGTTTATAGATTTGACCGGAAATTGACTTCTATGTATCAGATTCGGATTGTTGTTACAGAAGTTGGAATAGATTTGTTATGGCATTTGGGACTTGTGCGCAAAATTTAAGGTTATTCCGGGCTTATTTGTTATGGTTCGGCACGAGATTAGGAAGTTCAAAGTCCAAAAGTTCATCAATTTTGATTTGAGGTGTGTTCGTGGTTTCGATGTGGTTATGTGTAATTTAAGGCCTCGAGTAAGCCCGTGTTATGTTCTGGAACTTGTTGGTATGTTAGGACGGGGTCCCGAGAGGCTCGGGTGAAGTTTCAAGCGTGTTCGGATCATTTTGTCTCATTCTGCATTGCTGAAGAAGGCTTGGTTCTGGTGTTTCGCATCTGCATATGTTGGAGCGCAAATGCGTATCTGCTTTCTATGATGGTGGAGTTTCTTTTGCAAGATATTGGCATGGTTAGGTATTCTGCATCTGTGGAAGAATGATCGCAAGTGCGGGATTGAGGCTCCAAGTGGGTCTCTTCTGCAGGCGTGTTCGTGCTTCTGTGATGCCGCGGATGTGGTTTGTTTTGCGTAGAGGAGGTTGACGGTCAGATAAGTTAAAGTCGCAGATACGAGCTTTTTCTCGCAAATGCGGTCGCATAGGTGCATTATTTTGTTCGTAGATGCGTAACTCCCTGGGCAGGTTTTATACATATATATCAAGGGTTCGGTTATCTCATTATATTTTGGGATCTAGAAATCGGTTTTGGATGTTTTGGAGAGGATTTTCACCACATGGATTGAGGTAAGTATTTTTGGCTCGATTTTGATTATATTTCATGATTCTATCTTCGATTTTGGCATTTGATTGATGATTTTTAGGAGAGAGATTGGATGGGGTTTGCATAAACTTTCCTAAAGTGAATAATTGGGCTTTGAACATCGATTCAGTGTCAGATTTGAGTGAAATTAGGATGGCTGGACTCGTAATTCAATGTGTTTTCGAAATTGATGAGTTTTGTCAGGTTTCGAGGTGCGGGCCCGGTTTGATTTTTTTTGTTGACTTTGAGTTTTTGATTAAAGATTCGATCTTTATCACTTGAGTTTGTCTTCTAAGGCATTATTTGATTTATTTAAATTGCTTTTGGCTAGTTTCGAGTCATTCAGAGGTTGATACACACGAGATAGCATTTCTAGAGTGTGTTTTGGCTTGCTCAGTATTTGTTTTTGGCTTGTTGAGGTAAGTAATATATCTAAATTTGGTTGAGGCACCACTTGCCTAGATTATTTGTGATAGCTACGTGCTATGTGTGCGCACATGTGTTGGGTTTGAACCTATATGTGAGCACCGGAATATTTATTCATGATCCGGGTAGCATTTAGGTTATGATATACCTTGTATTGACGGTTAAACTTTAAGTTGTGATGTTTTTCATATTTGTAATCTTGTTGGAAACTATTTTATCCATGTTTGAGGTTACATAGAGGCTAAATCCCTGAACAAAAATGATAATTTGTGATGAAATTCTTGATTTGAGCTATGATGTCATACTTTGAATATGCCTATATTTTAGCATGTGCAAAGTATGACCACGCCAGGCGGATTGTTTTTTTATGCACGTGATAACGCAAGGCAAATTGTGTTGTTATACCTGTAACCACGTCGAGCGGATTATATTGTTATGTTTGTGACCACGCCAGACAAATTGTGATATTAATGTTTGTGATCACGCAGGGCGGATTGTGATATTGAGGATGTAACCACGCTGGACGGATTGTGATTATTAGCACGTGAGTTGTCGGTGTAGTTTTCTACCAACTAGTTTTCACCCTATTTCTCGACCTCCACACCTTTCTATCGAAGTTCATATGCTCGGTAAGCTCAAGCAACGTCATATCCTGCCTAATCACCCCTGCCCAATATTTTTTTGGGATACTTCTACCTCTTCTCAACCCCAGCAAGGCCAATATCTCATACCTCCTTACTGGAAATTTGTGTTTCTCCTCTTCACATACTCAAATCATCTAAGCATCGCTTCCGCAAATTGTTCTCCACCGAGGTGACTCTCACTTTGGACTAAATATCTTTATTTATAATCTTATCCATCCTGGTTTGCCACACATATATCTTTACATCCTCATTTTTGCTACTTTTATCTTATGGACATGCGAGTTGCTAACAGGCTAATATGCAACCTCATACAACACGGTAGGTCTAACCACCACTATGTAGAACTTACCTTTAAGTTTAGGTAGCACATTCTAATCCTATAAAGCACCAGATACGAGCCTCCATGTTACACTCATGTTTTCGTACGTAAAATTACATCACAAGTCAATTGATATAAACTCAAAAAGATATCATCTTTGAAATTATGTACAATAATTTAAGCATGCTATCTTGTAGTTTACAAATATTTAAGATCATGATCAACAAATACCAAGAGGGTTGGAAGGTTTAGAAGCTAAACGAATCTAAGAAAATAAATTTCGTCGAAAGTTAATAAGTTGGGAATATTATAACTCATACTTTTAGGATGAGACTGGGGTGTTTAACTTGATAAAAAGGTGATATTATGTGGTATTTTAGTCGTATGATAGTCGTGTGTTATATTTTGAGGTGAAGTGAGTTATGAAACAAAAGTCGATGAAAGTCGTCACAAGTTACGTTCATAACTTTTACTAAAATTTGGGTCTAATGTCATTGAGCTTTTCTCCAAATATAATTGGATTTTACAGGGTGATCCACCCACCAAATTGAAGGTCTACGAGTCTAGTTTCCAAAGCAAAAAGCATTTGCCAAAGCAACATAGAGTAGACAAATAGTTGCATTTTTCGATACCGCATAGACGTCTAAGCGACAAGTAGGTGCATCACCTACTTGCTTAAATGAAGGACCAAATAGCTTCCCAAAAAGGGGCAGAGGGAGGCCAAGGGACCCTTTATATAGGTTGATTTTCTCACACCTTTAACATAATCTCTTGAGCAAAACATAGGAGAGAAACCCCTGCAGCTCCTCTCCCAAAAGTTCCATCAAAACCTAAGTGATTTCAAAGGTTACAAGTGATTCTAGCGGCAAAGAAACCTGAACTGCTTCCTAGTTTCTCTTTCTCTTTCTTGTAGCTGCATTGGAGGTTGTTTTCAGGTGAAGTGGACTTAGGTTTCAGACTCATTGTGATCAGTTCAAAGTGAGTTGTGCTTCTTTGTCTCTTCTTTAAGCTTCTATGAGTTGTAGCTCAGTTATAAGGACTATGGGTGTGTTTGGTACGAAGAAAAGTATTTTTCGAAAAATGTTTGCCAATTTTTTCATGTTTGGTTGGCTTAAATGTTTTGGAAAATATTTTTCTTACCATTCATTTTCCTCCAATTGGAGAAAAATATTTCCTTATCAAGAAAAGAGAAAACATTTTCCAAAGCTCATTCTCAACCTTTCTTACCCTCACCAACCCACCCCACCCCCTCTCCAAAAAAAGTTTCTTTTTAACTTCAATTTTTCCGTTACCACCCACCCTACCCCCCCCCCCCCCCCCCGCGCAAAAAAAATATATTTTTTAGCTTAATTTATTTTTGCAATTTCAAATTTATATTTTTTTTTATTTTTCTGCACAACCCAGCCCAACCCCCAACCCTGAATTTTTTTTGGGTTTGGAAAGTTTAACGGTTCAATAGCCTATGAAATTTGTGAGCCCGGAAGGTTGTTAGCTTGAAAATTTATGGCTTCATGTTTATTATATATAAATTATTTATGAATATTCTTGAAAAGTCATTTTCCTTAATTTGCATACCAAACACCGAAAAATAAATAAGATTACTACTTGTTTTCCAAAAAATATTTTCTTGAAAAATATTTTCCGTTATACCAAACACACCCTAGAACTTGCGACTTTCAAAAGAGTAGTATTTTGTTTGTTGTTGTGCCACTATTGGCTGCCTGTGAACTTATTTTAAAGTTGAATTTATGGCTGATTTAGATGAGAAGAGTCTTAATTATATATTATTGGTTGTGTTGCTCGATTTGAAAGAAAAAGACAAATCAAAAACGTGATTTAGTAATCTAAAAAATATATTTTGAGTGCTAAACTTGTTGGATCCATTTAAAGTTGTATTGTGGCTGAAAATCAATACGGATAAACGGATATGTTACAATTAATATAGTTAATAAATTCTGGTAGGAAGAAGGGGTTTAAAATAACAATAGCCCAGTAAAATCCCACTATAATTATTTAATCACGAACCGAGCTAGGCGCTCTTTGTACTATTATTTGAATTGTTGAAATTGTTCTTACGTGGTTAAGCGGCCGAATGGATAGGATTTGTTGTTGATATTGCTGGTATTATTCTTTGGTGCTATTTGAATTCGAGGAAGTGAGGAAACATAGGGGACGTGCTGCCCAATTTTCCGTAAGAGCGCCACTAGCTTAGAAATGTCTTTTGAGTTCTTACATGGTATTAACCATAGCTCTAATACATTGATGTAGGCTGAGAGTATATTAAGTCGTTATAAACAAAGGTACATTAAGGCTAATCATTTCTTCTTTCTGCATGATCCAGGTAACAAAACATAAATTTAATGTTATTCCATAAATGGTTCTACTCTTAGTAGTTATATCTACTTTATTCATTCTTGTGAAATGTATTTCAAAGCATACCTATGTATGTTCCTAACTCCCTATTGAGGCATACGATAAAGATGTTAATGTTCATAACGTAATCGGAAGGTAGACGACTATAGGTCATTCCGAAAGATGTCTTAATGATCCTAAAATGATCTTCATGCATTTACCATTGAGCTAAAGCCGGTTGGGTAGTTACGCATTTACCACCAAGCTACGATCGGTCGAGTAGATACGCATTTACAACTGAACTACAATCAGTTTGGCAGTTATGCATTTACCACTGAGCTACGGCCGGAAAAGCAATCATGCATGTACCATCGCACTACTATCAATCGGGCAGTTACCACTTATCAGCTTGGCATTCATGTTACGATATCGATAATTGTCCCAAAGAGAGCATTAAATATATAAGTATATTTAGTAAGCATATCATGGCCCTCAGGAGCACTTCAGAGGTTCGGGTTGATTCTCATATCTCTTTAATTGATATTGTCTTATTGTTATGTTTTAGTTATGCCTTACATTATTCGTATTGACGTCTATTTTGTTGTGGACCCTGCATTCATGCCTGCAGGTGTAGGTAATCTGTTTGACGAGCTCTCATAATAGACGAGGTTAGCATTCAGCGAAAGATTGATAAGAGTCCGTTTTATTCGCAGTGCAGTTGAGTTTATAAGTTATGGTGTCAGAGCTTTGCTACAGATTTATGGGTAAGATGGAGCCTTGTTTCGACCATGTTTCCATGTCAGATACTCTTAGAGGCTTTGTAGACATAAGTTCATTCTGTACAATATGTCAGTGGCCTAGTTGTCCCTTATGTTCATTCTGGGTTGTTCGATGTAGGTACTCATAGTGGCCTCCTCGACCCGTACATACACATGTTTTGAGTATCAAGCCTCCTCGGACAAGTTGTGGCCACATTGGCCATGGTAGTTCACAGAAAGAATCAATTTAGCCAAATCGTCCTATGTATGTTCTAGTTTACATCGAATGATCAGGAACTATAGAATGGTTCGCTCGAACCAGTACGGCACTGGGTGCCAGCTACGCCTCACCTAGGTTGGGATGTGACACTCCAATTCACTTAACCATCTCTATGTGATTGGTATTAGTCCTTAGGATATACATACTAGTTTGTTTTGATCTAAGCGAGCGCATGTAAGGTATGTGACGATGAGTGCTGTTGATCTGAACATGATGACAAAGGCAAATGTACAACAAGAAGTTACACCTCAATCCCTAATAAGTTGAAGTCGACAACATGAATCCTCACTGAATAATGCGAATACTTCTATTTATCAAACATGCAAGTCCACGATTACTCATATTCTTGAGGAATGATCACTGCCTTATTTTGACTACTTTAGGACCAAGAACAAGGCTAGAAAGATGAGTATGTTCATAAAGAAACAGAGCATCCAAAACAAAGAGTACTAAAAAATACTGCACCTTATTGCGAGGCGCTCCATTTCCCGGTAACCTGTCACAGAAACAGAATTAGTAGTTTCAGCCAAAAACAAAAACATGCAATCCCCATTGAGAAATTGATTCATAGAATAGGTATATAAACAAAGCAAAGAAATAAGACTTCCACTGTTTTTTCCACATTTACTACAAACATCATTGGACAAGAAAATTTGAATATCTTCCATTTCCAGTATAATTGATTAATAGAGGCAGTCAACAAGGAGAGGAAAATATTCTAGACAGGATTAAGAAACATCAAAGAAAATTTGAAATAAATAAACAAGTGGTCAGCAATCAGATGTCAACTAGCAGTAATACTCCAGAGAGGATTAAGTAAACAATATCAAAAAAATAACCTCACAAACAAAGAATCTGCAATATGCATATTACCGTAAAGAATAATCCTTATGGCTTATATCTTTGATGTATACATAAAGCACCTCAGAATAATGAAACCATTCCTAAAAGAACATACATAATTCCATAAGAACTTTGATTCAACCAACAAGGGTTGTGGTCCTTAACCAGAGACCTTCGATTCAAGCCTTGGGTATGGAGTCGCCCTAGTTAGGGAGAACTTTACCCCCAATGTGGGACTTTCTAGCGCGAATCTAGATTTAATCGGGCTTAATTTGGGTACCAGACACCGGATGGGAAAACAAAAAAACTCTTTGACTTAAAGCATGTCAAGATGGTTTAAAGCCTTGGTCGATACAAGAAGCGACATGGGTGGAGTAGATTCTCTCTCCCTTTCTAGACTCATTCTTGTCGGATAACCATATTAGTTTTGATTACTGAATCCCATGTTTTGTCCATACCACCATGTTATTAAAGAGAGATGATATTGACACTAGTGAAAAATGATCGTCTAAGACATGTTGAAGAGATTAGCCCACCTCCCATAGACAGTGAAGATACTGACATAAATAATCTAAGTTTGAAGTTCAAAACACAATGAAAGAATAAAAAAGAATTAGCAAGCAAGAAGATTTTTTAAGACGCAAGAAGATATATTCTCCAGATCGGGGATTAGCATTGGTGATGACTTTACTGATACAAGAGTTAATTTCTCCCTGAACTTTCTTCTCCATTTACCCAAAAAACTAGTTATTCGACAATTTTGCTTCTCCACCAAAAGCATCTTCTACTTTAATATGAGAATGCATGTATTTGCAGTTTTTACCTATTAACACTGGCTCTACTAAAACCTTGCCAAAAGATCCGTACTAATCTGTTGGGGAGATGAAAAACATAAAAATCTATCTAGAACTTGTACAGTCTACCTTTTGCACCAAAAGACTAAGAGAGAAAACAGTTGAACCTCAGCTTGTATGTTGTCCCTTCGCATATTTTATCTAATGTACAAACTCATGAACATAAAAACCATTGTACATGTCTCGAATTACTCCATCGATTTTGGTCAAGTACCCAAAATCGGTTGACCAGATCAAGTATGGATCCCATGCATATATCCATGTTGTGTCGACACGGGCGCGGCACCAAAAGTGAAGAGTCCGAGTAACTTAGGAAGACAATAAATTCATTCAGATAAACTGGAGAACAATTTGTTTCAAGAATACTTTACCTGTGTTGAGTAGTGTTGGTTGTTACTTGGCCTTTTGATTACTATACCTACAGATAAACCAAAACTGAGACAAGATACTACCTCTAGAATCTAGAAGAACTTCACTAGGTTTGATAGGGCTTTAGGCGGAATACTATCATGACCAACGCATGACAAACAAAAGAACCAAAAACATAATCTACAAGCAATGAAGAAAAAAACATGTCATTCAGATTGAGATAACCAACAACAACAACAACAACAACAATCCAGTATAGTCCCACAAAGTGGGGTCTGGGGAGGGTAATATGTAGACGGGCCTTACCCCTACCCAAAAGGCAGAGAGGCTGTCTCCAATCGACCCTCGGCTCAGTGAATGAAAGAAAAAACAAAAATAAAAACAGAAACAAAAAAGCATTAGTAACTCTAGCAGAAATAGAGTAAATAATTATCTAAACATAAGAACCATAAATAAAATAGCATGCAATAATATCAGAAAGTAACTACCATAAATAACTACTATAAGGGAGACACAATCCACTAAACAAATCATCAATGGATATCCCTGCCAAGCCTCGCCAACCCCGGGTGAGGAGTACGTAAAACTCTAGGAGCCCCTATCCTACAACCTTGATACTAGACCTCCAGACTTTCCTATCAAGGTCCATGTCCTCGGAAACCCGCATTCTAGCCATGTCATGCCTAATCACCTCTCCCCAATACCTCTTAGGCCTCCCTCTGCCACGCTGTATGCCAACTATCGCCAGCCGCTCACAACTCCTCACTGGAGCATCAGGACTTCTCCTCCGCACATGCCAGAACCACCTCAGCCTCGCTTCTCGCATCTTCTCATCCACCGGGGCCACCCCCACCTTCTCTCGAATAACTTCATTCTTAATCTTATCTAACCTGGTGAGCTGCACATCCACCTGAGCATCCTCATCTCTGCAACCTTCATTCTCTGAACATGAGAGTTCTTCACTGGCCAGCACTCCGCCCCATACAACATGGCGGGTCTAACCACAGCTCCATAAAATTTCCCCTTGAGTTTCTGTGGAACTTTCTTGTCACACAGGACCCCTGATGCAAGCCTCCACTTTGACCAGCCCGCTCCTATACGATTAGTGACGTCCCCGTAAATCTCACCGTCCCCCTGAATCACCGACCCAAGATATCTGACACTATCCCTTTTGGCGATGACCTGAGGTACAATCATCACGTAGCCTACTTCGCTCGGCTCGGTGCTAAACTTGCACTCCAGGTATTCTGTCTTAGATCTGCTTATTTTAAAACCCTTAGACTCGAGAGTCTGTCTCCATACATCTAACCTCTTAATAACACCGACCCTCGTCTCGTCTATCAAGACTATGTCATCAGCAAAGAGCATACACCAAGGCACATCCCCTTGAATATGTCGGGTTAGAGCATCCATCACTAAGGCAAACAAGAGAGGGCTAAGCGTCGATCCTTGATGGAGCCCCATAACCACTGAAAAATGGTTTGAGTCGCCACCCACCGTCCTAACCCTAGTCTTAGCTCCATTGTACATGTCCTTGATTACTCTGATGTAGGCTTCCGGCACGCTCTTCGCCTCCAAGCACCTCCATAGTACCTCCCTTGGGACCTTGTCATATGCCTTCTCCAAGTCGATAAGCACCATTTGCAGGTCCTTCTTCTTATCCCTGAACTGCTCCACCAACCTCCTAACAAGGTGGATAGCTTCTGTAGTGGAGCGGCCCGGCATGAAATCGAACTGGTTCACAGATATAAATGTCATCTCCCTCACCCTCGCCTCGATCACCCGCTCCCAAACCTTCATGGTATGACTTATTAATTTGATACCCCTATATTGTTGCAGCTCTGGATGTCCCCTTTGTTATTGTACAAGGGCACCATTGTACTCCAGCTCCACTCTTCCGGCATCCTTTTGGTCCTGAAGATCGTATTGAACAACCTGGAGAGCCACTCCACTCCTGACCTACCCATGCATTTCCAGAACTCTACCAGGATCTCGTCAGGCCTGGTCGCTCGACCCCTACTCATCCTATGCAAATCCCCCATGACCTCCTCTGCCCTAATGCGCCTGCAGTACCCAAGGTCTCTATGTTGCTCTTAATGCCCCAACTCCCCTAGCTCTATGTTACGATCCCCCTCCTCGTTAAGTAAGTCTCGAAAGTACGCCTGCCACCTCTGCTTGACTTGAGACTCCCCCATCAGAACTCTACCATCCTTGCCCTTGATGCACCTAACTTGGTCAAGATCACGCGCCTTCCTTTCCCTTGCTTTAGCTAACCGGAATAACTTCCTGTCCCCGCTTTTCTCCCCTAATTCCTCGTACATGCGACCAAACGCCGCGTTTTTTGCTTCCATAACCGCCAGCTTTGCTTCTTTCCTCGCCACCTTGTAGATCTCCCTGTTCGCTCTCCATTTGGAAAAACAACAACAACAACAACCATGTAAAAACATAATGATTTATCCACTATGATAGCAATGAGATATGAGCAAACATATCAACAAATTTGGTTAAACTCACAAAATGCTCTATCGGCTTCTACTTTTGATGTATATAAATCTCCGAGTTAGACCACCCGAAGCACCTGAAGATTTCTAATCTCTTTTTCACCGTCGATTCGTCAAGCCATGCAAGTGCATAAACCCCATGTATGAACATGTTGCAATCACGAGAAAGAAAGAAAATGTTTTCTACTCGATCCACTATGATTTTGAGGCGCTCAGCCTTTTGAGTAAAAGTTCTAGGATTCCAAAGCATAAGCTTTTGTATATCAACATTTGAAAACCCTAGATTTTGCAGCAATGATATATTGGGTGGCATTAATTTAGGGGCATCAATACCCCATAAGAACCTAGGCTCTCTCTTGATAAACTTAGCTACAGAGTCATCACTACCTAACAGTTTCCGAAAATAATCAAGATTAGATCTGATTGAATTATCAAGACTTAAAACGAATAAAGACCCACTTTTTGCGATGACTTTAGCTAGGTCTGACCCAGATAAGCCAAGTTCTTGAAAAACCTTAATTTTGGGTTTTAGGGTTTTGTCAACATCAGAAACAGTAACCTAGGGTTGCAATAAACAAGGGATTTGATGTGGGTCTTATCTAGACCAATTTGTTGGAAGAAATTGATGACCAATTGAGGCTTGTTGTTTCCAGGTTTCAAGAGTAATACCTTGGCGCTAGCAGAAATAGCTTTCTTGTGGGAGAAACCAAGTGAATTCACTAATATTTCTGCCAACAAATTGTTGTGGGAAGTTGCTGCTGTGGAGTACAGATAGGTGATGCCATTGTTAAGACATTGACGAAGCCAAAGCATTATCCATTTGTGGTAGTCGGGGGAGATGGCGGAATTTGAGATTTCGTCCAAAACTTTCGCCCCAAACGCGCCCAATATTAGCATAAGACAAGGTGTTGGTCTTAAAGATCAATATGTGTTTGACGTTTCCAAAACATGTTTTACTTTTTTTAGAAATATAAAACAAAATATAATTTATACTCATAAGTTCTAAAAATTATCATAAATACCCAAATGTATCGTCATCAATAAAATTCATTTCATTATCATAAACTATAGTCATGAACATAAATAAATTTGATACAAATTATCATTTTTATTATGAACTACATAATATAATATCTGACCGAGAAGACAAAACAATATTATTACAAAATTATAAATAGCGACTTCTTTTATAAAATACAAAAGTTTGAGGCAATTTTTAAAATTTTTATTTTAAATAATATAATAGTAAACTTTTGGGTCAAAACTAGGTCTTGAGCTGGTTTTGAGACTTGGGTTTTGGGATGTGGGAATTTGCCAAAGGATGATAGATATTTATGAACAAACATGTATTAGCCAAAAACAATTTAAGAAAAATTTAGCAAAATCGATTGCCAAATGGGTCTTTTATTTGTGCTATCGTCTTTGTTTAAGGGTTATTTGGTATAAGGTATAAGTTGGAATAAGATGTAGGATTAAATTTAAGAAATTTTACACCCTATAAAAAAGTTAGTACCCTATTATTTTAAATAAATATAATTTTAAAATATTATATTATATAACTACCTTTTACCCTTTATAGCAAATATCTAATTACAGTTATATCCTACACTTAAGGTATTATATATGCTAAATATTATTTTTCTCTCTCCTTTTTTGAATTTTCACTCACTTAATCACCATAAAATCTGTATCAAAATCGGACGACGCTCTCTCTCTATCTATCTCTCTCTCTCTCTCTTTCTCTCTCTTTTGCATACACTTTACTCTCTTCTCTCACAAACCCGCGATTGAGACTTCTTCTCCCACCTGAATTTCCTAGGTTTCCTCCATTATCACTCCCTAGTTATTTTCTCTCTAAAATCACAGTTTTATTCCTCATACAAGTTTTTGGGGTAAGTATTAAGCTTCTTAGATTTTGATACAATTATTTAGTTTCTTCGATTTTGATACAGAATTTTCTTTGCTTCTTAAACAATAAGCATTGTTATTGTTTACTCTTCAGAAAGCTTTCGATTTACTCTACAATGTCGGATTCAACATCACAAAACATAGTAATAAGAGGCATACCCACAAAAATTCTCAATTTTGATGGGCCCTCTTTCTCGTTATAAATAACTCAAGCGGAGTCAAAATTTGCAAGTGTATCAGCAACTACAGCTTTAGAGAGGAACTAAATTTCTCAATGACAAATCGAAAGAAGTCCCAGTTGAGAAATCTTCAAAACAAACAAAAAGTCCAGTGGAAAAGAGAGGGGAAAAACTTAGAATGATTCATAGAATGATTCTTCATGTGTCAATGTTAAGGAAGTTGATGCAAAAAAAAAACATCGGATACACGATATGAAAAGGTAATTGTTATTGTATAATATTCAAAGTTGCTGATGTGTTTTAGGGATACATTGATGTGTTCATAATTATTCATGTGATTTTATATGTATGATTATTCTTTGTATGTATTTAGTTACATTCATAAGCATTAAAACAATCCAGAACTCATTTGCACATTTACAATGTCATTAACCGAGTTGTGCTTACTTGAATATTGTATTGTGTATTTAAATGTATTTAGATGTATTCTAATTTACATTCACTGTATTCCCATACTTATTATAGTTTTCCTTGCTTGTTATATGTATATATTCATTATTTTGTACTAAATGATATTAATATGTATTTCAATATTTAAATGTCTCTTGTTGTATTTATATGTATGCATAACACTTAATGAATTTATATATTGATGATGAATATGAAACCTTTTTTAAATTCTTGTTTGTATGCAGGAAATTTAATTGTTTGTGAAACACCCGCCAAGATTATTACCGCATATTTGTTCATATACAAACAAAAATATAATATCTGATCTCAAAGAAAAGCTTACTCCAGAACAGTATAAACTATTAAGTTCTACTTTCAGGGATTGGGGGTGCATGTCGCGGCATACGCAGAGTTTCTTAGCACGATTGGGTTGGATCCACAAGTAAAATTTGATGCAAATTTACTCTATCAAATATATGGCGCACTCCTTTGGGACTATGCTATGCGGAAGATAGACGTTGATGTTGTAAGCGAGAGAGAAGCACCTTCAAAGATTCTTAGGCACATCACCGATTCTGATACATCGATGAAGATAATGTTAGGGTAGTCTTAGGTGAATGTAGTTTTCGATGGGAGTTTTTGTGAATATTGTTTTTCATGGACAGTGTACTAGTAAAGATGGTGTTAGTTTAGCAACAACAAAAAATTTAATTTAGTGACTGTATCAACAATGTTCATATATTATCATTTCAAGCATCTAATTGATGTATTGTCTGTTTTTTGTTTTTTTTTGTGTTTCTGAATCAATCCGTCATTCGATCTAGTGGGTTTTGGTATGTCTATATTATTTTGTATTAGTATGTATGCAACATGTTGTATTGATATGTATTCAACTTATTGTATCAGTCGGTATTTAACATGATATATTTACATATTCGTTAAGTTGTATTTATATGTATTCACCAGGTTATGTTCACATATTTTCAGTAGGTGTTTTTAGACCTTCATATTTATATGATATATTGCATTGATATATATTCAGCTGTATTTTGAATACGACTGTTGTATATAACTGATTATAATAACAGATTGTCATGATTTGTATTCAAGTGTATTTGAATACAAGTATTTAACATTCAAAAATCATATTAACTCTCTGAAGTACTATATATATTCCAAAAATAATCATCAATTCAATGTATCCAATGATTGTATTCATCTATATTCATATATAATGAAGATGCAATGGTCGTATTTTATTTAGTATTCAGATTTAATACACCAACTAGATGTGACGACCCGACCCGTCGTCTCATGAGTTACCGCTCCATTTTCTCCCATTTATACTTCTTTATACTTTGTTATCCTTTTTTATGTGATCGGGTTGATTAGTTTGAGTTCGGAGAGGATATGGTAAGAAATGAGATACTTAGTGTCTTCTAAAAAGGCCTAAGTTGGAAAAGTCAACTGAATGTTGACTTATATGTTAGAAGGCTTGGATGCGTGTTCCGATGGTTTAGTTAGATTTGGGAGGTGATTTGGGACTTGGGATCACGATCTGAATGGGTTTTGGAGTTGTAGAGAAGATTTATGCTTGAATTGGCGAAGTTGATATTTTGGCGATTTCCGGTTGATAGGCTAGATTTTGATATAGGGGTCGGAATGGAATTTCGAGAGTTTCAATAGCTTCGTAAGATAATTTTGGACTTATGCACATATTCGGATTTGGATTTGGAAGTCCGTCTGATAATTTGGTGCAATTTTGCAAAAGTTGAGAAATAGATAATTTTTCAAAAGTTTGACTAAGAGTTGACTTTTTTATATCAGAGCTAGAATCTGATTTTTAAAATTTAAACAACTCCATGATGTTATTAATGACTTGTGTGTAAAATTTGTAGTCGTTCCGAATTCATTTGATACGTTTCGGCATGCGCTTTGTATAAGGAAAAGTTTAAAACTCATAAGCCCGAATTGAGGTGTGAATTGTAGTTTCGACGTTGCATGGCATGATTTGAAACTACAAATAAGTCTACATGATATTTTAGTACTTTCTGATATATTTGGTTGAGGTCCCGAGGGCTTCTGGTGGAGTTTAGATGGCTATTGAAGTTTAACTTTGGCATTTCAAGAATGTTTCTATGTCGTTCTTCAAGAATAAGTGGTATCATATTATGAAAATAAGCTCCAAATTCATTTTTAGTTAAAGCATTAGATCTGTATCAAAATTTTGGAGTGATAGCAAAAAGAATCGTCCAATTCGGACATCGTATTAGAGAGTTATGCCCATTTTCGTGTCGGGGAAAAATAGTTTCCCATCGCAGCGCCCAAGGTAGTGTGGGGGAGCTTGGGTAAGGCAATGTTTCAAGAGATTTTCAAGGAAAACATCGGGGAAAGTGTTATTAACTCAATTTTGGTTAGATTACTTGAATCCATCGTTGTTTTTAACTTTTAATTGGTGATTTTAGTTGGAAAAATCGTAAAAATCCCCTTGGTTTAATTTGAAGATTTGAGCGTCGAGCTGATGTTGGATTTTGGTAAAATTGGTATGACTGAACTCGTGAGAAGATAAGGAACCTATTGATGTAAAAACTTTTGAGTTTCGAGATATGGTCCCGTGGCTCGGGTTTTTGCTAATTTCTAGAATTTTGGTATTTTTCGATTGTTTTGATTGGGCTTTGTTCCCATAACATATTATGATGTATTCGTTCTGATTTTAGATAGAATTGATGCACATGGAGGCCAATTTGAGGGGCAAGGGTATCACGAGTTAAATAAATAGCCGGTTCGAGGTGAGTAATGAGTGTAAATGATGTCCTAAGGGTTTGAAACCCTGGATTGCACATTGTAGTGCTATATTGAGGTAAGACACACGATGGATGATCGGGGGGTCTTTTACTACTGGGATTGTGAGTTGGTCTGTCCCGATTGATGATTTTACCGTATATTTGACCAGAACTTATTTGTTATCATAATTTGGGCTGATTGTCGTACTTTGGGCTTCGTGCCGATTATTTGAAGCCTTCGGGGATTTTAATCACTATTTCCTCACTGTTTTGACTTATATTTGAACTCAGTCCTGTTGATATCTACTATTTTACAAGCTTAGACATTTTTACTCAGATTTGAAACTTAAATGATATTTTTAAATGACATTTTTGGCTGAGAACTATTGTTTTACAAATGCCAGAGGGGCTTGTAATGATTTTCGGATTGAGCGAAGCCGAGGGTCATGCGTGAGGATATGCTAAGTGATATGAGGCCGAGGGCTGGAGATACTATATATCCCACACGGTGGCTTGAGTGATGTGAGGCTGAGTGATATGAGGCCGAGGGACTGAGATACTTTATATGCCACGCGGTGGCTTGAGTGATGTGAGGATATGTTGAGTGAAGAGTCCACGAGGTGGCTTGATATAGCAATTGGGCCATAAGGGGCCCCTCTATAGTCTGCACACGCACAATAAGCGCGGGTACCCAATTATTCTGAGTGATTTATTGTCACGATCCAACTCCCAAATCCGATCGTGATGGCGCCTCTTGTGAAGACAAGGCCATCCAGACTGTTTCCTTTACACCACCTAAGGTAAATAATCAGTTATATAACATATGGAAGCTAAATTTATGACATTAATTAATGTGAATACCAATACAGCCCGACCGGGGTGTCACAAGTCACGAGCATCTAATGAGTAGGGACACCACTACTGGACCAACAATATATATATATATATATAAGATAAAACCAGAATACAAAGATGGAATGCGGTGACGCGAACGCTGGTGGTCACCATGCTCAACTACCACAATAAGGCCTTCGGTCCTGCTGATAACCCGCTACCGGGTGGACAATACCTGAAACTGCACGCAAGGTGCAGGGAGTAAAGTGAGTACTTCCAACTCAGAGGTAATAAGAGAGAGTAATATCTGAGCGATAAGAAAACACGCATGAGTACACCAAACTGCTACAAAAGACAGAACAACCTTTTTTTGTGAAAACCGGAATAATGTGAAAATCCCTTTAGAAAATCCCAAGTTCAGTTCAAAAATCTCATTTGAAAATATGTTTTTTCAAACAATTGCAAAGGTAATTTCAACACGTAGGAAATAGTCAGAAACATGCCCCTCGGGCTCAGTATCAACTCTCAATATCCAACATCAGCCTCTCGGGCTCAGCACTCCTTAACATATAACACTATGGTATCTGGTCAACAAGGCAAGTAACAGTATGTATGCCAATGATATATGAGTACCGAATTCCATACTACGTAGTACAAACAGTAGTAAATGCATGAATGGAATGCACACGAATACACTGCAGCGTGCAGCCCGAGCCAATCATGCATATGATTTAATGTCGACGGCGCTTACTGTGGAGGTTCAGACTCCGGTGGGGATCCTTCAGCCCAATAGCAATATCATACAATGCTAATAGTTACCACTATTTCCATTACATTACACGGTGCCAATAGTTACCACCGTTTCCATTTCAATACACGGGTCCAATAGTTACCACCGTTTCCATGAAATAATATGCAGTCCAAAAAATAGTGAGATAATGATCGTCAGCCCAAAATATCATTTAAGAATAATTTGTGGTTTCAAAACATAGAATTATGGTTGAGTTTGCAAAAATAGTGTTAAAACCCCTGGACTGAATTTAAATAGTATGCAAATCATGCTAACTCTGAAATATTAACCCCTAAAGGATTCTACAAGGCGACACAAGGCCACAAATATGGCATCAAGCCCAGATAACATCAATATAGGATGCGAAGAAATCACCAATATAGTATAATTTATCCCTCAGATTGAACCAAGTCACAATTTCCCACATATATGACCCCGCACTAGCCATGGAGTGCGTGTCCCACCTCATATAGCGTCACAATACCGGGGTTCCAAATAATCGGCAATAAGCCCCAAGTATGGTAATGAACCCAAGTCATAATGATAACAATAAAACATTTACAATTTAGCAGTAAAAACCAACAACCGGGACGGACCAAGTCACAATTTCCAATGGTGCTCTACCCCATGCTCAGGTCCAGTGTGCAAGTCGCCACAATACATCATAGGATGTGCAAATTCGGGGTTTTAAACCCTCAGGATATCATTCCTAAGTATTACTCACCTCAAATTGGTGAAATCTCGAGCTCGCGACGCCTTTGCCCCTCAAATCAGCCTCCACGCGCGTCGAATCGAGCCAAAAACAGAGCGAATACATCACAATATGTAAATGGGGGCAATACCCAATCGAATTATAGCAAGAACCTCGAAACTAGCAAAACCCGAGCCCGCTTCTCAAAAAATTATGAAACTTACATTTCCGGAATCCTCATCTCGCCACGAGTTCATACATATCAAAAAATTCCAAATCCGAGCTCAAATGACCTATCAAATTCTAATTTGAAATATCAAAAACTCAAGCCCTAGTTTCTTCAATTTAATACCCAAATTCAGAGAATTAATGGATGATTCTTCAACAAGCTCATATATTAAGCTCATAAAACTTACCTCAAGTGAAATCCTCTTATTCCCTCATCCAATAGCTCCAAAATCGCTCAACAATGGAGGAAAAATGACTTAAACTCACAGAGGAAGTGTTTTCAAACATTCTGCTCCAGGTCCAAAAATCCTCCATCGCGTTCACGACTTCTCCCACGTGAACGCAAAGACAAAAATATTTAACAATCCAAATGCTCTACACGGACACGACATTTCTCCTGCGAACGCGATGCACAACATCCCTTCTCTACGCGAACGTGATATCCTTCACGCCAAGTCGATGCGCAGCATCCCAGGCCTACGCGAACGCGGTAGCCTTCAAGCGAACGCGATGCACAAGAATTCCAGGCCCTCAAATTACTCTACGCGATCGCGTTACTCCTCACACCATCACGATGCTTTATGGTCTGCGACATATGACAGCAAAAAAATTTGATCTCTCCCAAGGCCAAAACTAGTCCGTTTGAATACTCGAATATCACCCCGAGGCCCCCGGGACCTCAACCAAAGACACTAACATACTCCGAAACATCATACGAACTTGTTCAAATCATAGAAACACGTCCTTTAACACAAAAATCATCAAATCATGATGGATTCAAGTTTAAATTTTTCTCAACACTTCCGAAACTCATATTCCATCTAAAACTTGACCAAATGACATCCTAATGAACAATTTTCAGAAATACCCAAAATCTCCTAACGAAGCTTCTGCAACCCTCGATTTCCATTCCGACCCTCTGATCAAAATCTCACCTATCAACCGGAATTCGCCAAAATTCAAACTTCGTCAATTCAAGTCTAATTCTACACCGGACATACAAATTCAATTAAGATCGCTCTCCTAAGTCACAAATCATCTCCAAAGCTAACCGAATCATCGAAAATCACATCCGAGCCTTCTAACTCACAAGCCAACTTCCGGTTGGCTTTTCCAAAACAAGCTTCCTTCTAAGAAGCCATGAGCCTTATTTTAAACCAAAACCAATTCAATACACCTGATTGACTCTAATACTAATATTGAAACATGAAGCAACACAATAAGGGAAAAATGGAGCAGTAACACATAAGACGACGGGTCGGGTCGTCACATCCTCCCCAACTTAAACAAACGCTCGTCCAGGAGTGTACCAAGAGTTGTACTAGAAGCAACCCAATAACAGAGTGACCTTACCCAACATATACCCGGGTGATACCATGTCACCTATCTCACATAGGTCTGATAACACAACATAGCCGGAATTTTCACAGTCCTTCAAAACCATAAACCACATTGCACTTCCTGAAATCATGCACCAGATCGGAACCCCACGTCTATACTCAGAATAAACTTGAACCAACTGTAATAACCCATACTCTCCACTCCAGGTGAGACCATATGATATACTACACCACCCAAACACTCGAGACGATGACATCTATTCCCAGCAGTTGCCCACAATAACTAATTACCAATAGGAAACCTCTTATTTAGCTAAAGTCCTATTCCAACACTTTCGTATACTGCCAATGACAACAGAAACACATGATAAACCGAACCCATCTCTCAGACCACCCATACATGAGTCCATTCCTTTTCTGAGTGATACTACAACCAATTTCAGAGCGAAATCGTGATATTACCTTTCTAACAAGCTGAAATCAAATATGCTCGTACTCATTAATGACTCCAACGATCATATCAACTACAACCCCCCACTCTAGTGAAATGACATCTGATGTAAATAAACGTCAATACCACACAAGAGGGGGGTGATTTGTGTGGTACCTAATTTTTGCGTTAGAGGAACCTGGTTCTTCATAGTGACCTAACTACTGCAGTTTGCAGAAATATAAAAATAAAATTAAAGTTCACAGCAATTTTTACGAGTAAAACATTTGGCTCAAAAGATGAAAAAACCATGACCTACTACTCAGTAAGATTTTCCAAAACTCCAGTAAAATCAATAAGCCAAAAACAGTATTTACAAAACTTTTGTAAACCTAAGGATTAAACTCTAATCCCAGTGTGGCACATAACCTCAGCTGATGTGACACTATCAAGTTAACTCTAACTTGATGACACAACGTACCTAATACAGTTGCTTCTAGGAAATCTGAAAGGTACAATATAAAACCTACCACAATTGAACTAGAAATAAAACAATCAGATGGAACTGGTTCTTTTCTAGGTTCATGTAGTTGTAGGCGTCCACACTTGTAACTTGCATATATTGCTTGCTAATTAGACTTCGCTTAGCTCTCAAATATTCTTTTACTTCTGCTTGTGTGTGTTACCTAAAAAGAGAAATAACCCAATCGTATATTGAGTTAGCAGTTAGAGTTTGATTAAGAATCCACTTCTTATCCGTTCACAATTCGAGTCCTTGCCCAAAGCAAACTCCAACCCTTATCCTAACTTAGGATTAAGTTCTCTTCACAAAAGGAGACCGTCCTCCTTATCCCAATGCAATCTTTCGATTATGATCAGAAGATATTGATGCGAGGTCTTTTGTGCATTATCTTCCTCGCGTGCTCTGCATATGCCCTTGTTGATTCAGACTGTGTGATACAAGATGGACCTGGTCCTTCTATTAGTTCATTTCACAATCTTCAAAACTTCAACTGAAACTTGGGCCAACAATTTCCCCCTTTTTGATGATGACAAACTCTATGCTTATTATGATCAGGAACATGTAGACTTAGCTGAGATAAACACTTAGAAGATCATTTAACTTAGAAGATCATTTAACTTATCATTAAGGAGGTTAGATTTAGGTCATAAACATCATTTGTTCAAAAAATATTTTTAAGCACATATCTTCCCCCTTTTGGCATCATCGAATGCATAAATGATATGAATATTCGAAGTTAATATCTACTCATGGACGATGGGGCAACTGCAAGTGAACATATGTTCTAGTTAATCAAAAATCTTCTCAGAAATAACTATATTGAACAAGATTAACAAAAACCAGAAAAGTTTCATTCTTTGATTCAGAAATGTTCCTACCAAGCAGTCCACAAAAAGAAACATAAAACTTCCAACCATGAGCAAAAAAACAAAAACATGCCAGGAACCACATAAACTTGTCACTGAGAGGGGGCAAACTAGACTAGAACCAAGACACAGGACTCCTAAGGCTTGGATGAGCTAGAGGGTTGGACTTTTAGCAGATTAAAAATTTTGTTGTATCATGCCTTCATTTTCCTCGTTCTCCTTGGCAAGCTCAACTCTAAGTCCATTTCTTTCTTCCTCCAATTCTGCCACCTGGCCTTAAGCCTATCAATTTCAGCATCCTTCAGTCCAACCTCCTGAGCTAGGGATCTTACTTTGTTGTTGACAGGAGTTTTAGCTGATGAACCAGGTTCAAACGAGATAGTGCTAAGCAGATATTCACAACTTTGAAGAGTCTTGATGCCAAAGTGTTCCTTGCTAGATGTCATCTCCCAATTTTTCAGGGGAACATGCAGACGTTCATGCACAGTAGTCAGAATAAACCCATAGGGAATGGCATGGGCCTTGGAACCATTGATTACCCTTTCCAGCAGTTTCACCATGAGCACATGCTATTTGATTTACTTGCTTTCAGTCAAGCACTGCATGAGAACAAGGTCCATATAATTTGCAGTGTGCCTTCTTTCCTGTCTAGGCAAGAGGCATTTGTTGAAAAACTCAAAGAGCACCTTGTGTTCAGGCCTCATTTCACTCTTTTGCACTGGTCTTTCCCCTGGCACTTCTGCCTCTGATGTGGTATCACAGAAGTTTCTAGTAATCTGCAGCTCTGAGGGTAGCCCATCCAAACAAGGCCATCTTTGCCTTGTGTAATCATCATATCCTTCACAAGGGATGTTCAAAATTTCTCCCAGCTTTTTAGCATCAAATTTTACCTTGACTCCCTTAACAGAACTTGTCACCACACCATTTTTCACTGCCCCATTTCCCATAAACTCCACCAATTCCTTTCTAGCTAGTTTCTCATTCAATTGAAGGACCATGTTCTTCCATCCTTGAGCCTCCAGAGAAGTTAGAAGCCTCAACATACCTGGCTCCTCCAGGTCTTTCAATAGCCTACCCTTCAGAATATTTCTCTTGCCAAAATTGGCAAATCGAGCATGTTCACTCTCATACTCATCATCTTCTTCTTCATCACTTTCTTCTTCTTCCACAACCTTTTTCCCCTGTTTGCCTTTAGTAGAAGATCTTGTTCTTTTTTCCAGGGAGGACTCAACAGGTACAACTTTGGAAGACTTCTTGGAAGAAGTCTTAGGCTCCTTAGATTTTGCAATAGTAGCTTTCTCAGTTTGTTTTACTAGATGGACATGTTCCATCACCTCGTCGTCCTCCTCAACCACAGTTTCTGAACTCTCACCAACCTTCCCTTTTCCTTTCTCTAGTCTTTTCTTCTTGCTTTCTTCCAAAGCCCTCTTCAACTCAGCTTCACTGTCTCTCACTTTTCTTCTTGTTGTTCTATCCCTAGGTGCAACCTTGGGAGATACAATTTTGGACTTCTTTGTAGGTTTTGCAGAAGTAGGAGTTTTAAGGGAAGATGACTTCCGTTTCTTGGGGTCATAGCTATCCCCCAACTTTTTCATCAGATCAGCCAATGTCTCCTCCACTGTTGGACCATTTTGTTTACTTAAGTCTACCAACCCCTCAGCAGCTTCCCCAGATTCACTTCCCCCTGAGTGTGATACCCCATTACCCACACTTCCACAGATAGACAACACCTTTTTCTTCCTTTTCTTTAACTGTTCAATAGACTCATACCCATAAATGTTTTTAACTTCCCCTACCAAAACATATCTATTCTCTTCCTTTTCACCTACATCCATTGACACAAAACAAGATTTTACCTCTGTTGGATTTTCTTGAGGCGGAGAATTTTGAGAAGACCCATGTTCATCTCCCTCGCTTGCAGAAATGTATTGATCTGACTCAGAGCTGGACTCAATGATCTTTGCTTGGGGTTTCTTCTTTTGACTTGCTTTTAGCTTCTCGTTTAAGGATTTCCTTAAAGGTCCAGTAGACACTACTTTTCTAGCTCATTTTTGTTCGACGAAACCTGGGTTTTGGGGTTCAACGGGAGGAGTAGAGGATGAGGTGGTGTTGGGTGACACTGGTGGTGAGGTTCCTAGATTATCTTGAGGATTAGTCATTTTGGGTGGTAGATTTGTGGAAGACTCTAAGAAAATTTTGGGAAATTTTGAGGGTTTTGGAGATGGAGGAGATGATTAGAGATATTAGAGGTTAATGACGGTTATGAGGTGACTTAAGAGGCCTTTTAAATAGGGTAATTATTGCATCATAAAAGGCACTTTTTCAGGTGTCAGTAGGAGTCTAATCAGGGTTAATCTCTGGTCTCCTTATTAATTAAAATTGCTAATGTTTATGAGAGAAGTTCTGTTATTCCTTGGAATTCTAATTTCAAGAAACTGGTTCAATTGCTTCCAACGGATAGGATTTTGAGACGATTGGAATTTCTAGGACTCTTGCTCATGATTAAAAATTAAATTTTTCTAATTGTGAAAAGTATAGAAACATACCTAACTTTTCACATGAGTACATACTGATGAACCAGGTTCTTCATATGACACTTCTCTTGATCATGCCTCAAATGTCATAATAGAAAATTTATAAGATATTAGTGAATTACATAACCACATGTCATAGGAGTATACTTATATAAAAGTATTTAACTGAGTAGGAATTAGTCTAATATTTATAGATTTAAGAACTACTAACCAAACAAAAATTTCATTGTGCATTCTGAACATGACCTCTCAGATGATCTTAATCATCCCTAATTCCAACCTATTCCTTTCAAAATTTTCTCTACTTAGTGCCTTGGTGAAGATGTCAGCTATTTGTTTATCAGTGGCACAAAATTCTATAGAAATTAGCCCCTTTTCATAGTTGTCCCTTAAGAAGTGGTGTCTAACATCTATGTTCTTAATCCTCTTATGATGAACATGGTTGTTTGTCATACTGATAGCACTAGTGTTATCAGAAAATATAGGCATGCATCACACTTCAATTCCAAAATCTATCAATTGTTGTTTGATCCATAGTAACTGAGCACAACATGAGGCGACAACAACATACTCAGCTTCAGCAGTAGAGAGGGAAACTGAATTTTGCTTTTTGGTAGCCTATGATACAATACAAGATCCTAGAAAGTGTGCCATACCTGAAGTGCTCTTCCTGTCTACTATGTAACCTGCATAATCAGCATCAACATATCCAATTAAGTCAAAATTAATACCTTTTGGATACCACAAGCACAGATCAGTTGTGCTTTTTAGATATCTCAATATTCTTTTGACTGCAGTTAAGTGTGACTCCTTTGGATTTGATTGGAAATGAGCACAAAGTCCTACACTGAAAACAATGTCAGGTCTGCTGACAGTAAGATACAAAAGTGAACCAATCATACCCCTGTACAACTTTTGATCAGCTGATGAACCAGGTTCATCGGCATCTAACTTCGTGGCAGTTGCAATAGGAGTATCTATTTCTTTGGATTCTTCTATTTTAAATTTCTTGATCATTTCTTTTGTGTACTTCTGCTGATGAATCATGGTACTGTTTGGAATTTGTTTGATTTGCAACCCTAAGAAGAATTTGAGTTTTCCCATCATACTCATTTCAAATTCACTACCCATTAGTTTTGCAAAATCATTGCTCAACCTCTCTGTAGTGACCCTAAAAATTATGTCATCGACATAAATCAGAACAACTAGAAGATCTTTACCCCTTTTCTTTAGGAACAAAGTACTATCAATTTTGCCTCTTTTGTACCCATGCTTCATACCAAGCTCTTAGGGCTTGCTTTAGGCCATAAAGAGCCTTATCTAGTTTGTATACATGATCAGGACATTCTTTGCTTTCGAATCCAGGAGGTTGCTTCACAAACACTTCTTCTTTGAGATAGCCATTTAGGAAGGCACTTTTCACATCCATTTTATCAAGAGTGAATTCCATATGTGCTACAAAGGCTATGAGAAGTATTATTGCTTCAAGTCTTGCAACTGGAGCAAAAGTCTCTTCATAGTCAATGCCTTCCTCTTGACTATAACCTTGAACCACCGGCCTTGCCTTGTTTCTTGTAACTGTTCCATCTTTATCCAGCTTATTTATGAAAACCCATTTTGTCCCAATAACTGACATGTACTTAGGTTTTGGAACCAAGTGCCAAACTTTGCTTCTTTCGAACTGATTGAGTTCTTTTTGCATAACATTTATCCAGTCAGCATCTTGTAGAGCTTCACTCATATTCTTAGGTTCAATCAGGGACAAAAAGGAATCAAATGCACACATATATTTCAGTTATGATCTGGCCTTAACTCCAGATGTGGGATCATTGATTATATTCTCAATGGGGTGAGAACTCAGGTACCTGTAAGATTTTCCCACCAACTAGTTTCTGCTAGCTTCTGCTTCATTGTTATGTTTTAGAGGCATAGGTTCTGGCAGAGGTCCCTTTAGAGAATTTTGTGCACTTTCTCTCAAATTTGTTCCCCCTGTCAGGTTGCCCAGGGTAAAAGGACATGTTCCATCACCTATTTCTTCCTTGGATGCCTCTTTGGTTGGTGTTGTGGCTTCGGTCAGTTGTCTTACCAATCCAATGGCTTAATCATCATGTTCCTATCTCTCAGAAAGAGTGTTAGTTTCATCAAAAATAACATGTACACCTTCTTCTACTTATAGAGTTATTTTATTAAATACTTTATAAGCTTTGCTATGTGAAGAATATCCAAAGAATACTCCCTCATCACTTTTGGGATCAAACTTACCAAGGGAATCTTTGCCATTATTGTGCACATAGCACTTGCAACCAAAAGCCCTTAGGTGGGATATATTTGGTTTTCTCCCTTTAAGTAACTCATAGGGAGTTTTCTCTACCAGTGGTCTGGTCATACACCTGTTTATTATGTATCATGCTGTATTTATTGCCTCTGCCCAAAAGCTATGAGGTAGTTTAATGGAAAGTAACATAGTCCTTGCCATATCTTAAAGGGTCTTGTTCTTCCTTTCAACTACCCCATTTTGCTGAGGAGTTCTAGGGGCAGAGAAATTATGATCTATTCCATTTTCATCACAAAATTCAGCAAACTTTACATATTCAAATTCATTTCCATGGTCAGACCTAATGTATGCAAGTTGATTTCCTAATTATTTCTGGATTTTCTAACAAAGGCTGTGAACATTTCGAATGCTTAATCTTTAGAAGTCAGAAATAACACCCAGGTAAATCTAGAGAAATCATCAACTAGCACCATGATATATCTTTTACCACCTCTGTTCATGGTTCTCATTGGACCACAAAGATCCATATGAACCAGTTCCAACGTCTTGGACGAGCTTACCATTTTCTTAGCTTTGAAGGATGACCTTACCTACTTACCCCTTGCATGTGCCTCACAAACTTTGTCTTCCTTGAACTTGATATTAGGTACCCCTATCACCAAGTCCTTGGAGACTAATTTGTTTAATTGATTTAGACTAGCATGACCAAGTGTTTTGTGCCAAAGGCGGGGATCATTTATTATCACACTTAGACAAGTGAGTTCATTTTGAGAAAGAGTTGACAAATCTACAATGTAAATATTGTTAACTCTTCTTCCCTGCAAAACAATCTTGTCTGTAGTAAGGTTAATCACAAAACATTTTAAGGAGGTGAAAGCCACTAGATTACCTCTATCTCACAGTTGTGACACACTTATCAGGCTATATTTCAAGCCATCTATCAAGTAGACATTTGCAATGAAATGAGAGTCTGTCTTTCCATCTTTCCAACCCAAATGATCTCACCTTTCTTTCCATTTCCAAATAAGACATTGCCTCCTCTTAGGTTCTCAAGTGAAAGAAACTGGTCCTTGTTACCAGTCATTAGTTTTGAGCAGCCGCTATCCATGTACCAAATTTGGCTACATCCTTTCACTTGGACCTGCAAAATGAAATCAGAGGTTAGTCTTAGGAACCCAAACTAGTTTGGGTCCCTTTCTATGGGAAAAAGGATGAATTAGACTTTTCCTTGCCCGCCAAAGCAGTTTGTGTTTTTCTTGAACAAAAGTTTTGTTTCTTTGACTGGCCTTTTCTTTTACATTACATTCATTTCTGTAATGGCCAGTCTTCTCACAATGTGTACAGATTTTGTTCTCAGGAAGAGTGAGATACTTGTTTTTGGGATCCCATTTTGGAGCTTGATTCCCAAACCCAACTCCTCTCTTGTTGTTGTTGTGATACTCTTGCAGCCAGGAGAGTGCATCAGAAGCCTTGTTCCATTTGCATGTTCTGTCTAGTTCATGCTTCACCTTTCCTAATTCTTCTTTAAGGACCTCGATTGATTCATCTTTCTTATACAGCTCATCTTTCATTTTTCCTAAATTTTCTTCTAGTGTGAGAAATGATTGATCAACCTTTTTCTTTCCTATCCTTATTTTCAGTTTCAAATTTTCAAACTTGAGTTCTAGGACACTGTTTTCCAGTTGAAGAACCTGGTTCTTCAACTCAGCATTTAAGTTATTACTCTCATCAGCCCTAAATTCTAGTCTTTTGCATTTTTCTTCTAATATTACACAATCCCTAGACAGAACATATTTCTCACTGTTTATTATTTCATACTCATCTATAAAGTCCATCAAGAGTTCAGCCATTTTTTCTTTCGACAGGAATTTATTTTTCTTTAAGGTGTAAAATACTTACCTCTTGTTCATCTTCTGATTCTCCGATGGCCATAAGAGCTTTCTCATCTTCAAATTCATTTTTTGAGTCTTCATCTAACGTATCTCCCCATGCAGCAACCATGGCATTGGTAGTACCTTTGTTTCTCCTTGGTTGAACATGTTCCTTTTTCCTGTTCCTTCTTTCTGCCCTTTCTTTCTTCCACTCAACCTCCCATTGAGGGTAGTTCTTTATCATGTGATCTGTCTTTCCATATTTAAAGCAACCATCGTTTGTCAGCTTCTCAGGAGCCCTAGGTTTGTTGAATGTTGATCCTCTTGAAGAGCCCTTACCTCTCATAAGGTATTTCTTGAAGTCTCTAGTTATCATTGCCATTTCATCATCTTCAAGATCTGATCATTATGAGATTCTGAGAGCCAGACTCCTTTCTTTCTTTGGAGCATCCATCTTCATATTTTGCCTTCTCAATTCATAAGCATTCAAGTTTCCAATCAGTTCATCCAATTTCTGAGTAGCAATATTTTTGTATTCCTGAATGGCAGTGATTTTACTTTCCCAGGAGATTGGCAGAACTCTAGTTAGAATCTTCTCTACATTGTCTTCTTCCAGAATGACCCTTCCAAGAGACTCAAGTTCATTTGTCAATGTAGTGAACCTAGTGTACATCTCTTAGATAGTTTCACCATCCTTCATAGTAAAATTTCCATATTGAGAATACAGTAGAGTACCTCTGGACCTCTTCACTTGAGGTGTACCTTCATGAGTCACTTGTAAAGTGTCCCAAATTTCCTTGGCAGTTGTACATCCCTGAATGCTGTATTCATCAGGGCCAAATCCACACATTAGCCATTTCTTGGCTTTAGCTTTTTTCTCCCATTTCCTTAGATCATCAGCAGTACAATCTGCTCTAGTTTTTGGAACATCCATTCCTTCAGCATTATTCTTGGTTGTAGCAAGAGGACCATCAGTGATGATGTCCCAAAGTTCATAATCTTCACCCATGATGTGGTCTCTCATTCTATTTTTCCACCAAGAATAATAGAGCCCATTGAATAGTGGAAGCCTTGCAGTAGACTGTCCTTCCCAGTTCCCAGGTGGTGCACTCATGCTGATCTTTTTCCTAAGGTGTTAACCTCTTCAAGGATAACCTGCTCTGATACCAATTGATGTAAATAAATGTCAACACCACACGAGGGGGGGTGATTTGTGTGGTACCTAATTTTTGCGTTAGAAGAACCTGGTTCTTCTAAGTGACCTAACTACTATAGTTTGCGGAAATATAAAAACTAAAAGTAAAGTGCACATCAATTTTTACGTGGAAAAAACCTGGCTCAAAAGGTAAAAAAAACCACGACCTACTACTCAGTAGGATTTTCCCAAACTCCATTAAAACCAATGAGCCAAAAACAAAATTTACAAAACTCTTGTAAACCTAAGGATTAAACTCTAATCTCAGTGTGGCACACAGCCTCAGCTGCTGCGACACTATCAAGTTAACTCTAACTTGATGACAATACGTACCTAATACAGTTGCTTCTAGGAAAGCTGAAAGGTTCAATATAAAACCTACTACAATTGAACTAGAGATAAAATAATCAGATGGAACTGGTTCTTCTCTAGGTTCATGCAGTTGTAGGCGTCCACACTTGTAACTTGCATATATTGCTTACTAATCAAACTTTGCTTTTTAGCTCTCAAATATGCTTTTACTTCTGCTTGTGTGTGTTACCTGAAAAGAGAAATAACTCAATCATATCTTGAGTTAGCAGTTAGAGTTTGATTAAGACTTCATTTCTTATCCGTTCACAATTCGAGTCCTTGCCCAAAGCAAACTCCAATCCTTATCCTAACTTAGGATTAAGTTCTCTTCACATAAGGAGACTGTCCTCCTTATCCCAATGCAATCTTTTGATTATGATCAGAAGATATTGATGCAAGGTCTTTGGTGCATTATCTTCCTCACATGCTCTGCATGTGCCCTTGTTGATTCAGACTGTGATAAAAGATGGACCATGTCCTTCTATCAGTTCATTTGTCAATCTTTAAAACTTCAACTGAAACTTGGGCCAACAACATCTCAACACCGGCCTAAGCCGCAACATGCTCAACACAGGCACTAATAAGAAATGATCTGAACACACTCAAACCATGACAATTGACTCAACGAAAGAGTTGTAATTCAAATTCCTCCTTACGATCACAACACAGAACTGAAATATCATCTCACATCATAGAAATAGAGTACCTGAATCCTCCTAGAAAGGTAATAACATCACGTGGCCTTGCCACATCGTGCGATTCTACCCAAGCACTATTACCCATGAAGCAACTCAAGTCACCATGCTCAACACAGAGAGCCACACACAGATTAAGGTCTGAACCCACGCAATCCATCACACCCACGGCGAAGCAAGTATTATACACTATTCAATCCTAATAGGACACAACCAATGCGCTATTCACCGCGCAACACCCAACACAGATTTTTCCTCACAAACCAGGAAACAAGACATACAAAGTAACATATAGGAAACTATTCTCCACATCACAATGTTGCGGCGTGCAACGCGTTCAAGATAACAAACCCGTGGCGGCTTCCGCCCGATCCACATATATATCTTCAAAAAGGAGATGCAAATCGAGCTAAATTTTCCCATTAAAATAAACACATATAGCCTCATGCCTGACCGCAAGAAACGTATCTGAAAATTTCCTCAATACCGGAACTGAATCAATGGTATAAACCTTTGTACTGACATCCGCCACAAAGGCGCAATTAACAAAGCAATACATACCAACCGTCCGCTGGTCTTTGGAATATAAACTACTCTGCCAGAACAATAATCTGATGCACCTTACCACGCAACATGTGGCCCTCTTCCGACACAGCCCATAACACATTAGTCTAGACAACGTGACATTGGGACAACCAGCCTGCAATCTAATATCATAACCCGAATTTAACATACCAAGCAAAGAAAAAAATCTACTCGGACATCCAATTCCAAAAATTGTTAGACGATGTCGATACACACAACCCACAACCACCGCATGGTCGGATCATGAGAACCTCTAGTCTCCAATACATATAACGCATGAATCACTAAGCCTGATCCCGCACTCCGCCGTACGAATACATAACACACATCAAGTATCCATTCATACCACAAAAAGTTATTCAAAATTTCCTATGCCGTCAACAAACTCAAATATCCGCAGTCGATCCAACAAGAAAATGCCGCAATACTACTGACGTATAATCAATTTACATCACCTTAAGCTATCTGTGCTTCTCAAGAATCTAATGATTTCCCATTATGAACTGAACTGGAGCCTTGAACCCGCAATTTTCAATTCTCCATATCATAACACACAGACCATACCAAACTGTGATAACATGCCCATTTTCGAACCACGGTGAAACACATCAAGAACTCTTTCTCCCAATTCCATTTCACAAGCTAAACTGCCAGGACTAAGTCCTTCTATCCAGATTATGTTACACAAACTACCAACACTTAAAAGCTTTGCTGCACAACACCTGTAAGACTCGTTACCTCAAACCCATACAAAGGATAAATCACATTCTTATCATACCGACTTGGTTTATTGTCAAGTTATTCCATTTACCTCATCTCCTTCATGATTCATCATTAATTTGATATTCTCCCTTGCTGCAGCACCACAATACCTCAAATCAGGTTACCTCACAAGACTCGCATATAAGACCCATAGGCCACTGAATACCCTCTTGAACGCTTCCCATAAATACAATATTCCAGAATGCTTTACCTTGAAGAACTTCCTGCGAATCTGAATTCGTTACCATTACCTTCCAAATACAGATACATAGAATCCCTTGATTAACATAAAGTACCACAAGTCTTGATCCTTTCTAATGCAGACACAGTCTTTAGCCACATACACAAACATTAGACACCTGATTGTTACATTTAAAATCTTTGACATAGTAAAACCATTCTTGAGAGTCATTCACTCTTATTCAGCTGTAATTCACATGCCCTAAAAGAACGGAACCACTCGTGCCTTATTAGTACCCAGACATCGCAGAACATGATTTCGTACCGATACAACAACCATCTTTCTTCTCTATACACTGAGCATTCTTTATCATCAATAGCTCAAAACATCTCAGTATTTCTCACCCCTACAAGCACCATATAACCTTTGTAGAAATTTCCCTTCACACGTGCCATCCTCCGCTCAATTTATGTAACCAAAACTGATTCGCCATCATACCTCAAAATGGAACCAACATAGCACATAACCATGCAATCAGCTGACCAACAGCAACCTCCCCAACTTGGCTCGAATCTATATATTAAGGCATTCTTAAAAACTCATAACACTTTTACTCTAATGATGCCACACAATGAGATCAAATTCAAATGATTTACAAGTTTTATGAATACACATATCATCTAGAACTGGCATTCTTTGCAAACCTCGCATTCATTTCCACATCAGCTGAGTCCACTTTCTTAAGCCTCCCAATAATTGAAAATACAACCCATACATTCCACCATCATATACGTAATACACATCCATTTAGTCTTTCTGAGTCTATACTTATACTGCTACATGGAATGTACTTAACTTGACAACTAAGAGACATGAAATATTCTTCACGTGCCCATAAATCGGACTACACATAAAAGAACAATAGGAGTCGAACACTCGACAACTCGTCTATTATTCAGCAGACTCTTTCGTCACTACCAAGATCACATAGATACACCCCACGGTACTAACATACTCATCACATGGATATCTTGCCACCATTTCGGCTAATAAGAACAACACTAAACATATAAGTTCGAAACACTTGCTCACAGAATCAGCACCTCGGTGCTCAAACCATAGGCAATTATCCGGCCTCGAGTCCTCCAGATTGGCCCAACATGAACTAACGGAGATTACCTCTCGCCCCTCGATCCGAGAATCACAAGCCATATAGGCACATATACTACTGAGCGCTCGCGTGCGCATACAGACGTGCGGAAGGAATTTCAAAATTTATCTCAAGCTGAATCAAGTACATACGATAAGAATTCCAAGAACGGAAAGTTTTCCTAAAGGTTTTGCAGCCTCTCGAGGATAAATACAGACGTCTATGTATCGATCCCGCGAGAATCTACTAACCCTGCTCATGACTCGTGAGACCTAGTAACCTAGGCTATGATACCAACTTGTCACGACCCAATTCCGAAAATCCGATCGTAATGGTACCTCTCGTGAAGACAAGGCCTACCAGACCGTTTCCTTTACACCACCTAAGGTAATAAATCAGTTATATAACATATTGAAGCTAAATTTATGACATTAATTAATATGAATACCAATACAGCCCGACCGGGGTGTCACGAGTCACGAGTATTTAATGAGTAGGGACACCACTACTGGACCAACAATATATATATAGAAGATAAAACTGGAATACAAAGATGGAGTGTGTTGTCGTGAACGATGGCGGTCACCTTGCTCTACCATAATAAGGCCTTCGGTCCTGCTGATAAACCGCTACCGGGTGGACAATACCTGCAACTGCACGCAAGGTGCAGGGAGTAAAGTGAGTACTTCCAACTCAATGGTAATAAGAGAGAGTAATATCTGAGCGATATGAAAACACGTATGAGCACACCAAACTGCTATAAAAGACAAAACAACACTATTGTGAAAACCGTAATACTATAAAAATCCCTTTAGAAAATCCCAAGTTCAGTTCATAAATCTCTTTTACAAAGTCTCTTTTTCAAATATCTCTTTTATTTTCAATAGCCCAGCATATGAATGCTATACCATATAGAACAAGTCGGCTCATAAGTCTGCCCCTTGGGCACGAAACTCCTTAACATATAATACTAGGATATCTAGTCAACAAGGCAAGTAACAATATGTATGCCAATGATATAAGAGTGTTAAATGTCATGCCACATACTACAAACAGGAGTGAATGCGTGAATGCAATGCAATGCACATGACCGCTACGGCACGTAGCCCGATCCATGGGTACCCTGCGCTCACTGGGGTGTGTACAGACTTCGGAGGGGATCCTACAGCCCAAGCACAATAATACTGCGGCGTGCAGTCTGATCCATATGATATACTACTGCTGCGTGCAGTCTGATCCATGAAATATACTACTGCGACGTGCAGTCCGATCCATATAATATACTACTGCGGCGTGCAGTCCGATCCATATATTATACTAATGCGGCGTGCAGTCCGATCCATGCAATATACTACTGCGGCGTGCAGGCCAATCCATGCAATATGCTACTGTGACGTGCAGTCAGATCCTTGCATGCATATTCATATGCACACATAACACTCGAGGTCTGAAAGACTCCTTACTCACTCTTCATGCCCCCACATATGGACCTCGGCCTCAATCAGTCCAAAATAGTCAAAAGCCCATCGACATTATTAAAACAATAATACTCAGCTCAACTAATAGTTCAGATATCAGTTAAAACTCCAAGTCTGAGAAACATATAGGTGAGTTCATGAAACACTATAAATCACATGGACTGAGTTCAAATAATATTTCAAATAGCGAGGAAAACAGTAATGATAGTTCATAAAGAGTTTAAATAATCGGCAATAAGCCCCAAGAATGGCAATGAGACCAAGTCATAATGATAACAACAAACTATTTAATATTTCGCGGTAAAAACCAACAACCGGGACGGACCAAGTCACAATCCCCAACGGTGTTCTATCCCACGCTCTGGTCCAGCGTGAAAGTCACCACAATACTGCACTAGGATGTGCAAACTCGGGGTTTCAAACCCCCGGGATATCATTCCTTCGTATTACTCACCTCGAACATGCAAAAACTCTAGCCCCCGCCGCCTTTGCTCCTCAACTCGCCACTACGCACATCAAATCTAACCAAAATCAATAGGAATTTATCATAATATGCAAATGGGACAACACCCAGTCGAAAACAATCGAAATATAACAAAAATCTCGAAACTACCAAAACACGAGTCTCGGGCCCACTTCTCGAAAAAATCACATCTTTTGATTCCTCGTCTCGCACGAGTCCGTGCATATAAAAATTACAAGAATCGGAGTCTGTTTGACCCCTAAAATCACCACTTTAACCTCTGTTAGGTTTCAAGCCCTAACAACCATTTTTAGCCTTAAAATCCTTAAGTTTCAGTGTTTAATCTACATTTTTACACCATAAAAACATAATCCGAGGCCAAGAATCATTACCTGAAGGAAACCCTCTAAACCCTCTTCAAAATCGCCCAAGAATTGCCTTCCCCGAGTTCCAAATATTTTCTCCTTCTCTTTCAAACTCGGAAACACTGTTCACCTAAAACTTCAATCAATTTTTGCTTACGTGGTCAAATGACCGCACATGCGGTCACCGCTTTCGCGACCACACGAACGCTTATGCGGTCTCACTTAAACCACACGGGACTGCTTCTGCAGTCAAAATGCTGCTTTTTCCGATCCCCGCTTCCGCGATCCGATGACCGCTTCTATGGTTCCCTCATGAATTCCATGACCACTTCTGCGGTTTGTTACCGGTTTTGCGGTAGCTGCTTATGCATATTCCCCAACCGCTCCAGCGCTCTAAGCCAGCCCTCCCTCAGGCCTCTTATGCGGAGAACAAGCTGCTTCTGCGGTAACCGCCTATGCGGCTCCTCTTCCGCAGAATCGGAAATACCAGAAGCCAGACTTTTTTTCATGCAACAACTCCAAAAACCTTCGTTCAACCACCCGAATTCACCCCGAGGCCCCGGGACTTCAACCAAAAGCTCAGACCAAACCTAATACTTCATTCAAACTTGCTCGAATCATCAAAACACTAACGTTAACATCAAAATCCTCAATTATGATCAATTTAAGGGCTAAATTTCTAAAAATCTCTAGAATTGCATATTCGATCAAAAACTCAACCAAACAACGTCTGAATGACCTGAGAATTTGCAGACATATCCAAAATCAACTAACCAAGCTACTGAAACTCTCGGAATTCCATTCCGACCGTCAGATCAAAATTTCACCTATTAACCGGAATCTGCCAAAATTCAAACTTCGCCAATTCAAGCCTAATTCTACACCGGACCTCCAAATTCAATTCCTATCACACTCCTAATCACAAATCATCCCTTGAAGCTAACCGAACCACCAAAATTCACATCCGAGCCCTCTAACCACACAGTCAACTTCCTGTTGACTTTTCTAATACAAGCTTCCTTCTAAGAGGCTATGTACCTTATTTTCAACCAAAACCAATTCAATTACACCCGATCGAATCTAATACTTATATTGAAACATGACTTCATACAATAAGGGGGAAACGGGGCAGTAACTCCCGTGACGGCGGGTCTGGTCATCACATCCTCCCCAACTTAAACAATCGCTTGTTCTCGAGCGTACCCAGAGTTGTTCTAGAAGCCAACCAATACCTGAATGATCTTACCAAGCATATACCTGGGTGATCCCACGTCACCCTATCTCTTATAAGTTCGACAACACGACATAGCTGAAGTTTCACATTCCATCTAACCCATAAACCATAGGACCGCATTACACTTTACGGAGTTATACACAAGATCCAAACCTCACGTCTATATTCAGAATAAACCTGGACCAACTGTAATAATCCATACCTGCAACCTCGGCTACAATTATATGATATCTCACATAACTCAAACATATGCAGTATAACTTCCATTCACAACAGCTGCCCTCAACAACCAATATCGATAGAAAATCTCTTGTTAGATGGAGTTTCATTTCAATACCTTCATATACTGCCAACGGCAACTGAAACACACGATATAATGAACCCATCTCTCAGATCATCCATTCATGAATCCATTTCCCTCTTTACTGTCACTACAACAAATTTCTGAGTCAAACCTACATATTACACTTCTAACAAGCTGAAATCAAATTGGTTCATACTCATTAATGACTCCAATGACAACTTCAACTCCAACCACCCCTCTGGTGATATGATACCTCGATGCAGGCCTAATCCACAACTTGCGTAATACACGCACCAATGAGAAGCAGTCTGAACATACTCAAATTATGACAATGACTCAACGAAAGAGCAGTACCTCAAGCTCAACAGTACCATTACAACACAAAACTGAGATCCCGTCTCATATCGTAGAAATAGAGTACCTAAATTCTCCTCGAAAGGTCATAACTTCACATGGCCTTGCCACCATACATGATCCTATCCAAACACTGTTACCCATGAAGCACCTCAAGTCACCATGCTCAACACGATCAGCCACGCACATATTGAGGTCTGAAACCATGCAATCCACCACACCCACGGTGAAACAAGTAATATACTCTATGTAATCCTGAAAGGACACAACCGATGCGCTATTCGCCGAGCAACACTTAATACGGACCTTCCTCGGAAACCAGGAAGTAATGCATACAAGGTAACATATAGAAAACTATTCTCAACATCACACTATTGCATCGTGCAACCCGATCCAGATAACATACCCGTGGCGGCGTGCCACCCGATCCACATATATATTTCACAAAAGGAGATGCACATCGAGCCAAATTTGCTCATTACAATAAACACATATAGTCTCATGCACGACCACAAGAAACGCATCCGAAACCTCAATACCGAAACTGAATCAATGGTAGAAACCCCTGCACCGACATCTGCCACGAAGGCCCAATCAATAAAGCAATGCTTGCCAGCCGTCCGCTGGTCTCTGGAATACGAGCTACCCTATTAGAACTTAATCTGATGCACCTTTGCCATGCAGCCTGTGGCATTTTCCGACATAGCCCATAACAAATTAGTCTAGACAACCTGACATTGGGATAACCAGTCTGCAATCTAATATCACAACCCAAATTTAACATATCAAGCAAAGAAAGATCCACTCGGACCTCCAATTTCCATAACCGCTAGATGATGTCGATACACACGATCTACAACCAATACATAGTCAGATCACGAGAACTTCTAGTCTCCATCACATATAACACATGAATCACTATACTTGGTCCCACTCTCCACTGTACGAAATTATAACACACATCAAGTATCCATTCCTACCACGAAAAATATTCAAAACTTTTCCCTGCGCCATCAACAACTCAATTATCAACGGTCGATCCAACAAGAGAACACTGCAATACCACTAAATATTATTAGTTTTTCATTACCTTGCCCCGTTTTCTGTACATAAACCCTCGCTAAATCACTAGCATAGCAATACCTTCTTTAATCATCTGAAGATCAACTCTTAAATCACTTGCAACTACACATGCTTATGGATTTAATGACTCCCCATTATGAATGAACCAAAACCTTGAACACGGAAATCTCAATTCTCCATATCATGACACATAGACCACACTACACTAGGATAACATAAGGAATTCTATCTCTCTCCTGCGTCGCAGACATCGATGCACATGACTAGTCAAGAACTTTCATGATCCCATATAGGCGAAAAAAAAATTATTACACATTCCATGCTTTGCGTACCCATAAGAAATATACTCATTTTCTAACCACGGTAAAACACATCAAGAACTCTTTCTCCCGATTCCATTCCACAAGCTAAGCTACCAGGACTGAATCCTTCTACCCAAACCAAGTTAAGCAAACTGCCAGCACTTAAAAGCTTTGCTGCACAATACTTGTAAGGCTCATTACCTCGAACACATACAATAATTAATCATATGCTTACCATAATGATTCTGTTCATTATCAAGTTATTCCATTTATCCAATTTACTTCCCGGTTCATCTTTAATTTGATATTCTCTTTTGATGTAGCACCACGATACCTCAACCCCAAGTTACCACACGAGACTCACACATAAAATCACACTGTCTAAGACCCATAGGCCACTGAATACCCTCTCAAACGTTTCCCAGAAATACCACTTTACAGAATACTTTACTTTGAAGAACTTCTTGTGATTCTCAATTCGTTTACCATTACCTTCCAAATGCGGATACGTAGAATCCCATGATTAATATAAAGTACCATAAGTCTTGATCTTTCTAATGAAAACACAGTCCCTAGTTACATACACAAACTTAAGATACCTGATTGATACATGCAAAATCTTGAACACAGTAAAACCATTCTCGAGAGTCATTCACCCTTATTCAGCGGTAATTCACCTGCCATGAATAAATGGAACCACTAGTGCCTCATTAGTACCCTGACAGCGCAGAACATGATTTCATACAGATACAAACAACCATCTTTCTTCTCTATACACTAAGCATTCTTTAACAACAGCGGTCAAAACACCCTAATATTTCCTCGCATTTACGAAAGTACCTTATAACCTTTGTAAAAAATTTCCTTCACACGTGCCATCCTCGACTCAATTTATACAACCAGAACTGATCTGCCATCATCCCTCGGAACGGAACCAACATTGCACATAACCGTGCAATCAGTTGGCAAACAACAACCTCCCCAACTTTGCTCGAAGCCATATATCAAGACACTCTTAATAACTCATAGTAATTTTACTCCAATGATGCCACAATGTTATAGTGAGATTGAATTCAAGTCATTTACAAGTTATTGAATACACAGATCATCTAGCACTGACACTCTCTGCAAATCTTGCATTCATTTCCACATCATCTGAGTCCATTTTCTTAAGCGTCCCCAAATTCTCAATTTCAACACATGCCCTTCAATGACATATGAAACCTTCTAACATACACAAGGATCATACCACTCAAAACACTCCGCGGGAGATAACCCACCTGCTTCGCCTCATTTCAATATTTCAACATGCCTTCCACCATCATATATGTTACACATTCAATTAGTCTTTTCTGAGACTGAGCTTATACCGCCACCTGAAATGTACATTTTCCAACTAAGAGACTGCAATCAAAAGCAAACACTTAACAGCTCGTCCATTATCCATCAAATTCCTCGTCACTACTAAATTCACATAGATACGCCTCGCAATACTGACATCCTCATCACATGGATATCCCCCGCCAACCCGGGTAATAATAACATTACTAAACAAATAAGTTCAAAGCACTAGCTCACACAATCAGCAACTCGGTGCTCAAGCCATACGAAAATATACGGCTTCAAGTCCTCCTGACTGGCCCAACATGAACTCACGAAGATTACATCTCGCCCCTCGATTGGAGAATCACAACCCATCCAGGCACATATACTACTAAGCGCTCGCGTGCGCATACAGACGTGTGCAAGGAATTTCAAGAATTATATCTCAAGCTGAATCAAGTACACACGATAAGAATTCCAAGAAAGTGAAGTTTTCCTAAAGGTTCTGCAGCCTCTCGAGGATAAATACAAACGTCTTCGTACCAATCCACGAGACTCTATTAACCCTGCTCATGACTCGTGAGACCTGGTAACCTAGGCTCTGATACCAACTTGTCACGACCCAATTCCCAAACTCGATCGTGATGTCGTCTCTCATGAAGACAAGGCCAGTCATACCGTTTAAGAATACCACTTAAAGGAATTAGTCAGTTATATAACAGTTCGAATATGAATTAATGATATTCATCAATATAAATACAACCCAATACAGTCCGACCGGGGTCTCACAAGTCACGAGCATCTACGAGGGTCTTTATTAAAATTTTAAAGTCTATAATACATAGAGTAAAATCTGGGAATCAAGAAGAAGAAGAAGAATCTCGGTGCTGTGAACGCCGGCGGTCACCTTGCTTAGCTACGATAGCAATACCTTCAATCCGCTATTAACCCGCTACCGGGTGATCAGTACCTGCAAGTGCACGCGAGGTTCAGGAAGTAAAGTGAGTATTTCCAACTTAGTAGTAATAAGAGAGAATAATATCTGAGCGATAAGAAAGCACGTATGGGCACACCAAACTGCTACAAAAGACAGTACAACCCTTTGAGAAAAAACGAAATACTGTGAAAATCCTTTTAGAAAATCTCAAGATCGGTTCAAAATCTCTTTCATAAAGTCTCTTTTTCAAATATCTCTTTTACTTTCAACAGCCCAGCATATGAATGCTATAATAGATAGAACAAGTCGGCTCATAAGTCTGCCCCTTAGGCACATCACTCCTTAACATATAACACCAGGGTATTTGCTCAACAAGGCAAGTAGCCGTATGTATGCCAATGATATATGAGTGCTAAATATCATGCCACGTAGTACAAGTAGGAGTGAATGCGTGAATGCAATCCAATGCACATGACCACTACGGCGCGTAGCCCGATCCATGGGTACCCTAAGCTCACTGGGGGTGTGTACAGACTCCGTAGGGGATCCTACAGCCCAAACGCAGTAATACTGCGGCGTGCAGTCCGATATATATAATATACTACTGCGGCGTGCAGTTCGATCCGTGCAATATACTACTGCGGCGTGCAGTCCGATCCATATAATATACTACTGCAGCGTGCAGTCCGATCCACATAGTATACTACTGCGGCGTGCAGTCCGATCCATGCAATATACTACTGCGACATGCAGTCCGATCCATGCAATATGCTACTGCGGGACGTGCAATCCGATCCATGCATGTATATGCATATGAACACATAATACTCGAGGCCTGAAAGCCTCCTTACATCACTCTTCATGTCCCTACATATGGCCCTCAGCCTCGATCAGTCCAAAATAGTCAAAAGCCCCTCGGCATCAGTAAAACAATAATACTCAGCTCAACCAATAGTTCAGATATCAGTTAAAACTTCAAGTTTGAGAAATATATAGTTGAGTTCATGAAATAGTGTAAATCACACTGAGTTCAAATAATATTTCAAATAGCGAGGAAAATAGTGATGATAGTTCAGAAAGAGTTCAAATAATCCGCAATAAGCCCCAAGTATGACAACGAGCCCAAAACATAATGAAAACAACAAACGATTTATAATTTTGCGATAAAAACCAATAACCGGGACTGACCAAGTCACAATCCCCAATGGTTCTCTACCCCGCGCTCAGGTCCAGTGTGCAAGTCACCACAATACAGCACTAGGATGTGCAAATCCGGGGTTTCAAACTCTCATGATGTCATTCCCAAGTATTACTCACCTCAAACCGGCAAAAATTCTAGCTCGCGATGCCTTTGCTCCTCAAACCAGTCCTCCACGCGCGTCAAATCTAATCAATATCAGTATGAATATATCATAATATGCTAATGGGACTACATCCAATCGAAAACAATAGAAATATAACAAAAATCTCGAAACTAGCAAAACCCGAGCCCCGGACCCAGTTCTCGAAAAAATCTGAAAATCACATATTTGGATTCTTCGTCTCGCCACGAATCCGAGCATATAAAAATTATCATAATCGGAGTCCGTTTGACCCTTCAAATCACCACTTTAACCACTCTTATGTTTCAAGCCCTAACCATCATTTTTAGCCTTAAAATCCTTAAGTTTCATGTTTAATCTACGTTTTTACACCATATAAAAATAATCCGAGGCAGAGAATCATTACCTGAAAGAAACCCTTGAAACCCTCTTCAAAATCTCCCAAGAATCGCCTTCCCCGAGTTCCAAATATTTTCTCCTTCTCTTTCAAACTCGGAATTACTTTTCACTTAAAACCCCAATCGATTTGCGCTTACGCAGTCAAATGAACGCACCTGCGGTCACCGCTTTTGCGACCACATGACTGCTTATGCGGTCTCACTTAAACCACACGGGACCACTTCTGCAGTCAAAGTAACGCTTTTGCGGTCCCCGCTTCCGCTATCCGATAACCGCTTCTGCGGTTCCCTCATGAATTCCATGATCGCTTCTGCGGTCTGTTACTGCTTTTGCGGTAGCCACTTATGTGTATTCCCAAACCGCTCCAGCGATCCAAGACGACCCTCCCTCAGACCGCTTATGCGGAGAACCAACCGTTTCTACGGTAATCGCCTATGCGGCTCCTCTTCTGCAGAAGCGGAAATACCAAAAGCCAGACTTTATTTTCGTGCAACAACTCCAAAAACCTCCGTTCAACCACCCGAATTCACCCCGTGGCCCCCCGAGATCTCAACCAATAGCTCTGATCAAACCTAATACTTCATTCAAACTTGCTCGAATAATCAAAACGCTACCGTTAACATCAAAATTCTCTATTATGATCAATTCAAAGGCTAAATTTCTAAAAATCTTCTGAATTGCATATTCGATCAAAAACCCAACTAAACGATGTTCAAATGATCTGAGAATTTGGAAATATATCCAAAATCACCTAACCAAGCTACAGAAACTCTCGGAATTCCATTCCGACCCTCGGATCAAAATCTCACCTATCAACCGGAATTCGCCAAAATTCAAACTTCGTCAATTCAAGCCTAATTCTACATCGGACCTCCAAATTCAATTTCGATCGCACTCCTAAGTCACAATTCATCCTTTGAAGCTAACCGAACCACCGGAATTTACATCCGACCCCCTCTAACCACACAGTCAACTTCTAGTTGACTTTTCCAATACAAACTTCCTTCTAAGAGGCTATGTACCTTATTTTCAACTAAAACCAATTCAATTATACCCGATAGAATCTAGTACTGATATTGAAACATGAATCTATACAATAAGAGGGAAATGGGGCAGTAACTCACGTGACGGCGGGCCGGATCGTCACAAAAGAATTTCGATATTATAATTTGTTTCTTTTTAAATACTCCATTTATTTAATATGCTTTCTATTCGAAAGAGAATTTATATAAAATTACAATTCTCTAGCATTATTTATTTTTATGTTTAAAAAAATTAATAAAGTAAAACATCATTCACTGTACTATATCATGATAACTAATTATTTATAAATAGTTACTAGCTAATATTGAGCTATTAAATTAATAAGTATTGTATCACTTAAACGTAAAAACAATAATATTTAGGAAAATAATTATAAAACTAATATAATAAAGACACAACCAAAGTTAATAAATAAATACTTTTAAATGAAAGATTTATTTAAAATTTACGATCATAACAATCTTAGCAGATAACGTGCAATATTTTTTATGTTTATTATGACATAAATATTATCAACTTAATGATTTATGATTAAGAAAAAAAGTAATTTTGAATAGTCAATTATTTATTAAGAAAATTTGAGGATTTACAATATTAGTCAGACATAGTTACATAAAGTTCTATTAGGCGAGCCAAGTGCGCTGGGCGTTTGGCGTGTCTGGGGCATAATCCTCAACGGCTGCGGAGTAAGTCTCACGGAACTAAGTCCCACAGATAAGCCCAGGGACGTTTTATGAGTGTTCCGCCCGGGGCGAGTCTCATTTCTGCCTTTTAAAACAGAACGCGTTATCTATCCTCTTTGATATACTTAGACGGACATTATATATTGCTTATTATTATTCTCATATTATTTTATTCTTCGATTTCTACTACTACATATTGGCTCCTATACTTCGGTTATTTTATTGCTTTCGTATTTTGTTGTGTTACTGTTCTTGTCTTTATTATTTTCAACATGACTTCTTTACTACAGTTTTTTCCTTTCCAAATTTATTGTGAAATATTTTTTTTCAGCAGGGGATCTAGTAAGAGTAAAGTTTGCGTATACGCTATCTTCTCCAGACCCCACACCTGTGAAAAGATATTTGGTGTATTGTTATTATTGATGATGTAACGACCCGACTGGTCGTTTTGAAAAATTAAGCTCCGTTTAGCGGCATAAAGTCTGGAGCATCTTCGAAACATGAATATCGACTTGCGTGCATGGTGAAATTCAGTTTTCTAATGGTTTAGCGAAGAAGCCTTATTTTGGAAGTTAGAACGGTAAAAATTTGGCCGGAACTGTACTTTTGGGTAAACAACCCCGGAATGGGTCGTGGATGATCTCAACAGCTTCGTATGGTAATTTTGGACATAGGCGCGCGTCCAGATTCAGATTTGGAGGTCCGTCGAGTAAATTGAGGTATTTTGGCGAAAGTTGAAGTTGGAAAATGAAGAAGTTTGACCCACAGTTGACTTTTGGGAAATTAAGGTTGGAATGTGATTTCGAGAGTTGTAACAGTTCCGTTATGTCATTTTGGACTTTTCTGTAAAATTTTGCGTCATTCCGAGTTGAATTGATAGGTTTGGGCATGAGATTCGTTATTTGAAGATTTTAAGTTCATAAGCTTGATTTTTGGTTCGATTCGTCGTTTCGATGTTGTGTTATGTGATTTGAAGCTTAGAGCGAGTTCGTGTTAGGTTATGTGACTTATTTGTATGATTAGACGGGGTCCCGGGGGCCTCGTGTGTGTTTCGAATGGGCTATGAATCCTTTTTCCTCCACTTTGAAATGTTGTTTCTAATATCCTTCTACGTGATCGCGAAGCTTCTCCCGCAATCGCGTTGCCTTGTTGAAGACCACCTCGAAATCCTTCGTCGCGATCGCATCTTTTCTTTCGCGATCGCGATGTCCCACATATCTCTTCTTCGCGTTCGCATTCGTCACCCCACGTTCGCGAAGTTCTGTGAATGTCTTCATCGCAGTCGCATCAAGCTACCCGCGATAGCGATGGTCTAATCGCCTTCACTTCACGATCGCCTGGTCTCGCGCTCGCGATGAGCAATCTGGCAGCCTTGAAATTTCTTCTACGCGATTGCGACCCTACTCCCGCAATCGCAATGCACAAACACCTTGGCAGACATAATTAATTCCCAAATTCGAGGGTTTCACCATTTATTCATATTTTGACTTCTAGAGCTCGGTTCTAGGCGATTTTTGAAGGGATTTTCCCCTGGGCAGCTTAGGTAAGTGTTTCTCGCTCGATTTAGACCAACTTCCAAGAATCTCTTCTTAATTTCATCCTTTAATTTCAGTTTTTGAATGAAAAATGGGTAGGATTTCATTGACCGAATTATTGGATTTTGAGGGGAGTGTTTGACCTCTGATTTGAGATATTTTTATATGGTTAGACTTGTGAGAGTACGAGGATTCTGAAAATGTTAAATTCATCCGGTTCCGAGACGTTGCCCCGAGGGACGTTTTGGTCATTTTACTTAATTTCACGCTTTAGCTTTGAATTAAATTATATAATCAGTTGCTTAAGATATTATTTACAATGTGTGATTAATTGAATAGATTTGGGTCATTTTCATATGCTGGGTTTTCATGAGTTGTGGCTGGTATGAGAGTTTGTGGTAGCATTGTAGAAGGAGTTGGAAAGACCTTATGTAAGCATCATTGCGGAATAACGACTTAGTGACTTGTTTGTCCTTGTTGTGTTGTGACTTCAGGATTTGGATTGTGATTTCTGCCGTCATTTTCATATTATCATTTATTGTATTCTCGTTGTTACTTATTGTTCGTTAGCCTTATTGTAATTTGTAGCATCTTTACTCATCTATGTAGTCTTTACATATTTGCATATCATCGCTATTATTTCTGTTATACTGTTTACCGGTAGGTGTCTCGACTGTTCCTCGTCACTACTCCATCGAGGTTAGTCTTGATACTTTTTGGGCACCGCCGTGGTGTGCTCATGCTACTCTTCTGCACACTTTTTGTTGTGCAGATTCAGGTACTCCCATTCAATTCTGTCGACTTTGGAAGGAGCGTGTCAGTGGAGAGTTCGAGGTATATATGCTAAGCCCGCAGACCGAGGAGTCCCCTTTCTAGCTTTCTGTAATAGGTATAGCTTTTTCAGTATTTCTCTTTGTATAGAAATTCTTGAGTCAGAGCCTCGTATGTATCCCTTAACTTGTGATTTGTGAGATTCCGGGTTATGGAAATTTTTGTTTAGTTATGAGAGAGTTGATATTGTATGTGTCAAATGGCACCTTGATCATTCAGTTATTTACTTGGTTCGGTTTGAATATTTTCTTCTGAAATTGATTATATTTATGCATTGTTAGACTTACCTAGCCGTAAGGACTAGGTACTATCACGGCATATTCACGAAAGGCGAACTGAGATCGTAACAGATGATATCCCTTTTCTTTTGTTAATTTTAACGTTTGTTTGATGCATGACTCTATGGTGAGACATGAAGTAAGTTTGTCTCACCTAAATATTTTTAGTACCCACACTCCTTGTTCATCTCAAAAAACTCTTGAACTCTTTTTGTAGCCTCATCGTCCCCCTTTTGAGCTTACTTTTTGTCTTTCCATCTCTCTATCACTCCCTTACACTATCCTAAACTTGTTTAAAATATTTATTGCAATATTTTCTTTTTTCTTCTTCGGTAATGAGTCATTAGAAGAAGAAAAGGGACTATTACCTTATTTATGGGGGCAATTGAGGATTTCAGTTTTAAATGTACGTGAGTTTTTTTTAAATCAAAATGGTCCTTAAAATATGAGTAAGAGTTTAGCTACATCTCACAAAAAAAAGTTAAATTGTAAAAGAGAAGTTCATAACCTCATAGTTGCTTAAGGTTATAATGTGTGCACTCTTTTTGATATATTCAACTTTTTAAATGGAAATTATCTACGACACTTTCTCTTTTGTGATTTCATTGTCGTTTAATGGCCTTATATTTTTAAGTATTAAACTTAGGAGGTTTGAGAAGCTTCCAAAAGGAGCAGGAACTAGTATATATTTTTAAGTATTGTTGACATGTCAAGAAATGGTTGAATATTTACACGTTATACCATGCAAAAAAAAAAAATCTAATCTCGTCAACTGAATAGGAACCTCAGTCTACATAAATTCAGTTTATCTTTATCGTTATCACTTTTTGCGGCAGTTATTATACTCCAAATTAGGATATCTGATGATTGAAAAAATATGCCAAAGAAGATAATTACCGACCAAGTATTAGATGGACTTGTTAGTCAAAGCTAAAAGAGTTGTATTTGAATTATTGTTACCCATCGTTTTATAATGTATTGTATTAAATTATATCGTTTAATAATATAACATTCGGATAGACTGTATCATTTATTTTTAAATAACACCTTTATCGTAAGATTTGACTGTACTGTACTGCTAAGTTTACTAAAATACCCTCAATTATTTTAAACAAGGTATACACACAGAAAAAACAAATGTAAGAGCATTCTAAAACAGGCATTCATGTGAATAACCTTTCTCCATTTTGTGTTCACATCCAAATGAGAAACCATTACTAATTCCTATAGATCTCCTTGGTTGTTGTAATTAATTTTCAGTTTTTAAATATAAGTAAACATTTAAGAGCCATCAGGTTGTTTAATAAATTATCCATATAACCCCAAGATCGCTCACAGGATAATATGAAAATGACAACTTACCGACTCCCCAGATCGTCGAAAGATAAAAGCTAACCCGCAATTCATTATATTATCGAAAGATAAAAGCTAACAGATAAATCAGAATGGTAGAAGTAGCAAAAATTCAGAATGAACTATAGGAAACATGAAGACATCAAGACGAGAAACCATGCATTTTTGTAATCTTTTTCATGAAAACCCAACTATCGAAAAACAACTTTGAAACATGAAAACAGTTTAAGACTTAAGTTTAAATTCAAATTTATTCCCAGAAAGCTTCACCAATATACAGTAAAAGTGTTCAAACAAAAGATAAACTGACGTATAGACGAGGCTCAGATTTTCGCCTATTCAATCAAAGAGCAGAGCTAAAACTTTCATAGCTGCATACATGATTGCCTCATGAGAAGGGACAATATCCTTCACAGACCTTCCAAGTGCCAAGCCAGAAATTAGCTCAAAAATACTGTTCAGTCTTTTTAAGATAATCTTCACCGCCTCCAACATTGTGAATTCTCAAGATTCAGAAAATGGAATCAAAATTTGAGGAGAATACGTGAAACTTCTTTTCAAAGAAAATGTTGACAGACTGTCCAAGGAATTGAAAGTAATACAAACATGAGGCTAAGATTTGTCTACAAGTATCAAAACCCAAAGCTGAAAAAACAAAACTCCCCCCACCTTCACTAGCCAAGCTAAGACTCAGCACAAATATCTGAGATTTCAAGCTTTCTGGATAAGATCACCACAGCCTCATTCACTAGGTTTGGGGTTTAGAGTAGAATGAACAGAGGTCCATATAGCCGATGCAAACTATTTGGGATAAGGGCATACCGGCATAGTTGACTGATTCAGCATCGTCATCATTGTTTTCATCAATATCTTCTGATGCCAGGGCTGCTGATAGAAAAGAATCAAAGAATTCAAAAGCTGTAAAACTACAAAGGAACAGAGCGACCAATAGAGAAACTCCTGCATTCTGTGAGTCACATAAAGCCTCATTCTTTTAACACAATCTAGGTAATGGGTGGACTAAGATTTTTTTTCTCAGACAAAAAACATAAGCTTTAAGAACTGTCATGGCTGCAAGCATCCGTGAGACTTATGAGACAGAAAAGAAACACTAATTGAATTTTTCCAAAATGTTTCAGACCCATATGAGTTGCCACACCAAGATACAGTTTTTTCAGCTCAAGAGAAAAATGTTTGACTCATATACAGACTGCGACGACACTAACTATGCCTCAATCCCAAACAAGTTGGGGTCGACAATATGAATCCCACTTCTTTCTTTAAACTCATCCATATCATCATCATACCAAAATAAAATAAAAGAAAATATCTTACAGCCTCATTGCTCGTAAATGGAACAGAGGGAGTAGCAAGAATTCCACCAAAAGTGTGGCTTTACATATTAAAAATAATTTCTTTTGAGTAATCATCGACGCTACAGAATAAGAGAGAGAGAGGGTCAAAACCACCCACGGAATCTCCCCAGAGCTCTCTGTTTTCACCAAGTCCTAAAATAAAACTAATGCGTTTCACCAAGTGTTTGAGAAGTCTAAAACTGTTGAATGTTGGAATGGCTAGCGAGTATTCATATATCTGACTGTAAAATGAGGTTATGAGCTCAAATTTTTCCTCTGTAATCAAGGAGCAGAAGGAAAAACAAAAACCAAAATAATGGGTTAGGCTGAGAATCGCCTTCTCTCAGAAAAGTCAAAAGGCTTTGGAAAAACTGCCATGGATGCAAGCAACAGTTAGCCTTATGAGACAGATTAAGAAGCACCAAAAGGGTTCTTTTCCCCCAATATCCCACAGACCCATCTGAGCTGTCACGCCAAGACACAGTGTTATCAGCTCCATAGAAATATATGCCTGTTTCATCTTCCGCAGAAGACAAAATCTCCATAGCGTAATGGACCAGAGAGAGTAACAAGAAAAGTAAAAGAGAGAGGTCAAGTGTAATTTCACCAAAAGGGTGGTTTCGCAATAGGAAAATTTTTCTCGCTAAGAGTGATCATTGGCAGAGAAGCTTTCACCTTAGCCTCAGACTTAAACTAATGAGATTTTTGCTATTTTCGTATTAGATTATAACAACAAACAAACTCAGTGTATTCCCACAAGTGGGGCCTGCGAAGCGTAGTGTGTACGCAAACCATACCCCTACTTCTAGAAAGGTAGAGGCAATTTTCGTGTTAGATTTTGAGCCCAAATTTCCAAAAGTACTATGAGTTGAGTGCCAAGTACTTTTAAGTTCAAATATTGAATCCGCCGCGACTCTGCCTATATACATTTTAGAAAGGACAAAGAGAAAGTGAGGCTCAGATCAGTGTTATAGCTCAGGCAAAAGGACAGACCCGACGATGCTACGGCTGCAAAAACCACCAATGGAGATCTGGGGAATGCCCCACCAAGATACCAGTCGGATAATCTCAAATGCCAACTGATAAGCTCAGAAGGGACTGAAAGAATTGACAAAATCATCACAGCCTCTTTTTAGCCGCTGATTATAATCAGCAGCAGCATTAAATGCTCCAGCTGAAGCATAAAAGGAAGAAAGAAAGAAAGAAAAAGAAAATGCATACTGACCTTTTTCGTACAAATCTCCCCATGTAAAATAGCAGTCCTAAAATTGTGCATACCATGCAAAATACTCCCGAAGAAAGGGCTGTTGGGATTGTTTTGAGAAATCATAGGCTAATGCAAAGAGAGGCAACCACCCTTTCACCAAAAATCCCTATATGCTATGTAGCCTCATTCTCTCCCTTCTGAGCATTTGCTTTGTTCCACGTAAGTAGAAAATTGCAGGTTCGACAAATCCAAACATTAAATCAGGGAAAAGATTCTCATCTCTCTTTTTTTTCAAGTAAAAAGGGCTCAGATGTGAATTATGATAAGGCAACGTCATGGCTGCAAAACACCGGTTGCAGGTATGAGACAAAAGTCTCAGTCACAAGCCATACCAGGTTGCCATGCCACGATACGGGTCGGGTCATCTCCATGCCCAAATTGGTTAGCTCAGATAGAGAAACGACATCATCACCGCCTCTTTATCGCACAACCATACACACTGAATAAACAGCGCACGCACACACAAACACAAAGTGAAGACAGAGATGTCAGTGTACATAATGTAAAATCCTTTTTGTTTTTTCTCGGCTCTATTTATTTACTCTCTCTCTCTCCTTCTCGACCCGTCTAGGATTTTCTCGTTTCTTTATCCTCCATAGTTCAATCTCATGCTTTCTGTCTAAAGGTTTCAATTTTTTTTCTGTTAAGTTCTTTCTTTTTGTCAAAAGATTGCATTTTTCTCTTTTAATCTCCTGCTTTCTGTCCAAATCTATCTTTTTTCTCTTCTTTTTGGGGGTTAGTTCTTGCTTTCTGTAAAAATACTTCATTTTTATCTATTAAGTTCCTGCTTTCTGTTCAAAACTTTCACTTTTTTCTGTTAAGTTCTCGATTTTTGTTGATTTCATCTTTTTTTCCTTCTAAAGGTACAATTTTTATTGACTTATTTCATTCATGGATTGTTCTGCTTAGGGCAAGAGATTTCAGATATTTTCTCTTCACTATCCAGCGAATATGTCAAGTACTTGGGGTTCCATTTGCTTTTTCACTTAAACTACTCATTCCACTTTTTGCCTTTTCGGTTTTCCTCTTTTTTTTTGCAGCTACGAGCGTTTTCGATACTGACAGTATTTTTCAAAGATTGCTAACTTAGAAATAAGACATTCTCAGATTCTGTTCTCTTCTTCCTCGCTCGCTTTTTTTCTTTTCTTCCTCTTCTCTTCTGCTTTTTGTGGGTGCGTGTGGGTGTGCTCTGTTTTGGTGGACAGGTGTCTTATTTTTCTGGCGAGGATTCCGCCAACCTACAGTACTTCCGGCGATTCCCGTTCAGAATTTCGGCAGGAAGCAGCAGAACCACCCGTGCCGATAAGCTTCAGGAAAACTTGCCCCAGGTACTAGTCGTGGCGGCGAGGCCAGTTTGCGGCGTTTGGAAGTGAGGAGCTAAGCAACACCGGCCTGGACGTGCAAGAGTTGGTAGCAGTTAACCTCGGACGCATCAAAGCCTACTTTCAGGTTTTTCCGCCGGGAGTTGGTACCTCCTGCTCTCTTGTTTACTCTGTACACCTTTTTACGTATTCTAGCTAGCATTATGTGTGAGGTTTACTCTGTTGCTATCTAGTTTGCATCTTTTTGTGTATTCCGCTATAGTGCGTGCGTGCGTCACTATTCTCCATAGTCGGTTGGAGAGATAGTGGCCGCGGCGGGGATGACAGTTTAAGGTCATGTACTCGGGGGGTGGGGGCGATAGTGGGGTGAATAGGGGGGCAAGGAGTGGTCCTGCGGGTAGGGCAGGAGGTAAGGGTGGGAAGAGGGTAGCGGATGCTCATAGATTAAGGATTGGGTCGTGGAACATAGGCACTCTGACGGGTAAGTCCATTGAGTTGGCGAAGGTTCTTCAGAAGAGGAGGGTGAACATAGCCTGTGTCCAAGAGACTAGGTGGAATGGGTCGAAGGCGAGGAATGCAGACGGGTTTAACTTGTGATATTTTGGGGTCGTGAGAGGTAAGAATGGAGTGGGCATCTTAGTAGATAGGGATCTAAGGGAGTCTGTGGTCGAGGTTAGGCGAGTGAATAATAGGTTAATGTCTATTAAGTTGGTTATTGGGGGTTGCGTCCTCAACGTCATCAGCGCTTACGCGCCGCAAGCGGGCTTAGACGAGGAGGTTAAGAGGCGCTTTTGGGGGGGGGGGGGGGGGGGCTTGGATGATCTGGTGAATAGTATTCCCCAATCTGAGAAGTTAGTTATTGGAGGGGACTTTAATGGTCATATTGGGGTTGATGCTGGTGGTTATGGTGAGGTGCACTGTGGCTTCGGCTTTGGGGTTAGGAACGGAGGAGGCACGTCACTGCTTGATTTCGCCAGGGCTTCTGGGCTTCTGATTGCGAACTCGACATTTCAGAGGAGGGAGGAGCATTTGGTCACCTTCAAGAGTTCGGCGGCGAGGACTCAAATTGATTACCTCCTCCTCAGAAGGAGCGATAGGGGTATGTGCAAGGACTGCAAGGTTATTCTGGAAGATTCCCTTTCGACTCTTCATAGACTCCTAGTGATGGATGTCGGTCTCTGGGTGAAGAGGAAGAGGAGGGGTGCTCGGGGACCTGCGGATTAGATGGGGTGTTTTGACTAAGGAGAAAGCACAGTAGTTGGATAGGAGGTTAGCTGAGGACGGAGCTTGGAGAAGTTTTGGGAAAGCGAACGCTATGTGGATCAGAAATAAACTTAAGTTTTATCTTCCTCTCTATATCCTTTATTTATTCTCTACGTCTCTTGGCTATTTCCTTCTTGTTATTTTGAGTTAAAATTCTTAACAAAGTCGAATAAACAATTATAACTAATCTGAATTTTGATTTTGTTACTTACTACTCACAATTTAGCAAGTTGAGCGAGTATATCTTTGGCAATTAGCTTATCTATGCCAGCTGAATTTCCCCATATGAAAATGTTTGAAACATGAAACCTGTCAGCAGTGCAGGCCGAAGGGGATTAACGTTATTTGGAGATCCCTAACAACTTGAACCTACTGCTCGAGGAGGAGAACCTGGTGACATTGTTCGGGGTTCTGTGCTCGGAAGCGGAGAGCCCGTCCCTGAGGGGCATCTCCGACGTCGGGTTCATGGGCGAGGTGGCCGCCCTGAGTATAAAGGTATGAATAAAACTTTGGTTAGTTTTCTTTCTTAGCATGTCTTCTTGTATTAACTGTCGCTCTGTTTGTTATAGTCATTTTTGATATAGGTAGAGAGCATCAGGCGGGCCAACATCCGCCAGGCGGTTTTCGTGCGATTGTTGGAGAAGTACCGCCGCTATCATGACCGGTACCATGATTTGCGTGAATGCATAAAGAACGACCCACGGAATCGGGAGCTGGTAGAAGAGCTGGCGCAGTGGGAGCTTCATATGCAACAGATCCTTAGCAGGGTAAATGCTCTCGAGGGGCAGCTCTGCCAAGTGAACGAGGAGATGGACGTCGAGATGAGGGCGGCTTCTGAGAGAGAGCGCCAAAATAACACTTCTGCAGCAGAGGCTACTAAAGCTTTGATTAGGCAGGTGGCTGCCCTGGAGACAGAGGCCGCCACTTTAAGGAAGTAGGCAGAGGATGCCCTAGCGAGGGTTGAAACACTGCAGCCGACCAACCATGCCCAAGAAAGAGAGCGTAGATTAGATAGGAACGCCGCTACCTTCCGAGAGCGATCGTTGGAGGGGCGCATTGTCGTCAGTGAGCGGGACGGCCGTGCTGCAGCGGACTGAATCGCAACTTTGGAGACCGAGAACCAGTGCTTGAGGGATCAGGTTGCCTATTTTGGTCCTGCTCGTGAGCTTTGGACGTATGCCGACGCCCAGCTCGATGTTTATAGGCGATTGTGGGAAGCTGGCGTCGTGTCTGAGGTCACCTATGAGGAAACATGCCAAAAGGCTTGTGATGCCCGCCTCTATTGTGGTTTTGACCCGTCTATGCCTGGGGCAATGATGGCGCCGAGGGCGCTAATAATATTGAAGAGGCGTTGGGGCGCCGAGTGAACAATGGGGAAGTTTATAAAAAAAAATTTAATTTTCGTTTTCTTTTTCTCTTTTTTCTTTTTGGGCTAATGTAATTGGGGGTAACCCCGTGTAAATATTGTAAATATATATGGTTTTCTTCCCTTCTGTTTGTTCTGTATCGAATACACCTTATTGTCTCTTTTTTGTGTTTGTTTGAGAGGGCCGCCTTGGAGTTTCTCTAATGGGCATGTTAATAGTTTCACCTGGTTAGGTGATTTCGACCATTGTTGAACTGATTCCTTGCCTTAAGGAAAATTGGTGTAGATGGCCTTGGCCATAGATAGACGCTTTTGGTCATCACCTTTCTCCGCTTGTTGGGAGTAGGTTGTAGTCGCATTTGGGCAGTGGCGGCACATAGCCTTAGTCCCAGTTCGAGCTTAGTCGAACTACAGGCCGTGATAATGAAAGGTACGGCTTGTAGTTCGACTTGGGCCGAACTTTGTGCGGATCGACACTTTAGTTTGAGTTTGTCGTACTTACTTGGATGGTGGGGCGTGTGGCCCGACCTATGGTTCGTCCGTGGTGGACATTTGGGGCATTTGTTATGGTCTGATTGCGGCCCGGCTTATAGCCTCGGGGACGTGTGTCCTTGGCTTTGGTTCGTCCGTGGTTAAGTTTGCGGCTTTTGTGATGGAGACGTGTATCCCGAGTCCTGGTTCACCTCATAGTTGAATTTTTTTGTAAGTCGCAATGGTGGAGTCACTTGGCCTGAATCTTAGTCTGACTCGTAGTCGTACTCTTAGGTGAAGGCACGTAGCCTCAGCTGTCGTTCAACCGTAGTTCAACCTGTGTAATTTTTTAAGGCGCGTAGCCTGAGTCGAAGGCGCATAGCCTGAACTGTCGTTCAACCGTAGTTGAACCTTTGTAATATTTGAAGGCGCGTAGCCTGAGTCGAAGGTGCATAGCCTGAAATGCCGTTCAACCATAGTTGAACCTTTGTAATATTTGAAGGCGCGTAGCCTGAATCGACGTTCAATCATAGTTGAACTTTTGTAATTTTTTGAAGGCGCGTAGCCTGAGTCGAAGGCGCATATCCTGAACCGGCATTCAACCATAGTTGAACCTTTGTAATATTTGAAGGCGCGTAGCCTGAATTGACGATCAACCGTAGTAGAACTTTTTGTAATTTTTTGAAGGCGCGTAGCCTGAGTCGAAGGCGCATAGCCTGAGTCCTAGTTCAACCGTAGTTGAACTTTTGGGTGAAGGCGCGTAGCCTGAGCTGACGTTCAACCGTAGTTGAACCTTTGTAATATTTTAAGGCGCGTAGCCTGAATTAACGTTCAACCGTAGTTGAACTTTTGTAATTTTTTGAAGGCGCGTAGCCTGAGTCCCAGTTCAACCATAGTTGAACTTTTGGGTGAAGGCGCGTAGCCTGAGCTGACGTTCAACCGTAGTTAAACCTTTGTAATATTTCAAGGCGCGTGGCATGAGTTGAAGGCGCATAGCATGAACTGCCGTCAACCGTAGTTGAACCTTTGTAATATCTGACGGCGCGTAGCCTGAATCGACTTTCAACCGTAATTGAACTTTTTGGTTTCCCACATAACCCACTTCGTGTTAGGGGTTGGGATTTGTTTCTGGTTTCAAATCTTGCCTAACTTGTGCTTATGGTCTTTTCGACTGGCTCGCGCGGGCCACCCCGTTAGAAATCTCGGTTCGAGAGATGCTTTTGTTCTTTCCCCTTTAGGCAGGGTCCCGTGTGGAAAGGGGGCGAGGTACCGTATGCACATTTTCCCCATGGGATGGGGGATATGCTTCTTCTTCTTCTTCTTCCCTTTGCTCGGTGACGCGGGGATGTGAAAGCGAGCTCATCTCGAGGTTTTTGACTTCCTTTGATCTGACATGCCGCTTGTGTTTGTTCGAGCTGGGTTGTTCTTTATCCTTCTTTGGTCTAAAGATAAACTAGGTGATTTTGCTATGAAATCCGCACAGACGACGCCAAATTATTCTACTCAAAAGTTCTCGTATACTTTATAAGCACAAAACAATCAAAATAAATGAATGGTCAATCATAGCAGATCGTAATAAACCAAAAGACTAAATGAGTAAGAAGCAAAAGGCAATAGTTGTAAGTTAAATGGAGGGTGAAGATCTTTTATTAATGATATTGGTTTGGTCTTCCTATCCATGGAATGGTTCAAAGCCTTACAATGAGCTATTCTCTCTTCTTTTAGAAGTAGATGTGAAAAAGAAGAAGCAGCCCCCCATTAAGGTTTTTTCTCTTAGTATATATAGCTAGGGGATGTGACGACCCAAAAGGGTCATCACCGTGATTCTCCTTTTCCTTGCGCTTCTGAGGCCTTGAAAACCTCTTATTTGGTTGACTCGATTTGCGTGCGAAGCTGAAAAACTTGTATGTGAAAATATTTGAATTATGTGTTAAAAAATATGAATTTTAATACTAATATTGCTATAGTTGACTTCGGTCAATGTTTTGGGTAAACGGACCCGGAACCGTGATGTGACGGTCCTAGAGGGTCCGTATTGAAATTTGGGACCCGGGAGTATTCTCGAAAACGAAATCCGAGGTCACAGGCCTGAGTTCGGAGCTTTTATGCAAAATTGTTTTATGAATATGCTTAAGGAAAAATGAAAACGGAAATAGATCAAAAATAATGGTATCGGGCTCGTATTTTGGTTCCGACGCCCGGTACAAGTCTTAAATGGGCCTTAAAGCGCTATCTGTAAAGTTTGTTGAAAACGGACGTCGTTTGACGTGTTTCAGACTAAAAGTGGAAAATTTGAAAGTTTTGAACTTAGGAATGAAAATCATGAGTTTTGGGGGTTGATTCTTTGATTTTGATGTTATTTTGGTGATTTGATCGCTCGAGCAAGTTCGTAGGATGATATTGAGTTAGTGTGTGTGGTTGGTTTGGAGCCCCGAGGACTCGGGAGTGTTTTCGGGGGTGCTTCGGGAGGTTTTGCACTTAGAAAATTGTAGAAAATTGCAGCAGGTATTCCTTCATCGCGTTCGCGTCCCTCTGGTCGCGTTCGCGATGCCCTCTTTTTCCCTCCTTCGCGTTCGCGTATAACAAAAATCTGGACCTTTGTCTTTTCCTCTACGCATCTGCGTGACGGCTCCCACGTTCGCGGAGCCTGGCCTACTCATTCTACGCGTTCGCGTAGGCCAACTGTGAAGCCCCAACTGCTATTCTACGCATTCACGATCCTTCCCACACGAACGCGATGCTCAACCTGCCCAACCCTTCACGACCGCGACCCTGTTCACGCGAACGCGAAGGGTAATTTCCCAGCGAAAATATTTAAACTCCAAAACAATGTTCACTCCGGATTTCACCCATTTTTCACTTGAACTCTCTCCAAAAATCCTCTATTGACGAGATTCAAGCTCTACCTTCTTCCTAACTATTTGGGTAAGTACTCCTAACATTATTTCCTAACTATTTCTTCATCAAACCATTAAACTCCTAGTTCTAAAACATGAAATCGAAGTAGAATTTAGGGGTTTTGGGCTTAGTTAGGGTTTATGGGATTTTTGGTATTTTCAACCTCAATTTGAGGTCAAATTTAAAATCTAATTATATATTTGAACTCGTGGGGATATGGGGGATTGGGTCTTGGTCTGAGCCTCGAGTTTGGACCACGTCGGCCCGGTGTCGGATTTTAGTATTTTTGAAAGTAAGCTAGGAAATGCATTTCTAGGCTATGAGATTGTGTTTTTGGATTCTTATTGATAATATTGAATTGAATTGTGTTAGATATCGTTGGTTCGGGGTCGAATTCTATATGAAAGGCGATTGTTGAGCTTTGAGTTGCCATTTTCGGATTCGAGGTAAGTATTTGATCTAACTTTGGCTTGAGGAAACAGGATTAGGTTAATGTTTGCTATGTGCTATGCGGAGTCGGTGTATAAGTATGGTGACGGTACCTATGCGCCCGAGTCTAGCATGACCATGAGTCATAATTGCTATTAAATTTCGAAAGAAGTGAACAATTGTGCTAATTACTTGTTAAATGAACTATAAAGTGATAGTTGAGAAGCAAATGAACTAAAGAAGGAAATTTTGGTACTTTTCTCCCTTGTCGGGACGTATTGTTGAGTTATTTTCCCTTGCCGGGACTTATTGTTGAGCTGTTTTCCCTTGTCGGGACTCATTATTGAGCTCTATTCCCCTTGTCGGGGTCATTACTATTGCAGTTTCGTTCATACCTTCTCCCTATTATTTTGAATGTTGTTTGAATGGATGAGCGATAAAGCACGATGGGTGATGCCGTGTAACTACTTCATGATATTGATTGTGTGAGGAAGAGTGATAAAACACGATGGGTGATGCCGTGTAATTTATTTGTGAGGAAAAGTGATAAAGCACGATGGGTGATGCCGTGTAACTACTTAATACTATTGATTGGGTGAGGAAGAGTGAAAAGCACGATGGGTGACACCGTGTAACTACTTTATGCTATTGATTGGTGATGAAGAGTGATAAAGTAAGATGGGTGATGTTGTAAACTTTAATTGATTATCTTGGTGAGCACGAGAGTAAAAGCACGATGGGCGATGCCGTGCAACATTTGATTTACTGGTTTCCTTTTATTGATGTTTATTATACAGTTTCCATTCCTTTGTTGTTGTCGATTAGATAATTGAACTGTTATACCCCACGGCATACTCCCCTCCCTTTTATTTGTTTAAATTCATGTATCCCCTTCTATTGCCCATATATGTTGAAATGCACAGGTTTATATGATAGCCCTGTCTAGCCTCGTCACTACTTCGCCGGGGTTAGGTCTGGCACTTACCAGCACATGGGGTCGGTTGTGGTGATACTACACTTCTGTGCCTTTTTGTGCACAAGTCAGGACACAGCCTACGGACCGCATCAGTAGTTAGTGGGCGATTCTTCAGTCCAGAGATTCTGAGGTAGTTTGATGGCGTTCCCGAGCCTCGAGTCTCTTATATCTTTTCTAGTTCGTTTTTATTGTATCAAAACAGACATATGATGTATTTCGTTCAGACTATTGCTTTAGTACTCTTAGTCGTCCGTGAGTAGTGACACCAGATACTAGGTAGGGATATGTTAGTTTCCGCATTTTGTTTTCACTGTTGTTGCTAAAAGACTTCCGCTTGTTTTAATTAATATTTTAGTATTTAACTTGTTCTACATTTAAGTTATGTGAAAATGATTATACACGTTGGCTTGCCTAGTTTTGACAGTAGGCGCCATCACGATTTCCTATGATGGGAAAATTCTGAGTCGTGACAGGAGGCATGCCAGCTGGCGCCGAAGGGTTGGGACCACACTGAGTTAAGACGGATTTGATCACTGACTCATCATTTAGTTAGAAATTATTTAGCTCCTTTTGCCCTAAAAAACTCTAAGCGAACTATAACTCAATTTATAATATAATTATATAATTAAATTTAAAGTAAATATATCTCATATTTAATTGAAATAAAATCATAATATAACTAATACTAGAATTATTTATCCTAAATTATAATATTTTTAATTAACCATGAAATAACTGATTTTCAACCAAACCACCCTAAGTGAATTACAGCTCAACTTATAATAATGCAACATTGGAGTTACTAATGCTTTATTGTTTTTATTTTTGTCTTTGTTTTTGTTTTACTGCTGTTTTTTCTTTTATCCTATGAGCCGGGGGTCGATTGGAAACAGCTTCTCTGCCCTTTCGGGTAGGGGTAAGGCTTGTCTACATATTACCCTCTCCAGACCCCACCTGGTGGGAGTATACTGGGTAGTTGTTGTTGTTATAATAATGCAACATGTGACACAGTGATGTCTCTCACTCTTTCCCATATGTTGTGTTTGTAACTGATCTAACTTTGTCGATTACGTCTTGGAACATGTAGAGTCAAAATTATCTTATATCGATTAGATTATTATGCAATTTAAATTTATGGGCAACATATTAAATTATACTTATATCAAGTCACTAAATTCATGGGCAAGCTCCTGCTTTAATAGAGTCAGCTTTACCATGTATTTTCATCCTTTTGTTTCAAGCTTAAAATTTCCAACTTATGAGTTAATGCTATTAATTTTGGGATTGCTAAAAGTTTCAATTCAACTAACAACGTATAGATAAGCTTTAGTTTTATAGTCATAATATAATTTTTAATAAAACATTTGCTTACAAGTACTTAACACGGATTGATAATACGAAAAGGAAAAGAGGGAAAAGAGGGAGTCAACAAAAACAGATCCCCTGGGCAAAGTTTCCTTAATTACAATTTTCTTTTTGCATTAAACATACAATTGTTCTCAAATTCAATAATAATAAGACCCTTTCAAGACAATAGAAAACCATGCTTATGTCCCTTAACTGGTGTTTCAAAATCTTCATGAAAATTTACTGACAAATTTTGGGAGGTAAAATGCTTCCTTAAAATCCAAGTAAACAGCAACAGTTTAGAAAAGATTAGGCATTGTATCTCTCGTTATCTACAACCGTATAAACTCTTCATCAAGGGGAAAAAAACTCTAGGATAACACATAACAAAACTCGATAAAATAAAGCATAAAATACTCCACATAAAACAACCTCATACAGAAATGAGGGGAAAGACTGCGTACAATAGACCGTTGTGGTCCGGCCCTTTCCCGGACCCAGCGCATAGCGGTAGCTTAGTGCACCACTTTAAAATACACCACGTAAAACAATTTATTTAGACCAGTAGTTGTGATAACATAGAGCTAATAAGGATGTACCCCAAAATAATAGAGCTAATAAGGGATGTACCACAAAAAAATTTAGACCTAATGAAGGATGTAACAAAAAATAGAGCTATAAAGGTATCTCATCATCTATCAGAGTAACTATGACAAAAAGCTTCATTTGGATGTTAATCCATAGCTTACTTCAATTACTCATCATTTAGGATGAATTCCTTCATGCACAGAATAAACAATACAACTGAAGGAGGAGCAAGAAGTATGACTTCTTTAGGTCAATCACAAAGTGTGCCAGAAAACCAATAAAAACAAGCAATCTCACGAAAAACCAATCAGCACGAACTCAATATACACAATTAGTGGGTATTCACAAAACAAGTTACAACTGCAAAATTTGCTTATAGAACAAGCTTACTTCCTCATAAATGTATTACCTTCCTTGTAAAGGTCTATGATTTTAGCTTTTAACTTGTAACACCAACTGCAGAGCTCCTGCATAAATAGATGCAGTGGACATCACCAACCAGGATTAGTCGGAAAAAAATATCTCAGAAACAAAGTAACCCAAAAAATAGACAATAGTATTCAAATGCCTAGATTTCTAGACAAAAGGAAACACATTTAGTCACATCCATGTCAAAGAAGCAAGTATATGGATTCTTTTCAGAGTTCGAAAACAGAGAACAGAAGGGCTAAAGTATCGGAAAGTACCTCTTTAGCATATGATGCCTATGATTCGACAAAGAAATACTAAGGCACACCCATCTCAGAGCAAGAGCATACCCAATCATTAGATTTTAAAAACAAGTGGGGAAATAGGATTAAGTATCAAAAAGAACATATTTACCAACAAAGAAACTCAAAAATAGATTTTACTTGTTTAATTCTGATTCTTAGAATTATAGTGAAAAGAAAGCACTTTTAGGCACATCCCCCGTATCAAAGAAGCAGCATTATCAGCATTATCATTCAACACAGAGAGTTCATAAACAGAGAAACATAGGCTAAAATATCAAGAAGTACATCTTTCGCAATAAGTTAATTCTCAAATAGAACTTAGCATTCACATTCCTAGAACTTCAAAAGCAGAGAATCTGTTGTTTGCTTTCTTATTTGATCTTTGGCCATCAATTATTTTTGCTACCATCACCATTTATCGTTCAATTACTAAAATTCAGATACTGAAAACATTGGAGAAATTATTCAAGAACATTTTGGAAAATCAAACTAGTTTTAGACTGAAATGAATACCTTCAAGCTAACAATTATTTCCACAATGCTTCTCCAAAAGTCAAAAGTGAACCAAAAGTTAAATTGAGGTATGAGCTCGGATTGTTTCCCATGTCATCAAGTAGCAGAGAAAAAAGCAAAAACCAAAAACCAAAAACCAAAATCAATAGCAATGGGGTAGGCTCAGATTCGCCTTTTCTCATCCAAAATTCGAAAAGCTTTGGAAAAAACTGCCATGGCTGCAAGCATAAGTTAGCCTTGTGAGACAGGAAAAGACGCCCAAAAAATGGATTTCTCCATTATCTCATAGACCAACAATATAGGGTAAGGCATGTCTACATGTTGTTGTATCTCATAGACATATCTGAGCTGTAATGCCAAGATACAAGATACGGTTTTTTCGACATATCTGAGCTGTAATGCCAAGATACAAGATACGGTTTTTTCCAGCTCAATAGATTTATAGGTCTGTCTTTTTCAGAAACAACAATCTTCATAGCCTATAATAAATTGGAACAGAGAGAGTAATAAATCAATCAACTAAGGGTGGTTTTGCAATCGGAAAATTTTCATTTGAGTGATCATTGGCGGCGGAGAATGACAGAGAGTGGCAAAACCACCCATTGAAACTCCCTACAGCTCTCTGCTTCCACCGCTACCTCAGACAAACTACTGAGATTTTTGCTATTTTTGTGTTATTGTTGCTTCTTATTTATTGTGCCCTAATCAATTGGGCCTTATTTCAAAAGTCCATTCCGAATCTAAATCGGGTCGAACTGAAACCAATATTCAGATCCAGCGTTTCAAATCATTGGGAAAAAACAGGATTAGGGCTTTGAGCGAAAAGACATACAACTCGATTTTGCCGGAAAATGGAGTGAAATTAAGGCTCATATATGTGTTTATGCTCAGGCAAAAAGAGAGTCCGGCGACGCCGTGGCTGCAAAAACCAACCGGGCAATGCCCCGCCAAGATACGGGTCGGATTATCTCAAACGCCCCGATTAATAAATGAGCTCAGAAGGAAACTGATTTTTTTTTAAAATCATCATCGCCTCTTTTACACCGTCGATTATACTCACCACCACCACTTCCACCGCCAGCACCGGCAGCATTAAATGCTCCGACAAAAGCGTAAAAGAGAGAAAGAAAAAAGGCATACTGCATTGAAGATTCAAACGATACTATTTGTGCAAATCCCCTTATGTATCAACAGCGGCTCTAAAATCGCAATAAAAGGGCTGTTGGGATAGTTTGAGAAATCATAGGCTAATAATGCAGAGAAAGGCAACCGCCCTTTCAATGAAAAATCCTACAATTCTCTGTAGCCTCATTCTCTCTCTTCCGAGCTTTGTTACATTTCTTTAGAACTTTTTGTTCGTTTTTTGGACTTTGGTAATCTGGTTACAACAACAACAACAACAACAACATACCCAGTAAAATCCCACTAGTGGGGTCAGGGGAGGGTAGAATGTACGCATACCTTACCCCTACCCACAAAGGATAGAGAGGCTGTTTCCATGAGACCCTCGGCTCGCATGAAAAGATAATGCTGTCAGAAAAGAAATAAAAGAAGAGATATGTAACAACAAAAGAAGCAAGAACATTGATAATAATATCTTAAAATAGACCAAATAAGTGAGAGAGGAGTGCAATAATGTAATAATATGCAAAATAACACAATAGTGTGAACAGAACCTATACTGCTACCGGACATAGGCAAAATTCTATCAGACTACCCGTTTCAAAGAGGGAAAAATAATAAACTACCCCTAGCCTACAACCTTAATGCTCGACCTCCACACATTCATATCAAGAGCCATGTCCTCGAAAATCTCGAGACGCGCCATGTCTTGCCTGATCACCTCGCCCCAATTCTTCTTACGCCACCCTCAGCCTCTTCTCGTACCTGCCAAAGCCAACCGCTCGCACCTCCTGACCGGGGAATCTATGGTTCTCCTCACCACGTGTCCAAACCACCTAAGCCTCGCTTCCCGCAGCTTGTCGTCCACGGGAGCAACGCCCATCTTCTCCCTAATAACATCATTCCTTATCTTATCCAGTTTAGTATGACCGCACATCTATCTCAACATCCTCATCACAGCTACTTTCAGCTTCTGGATATGTGAATTCTTAACTGCCAACACTCAGCCCCATAAAAACATAGCTGGCCTAACCACTGCTCTGTAGAACTTACCTTTGAGTTTCAATGGTACCCTCTTGTCACACAGGACTCCAGATGCTAACCGCCATTTCATCCACCCCATCCCAATACGGTGTGTTACATCCCCGTCGATCTCCCCATCTCCCAGGATAATAGACCCTAGGTACTTGAAACTTTCTTTCTTGGGGATAACTTGTGAGTCAATCCTAATCACCCCGTCCACGTCCCCCGACATGCCGCTGAACTTACACTCCAAATATTCCGATTTGGTCATACTCAACTTGAACCCTTTGGACTCCAGAGCCTGCCTCCACACCTCCAATCTCATTAACACCGCTACGCGAGTCATCAATCAAAACTATATCATCAGCGAACAACATGCACCATGGCACCTCCCCTTGAATATGGTGTATCAAGGCATCCATCATCAAAGCAAGTAAGAAAGGGCTAAGTGCAGATCCTTGGTATAATCCCATAATCACCGGGAAAATCTCGATGTCCCACTCCCGCAGTCTTAACCCGAGTTATAACTCCATCATACATATCCTTTATCGTTTCAATGTATGCTAAGGCACCCCTTTAATTTCCAGGCAACGCCATAGAACGCCCCTAGGGTCCCTGTCATACGCCTTCTCTAGGTCAATAAACACCATGTGCAAATCCCTCTTCCTCTCCCTGTATTGTTCCACCAACCGCCTAATCAGGTGGATTGCTTCCGTAGTAGAATTTGGTAATCTGGTTATTTATACTACCTCGTACTTCAAATGGGTTTTCTTTAAACCCTAAACGCGAAACTGAAATTTACCATTAGAAAAGTGGAAACAAGATGGAGAATTCCTAGTATAATTTTAAAAATCTTACCCAGAAAAAAATTCGGTGGCTGCTTGATCCTTGAAGAGAGAGACGTGTGAAGGATGAAATTTGTTTTGGGTTTAGAAGAAATAGCCTGATGTCAAGAGAGAAAAGGAGCACCGAAAAAAGAGGAGTGTAGTTTAGGTATTTTTAACCTCTGAACGGAATATAATACTTCTTTAGGTCAATCACAAAGTGTGCCAAAAAACCAATAAAAACAAGCAATCTCACGAAAAACCAATCAGCACGAACTCTATATACACAATTAGTGGGTATTCACAAAACAAGTTACAACTGCAAAATTTGCTTTAAATTATACAACGAGCTTACTTCCTCATAAATGTATTACCTTCCTTGTAAAGGTCTGTGATTTTAGCTTTTAACTTGTAACACCAACTGCAGAGCTCCTGCATAAATAGATGCAGTGGCAATACATTGTTTTTAAAGTTGAGTAATCGAATTACACGACAATGATGATGAGATCATGGACTTCACCAATCAGGATTAGTCGGGAAAAAATATCTCAGCAACTAAGTAACCCAAAAATAGACATTAGTATTCAAATGCCTAGATTTCTAGACAAAAGGAAACACATTTAGGCACATCCATGTCAAAGAAGCAGGTACTCTGATTCTTTTCAGAGTTCGAAAACAGAGAACATAAGGGCTAAAATATCGGAAAGTACCTCTTTAGAATATAAAAACAGAGAACATAAGGACTAAAGTAGCGGAAAGTACCTCTTTAGCATATGATGCCTATGATTCGACAAAGAAAAATACTAAGGCACACCCATCTCAGAGCAAGAGCATACCCAATCATTAGATTTTAAAAACAAGTGGGAAATAGGATTAAGTATCAAAAAGAACATATTTACCCTCAGGGGTTGGCCTGGTGGCAATTGACTTGAGCCTTGGGGTTTCCTCCTTTTCAAGGTCTCAAGTTCGAAACCGTTGGGTGCAAACAATTTCTGAGGGCCATCAGACTGGGTAAAACCTAAATTAACCGTGATGCACTTGCGGGAAACTCCTTGCACATGGCATGTGCACTCCCATGATTAGTCGAGACTGGAAGAGACTCTGACACTCGGTGCAAATAAAAAAAAACATATTTACCAACAAAGAAACTCAATAATAGATTTTACTTGCATGCATTCTGATTCTTAGAATTATAGTGAAAAGAAAACATCTTTAGGCACACCCATATCATATCACATCTTTCCAATACGCTAAATTATCAAGAAGCACATCTTTCCAATAAAGCTAATTCTAAAATAGAACTTAGCATTCACATTCCTAGAACTCCAAAAGCAGAGAATTTGTATTTGATCTTTGGCCATCAATTATTTTTGCTACCATCACCATTAATCGTTCAATTACTAAAATTCAGATAGTGAAAACATTGGAGAAATTATTCCAGAACATTTTGGAAAAACAAACTAGTTTTAGACTGAAATGAATACCTTCAAGCTAAGAATTATTTCCACAATGCTTCTCCAAGAGTTACAGTATCAAAAGTGAACCAAAAGTTAAATTGAGGTATGAGCTCGGATTGTTTCCTATGTCAACAAGTAGCAGAGAAAAACGCAAAAAGCAAAAACCAAAAACTAAAATCAATAGCACTGGGGTAGGCTCAGATTCGCCTTTTCTCAGACAAAATCCAAAAAGCTTTGGAAAAAACTTCCATGGCTGCAGGCATAAGTTAGCCTTGTGAGACAGGAAAAAACACCCGAAAAATGGATTTTCTCCATTATCTCATAGACCAACAGTATAGGGTAAGGCCTATCTACATGTTGTTGTTGTTGTATCTCATAGACATATCTGAGCTGCCATGCCAAGATACAGTTTTTTCCAGCTCAATAGATTTGTAAGTCTGTCTTTTTCACAAATAACAATCTTCATAGCCATTAATAAATTGGAACAGAGGAGTAATAAATAAATCAACCTACAGTAGTTTTGCAATCAGAAAATTTTCATGATCATTGGCAACGGAGAATGATAGAGAGGGGCAAAACCACCCATTAAAACTCCCTACAACTCTCTTCTTTCACCGCTGCCTCAGACTTAAACTAATGAGATTTTTGCTATTTTCATGTTATCGCCACTTCTTATATATTGTGCCCTAATCAATTGGGCCTTATTTCAATAGTTCATTCCGAGTCTAAATCGGGTCGAACTGAAACCAATATTTCGAAGAAATTTTATGTCCTGTATCAAATGTTGATATAGCAAACTAATAATCACCAAAAAATAGCGGTTTCTGAAAAATTTCTCATTTTCGAATTCTATTATATTATGATAGATCGATATATCATACTAAAATTATATTATATTATGCTAGAATACTTTTTTGATTTTTGAACAATATTTTCGTGCAGATTTATTTTTACATGAAAAATGAGTAAATTTCGTTTACTTTTAAAACTGGCTATTTTTTAACGAACACTTGTAAATCTGACTATTTCTAAATTTCTCCCCTTTTTGCTTTGTTACATTTCGTTTTTTGGACTTTGGTAGTAATCTGGTTATTTATAGGAATTTTTACACCCTATAGAAAACATTAGTACCCTATTTATTTTAAATAAATACCATTTTGAAATATTACATCCTATAGATACCTTTTATACTTTATAACCAAATATCTAATTATAGTTACATACTACATTTAAGGCACCATATATGCTAAATAATATTTTTCTCTCTCCTTTTTAGTCTTTTTTCTCACATAATCACCGTAGAATTGATTAACCACGTTCTATCTCTTTCTTTTTACATACACTTTACTCTTTTTCCCTCAACCCGTGATTCATACCTTTCTCCCACCCAAATTCTCTAGTTCTCCTCCATTATCATTCCGTTAAAATCGCTTAGGGTAAGGTTAATTCGTTGATTTTGATAGACAAATAGCAATTGGTTCAACAATAGCAGCTCGATTGTGCATGGCAATCGTCGTCGAAGTAGGGTTCACAACTTTTGCGTAATTCATGGCTTCGTTGTGGGATTTGAGGGTTGGGGATTGTTTTTAGTTGTTGTGGGAGGTTGGGCAGATGTGTTAGGGGATGAACAGTCGGAATTAATGGCTGGCCGCCGGCCGGCGAAGCCATAAGGATATTTTTCTCTCTAAATCGCCCAAATCACCTATTTGTATTCAGTTGCATTCGAATGTATATTTCAACTGTATTCACATGTATTCAGCAACATTTATTTCTATTTTAGATGTATTAAAAATTATGCGTATTCTCTTGTATTCAGTTTTAATCAGTTGTATTTAACTATTTTATTCAGCAGTAATTAGTTGTATCCAAGTGTTGCATTCAATAGTTTTATTCAGCTATATTTAGTTGTATTTTGTTGTATTCAAGTATTTTATTCATATGAATTAACTTGTATTTTGTTGTATTCAACTTTTTACAGTACTAGTCAACTATATTATTCATATGTATTCCTCTTTATTCAGCTATAATCTTTATTATGTATCTTTCAGATATAGATTAATGATGGATCGTTTTAGTTCGTTGAGTTAAACAACAACAACAACAACCCAGTATAATCTCACTTAGTGGGGTCTGGGGAGGGTAGTGTGTACGCGAACCTTACCCCTATCCTGAGGTAGATAGGCTGTTTCCAAATAGACCCCCGGCATCCTTCCCTCCAAGAACTTCCCACATTGCTCTTGGGGAGACTCAAACTCACAACCTCTCGGTTGGAAGTGGAGTTAAATTAGGAGAATATCATGTGATTTGATTTCCTTAAGTTTTTAACCAATTTACCCTTTCAGATTTTGCGTAGATACATTACTGTATTTAACGTTAATGCCACTTGAATACAACTAAATACATGTCAAGCTTAGCTGGAATTTCACTTTTTACGCCTATTTTTTGTTGTATTAATGAATACAATAACTTAAATACATGAAATACATTATATAAAAATATAAAAGGTATATATAATACGTAATATAGCAAATGATATCTATAAATACCTAATTAGACCTAAAAGATGGTGCTTTATAAAAAACTCTCTTATTTATACTCTCTATTATGTTGTAAGTATTAGTTAGTGATGGATTATTCTTTTCTGATACGATCAATCAAATATTATACTATTTTGTATGAAATTTTACGTTGAAATTAGTTACACAAGCAACACAACCAAACGATTGAGCCCGTTTGTCCATGGAATTTTTTTTTACTTTTTTCAAAAAAATTAAACTTTTTTTTAGAATTAGTGTTTGGCCATATTCAGTAGAAGATAAATTTTAAAATTTTTCGAAAATCATTCAGATCACTCAAAAAAATTTATTTTTTTAAAATTTTTATTCAAATCACTCATTAAAATTTAAGAATAACCCAAAATTATATACATGTACAATCAAACTTTTTATAAAAGCCTTATTTGTTTAGAATTTCTTTGACTGCTATTATTAAGTGTTATTACAAAGAACATATATTATAGTATGTAGTGAATAATTGTTATATAACAATGCTATTGGAAAGTGTAAGAGATCGTTTGGTAGGATGCATTAGATAACATAAGGCATGCATTAGCTTTTGGTACTAACAATCCCTTGTTTAATACACTTTTTCAACCTATGCATTATTAATGCAGGTATTAGTTATACAACTTATTTGGTATTATCCTATATATTACTAATACATATCAAGCCATGGTATTAACACTACAAAAAAATTGCTAAATCGTGGTGGTTAATTTATGGGAATTATAAGAAACTCCCACTATATATTTTGTTTTGTGGCGTTTGCGTCAACCCCTACAAAATAATACTTTTTGTGGTGATTTATTTGAGGGGGTTGTAAAAGGCCTCCACTATATTTTTAATTGATAGTGTTTGTTCTAACTTCCACAAAATTATTTGTATTGTGTCAGTTTTATTGTGGAAGTTTCCGATAACCTCTAGAAATACAAAATTTAACTGTCTTCAAAATATTTGCCATTCGATACATATTGGAGGCCACTAACTCATGCAATATTTAGTCATTTTTTACCATCTTTTGAAAATCTAATCAAACTGCACATTTTAGTTAAATTTCTATAAATTAATGTAATTTATGCCAATTTTTAAGGGATTTTTACCTATCCATCCAATATAGCAAACTTTATTACCATTATTGTGCCTTGTTTGGTTATTACCATCATATCCCATGTTTTTGTTACAAAATATATACTAAACGGATATTTGCTGATGTTGCATCCTTAATTAACGCCAGATAATTAAGGCTAAAATCTATTTTAAATAAATTGTAGCCTAAAATAACGCCTATATTTATGGCTTCTAATTAATCTTTGATTTTCTACCAAATAAATGCTAAATCAGTTAAGGTAAAATCTTAAATGCTCCTAATCTCTCCTCTAAACTGAACCGAATCTCTCTCCCTCCTCTCAAAAACCATTCACCAAGCGACCACCCTTCACTAACCTAGCCACAGAAGCCACCATGGTCGTCGCTCCACCCACCACCAGAAAACAACCACCACAACACCCCTCTCAAGCCAGAAGCAGTAGCCGCCCTAGCTGTCCACCCTCTTCCACCAACAACAACTATCCTACGCCTCCTCCGTCTCTAACGCCGACGACAATCTTCAGTCCAAAAATGAGGGGAATAGGAGCCAAAAACAGTCAGAAAAAAAAAAGAACAGAAAAAAACAAACAGAAGACAAGAGGAAACGAAAACAGAAAGATGAACTAAGGCTTGGTTTTGGTTTATGATTGTATGTTTTCTGACGTCTTTATTAAATTTCTTTTATATAAAAAGAATTGAGTCCAATCTAATTTCAAACTCAGAAATACAAAAAATATGTATATATTTTCGTTTTTCTTTTCACTTTCGGTTATGGAAATTGACTAGGGAAGAGTTGTTAATTATCGAGTGGTTAAATGTAGTCAATTGTAGTTAAATGTAGTTAAGGTTATATGAAGTGTTTCCAGTGAATTTTTAAAATTTAGTCAAATGTAGGTAAATGTAGTTAAGGTTATATGCAGTGTTCCAGTGAGTTTTAATAATGTAGTCAAATGTAGTCAGATGTAGTTAAGGTTATATGAAGTGTTTCCAGTAAATTTTTAAAATGTAGTCAAAATGTTAGTAGGGATATTTTTTGCATTTCTCGGACAAGATTATCAGTACTACTAACTTACATCCAATAGAGGTTGCTCTTTGTCTATCTGTGATCTATTTTATAAGCTTTCTCTGTTTTAATGTCAGTTGGATCCGAGGTTCTTGGCTTCACAAAGAGCCTAAAAAAAAATCCAATGTAGTGCTTTTGTGGTTGCTAACCCGCTGCCTGTATTAAGACGGGACGACCACAAATTGCAAGACGGGCAATCGATCTTGCTGAGAGCCGCTTATCTAAGGACGTGTGGCCTGAATATTATGATGGAAAAGTAGGAAGATATATTGGTAAACAAGCAAGAAAGTATCAGACGTGGTCAATCGCAGGATATCTTGTAGCAAAGATGTTGCTGGAGGATCCTTCACACTTAAGAATGATCGAGTTGGAAGAGGACAAGCAAATGAAGCATGTAATGAAGCAAAATGTAGTCAAAAGTAGTCAAATGTAGTTAAGGTTGTATGCACTGTTTCCAGTGTGTTTTTAAAATGTAGTCAAATGTAGGTAAATGTAGTTAAGGTTATATGCAGTGTTTCCAGTGTGTTTTTAAAATGTAGTCAAATTTTTGTAGTTATATGAACTTTGTAGTTAATTGTAGTTACTTGTAGTTAATCGTAGTCAGTTGAAAAATATGTCTGAATAACGTATTTTTTTGTATCTACTGGATGGTATGAGTTGCTGAAAACTACAAATGGCATTTCTATGCAACTTCAATTCATTATTCTTCATTGTTCAAGACAAGAAGTTTAATCCGAAAACATAACAACGCAAAATGTGTTGCAGCAGTACATGTAGAATTGGACTTCCAACAATTTGTAGTTATGCAATTGTAGTTATATGTATTATAGATGTGTAGTTATATGCAATTGTAGGTAATTGTAGTCACTACATTAGTACAATTAACTACAAATTTGATTCAACAGTATATTTTGCCAATTAACTACAAATTAACTCCAAAAAACTACAATTAACTACAATTTGTATTTTTGATGAAACAATTTTCAAAAAGTATTTTTGATGAAAAGTTATTTGTGTTTAATTAATTAATTTAAAATATACTTTTGAGCAACAATCAGTATTTGGCCAAACTTTTAAAAATTGTTTCTAAATGTATTTTTCATAAAAATAAAATTTTTAAAAGTTAAGTTTTTCTGCTCTAAAAAATTATTTTTATTTCTATTCAAAATCAGTTTTTCCCTTCTAAAAGTTTTGGCCAAATATTATAATGTTAAGAAAAATAATGGAAAAATGCATTCCACAAAGAATGCATTTTTGAAACCCAACGTCGAACTTTGAGTATATAAACTCCATCTTCAAAAATTCAAAAATCTTATTTCGACTTTTTTTTTTATTGTTTAAATTATTAAAATCAATGTTTTCTATTTTACTTTCTAAAATTATTTAAAACATTTTTGTGAATAACTGGAATAAACTAATTAAAAAGAAATTATGAAAAGTGAGTAGGGGTGTTCAAAACCGATTCGAAACCGAAAACCGAACCGAACCGAAGCTTAATGGCTTAATGGTAACGGCTTAACGGCTTAACGGACGGGGAACGGATTAAATTTTTTTTATTAACAGCTATCGGATTGGGGGCGGATTATTCAATTTTCTTAACGGGTAATCCGTTAACCCGTTAAGAATATATATAATTTATTTTTATTTATAAAATTATATATATTAAATATAAAAAATAAAAACCAAATTACAAAAATAATTAAAGAAATACCCCCCCAGGCCCCCACCCGTATATGTGCTCACTGCTGAGTGCTGTACAGTCAGTGAGTCTAATTCCAATTTCCAAATAGTAATAAGTAATAACTCTAAATTACCTATTCGCCTATTCCTTTTCCTCATTCAGTCCTTTTCCTCATTCAGATTCAGTCATTGAGACTGAGAACAAAAACCCTAACACTTAGCAGCAGCCGCCGCCAGCCAGTAGCGCAGTACCCAGCAGTCGTCGTCGTCTACTTCCAGCAAGGTCTCCCTCCTCTCGCCATATCGTCTCTCCACTTCTCCAGGTACTCTTCTTTCTGTCTTTACTTGCTTTAATTTATGGATATCTATACTAATTTTTGAATGATCCAAGCTCTCATTCGATATGTCCAATAGGTAACAATTATAAATCTGTACATAAATAAAAAAAGGGCTAGCTACCTCTTTCATCAGAACCTAGTACTTTGAAACAAATTTAAGAAGAGCCAGAGTTCTGTTGGCTGACCATATAATTAGGTCTTCTTCGTATTGAAGACCAGACCTACCTCTCTTTCTCAAAAATCTTGAATTTAGTCAAACAACAACTTTGTTTCATCAACATGTCTATGGTGGAGGTAAGAGTTCCAAACTTGGATTGTGAAGGGTTGCCGTGGCTTCAGATGAAGCTGTTGCTTCTCTTTTCAGTGATGACAACCCACATACATGCACTATCATGTGAAAGATTAATCTTCATGCCTTTCAGATTTAATTTGGAGCTACATCTCCTAAATTTTTGTATACTTTTTTCGGAGAAGACCATCGCTAGTGCTTAAAAAAAAAAAAGATATGTCCAATAGCCATTTCAGCTCCTTGAGTGTATGATTGTTTCCACCTGTCTTTAATAACCAATGTCTTTATTCGCATTCGTTTTCTTTTGTTGTTGCAGTGATTCATACATGGCTGAAAATATACAAAGTGATAAGGTGATCATGGGTGAAAGTGGGGCTTCTAATTCAAATGCAACAAGTGAAGCTCAATCAAATATATCCAAAAAAAGAAGAAAAAGGTCTGTTGTGTGGGATCATTTTACATAATTTATTACTTCGGAAGGGAATGCAAAAGCAAAATGTGACTATTGCTTTACTGAGTATGTATTTAAGACCAAAGACGGTACGTCGACGCTTCTTTCTCATATGCTTAAGTGTCCTAAGCGCCCTGATATTGTTGATAAAAAACAATCAACTTTAGTCTTTCAATCTGCCCCGGGGGGTAGTCAGGGTGATATAGCTGTTGTTACTTGGAAATTTGAACAAGAAGAATGTAGGAAGGCATTATGTCGTATGGTAATAGTTGATGAGCTTCCTTTTAGCTTAGTTGAGAAAGAAGGTTTTAGAGACTTTATGAAAGTGGCGCAACCTTATTTTCGGGTCCCTTGCCGTAGTACTATAACTAGGGATTGTTTTGATCTATTTAATGAAGAAAAGCAAAAGTTAAAGAGGGTTTTTATAGAAACAAAACAAAGAGTATGTATTACCACTGATACATGGACTTCTATACAAAGAATCAATTACATGTGTATCACTGCCCATTGGATTGATAGTGAAATCTTTTATCTTCTTAATTTGAAGATATCTGGTTCACGTTATGTTACATCGAATATTCATTTTCTTGAAATTTGCGCAGTTGCTGTCTATTTGAAGCAATTGATCGCAAATGAAGATGTAGTTTTAAGTGAAATAGCAAAAAATATGAAAAAAAAGTTTGATAAGTATTGGGGTGATCCAGGGAAAATGAACAAGATAATTTTTATCTCATCTATTTTGGATCCACGTTACAAGCTTGAATCAGTTGGCCTTGCACTTGTAAAGATGTTTGGTGTAGATCCGGGGGCAACTATACAAGCAGAAGTGACGAAGTACATGACTTCTTTATTCAGTGAGTATGTAAATTCTAGCTCAAAAGGTGTTGTGCTTGCTTCATCTTCATATTTTTCTTCATTGGACCCAGCGGCTTCTGGCAGTCAAGCAAGCACCCAAAATATAGGACTTTTAGAATCACTCATGCAAGATATAAAAAAACATAAAAGTGGGAGTGGGGGTGTTGATACTAAAACAGAGTTAGATAAATATTTAGGTGAAGAAACTGAGGATGACACTAAAGAATTTGATGTTCTTCTTTGGTGGAAATTGAACTCAGCTAGATTTCCTACTCTTTCGGAGATGGCTCGTGATGTATTAGCTGTTCCGGTTTCAAGTGTGGCATCCGAATGTGCGTTTAGTACGGGAGGACGTCTTCTTGATCCATTTAGGAGTTCATTAACTCCTAAATTGGTGCAAACTCTAGTGTGTCTTCAAGATTGGCTTCGAAATGAAATATTAAAACAACCCATCAGTATTGAGGAAGATCTTGATAAAATCTAGCAGCTTAAACAAGGTAATAATATTGTTTACTATATTTGTTATAATATAAGTATTGTTGATAGATATGCTTTTATTTATCGCACGACTTATTATTTTAATTTTTTTTCAGATTTAGCTAGCAATGGAAAAGACCCTTCCGTAATTGACGTGTAGTGTTGTCTTGAATGGTTATCTGCTATGAGTATTTGGAGTCTTGTCTTGAATGGTTATATTCCTCAATGAGAGTATCTATTGCTTACTGCTTATGGAGGTAAATTTATATTTGAAGAGGATGGTGCTTTCGGATGAGAGCCTTGAGCTACTCTCGCGATCCTTTCCTAATTTCAAGTCTTTGATCTTGGTTAGCTGTGAAGGTTTTTCCACTGACGGTCTTGCTGCTATTGCTTCCAATTGCAGGTATATGTTCCTTTGCTGCAGCAAATATTACAGACTAATATAATATATATGCATTATTATTACTTGTCTAATCGTTGGTGCATTCGTTATGTGTGTTTGCTTTTCGTGAGTTGCATTAATGTAGTAGTAGTGCTTTCCTACATTGCTGCAGTTTTTCATCCTTGTGGTTTCTCTAGGTATTCATTCTTAACCAAGCAATATACCAAATTGTGCTGTTGGGATATTTCTCTGTTTTGCAATGTTAGTTTAAGCAGAGTTGCTTCAGTTGTCCAGTATGTCAGTTCTTCAGATCTTGTGTATATGCTTTTTCATCTGTATTTTGAATTTCACACTTAACAAGAGGAAAATTTACTGCATCTTTTAATTTTTAAAAGTCTGTTTAGAAGAACTAGCTCTGCTGATATGAAGAAGCTTGAAGAAGCTGTTCGAAGTGTTCAGATGGAAGGATTGACTTATGGAGCATCTAAACTTGTTCCTGTTGGATACGGTATTAAGAAGCTGCAAATCATGCTTACCATTGTGGATGACTTGGTCTCTGTGATGATCTCGTTGAGAATTATTATATGGCTGAACCTATCAATGAGTATGTTCAGAGCTGTGATATTGTTGCTTTCAACAAAATATGAATTCTATTACTCTCTGAAGTTTCGATTGAAATGGGTGGCTATACTGAAGAACAATCAGTAGTTCTATGTTGCTTCTCTTTGTGTTGCTATATTTTCTCGTCAAGGGCGGCATCTGTTTTGCTCCTTGTTTGTGACAGGAATTCTATTACTCTGAAGTTTTGATTGAAAGGGTGGCTATGCTGCTGAAGAACAATCAGAAGTTCTATGTTGCTTCTCTTTGTGTTGCTATATTTTCTCGTCAAGGGCAGCATCTGTTTTGCTCTTGTTTGTGACAGGAATTCTATTACTCTGAAGTTTTGATTGAAATGGGTGGCTATGCTGCTGAAGAACAATCAGTAGTTCTATGTTGCTTCTCTTTGTGTTGCTATATTTTCTCGTCAAGCTATATTTTCTGTTCTTACCTTGATTGGTTTTAGTAAGCTAGAATGAAAGACGAGCATAAATTAATGATGTACTAAACTGGACAGTGGACAGTGAGGCGTGAGCTACTGAGCTTGCAGCCTTGCATTATAAATTGAATGCAGTGTGCGGACATAATGCAGTGTGCGGACAGCCCTTAGGTATTAAACCGATAAACCGCCCAGTAACCGCCCGATAAGAGCTAACCCGATACCAATCCGCCCGATATCTTATCGGGTGGCTAACGGATTAATACATTTAAAAGCCGAAAACCGTTAAGCCAAATCGTTAGAGTAAAAAGCCGCCCAATCCGCCCAATGAACACCCCTAAAAGTGAGAGGCTTAACCCTCACTGGAAGAGCATTAACCGACAGATGACAAGATCTTCCATTATAAATGTGTAAAAAAAATATATGAAAAGATCTTGTTCCACAAATCAAGCCTTTAATTGTTCCACAAATCAAGCCTCTATTTAATAGTTGATCCTTAAACCTTAAAGATAAATTTTGGTCTATAAATTGAAAGGTGGTATACTTAAATGTAATAAACACTAACCTTAAACATGAGTGGTTATAAGGTTTGCTATATGGAATGTATATGTAAAAATCCCAATTTTTAACCATTGTCATTTTTTGTCTTTTCCCCAACATTATACTCCTACAAAAAGTAGACACAAAAACAGAGGTTTTCATTATCTTCATATATTAGTTATTAGTTTTTCTTTTATTGTCTTCAAATATTTTTTTATTTTCTATATTCTTCTTTAGCTAATGAAGTACTGAAATACCTCGTCGAATAATTTAGCCACAAGTAAAAAACTCAATAAAGGATATATTAGAAAAAAATTATCAAACTAGATAGAGAACGGGAATTTTTTATTCACTTATAAATTCTTGAATATCTCTACATCGAAGCTACCTCTCCACCTTAGAAACTATGTAGCTACACCAATTTTTACACAAATAGCCGTACATTTTTTTGTTTACTTGTTTCCAGCCATACACATTGATTATACATTGATTATACATATATAATATATAAATTATGCTTATATTATACCTCCACCGGCGATTTTTAGTTTATATAGTTGGTAAGTGGCTATTTGGGTTAATTATTCATTTATAATACTACAAATCAAACTTGACTAGAATTTAGAAAATCTACTCCTACATGGTTTCGACTGTGAATCCTAATTAGATAGAATTAAATAGAGTAAACACCAAATCCCATATAGCTTTGGAATACTAAATAATCTCGGTTTAGTTTCCAACAGACTTCCTTAAACCAAGATCTTCAAACTCGATCATACCGCGAGTAACATCAAACCTTGTAGAAGTCAAATACTTTAGGCCCTCATCAATTTTCTATAATATGTTGCATCAACAAAATTAGAAGCGCACTCCTTGGACAATTTCATCTTCTCTTCAAAACTGATCATATTTGACTTGGCTTTACCTATGATACATCTCTTCAAAATATCAATAACTTATTTTTCTTGTTATATAAAATTATCTACTTCTCCGGTTGTCTACTTGCCTTGTGGTTGGCCTTGTACACCCATCCAATTCCAATTAGACATCCCGTAACAACCCGACTGGTCGATTTGAGCTCTAGCGCGATGTTCAACAGTCTAAGACCATAAATAGCTTCATCGTAGGTATTAAGACTTGTTCGCGTGGTTGGAATTGAATTTCGAGAAGTTCAAAGTTGATTTGGGAATGGATTTTTTATGTTGAAGGCCTAAAGTTGCGGGAATCAACCAGGAATGAAATTTGAGTAAACGACCTCAGAATCAGGATCTGAAGGTTCCAGCAGATTCGTATGATGATTTTGAACTTGGTCGTGTGCTCGGATCGGGTTTTGGATGACCCGACAACATTATGGCGCCCATTAAGGAGGTTAGCATTTTGGAAGGAATTTCATAAGTTTGGCTTTAACTGCATCTCAGCATTATTGATGTCCGTTTGGGATTCTGAGACTAGGAGTAGCTCCGTATGGTGATTCTGGAGTTGTGAGTGCAGTCAGAAGTGAATTCGGATGTCAGTAAAACATTTTGGAGCCATTTGGCTAAAGATATTAACTTAAAGGTTTTGAAAAGTGTGACCGGAAGTGGACTTTTTGATATCGGGGTCGAAATTCGATTCTGAAAGTTAGAGTAGGTCCGTTATGTCAAAATGACTTGTGCACGAAATTTGGGGTCAATCGGACATGATTTGATAGGTCTCGGCATCGAAAGTTGAAGTTGAAAATTCTAAAGTTCTTAAAGCATGAATTGGAGGTTAGTTCATGATTTTAGCGTTGTTTGATGTGATTTAAGGCCTCAAGCAAGTCCGTAATATATCTTGGGATTGGTTAGTATATTTGGCTGGGGTCTCGGGGACATCAGGTGGATTTCGAGTCGTTAACGGATCAAAATGGGAGTTGAAGAAGAGCCGAAGCACATGATATCTGGTATTTCCGCACCCTCAAAGAATTGGCCGCAGGTGCGGAGCGGCACAAGCGGCTAGGAAGACCACATATGTGATTTACAGATGCGGTATGGGGACCGCACATGCGGAACCACATAAGCGGTCTAGAAACCGCATGAGTAGAAAGTAGCTGGGGCATAATGTTTTAAAATCCAAATTTTTGTCATTTCTCACCACATAATCATGGCTTGGGAGCGATTTTGGAGAGCTTCAAGGAGTACTTCCGTCATCTACGTTAAGGTAAGCTACTTCTACTAATTTTCAAGTTAAATACAATATTATATCATGGAATCAGGCATAAAAATTTTGGAAAGATTGGAAATTTTGAGGAAATGAGACTCAACCTTTTTACTGCAAATTTAGGAGCCGTTTTCTTTCACTCATATAACTATCTGGTTTAGTTCATCAACCCAAATGCTGAATAAACATGAAAATATATATATTCAATCAAATCTTTTTACCTTTGTTTCTAGAAAGAAAAGAATTTGGAGAAATTTTAGGTAAGACAATTCAATCAATCATTTGTTTTGAAAGAACTCTTCAAGGACCAATCGATCCATTTCCTTCATACTTCATATAAATAATTCTAAAACCCCAGAGTATATCTTTCCACGGATCGAAGGAAAAAAGACAGTTCGATCAAATCTTTTTTTTTATATTCTTTTATCTGTTAGAAAAAGAGATAATCTACTATTTTTCCTTTTATAAAATGAAAAATTCAATAAAATAAATAAATAAATAGGAGACTGGAAATGAAAGTCTCTTTCTCGGATCTATTCTTCATCACACTGTTGGAACAAAACAAAAATACCGGATGCAACGATATTGAAATATTTGGTACATGAAGCCACGATCTTATAGATATACATCGAAATCTACAAGAAATACTTTCCAGAAAAAACAAAAAAAAAACAATTTATTTTTCTGGCTACGGATTTATGGAACCTCACTTACTAGTTTGAAGTTGAAAAATAGATTTCATGCAAATTGCACACTGAGCTTTTGGTATAGGTGTCCCGGGAAGAAGGCTTATAAACTTGATAAATTGGATGTCACTGCGAATTTGAGCATGAAATCAGGAGTAAATTATAAATGCTAGTTCCTAAGGTCATGGGTAATCTTTATCTTCGAAAAATTTCGAATTTCGGGGACATGTGCCCGAGTGCGTTTTGGTCAACTTTTCGTTCGAGGTTAGAAATTGTTATAAATTGGGTTGTAAAGTATAATTGAGCAACTATTAATGGATTTGTATAATCGTTAGCTAGTTTTGGAGCATTGTGTGTTGGTTCAAGCCTTCAGAAGAATGTAGAATGCCGATTATGGATCTTCGGGGCGAAGTGAGTATCCTTTCTAACCTTGTAAGAGGAATTGTCCTCATAGGCGAGTTAATTGGTTATGTGTTCTATTTGGGGGGAGGGGGAGGGAGAGGGCTATGTACGCACGAGGTGATGAGAGTCCGTGCTTAGCTACTATATGCTATTGTCCGGGTAATCTAGGACCCAAAAGCATACTTTGAGTGGATTATTTGTAAACTTATTGACATCATTAATTTGCTTAAATCACATAAAATTTGTAAATGGATTTATAAAAGGGTTAAACTTCTTTAATTTACTGGATTAAAGGAGAACTGCTTTTAACTGGATAATTGTTCTTGAAAATTCAAAAGATAAAAAATATATTTAGATTTAACATCTCAAAAGATATTTATATTTTATTAATTAAAATTTAAATAATTAGTACTGTATTAATACATCCGTAACTAGTTGTTACATTTATATTATCTAGGGATTTTAGCAATTTTATTATGTTCAAAAATATTATTTTTATTGGTGGAAAAATACTTAATTTTTTCAAAAACTTATTTATTGCCTTAAATTTCCTTTTTTTTTTGCTCGAAAAGTAAACGCGGTATGTTCTCCCTCCTTTTCCAAAACATTTCCCAAATATTTCCCTCTTTTAATTCCATTATGCCTCTAGCCCTAGGTTTTCCCTTTTCAACACTTCGGCTGAACTGCTTCCCTATAGATGCGCTCTCTCTCAATTTTTTGTCAATATTTGTTAAATTATGTAAGTATTATTCTTCTTCTAAATTTATGGCTCCTGCTCTGATTTTTGAACCACGGATTATGACTTTTGTGTTGCTCCATTGTTTGAATTTGAGTAGTTTTTTTTATTTAGGTGTTTTCAGGCTAGGAATACGATTTATTGGTATTGCATTATGTCTTGGGAATTTCTAAAGTGAAGTATCCAATTTGGCGAATCAACTTCAGAATGTCATTGCTCGTCTAAAGGTGATTTTTTTTTTCCTTTTTTCTTTTCCTCTTAATTTCATTTATTTTCTTTATCTCAGTAGCAGTACAATTTGGATTTTTTCAGTTGTAGTTATTGCTTGAACCAGTTATGAAACTCTTACGGACAATCTAGCTTGGAATTTATTCTCTTTTCTAAAAAGTTTTGACATTCGAGGAAGACCATTAGATGTTTTGCTTCTTGATACAGATTACTCAGTGTTGTAGTAAGAAGCTCCTTTATTTAACGCAAAGCTTTTCCAGATTCCAATTAGAAATTAGTTCTGTTGTGTGATGTTAAAAACGCGGCGTTTGGTCGCATGTACGAGGAACTAGGGGAGAGAGGCGGGGACAGAAAGTTATTTCGGTTAGCTAAAGCAAGGGAAATGAAGGCACGTTATCTTGACCAACTTAGGTGCATCAAGGGCGAGGATGATAGAGTTCTGATGGGGGAGTCTCAAGTCAAGCAGAGGTGGCAGGCGTACTTTCGAGACTTACTTAACGAGGAGGGGGATCGCAACATAGATCTAAGGGAGTTGGGGAATTCAGAGCAACATAGAGACCGTGAGTACTGCAGACGCATAAGGGCGGAGGAGGTCATGTAGGCTTTGCGTAGGATGAGTAGGGGTCGAGCGACCGGGCCTGACGAGATCCCGGTGGAGTTCTGGAAGTGCATGGGTAGGTCAGGAGTGGAGTGACTCTCCAGGTTGTTCAATGCGATCTTCAGGACCAAAAGGATGCTGGATGAGTGGAGGTGGAGTACAGTGGTGCCCTTGTACAAGAACAAAGGGGACATCCAGTGTTGTAACAACTATAGGGGTATCAAATTAATAAGTCACACCATGAAGGTCTGGGAGCGGGTGATCGAGGCGAGGGTGAGGGAGATGACATCTATATCTGGGAACCAGTTCGGTTTCATGCCGGGTCGTTCCACTACAGAAGCTATCCACCTTGTCAGGCGGCTGGTGGAGCAGTTCAGGGATAAGAAGAAGGACCTGCACATGGTGCTTATCGACTTAGAGAAGGCGTATGACAAGGTTCCAAGGGAGGTGCTTGGAGGCGAAGAGCGTGCCGGAAGCCTACATCAGAGTAATCAAGGACATGTACGATGGAGCTAAGACTAGGGTTAGGACGGTGGGTGGCGACTCAGACCATTTTTCATTGGTTATGGGGCTCCATCAAGGATCGGCACTTAGCCCTCTCTTGTTTGCCTTGGTGATGGATGCTCTAACCCGTCATATTCAAGGGGATGTGCCTTGGTGTATGCTATTTGTTGATGACATAGTCTTGATAGATGAGACGAGGGTCGGTGTTAGTGAGAGGTTAGAGATATGGAGACAGACTCTCGAGTCTAAAGGTTTCAAAATAAGCAGATCTAAGACAGAATACCTGGAGTGCAAGTTTAACGCCGAGCCGAGCGAAGTAGGCAGTGACGTGATGATTGGATCTCAGGTCATCGTCAAGAGGGACAGTGTCAGATATCTTGGGTCGGTGATTTAGGGGGACGGAGAGATTGACGAGGACGTCACTCATCGTATAGGAGCGGGGTGGTCAAAGTGGAGGCTTGCATCAGGAGTACTGTGTGATAAGAAAGTTCCACATAAACTCAAGGGAAAATTTTATAGAGCTGTGGTTAGATTTGCAATGTTGTATGGGGCGTAGTGCTGGCCCGTAAAGAACTCTCATGTTCAGAGAATGAATGTTGCGGAGATGAGGATGCTCGGGTGGATGTGCGGGCTCACCAGGTTAGATAAGATTAACAATGAAGTTATTCGAGAGAAGGTGGGGGTGGCCCCGGTGGATGAGAAAATGCGAGAAGCGAGGCTGAGGTGGTTCGGGCATGTGCGGAGGAGAAGTCCTGATGCCCCGGTGAGGAGTTGTGAGCGGCTGGCGATTGTTGGCGTTCGGCGAGGCAGAGGGAGACCTAAGAAGTATTGGGGAGAGGTGATTAGGCATGACATGGCTAGAATGCGGGTTACCGAGGACATGACCCTTGATAGGAAAGTCTGGAGGTCTAGTATCAGAGTTGTAGGATAGGGGCTCCTATAGTTTTTCGTACTCCTCACCCGGGGTTGGGGAGGCTTGGCAGGACTATCTATAGATGATTTGTGTTTTGGTTTGTGTCTCCGTTATGGTAGTTATTTATGGTAGTTACTGTATTATATTATTGCATGCTATTTTATTTATGTTTCTTATGTTTAGATAATTATTTACGCTATTTCTGCTGGAATTACTAATGCTCTCTTGTTTTTATCTTTCCTTTCCTTCACTGAGCCGGGGGTCGATTGGAAATAGCCTCTCTGCCCTTTCGGTTAGGGGTAAGGCTCGTCTACATATTACTCTCCCCAGACCCCACTTTGTGGGACTATACTGGGTAGTTGTTGTTGTTGTTGTTTTCTGTTGTGTGATGTTGAAATTGATTGACCCACAAATTAATATAATATGGGAGACATGAGAGGCTCAAGGATATGCGGAGCCTAAGGCCAAAGTTTAATATGTGGCCTAAATTTTTAAAAGAAAGTTATAACATACGTTTTTATTTGATGTATATTCTTCTAACCGTTTGAAATACAAAGTTGTTAATAATCTTTTTTTATAATGGACTTTCTCTAATTATCTTTATTCAGTCGGTTATGGGTTAGATTTGCCCTTGTACTATGAAAAATAGGCCTTATTTATCATTCGTTTGAGTTTCTTATCAAAAATATCCCTGCTGTTATACTTTTGGGTCAAATTTACCCTTCAACCGTTAAATATAACTTACAAGTTTATAATAGACACGTGACAGCATGTCATTGGACCTGATTAAAAAAATTTAAAGTATTTTTATTAAAAACTAGAAAAGAATTATAAAAATAGAAAAATATTTTAATAAAATATTTTCATTTTTTAAAAAACTAAAAAAATATTTTAAACAAAATATTTTTCGTTTTTAAAATTTTTTTAATTTTATTTTTTCCAGTTTTATAGCATTTTGTTTTATTTCATTTTTTTAAAAAGAAAGTATTTTTGTTTTAAAAAAAAATAAAGATGTAGCTAGGAAAATAATTACATACAGACAAATTAGCAGTGATATTAAAACATTTAAAGACAAAAAAGTTAATCGAAAAAAATAATCTGAAATACAAAATTAATTACCAAGCTTCAGGGACTTTTGAAAGAATGAAATTAAAGATGTAGCTACGTAAACAATTACTTACAGACAAATTAGCATTTCGTTTTATTCCAAATTAGCATTTCGAATTTCTTTTTTCTTCATTTTTAAAAAAAAAACAAAAATACTTTCTTTTTAAAAAAACTAAAAACTGAAATAAAACGAAATGCTATAAAATTGAAAAAGGAAATAAAAAATTTTAAAAACGAAAATATTTTGTTGAAATTTTTTTTTTAGTTTTTTAAATATTGAAAATATTTTATTAAAATATTTTTTTCTATTTTTATAATTTTTTTCTATTTTTTAATTAAAATGCTTTAAATTTTTTTAATCAGGTCCAATGACATGCTGCCACGTGTCTATTATAAACTTGTAAGTTATATTTAACGGTTGAAGGGTAAATCTGACCCAAAAGTATAACAACAAGGATATTTTTGATAAGAAACTCAAACGAAGGATAAATAAGGCCTATTTTTCATAGTACAAGGACAAATCTGACCCATAACCGTTATTCAATTGCTACTATAACTCATCTAATCTTTTTTGAGAAATCGTTAATATTAGATAGTAATACTTTATAGATCAATAGAAGTATAGAATTATTGGAAGTTTAAAAGTATTGTTGAATAGTAGAGCTAATAAAATCTTCTAGAAAGAAAGTGAGTATTAATGAAATATTGGAGAAAGCAAGTGAGTAAGAAAGATTGAGTAGGACATATTAAGAAAGGAGAGTGAATTTTTTTATACATTATCTAATGAAGGAGTTAGTACAAGAGGGGTTGCTCTGATGGTAAGCAACCCCCACTTTCAACCTAGAGTTTGTGAGTTCGAGTCTCCCCAAGAGTAAGGTGAGAAGTTCTTGGAGGGAAGGATGCCGGGGGTCTATTTGGAAACGGCCTCTCTACCCAAGGGTAGGGGTAAGGTCTGTGTACATACTACCATCCACAGACCCCACTAAGTGGGATTATACTGGGTTGTTGTTGTTATCTAATGAAGGAGTAAAACTGAAATGTTGAGAAAACTATTCATTTATCCATTTTGAATATGTCAAATTATTACTTTATTTACATATCTAAAGAGCTCTACTTTCTCTTATATTAAAAACTTTAATTTTGTATTAAAAGTACTAAATATCATTTTTTTAAATACCTATAAGCCTATTCATTTTGAAAAATGCCCCACCCCCCAAATTTGCGGACCTAAGGCCCATGCCTTACCGCTCATCACGTTAGAGCCGGCGCGGATGGGAGAGCATAAATGCATTTTATTCTGCGGATTATTCAGTCAGGGAACTTCCTAACATTTTTTTCACTTATATATTGAGGAATATCAAGACAGTGCATGGTCTTTAATGAATGCATCTCTTTTACTTGTTATGGTGACAAATTTTTCCTTCTCTAGCTCATACTTTAGTAATTTACTTTTTCACTTTCCTTAGAAAATGAATTACTGCAAATGAAAACTTCCTCTAGTAAAATATCTTGCATCATATCATTATTGCAGATGTGCACGTTTCTAAGAGTATTGTACATGGTGTAATTTCAAACCCGCTATCAGGTAAGTTAACTCATTTTGTTGTAAAAACTAGTTTATCTACGGCTCGCATAAGTTTTGAACATATTTCATATATGCCTTCAAATTTGAATAATTCTAGCATACAAATATCATTAGGCAGGTAAATTATTTATATGCTATTGATCTCTTATTTATTTGGAAAAAGAAAATGAACTCCAAATTTCTATGTAATTACTCGAGATTGAGGGTGACGAACATGAGCCTTACATCGAATTATCTCAAGCACAAATATGGTGTACTATGTAGATGATGTTTTTAATTAATGATGGAGTATTTTTAGTAAACCTAAAGCTAAGACATTCGTATGACACAAGAAGTTGTGGAAGATGAACTTTATGAGAATGAGCCATAGTAAGAGTTAGGATATAACTAGCTACGGACCATCTAATTGGTGATGTAGTCGAGGCAAATACTGCCTACTTATTCAGCAATAAATGAATACAAATCCAAATATTTTTTTTATTTAATATGGTTTTTTTATCTAAAGGTAACAATATTGCATCTTTAAGTAGTGCTTATTTATTTCGTTTATAGGTATGTTTAGAGATGATATTCATATTTGGTTTAAAGCTATGTTCAAAAATGGTATTCACATTTGACTCATCTTATTTTTTATATCTTGTATTCGTATGTGTTCCCCATAAGAGGATCTCTTACTGTGGAGTAATTTTAGGGACAAAAATTTTGATGAAGCCAACTTGATTGGATGCTAATCTATGCATATTTTGGTTTAACAGATTCTTATGTTGTTATGATGGTATTGAGTGGTAAGTTATGCTTGTTAACTCATCTCCTAAATTTTTTCACATTTTCTTCCCGGGTAACATTAAGTAACTAAGAGTAATTTGTTATATATTCTCTTGTAGTTTATACTGATAAAATACAGATACTAGTGGAATTCATGCCTTAGAAATTTTTTGCGCGTTTTAATTTGTTGCTTCTTTTGTTTGAAGTTGGATCCAACAGATTTTAACATGCTTGGTTTGTTTAACTAACTACTCCTATCAGACCACGCCTATTTTTTCAGTTCATTTCTTCTGCTTCAATTTCCTGGTGTTATTAGCCTTCAGTTTTGGTGCAATTTTGTTAATCATTGGGATGTACCAGCCTTCCTGCTATCAGGCATTTGTTGGTGTTCAAAGAACTCTCTAACTGCACCTGCTGTTCCATTTGTCAGGAACATATAGTTTAATGAATCTAATATCTTTAAAGCTACCTGAGTTCCAGCCACATGATCGGTGCAGGAATTGTGCTGGTTTTAACATCTTACTTCTTCAAGAAAATAGGGCAGAGTGAACCTTATGTCTCTAAAGATGCCTGCATTCTAGCCCCATTGCTGGTGCTAGGATGGTGGGACTTTAACCTCTAATTCTCTTCACATAAATTAACATCAAAATGTGAATTCAATTTCAATGGTATGTAACTTTTGCTTTTGAAATGCAGTGGGGAAAGCCAGTTTGACTTTGTTTGGTTACAGGTTATTGGATAAGCTCTCGTCCTTGATGAGATAATCAATTATGCTCAATCATTACAACGCCAGGTTGAGGTATGCTATCCACCTATCTTGTTGCACTGTTCTAGTTGAGACTTCTACACTAACAATTTTTCTTGAATCCTCAGTTCCTAGATTGCAGCTTATTATTTGTTTGACTCTAATGATAGAAAGCCTATAGTGTGTAACTTATGTTGTACTAGTTACATTATGATTTTCGTGAATGTATGGCAAGAATTTATGCTATCAAGTAAATAGTTTGTGGATGTAAGTGTTGTGATAATATCCAAGAAAATAGCTTTGTATTTTAGCTCTTATTCATGTGAGTATGTAACAACTTCAGTTCAATGTTATTGTTAGATCAAGTAATAGATTTATTTGTAAGAAGAATCAGACCTTTCGTTTATTTATATACCAAGATCTTCCTTTTAGCTTGTTGGCAAAATTTTATTCCTTTATAAGTTTTTGATCAAAATTCTCTGTTTCGGCATGTGATGTGTAGTGTGGGCCTGCTTCATTCGGTGGATGTGAAAATATGATAAGGTGACAGCAATACAAATCGCCAAGCAAATACTTAGCACATCTCCTTATTTACTTATTATGGACAACTGTAGAATGTATAATGTTTAAATTATCAAATATGTGTTTTTATAACTTCAGTGTGATATGAATTTGAATGTGTTGATGTTTGTTAATATAGATATTCTTAATGGAATTGATTTATGTTGTGTGAGTTATTCAGTTTACTTTTTGAGTTCTTGAATTAAAATTTTCCATTATTGTGGCAGTTATAAGCTGCCACTGATAATTTGTTTTTAAAAGATTGAGATCAAATTGTGGGGTTTATAACCCTCTTGCATTATTTTTAAAAAACACTGAGATCATATTTTAGGTGTTACAAATCGTCGCCAATTGCCTTTAAAAACTGCCATAAATTAAAATTTTATATTGTGACGGCCGTCATGGAGGTTTTACAAAACTGCCATAGTATTGCTTGTGGCGAAGGTAACTATGGCGTTTTTTGAAACCGCCACAATTTATTTTGTAGGGGTCAAAAACTGCCACAAAACTTAAAAATACCCCCCACAAAATGAGCCCTTTCTTGTAGTGTAACAATATAAAGCTATTAATGCATGCATTGGATCATTAAATACAAAATTATTCTTAATGTCAAACAACAACAACTCAGTATAATCTCACTTAGTGGGGTCTGGGGAGGGTAGTATGTACGCATACCTTACCACTACCCTGGGGTAGAGAGGCTGTTTCCAAATAGACCCCCGGCATCCTTCCCTCCAAGAATTTCCCACCTTGCTCTTGGGAAGACTCGAACTCACAACCTCTAGGTTGGAAGTGGAGGTTGAGCAACTAATTATATCCTTAATGTCACTTAAAGCTAAAAAATATGGAGGGCATTTTTGTAAACAACTAATTATCTTAAAAGTTATATAATGCATAATCTTTACATAACTAATTCATGCATTACTAATACGTACATTATTAATATATATTATTCAGCATTATTCTTATGCGTCCTACCCAATGGTCCCTAACTGTATTAGTAATAGTGTCTCAATTTCCTCGGTTAGTTAGGCACTATCTGAAGACTATATCTTGCATGTCAGGAAATATTTCTCTAATATAGGGAGCAATTGTCTATTGGAAAAGAAAAATTGAAAAAAACACCAAAAGAAATGGATCATGCAAAAACCACATAACAAGACGAATAATGACATTCCATATAAAAAGGTAGCTTTATAAATCAGAATGAGGTCCAACTGTTAAATCTATATCTATATGTAATAAAGGGAAAATAGTCAGCACTGCTCCTAACGTATTGACTCCAGTTTAAAAATGCCTTTCGTTAGCTTATTTTGAAAAAAATGCTCCTACCGTTGAAAGTTTGGCATATTTGTGCCCCTAAGTCTAACAACTGACTGTACTTATATTTAAAACGGTAGGGGCATTTTTTCCAAAATAGGTTAATGGTAGGGGCATTTTTAAACTGGAGTCAATATGTTAGGGGCACAAATATGCCAGAATTTTAACGGTAGGGGCATTCTTTTCAAAATAGGTTAATGGATGACATTTTTAAACTGGCGTAATACGTTAGGGGCAATTCTGACCCTTTTCCGTATAATAAAAGGAGAGATAAAAGCAATTATTAAAACAAGTGGCATAACCACAAAAAGCCAAGTGGCAATATTAAGACAAAATAAACTAACTTTTTAACTGAAAAGAACTTCTTAAATTTTAAATTAATTGATTACTCTATTTGAATTAAATATTATAATTAGCTATATTAAAAAAAGGAAAAAAATTAAATACTCATTCAAGTTTGAGAGTAGTTTCACTTTGGAGTTTTAAGTTATCCTAAAATTTTAAAAAAAAATTACTACAATAAAAAAAAAACAAAAATATTAATAATTAAAAGTGGCATTATTAAGACAAAATAAACTACCTTTTTTACCAAAAAAAACCTTCTTAAATTTTTAACTAATTGATTAATTTATTTGAATTATAAATATAGATATCATATAATTTGCTATATTAAAAATAGGAAAGTATAAATAAATAAAACTAACTAATCAATAAGACGCCAAGTATTGATTTGAAATTATTTTAAATATGAAACGAAACTAAAAAATTACAAATTTTCCTATTCAAATTTGGGAGTAGTTGCAAGTTGGAGTTTTATAAAAAAAATTACTTTTCTAACTAATTTTTTTGAATTAATTGGTTACTCTATTTGAATTAATAAATATAGATATCTTATAATTAGCTATAAAAAACGAAAAACAAATTACTCATTCAAATTGGGGAGTAGTTTCAAGTTGGAGTTTTAAGAATATATTAAATAACAAAAATAAAAAATGGAAATATATAAATAAATAAATACCCATTCAAATTTAAGAGTAGTTTCAAGTTGGAGATATTTTAAAATAAAAAAACAAAAAAAGAAAAGAAAATAACTTTCAATTCAAATGAAAACTACAAGAAGTCAAGTGTCATTGTTAAGATAAAATATTTTTCAAGTTGCATTTTTCAACCTGGGAGTAGTTTTAAGTTGAAATTTTAGAATTATTTTAAAATTAAAAACTAAAACTATGAAAAAAATTAAATTAGCTATAGTAAAAACAAAAATATTTAAAAATAAAACAAAAAAACAGTACATACTCAAGTTGGGGAGTAGTTTTGGTTACTCCCTTTCTAACTATAAACCTTTGAATCTTAATTTTTAATTAATTAGTTACTCTATTTAAATTATAAATACATATTTTATAATTAGCTATAATAAAACAAAAAGGAAAATAAAAAAAATTCATTTAAATTGGGGAGTAGTTTCAAGTTGGAGTTTTACAAATATTTTAAAATAAAATAAATTAGCTATAATAAAAAATATTACTTTATTTAAATTTTTAATAAACTACAAATTTTAAAACTAATCAAATAAGTATTACAATAGAAAGGAATGTATGAAAATAGGGGGATAGAGATAATTCATGATATTTATATTTTAAATAAATTAAAGAAAGAAAAATAAATAGATAACACTCAACAAAATTATCAATAGTTCTAAGTACTTGCTAATTCAATAATAAAAATAAAAACGATCAAATTTTTATTTGGTTATTATATGGTGTGTATCCTTTAATTATGTATAGATTGTGTTATATTTCTGTACACTATATTAAATAATAAAACACAACTACTATTTATCAAGTCAATATGATATATTAGAGCATAAATTATAAGGTTAATATTTTTTTCAAATTATCTGCGCATCGCGCGGGTTCTAGTTAGTACTACTACCGGTGGTAAAGCCACATGGTCACAAGAGTGGTCAACTGACACTACTACTGTTAATGGTCTACTCGAGTTCTCTCGCACCTTTCATGGCTGCATATCACAGTAATTAAAGTTGCCCCGCCAAGATACAGGCAACTGTACTGCAATGCTCGATTTCAGTTGGCTCAGCAAACATTATCATCACAGCCCCATCAGTGATGTGATACTTTGCTTGCTTTGCATTGAAATGCAGCCGGTGAGGAGAAGATAAGAGCTGAAACAAACGACACAAATTCACATATACATGTATACAGAAGCATGCATAGACACAAAGGATTGTTAGGTCTAAAGCAAAAAAAGAAATCATGCCCCAAAGCCTCGAGGTTAAATCAAGGTCTTTCAGTTAAATTTTCTCCACAAAAGAGGAGCCGTTTGGTTTGTAGCATATCGGAGAACGCAAAACACAAATTTCGCTTCTGCATTGAAAAATGTTGTTGGCTATTTATTTGTTTTGATAATGGAGGAAAATCAATGGCGGAACACAGAGGGGCAACCATCGTTTTAATGAAAATCCCAATACTCTCTGTTTTGGCCTCGTTTCTTTCTTTCTTATCTGGGCTAACTTTCGGGTTACTTTCATAAATCGAGACTTACACGGGGCTTCTGGTTAAAGTGAGGGCTCAGATTTGCTGTAAGTTTTGACAAAGCAAAAGAAAAGGCGACGTTGCCATGGCTGCATATACCGATTTGTTATATAAAGCCATACCAGGCCACCCTGCCAAGATACGAGTCAGATATTTTCTCAATGCCATAATTGAGCATAGCTCAGAAACGAAAGCAATCATCACAGCCCCTTCACAACATCAGTATCCGGTAGCAGCAGCACAAAGGTAGAGGAAAAAGAAGAGGAATATAGTAGGGGTGTGTTTGGATGAAGTTTTTCTTTTTCTCTTTTCTTGTTTATTTGAAAGGGCTGTTGGTTTTTTGGTTTAACAATGGAGAAATCATATGCATAGCAGAGAGGCGCAACCACCCTTTACAAAAAATCGCTCTCTCGAAGAAGCACCAGTGATCTAGTGGTAGAACAGTACCCTGCCATAATACAGACCCGGGTTCAATTCCTGGGCTAGTTAGTTTTCGGACTAGTCATTCAAAAATAGCCAGCGTTTATAAAGTCATTAAAAAATAGCTACTATTTTGCTGCAACATGAAAATTTCCAACATAATATACTGGAGATCAATGCACTGTGTATGAACTTCCGGCATATTATGCTGGACCGATATATTATACTGGAACTCCAGTATAATATGCTGGAAGTCCAGTATAATATACTGGAGTTCAAGTACACTTTGCTAGAACACCGGTATATTATATTATGCTGGAATATTTTTCGAATTTTGAAGAGCATTTTCGTTCAGATTTATCTTTACATGAAAAGTGGCTAAATTTCGGTTACTTTTGAAACTGTGGCTATTTTTTATGACCACTTGTAAATCTGGCTATTTTTATAACTTTTGAATTTCGCGCGTCCTTTTGTTGCCCCATTACAATTTCTGCTCCATATTTTCATTGCGTAGCTTTTTAGAATAACAATACAACTTGTATTACCACTTTTAGCCTGCGCCAGAAACTATTTACATTCGTAGCCGAAAAAGTGTACAAAATTTGAATAATTTTTGCATATAATTATGCTGAGAGTGGCTATACAGTGTTATTTTCCCTAAAAACAACCTTCTAACGGAGAAAAAGACGGATAAATGCATATCCATCAAAAGGTGGATTTAGGATTTGAACTGTATGGGTCCGAGTTCGAAATTTATCACAACACATTTGATTTAATGGGTTCGCAATCTATCATTTTTAGCAAAGACTTGCATTTGACATATTCCAATATCGAATCAACAACAATAACAAACCACTATAATTCCACTAGTGGGGTCTTGGGAGGGTAGTGTGTACGTAAACCTTACCTACCCTGGGTAGAGAGATTGTTTCCAATAGACTATCGGCATACTTCCCTCCAAGAACTCATCACCTTGCTCTTGGGGTGACTCGAACTCATAACCTTTTGATTGAAGGTGGAGTGTGCTTACCATTGAAGCAACCCACTTGTCCCAATATCAAATCATGCAAAGTTTTTTTTTCCCAAGCAAATGGGGCTCAGATGTGTGTTATGATAAGGCAAAAGAGAAGCCAACCACGCCATGGCTGCAAAACACCAGTTGCATGTCAGAGACAGAAGTCTCAGTCACAAGCCATACCGGGTTGCCACACCAAGATACAGGCCGTGTCATCTCCATGCCTAGACTAGTTAGCCCAGTTATAGAAATATCATCATTACCGCCTCTCTATGTACCTTCCATCAACACCATAAGAACACACACAGAGTCTCAAACACATATACATAGTAAAAACGGAGATGCCAGTGTATATAACGAAAATCCTTTTTGCTCTTACTGCTTTTTTCACAAACAAGGCTGTTCACTTTTTCAATAAACGAGGAAAATCAATTTCGCAACAGAGAGGGGCAACCAACCTTTCAAGGGAAATCCAAACTCTTTTGTTTTTGCCTCTTTTCTTTTTTTCTTTCTAGGCTAATCTTTCTTTGCTAGGGAGATTCTTTTGGTTTTTTCACCTTCGCATTTCCCAAGGGCCAGTTATTTTCTTAAATTCAGACTGGTGAGGTGTCTTCAGTTAAAAGCTCTCAAAAGAAAGGGTATATACCAAATTATGCACACCCCTAGCTGCAAGCATCAGTTAGCCTTATGAGATATAGAAGAAAAACCATAAAGATGGAATTTTTCCCAATATCTCGCAGACCCATCTGAGCGGCCATGCCAAGATAGAGTTTTTTTTCCAGCTCAATAGAAAAATATGTCTGATTCATCTTCCACAAAATAATAATAATAATAATCATAGCTTCATCGTACATAAAATGAAAGAGAGAGAGAGTAACAAGAAATTGAGGCTCAGATTTGTGTAATAACCTCAGGTAAAAAGAGACTCCAACGACACCATGGCTGCAAAAACCCACTGGGAGCATGCGCCGCCAAGATACGGGTCGGGTTATCTCAAAATGCCCCGATTGATTAATAAGCTCAGAAGGGAATGACAAAATCATCATCGCCTCTTTATAGCCGCCTATTTTACTCACCACCACCGCTTCCACCAGCTCCGCCGGCAGCATTGAATGCTCCGGCGAAAGCATTAAAAAAAGAAGAAAGAGAAAAACAAAGAGTGGAAGGGCTGTTACTAATGCTATTCTTATACACTCGACCAAACGACCCCTTAATAAAATTGATAAAAAGGGCTGTTGTTTGGATTTTTATATGGAGAAAATCAATGGCTAATTGCAGAGAGAGAGGCGCAACCGCCCTTTCAGAAAGTCCTCAAAACTCTCTGTAGCCTCATTCTTTCCTTTCTAAGCTTTTTGTCACGGGCTTAGAGTCCGGCGCAGCACACAGCGCCCGTGCAACGTCCCGAGGCCGCTCATTACCTCGAGACCAGCCTTACTACACGCGGAAGCCAACTGGTTTCGCCCTGCCGTGGGCTCATCAGGGGAGCGGCACTAGCCCCCGACCAGTTGATCCCTTAGGCCTACTTCGGTCCCTTTCATTGTCAAGTCCACGAGCAGCGACAAGCACCCCAAATTTAACCGGGTCGGCCAGCCTGACTCGGCCAGATCGAAGCATCTAAGAGAACAACGCCCTAATGCTAATGTCGCCCCCATAACCCAATGATGAAGTTCCAGATTGCATGCTCTTTCCTTTGGTCTATACGGTCACGACAAACAGGTCGTGACATTCTCCCCCACCCAAAACACAACACGTCCTCGTGCTGTTGGGGAGAAGGACTCCGCCCAGGACCCCGCACAATACTGCTAACGCGCTGCGTCTCTCCGCTCAGCCGCACCTCATGCAACCAGGCCTCGCTGGTGGCCATCCCGGTCTACCCCTGCGGACTTTAGCTCCCACTTGAGCAGGATGGGGCAGTCATCGGCACGAGCCCCCCCGGGCAACGCACCCGCACAGTCCTTCCCTCGAGGACCCCACCATAACGCGCAGCAGCAAGTACGTCCTGCTCTGATACCACTTTTCACGGGCTTAGAGTCCGGCGCAGCACACAGCGCGCGTGTGGCGTCCCGAGGCCGCTCATTACCTCGAGACCAGCCTTGCCACACGCGGAAGCCAACTGGTTTCGCCCTGCCGTGGGCTACCAGTTGATCCCTTAGGTCTACTTCGGTCCCCTTCATTGTCAAGTCCACGACCAGCGACAAGCACCCCAAACTTAACCGGGTCAGCCAGCCTAACTCGGCCAGATCGAAGCATCTAAGGGAGAACAACGCCCTAATGCTAATGGCGCTCCCATAACCCAACGACGAAGTTCCAGATGGCCCGCTCTTTCCTTTGGTCTATACGTTCACGACAAACAGGTCGTGACATTTTGCTTTCTTCATTCACTAACAGTTTTTGTTTATAGTAGTCGCAAGCGCGCGTCTATCTCAATGAGCATAATTTATTTAAAAATTATATATAATATTTATTTTTAAATTTCTGAAGATGACTATATTGATCATGTATAACTAAATTACAAAAGAAACTGCTTTACAAAAATTCTCAATTATCAATCAATAGTTTAACTAAAAAATCAGCTTTATAATTTTATAACTTTACTGTCACAAGTTACCTTGCTTCTTTTTTAATTTCAGCTAGAACATATAATAACTTAAAAATCTTAAGTACGCTACCATTAATTAATAAATTTCAAATCATCATAAAAAACAAAATGGAATGAAAACCCACAAATGCATTCAAAATTAATATTAAAGCAAGTTAGTAAGAGAATTTACAATTGAAAGATGGGTCATTTACGACATATTTACTTCAAATAATGATTTAGAATTAGAATTGAAAGTATGAATTTTGTATTGAAGTGTTATTATTCAAGTGAAATTAATATTTAAATTATTCTAACATTGGCTAACTCTATAATTTTATATATTTGAAAAATAATTAAATTTTTTCAGTGTGAAATCTATATTAAATGGTTAAAAAAAATCGATCAACATTTCTTGTTCGAACACATGTATTTCCTCTTAGATTTAAAGGGACGTCCTTTGGACTATTACATAATAATTATAATTATTTATATGTCATAATAATCTAAAATGGCTTGATATTTGTTGTACGCATTTTTTTTAATGATTTTTTAATAATGGGCTGGTTAAAGAAAGTAAAATCTGAAAATGACTAATATCGAATGAATATTTTATAATTAATAACTTAATATAAAAAAGATATAAAGAGTCAGTTGTAGGAATTGATAAAAAATAAAAATAAATTGACGTCAGTTTATTTTGAATACATTTTGTCTTCTATTGAATCGTCTTTATTTTTTCGAGTTTGGAATTTGAATAATATAACTCTTAACACTCTAGTGCAAGAGATTTCGTTCGATTTTTGATTTCTTTATGAAAATAATTTATATACTCTAAGATTGTGCCAATTGAAATATTCACTTGATTTTCGGATTTCTTTCACCTTTAATGATCTTTATGAAAATAATTTATATACCTTAAGAATTATGTCAACTAGAAAATAATTTCACTTATATGATGAAGTTGGAAAAAATAATTGGTTTATTGCAATTCTTAATGTTGCCTTATAATAAATTTTAAATATTTAACTAATTAGATTTTGAAATAAGAGTTCTCATTCGATATGCGGAAAACATCAATGCAAGACATGTTCCAAACAATTTTAAAAAAGAAAAACTTTTGTAAATCTCAAACGATTAACAATCATTACATACCAAAAAATATAAAATTCAAATAATTTCGTAGGAACCACAATTGTTTTTTAAATCAAGAAACCCACATATATTTAGCTTAATTTATCATTATTTAAGAAGTTCTAAAAAATTCATAAATTATCTTATTGGAATCAGTGACAATTTAGAAAGAAGGAGTGCTCTCGGCGCAAGATAAGCAAGGAGAGCTAACTTGCGCCTTCAGCCATGGCGAGACGATGAAGAAAGCCACCATCGACAAATGTGATACTGGAGGAGGATAGTATAGAGACGCTTGCCGTTGACAACCATGCACGCTGGTTAACAGGGATGGGTTAGACGCCTACAATATTTCACAACAGTAGCAGGAACGAAAATACCGGAATGCAAATAACGCCGGAAAATAGAGTACAACAGCGATTACAACCAGTTATGTTTGGAAGTTTTTTACCACTGAAATTCCAACCTATTAGTGAGGGAATCGATGAAGGCGAGGGTGAAAATCTGGGGACAGACAACGCCGATACACAACAAGTACATCGACGACTTAAATTTTCTGCACAAGCAAAGCAAGATCAGATCTATCAGACTTCTGGAGATTCTAAGGCAGTAAAAGGTAAAAAAGACACCATGCAACAGAATCGAAGCCCTCAAAAAGGGAAACCGCTGTGCAATGTACCACCTGCTATGTGTGATGGTACATTTGTGGTATAAATTGAAGACGAGATACAAAGGAACAAGAGGCATACTGGAGTAGTGCATTCATTGGGTTTGTGCTTGGAGAAGACCCGTACAAGCGAGCAATGGACAACTACATCACAAATGTTTGGGATTTTGTTAAAAAACCTCAAGTGCTGCATCATGAGGAAGGTTACTATATATTCAGATTGATAATAGCGAAGATAGGGATCTTGTTCTTCAGGCAAGTCCCTACACTTTCCATAACAAGCCATTTGTGTTACAATAGTGGAGAATGGACTTCAAGTATGAACCAGGCAGTGTGAGTGTAATTCCTTTGTGGATTACCTTCCCTGGCTTGCCATTGGGGTTTTGGTCCACCGAAGCCCTTAGTAAACTAGCTAGTGTGGTTGGGAAGCCTATGTACACTAACAGAATCACTGCTGGATTGGAGAAGATATCATATGCAAGAGTACTGGTGGAAACAGACATATCTCAACCCTTGCCATATAGTTTGAGTTACATAATGAGAGGGGAGTTATCGTTCAACAGATTGAGTATGAATGGAGGCCAAAATACTGCAGTGACTATGTAAGATTTGGCCATAACTCTGATGTTTGCTGGTATAAAAAGAAGCAGGGAAGTGAAGAGGTAACACAGAACCATTTCAAGGTAGTAGGGGAAAAGAAGCAAGTGCAAAGTGAGAACTAAAAATGGATACAAAAAACCAAGCAGAAGGGTGAGGTGGTTAAAACTGCTAGGATAGTAGAGGAAAACAAGCAAACTGACATTGCTGGAAGCAGGGTGATAGATACGGGGTTGGCAAAAGGGAAAAATGTACAACATTCTGCTGGATCCTCAGTGAACATGACCAACAGTTTCTCTTTGCTACAGATAGGTGATGACCCAGGGGACGCTGGCCCATCCAGCTTCACCACAAAATGATTTTCAGCACATGGAATATTATGGGCCTTAACAAGGCCCATAAACAGAAGGAGCTGAAACTCTTTCTGAGAAAGCATAAAGTAGACTGTATGGGATGCATAGAAACTAGAGTGAAGGAAGCTAAGGTACAAAGGATTATCACAAAACTGGGAAATAATTGGAGATATAGTGGGAATTATAATGAGAATCCAAATGGGAGAATCTGGCTAATGTGGAATTTAAATGTTGAGATGCAGATATTGAAGACTGATGAACAGTTTATGCATTGTGAGGTTAAAGAAAGAAGTACAAATTTCAGAACACTGATAACAGTAGTGTATGTAAATAATGAGATGAATAAGAGACAACTATGGGCCAAACTGTTGACCTTATGAGCAGCTATTCAGGAGAGCTGGCTACTTAGTGGAGATTTCAACAATGTTCTCCACACTGATGATAGGATAGGTGCTCCAGTTATGCAACAGGAGATTCAAGGTTTCCAAGACACACTCATTGCTCTTCAAGTCACTCAGTTGAAGAGCTTGGGATGTTTTTATACATGGTGTAATAAACAAAAACCAGAGACAATAGTCTATAGCAGGATTGATTGGGCTTTGGAAATGTGAAATGGATGCAGGAGTACAGTCATATTGAAGCTGATATGTTGACCCCGGGAGTATCAGACAATTCCCCTATCCTTTTACTGTGCAATACTGAGGAACAAAGAAGGAACATTCATCCTAAGCCATTCAAACTGTATACTTATGTGATGGATCATGCTGATTTCCCTAGCATTGTGGAAAGGGTATGGAATCAAAGCCAGCATGGAGGGAAAATACATAGAGTATGGAATAAATTAAAGGCCCTAAAAGCGGGGTTAAAGGAATTGAATGCCTATATGGCAAAGTATAGGATACACCTCAGTGAGGCAAGGCAGAAACTGGAAGCTATACAGAATCAGCTAAAGACCAATTGTATGGACCAAGGTCTGATTGATCAAGAAAGGATGGTGCTTATGGATGTAGAGAAATGGAGTAACATAGAGGAGCAGATCTTAAACCAGAATCGAGAGCACACTAGATTGCTTGTGGAGATTCAAACACTAAATATTTTCATGCTCAACTGAAGATGAGGACAAACTTTAATACTATAAACTCTATATATACTGAAGATGGAGTAAATTGTCTGATCCCAGGATGGTGGAAGAAGAGTTTATTACTTACTTCACGAGCTTCTTGGGGGGAAACAATAACAACTTCCAGTGTCCAAACACTGCAGTAATCCATCAGGGTCCTTGTCTCAACTTGCAACAGAAAGATGAACTAGTAAAGCCAGTCACAAGTGAGGAAATACTAATGGCAATAAAGGATATGCTTCATGATAAGCCACTAGGTGTGGATGGTTTCCCAATTGAATTTTTTATAAGGTATTGGCATGTAGTGGGGGGAGACATCTGTGAAGCTGTCTTACTCACTGGGAAGTTGCATAAGGTAAGTAGCACACCTCTAACACTAATTCCTAAAGTGCAAAATCCAAGCAAAGTGAAGGATTATAGACCTATTGCATGCTGTACAACTTTGTACAAAATCATCACTAAGATCCTTACAGCTAGGCTGAAAGCAGTTATTGGTTATCTGGTTGGAAGGTCAAAGTCAGCATTCATTGAGGGTCGTAGCATCACAGATAACATTCTATTTACACAAGAACTGTTCAAAGGCTACTCCAGGAAGGACATTTCACCTAGATATGTTCTTAAAGTAGATTTAAAGAAAGCATATGACATAGTTGAGTGGTGCTTCCTAGAAAGACCGATGCAGGACTTGGGATTTCCTAATAAATTCATTGGGTGGGTAATGGATGTTGGAAACACGTTCTCAATGCAATATACTAAAATGTGTGTTCTTTTGAATAGGTTTTGATGAATGACAAACGAAGCGAAAATTGATATATGACGAAGTTCAAGAAACAAGCGCACAATTGATATACAACGAGATTCAAGCTCAAGACAAAGTTTTATAGTTTAATTGAGTCATTCTTAATTGTGATCTTGATCCTACAACTTGACTCGTAACATGGCTTCTCTCATAAAACTATTTTCCAAAATCATGCATATTTAATTTAATGTCAAATGATTTTAAATCATGCATATTTACAGTAGTCAAAATAATTTTTAGACATGCCTTAAAAATCTGGACTAAGATAATCAATTATGTACTTATGATAATCGATTGTTTTAAGCCAAGACTGCATGACAATCGATTGTGAACTAATGACAATCGATTGTGAGTAAGACAGTGAGCATCAGGTTTTTCAAACCTGCATGACAATCGATTATGAACTAATGACAATCGATTGTAACTGAGGCAGTATCCATCAAAGTTTTTCAAAACTCAGAATAATCGATTATTAACTATTAGTAATCGATTATGTTGAGACAGTGTCTTCCAGTGATTTTCAAATTTATTAAATAATCGATTGTTACAATGGACAATCGATTGTCAAAGAGACAGTGTCTAAAATGTTTTTCAAAAACTGATAAGTAATCGATTGTTGACTTTGTGCAATCGATTGTGAAGCTGACCGTTGTCGTAAAGTTTTCAAATACCGTCAGGTAATCGATTATTGATTCTGTATAATCGATTGTTTTGATTAAAATCCGGAAAAGATTTTTTGAACGTTATTGGGTAATCGATTATTGATTTTGTATAATCGATTGTTTTGATTAAAATCCGGAAAAGATTTTTTGAACGTTGCTGAGTAATCGATTGTTGATTCTGGACAATCGATTGTTTGTGGTAAAATCTGGAAAGGATTTTTTGAATGTTGCCAGTAATCGATTATGGATTGTAAGTAATCGATTATCAAGCGTAAAATCTGGGATTGAATTTTGATCTGACTAGCAGACAATCGATTGTTGGGGTTTGACAATCGATTGTCAGTGAGTAAAATCAGCAACTCTTAATTGGCAATTAGGCAACGGTAATGCCAAGTTTTTCAACTATAAATACAGCTTCATTTCAGTGTTTTAAACACAACAACATACTACAACTGATCATTACATTGCTATAAGCTTGCATACTTTTGTTTATCATTTTATATTCAATTTCATAAAGCTTTTGAGAGCCATATTCTTGTCCAAAGTTTTTGTGATCTAGAGCTTACTTCTTTTACTCATATCTACTCATTAAGGAGTATTTTGTTTGAGTGTTTAGTGTTTTATACACTTGTAAGAGAATTGTAATTCTCTTGTTGTAAGGAACTTGTGTTTCCTTGGTTGAAGTCTTGGAGTGTTGTATCTCCGAGCAAAGGTGTTAAGGCTTGTGTCCTTAAGTTGTAAAGGTTTGTTGAGCACCCGTAAGCTTAACAAGTTAGTGGAAAATCTCGAGAGAGTCTCTCGGGGACTGGACTAGCCACGTGTTGTGGTGAACCAGAATATATCGGTGCGTTCTTTCCTTTTTGTTTATTTAACGCACTTATTTATTTCCTGCAAATTTTAATTTCCGCAAGTTTACGCTAAATTTTATTATAATGCTATTCACCCCCCCTCTAGCGTTAAGCGCTTTATCTAACAATTGGTATCAGAGCCCAACTCTCTGAAAACTTAACAGTTTGAGAGAACCATCCATGGCTTCTACTCGTGATTCTTTTGCAGGAATTGATGAAGGACAGTGCTCCACACGACCACCTCTATTCAACGGTACAAATTACACGTACTGGAAGGAGAGGATGAAGATCTTCGTTCAGTCCAACAGCTTTCACCTTTGGAAGGTGATAATGAAGGGAAACCAAATTCCAACAAAGAAGGTGGAAAACGAATGGGTTCCCAAGTCCGAGGATGAGTATGACGCGGATGACATCCGAAAAGTTCAAAATAATGCTAAAGCAATTAATTTATTATATTGTGCTGTTAATGCTGATGATTACAGGAAAATATCGTGTTGCACAACGGCAAAGGAGATGTGGGACAAGCTAGAAGTTACGTACGAAGGTACGGACCAGGTAAGGGAAGCAAAAATTGATTTCCTAACCCATTCTTATGAATTATTTCACATGAAGGAAGGTGAAAAGGTGGACAAAATGTTTGAGCGATTTTCAATAATCGTAAACGACCTACATGCTCTCAAGAAAACATTCACGGATAGAGAGCTCGTGCGAAAATTTTTTAGAAGTCTCACACCGGCATGGAGATCAAAGGCCGATGCAATTCAAGAATCCATTGGCGTTTCAAACGTCACCATCGACGCACTAAGAGGTAACCTTAAGACCTATGAATCTACTATTCTTAACCCTTTTGTTGATGATCAAAGGAGGCAAAGAATAGCTCTAAAGGCGCGCACAAACCAACCGCAAATTGATGAGGAAGGAGACAACGAGTTTGGACTCGTTATCAAAAGATTTCAAAAGTTCAAGCGCAAGGAGTATGAACGCAAGGGCAAAAAGCAAGGCGAACAAATCAAGTGCTATGAATGTGGTGAAACCGGGCACATCAAATCAAATTGCCCAAACATCAAAAAGGAGAAGAAAACTTTTAAAAAGCAACCTGCATACATTTCTTGGGGAGGCGACTCCGGAGATGAGTCAAGCGAAGGAGAAGAAGACGAAGCAGCAAATCTTTGCCTTATGGCACAAGAAGACAACAAAGATGAGGTATGTTAAATTTCGTCTAAAAACTTCTTTACTCTTGAAGAAATACGAACTGCTTCTGATGAATTATATGCTGAGTTTATTAAGGCTTCAAAAACTGTTAAGGGCGTAAAAGAAAATGCTTCTCTAAAAGAAAAAGATTTTCAAAAACAGCTTTCTTTAAAAGAAAAGGATTTAGAAAAACTGGTTTTAGAAAATGAGAAGCTGAAAGAGGAAAACAAGTTTTTTGGAAAAAGAAGTTCCGATAAGCCCGAAAGCTCTACTAGAAATTGCACTTCTTGTTTGCATCTTAAGAATGAAGTAAGTAGGCTTAAAGGCATATTAGATAAGTTTAATTCTTCGCACAAAAACTTGAATGATGTTCTTGTTAACTTGAAATCAACCAAGCATGGAATAGGCTTTAAGAATGAAGAAAAGGTTGAAGCTAAACCCCAACAACCTAAAGCTCAACCTAGGATTAACAATAGAAATGCTTATCCTAGAAACAACAACTCTAGAGCCAATATGCATGCTAGATAAAATGCTGAACATTTTAGAAGACCTAGGAATGACTTACCACCTAGAAATAGTCACCCTAGAAATGATGCATACTTTAGGCCAAATTTTGAACCCCTTAGAAGACCTAGCAATGGCCCTCAACCGAGAAACAATCACTTTAGAAATGCTGTCCATCCTAGAGCTCATAGTAGGAGAAATAATTCTCATGAAATGCGAAATAGTCATAGTGTTCAAAATAGAGTAAGAAATCTTCATCCATCGAGTTACTATGAACCTAGAAGGATGCATAACCCAAATGTGACTTGTCATTATTGTAGACGTATTGGTCATATTGCTCCTGCATGCTTTACACGTCATAGACATATTACTCAATCGCATCATTATAATATGCCTAACCCCCAAGGACCCAAGATGGCATGGGTACCAAAAGAACATTAATTTGTTTTGTAGGTGTGCTTGAAGGGATCAAGTGTACTATGGTACCTTGATAGTGGATGCTCCAAGCATATGACGGGAGATGAATCCAAATTCCTTCAATTAGAGCACAAAGAAGGAGGAAGTGTTATCTTCGGTGATAACAATAAAGGAAAGATCATCGGCATCGGCTCGGTCGGTAAGGATGAAAATTCCTCTATTAAGCATATATTACTTGTTAAAGGATTAAAGCATAATCTCTTGAGCATAAGCCAATTGTGTGACAAGGGAAATCTTGCTTTATTTGATTCGGATGAATGCTTAGTGTTCAGACGTAGTGATTTCAAAATTATCCTCCGTGGTTTTAGAGTGGATAATATTTATATGGTTGATCTTGCTAATTCCTCACCCGATTATGTTGATTGTCTAATGAGTAAAGAGGATGATACTTGGCTATGGCATCGTAGAGTAGCACATATCAATATGCATCTTTTGAACAAATTGATTTCTCAAAACTTAGTTGTCGGTCTTCCCAATTTAAAATTTGAAAATGACTCTATTTGTGACTCGTGTCAAAAGGGGAAGCAAACAAAAGCATCTTTCAAATATAAAAACATTGTTTCAACTTCTAGACCATTGCAATTGCTTCATTTGGATTTATTTGGTCCCTCTCGCATTGAAAGTCTAGGAAGAAATAGATATGCTTTTGTGATTGTTGATGATTACTCGAGATTTACTTGGACTTTATTTCTTGCCAATAAAAGTGATGCTTTTCAAAATTTTAAATGTTTTCTTAAGCGTGTTCAAAATGAGAAAGAAACAACCGTCACTTCAATTAGAAGTGATCATGGGGGAGAGTTTGATCACAATCTCTTTGCGGACTTTTGTGACGAACTCGGAATCGAAAATACCTTTTCCGCTCCACGTACACCACAACAAAATGGGGTGGTGGAAAGGAAAAATAGGTGTCTCGAAGAGATGGCTAGAACCATGCTCGACGAAGCTAAGATACCCAAACATTTTTGGGCGGACGCCGTGAGTACCGCTTGCTATGTTCTAAATAGAGTAGTAATTCGGCCGATACTCATGAAAACCCCCTATGAACTTTATAAGGGTAGAAAACCAAATATTTCCTATTTTAGAGTTTTTGGTTGCAAATGTTTTGTTCATAACAATGGCAAAGACTAATTGGGTAAATTTGATGCTAAGTCGGATGAAGGTATTTTCATTGGATATTCCTCACGTAGTAAAGCATATAGGGTCTTTAATAAAAGAACCCAAATTGTGGAGGAATCCCCTCATGTTGTATTTTCCGAAAATAATGCTCGCTTGGCAAGAAAGAATTCCGGTTTTGATCTTGCAGGTATCTTAGATAGCTTGAAAGACAAAATACAAGAGGAACCACCCAAGGAAAATAAAGATGAAACTGAGGAACAACCAACGGAAGAAGTGCCACAATTGAAAAAAATAAATGAATATGCCTAACGAGTGGAGGACAATCAAAGATCACCCTCTTGAACAGGTAATTGGAGACATCGGAGGAAAGGTAAGTACCCGACACTCTCTTAAGAACACTTTAGGACACACTTCTTAAGAGCTCACGTTCTCACTTGGCAACACTAGTTTAAGTTATTACTTCTTTACAAATTACTGACTTGAGCGTCGGAGACGTTTAATTCTATTTTGCAGGTATCACCCTAAAAGATAGGGGGAATTATAAAGTTTTGGCACAGAACAATCGATTGTTCCAAGCAAATAATCGATTATTTTACTGTGCTGAAAATCGATTAGCAGTATCACTGATCGATTGTTTATGGTTTATGTTCATTATGCAGTTTTGTTTAATAATTGATTCCTTAAATTGCATAATCGATTTCAGTCTCAGCCATTCAGCAATGCTCTTCCAAAACAATCGATTATTCCACATTTGACAATCGATTATTTCATGTCAGAAACTTAAACTCTTGTTACCGTTTGGCTCCTCAATCGATTTGTGTCAGTTCCAAGTCAGGTCATAACTCTTCAACAATCGATTATTGCATCTCAACAATCGATTGTCTAACGGTCAGTGAACTTATTTTACCGTTTCTGACTGATTTGGCTTTAAATTCTCAGCAGATCTCTTCCATAAATGATAAGCCACTCTCCCCTCTATAAATAGGCTTCATATATGTTCATATTCATTCACTCAAGCATCAATTTTAGCTTTCAAAATATCAAATTCTCTCTAATCCTTTGCAAAATCCAGCAGCTTTCATTAAAAATGTCGGGCCGTCACTCAAAACGTTCCCGTTCTTCTAGGCACGGCGCATCCGCCTCTGCTGCCCCTCCTCGTCCGAACTATCCCTATCAAGATGGTTCCGTTCTATATTTTAATTCCGACATCGAGCTTACTCGATTCTTAACCAAATTTGAAAAGCGCGACATTCTTCCACCCCGCTTTTCAACCCACAAGTATCTTGAATCATTTGGGCCTGCTGCAAATATGCTCAAAAATTCTCAACTTCTTGACTTTTTACTCCTTACCCATCCTTACATCAATACTACATTGGTTCAAGCATTTTATTCCAACCTCCATGAGGATGATGATGGTGAGCTTGTCACCAACATTAATGGTGTTCAAATTCTTCTTTCCGATGAAAATCTTCATACCATCGCCCGTCTTCCTCAAAATGGTGAAGACATTTTTCGGTACACCGGAGAGGCCGGAGCCCTTTTTGATGAAACAGCCCTCTTACACCAAATCGGTCTTACTTCTTATGATCCAAATCTTTCTTCCCGTCGTCCTACAATTACGGGAATGGATCCCAATTATCGGTTGATTTTCTATTTCATCACCCGAGTCCTCAAGCCTCGTAAGCATAACCATACCACCATTTCCCAAGAGGACACCAAGCTCATGCATCCCATAATAACCGGAGCTAACATCAATTGGTGTCGGCTTATCAAAATTCACATGCGTGACGCTATGGGAGATGATAGGCCTCTTCCTTATGCTCTCCTCATCATGAACTTTCTTGAAGCCACCGGATTCTTCACTGGAATTGGTCCTCTCCAAAAGAGTACCAAAAAGTGGGAAATTTCGGAATCCTCCTTTCATCATGACGGTGATCATGTAGCGCCTGCTCCTCCTCCAACCCGTCGTGCTCCTCCGCCTCAAGAGCCTTCCCTCCAATTCATTTCCGACCAAATTGCTTCATTGACCTCTTCTTTCGGTCAATTAACTCACGATATCCATGGATATTTTGACCACGTTCATTATCCATATGCGGGTCTTGTTCCATATGAAGCAGCGCCGGATGATGAGGCGGAAGATGATGAATGAGTAATTGCAGTTTTTAAGTTTGTTTTTTTATGTTGTATTGTCTTCCCTGTTGCTGTAATTCTTTTAATAAATAAACAAGGTTTATTTCATCTTTGGCATCTTATTATTATGTTATTTTTGCTAATGGCAAAAGGGGGAAGTTAACGGGTATGATGCACTCTCAAATTATAAGCTTAAATTGAGGGGGAATTCTCAAATTGAGGGGGAACAAATTGCATACTTGTTGCATGTATATACTTGTCTTGAATCATCATTATAAATTGCTTGTCTTGCATATCCCGCTTAATATTTGCCATTATCAAAAAGGGGGAAATTGTTGGAAACACGTTCTCAATGCAATATACTAAAATGTGTGTTCTTTTGTATAGGTTTTGATGAATGACAAACGAAGTGAAAATTGATATATGACGAAGTTCAAGAAACAAGCGCACAATTGATATACAACGAGATTCAAGCTCAAGACAAAGTTTTATAGTTTATTTGAGTCATTCTTAATTGTGATCTTGATCCTACAACTTGACTCGTAACATGGCTTCTCTCATAAAACTATTTTCCAAAATCATGCATATTTAATTTAATGTCAAATAATTTTAAATCATGCATATTTACAGTAGTCAAAATAATCTTTAGACATGCCTTAAAAATCTGGACTAAGATAATCGATTATGTACTTATGATAATCAATTGTTTTAAGCCAAGACTGCATGACAATCGATTGTAAACTAATGACAATCGATTGTGAGTAAGACAGTGAGCATCAGGTTTTTCAAACCTGCATGACAATCGATTATGAACTAATGACAATCGATTGTAACTGAGGCAGTGTCCATCAAAGTTTTTCAAATCTCAGAATAATCGATTATTAACTATTAGTAATCGATTATGTTGAGACAGTGTCTTTCAGTGATTTTCAAATTTATTAAATAATCGATTGTTACAATGGACAATCGATTGTCAAAGAGACAGTGTCTAAAATGTTTTCAAAAACTGATAAGTAATTGATTGTTGACTTTGTGCAATCGATTGTGAAGCTGACCGTTGTCGTAAAGTTTTCAAATACCGTCAGGTAATCGATTATTGATTCTGTATAATCGATTGTTTTGATTAAAATCCGGAAAAGATTTTTTGAACGTTATTGGGTAATCGATTATTGATTTTGTATAATCAATTGTTTTGATTAAAATCCGGAAAAGATTTTTTGAACGTTGCTGAGTAATCGATTGTTGATTCTGGACAATCGATTGTTTGTGGTAAAATCTGGAATTTTTTGAACGTTGCCAGTAATCGATTATGGATTGTAAGTAATCGATTATCAAGCGTAAAATCTGGGATTGAATTTTGATCTGACTAGCAGACAATCGATTGTTGGGGTTTGACAATCGATTGTCAGTGAGTAAATCAGCAACTCTTAATTGGCAATTAGGCAACGGTAATGCCAAGTTTTTCAACTATAAATACAGCTTCATTTCAGTGTTTTAAACACAACAACATACTACAACTGATCATTACATTGCTATAAGCTTGCATACTTTTGTTTATCATTTTATATTCAATTTCATAAAGCTTTTGAGAGCCATATTCTTGTCCAAAGTTGTTGTGATCTAGAGCTTACTTCTTTTACTCATATCTACTCATTAAGGAGTATTTTGTTTGAGTGTTTAGTGTTTTATACACTTGTAAGAGAATTGTAATTCTCTTGTTGTAAGGAACTTGTGTTTCCTTGGTTGAAGTCTTGGAGTGTTGTATCTCCGAGCAAAGGTGTTAAGGCTTGTGTCCTTAAGTTGTAAAGGTTTGTTGAGCACCCGTAAGCTTAACAAGTTAGTGGAAAATCTCGAGAGAGTCTCTCGGGGACTGGACTAGCCACGTGTTGTGGTGAACCAGAATATATCGGTGCGTTCTTTCCTTTTTGTTTATTTAACACACTTATTTATTTCCTGCAAATTTTAATTTCCGCAAGTTTACGCTAAATTTTATTATAACGCTATTCACCCCCCCTCTAGCGTTAAGAGCTTTATCTAACAATGGAGTGCATATCCTCTGTCACCTACTCTTTCAACATCAATAGTGGACTCACTACTCCATTTAAAGGAAGAAGAGGCATAAGGCAAGGTGACCCTATGTCTCCATACCTTTTTGTTCTGGCCATGGAGTATCTACAAAGAGAATTTATGCAAATGATGATGAGGAAAGAGTTCAAATTCCATCCTAGATGTAAGAAGCTGGGTGTGGCACATGTTTGCTTCGCCGATGATCTACTTATGTTCTGCAAAGCAGACATTCAGTCTGTAATTCTACTGAAGCAGGCTTTCCAGAACTTCTCCAAAGCTTCTGGACTTCAAGCAAATGCTGACAAAAGTGCTGTGTACATAGCAGGTGTAACAAACTGGCAGAAGGAGGAGATCTTACAGGCATTGGGTTTCCCTGAAGGCAAGCTTCCATTTAAATATTTAGGGATGCCTCTGGATTAAAAGAAATTGACCATTGCTCAATGTTGGCCATTAGTTGAGAAAATCACACAGAAAATAAGCTGCTGGTCTTCAAGGTTGCTCTCCTATGCTGGTCAACTTCAGCTGATCAAATCAGTTTTGTTTGGTGTACAAGCCTATTGGTCCCAAATATTTCTACTGCCTAAAAAGTTCTGAGGATGACTGAAGCAATATGCAGATCCTACCTTTGGACAGGTTCGGCTATAGAGTCAAGGAAAGCTATGGTTGCCTGGGAAACACTCTGTTTTCCATACAGTGCAGGGGGATTAAATGTGCTGAACCCGATCAATTGGAACAAGGTTGCTGTTGCAAAGCACCTATGGGCACTGACCAAGAAGAATGATAGTTTGTGGATAAAATGGGTGCATACTTTCTATAGTAAATATTACTGTATTGATGACATGGCAGTGCCTAGATCTGCTGCTTGGGCAATAAGGAAAATCTTTGAGTCGAGAGAGTTGATAAATGGCATTGCAACTCTTCAAGGTAATCTGGATAGTCGACTGCTTCAGCTTCAGAGGGGTGATTCATTCAGCATCAAGAAATTATACAGACTCCAACACCCTCAATACCTTAATGTCCAATGGAAGACCATCATACTGCAGACTCAATTACACCCCAGGTACAAATTTATTTGTGGCTGGCTCTGCATAAGAGATTGGCAACTGTGGACAGACTCCAGGAAATCAATATCCTGATTCCACGGGAATGTACTTTGTGTGGAATGTCTCGTGAGACTTTTGATCATTTGTACTTTGACTGCTTGAAGACTAAAGCACTTTGGAGTCAGCTCCTAAACTGGCTGGGTTATAAACGACCCATTTTTGACTGGAAGGAGGAATGTGACTGGGTCAGTAAGCTGACAAGGAGTAGAACTGGTGTAGCAGAAATCACTGCCTGTCTGTTTGGGATCCTGGTGACAGTGATTTGGAGAGAGCGCAATAAAATGAGATACAAAGGAGGGAAAATGCTGAGCAATAATGTCTGTAAGGAGCAGTCCATCTCCACTCAAGAGGAGCCTCAATTCATAAATGGAAGACTGTTTTACTAAGCTTAAACCATTATCCCTAGGCTGCTCTTGGACAGAATTGTCACATTTACTATCAAATAGTGATATTGCAAATCTTATTAGATTGATAATTGGTGTATGACTGTATAGCATGTGCATATAGATGGTCAGCATCTATGTTTGTACGTGTACAATTTTTTGACGGAATGGAAAAGAAAATCTGGTTATTCAAGAAAAAAAAGTTATAACTGATGTCTTCTCAACATCTAAATAAATATAATAAATAATTTAAATGTTTGAAAGCTAAATATATAATATAGAATAAAATATTAATGAAATATTCTCATCTATTTTAAATATCGCAACATAAAATGAGTAATTTTATATACAAAAACGTAAAATATTGTTAAAAAGTGGATCACCTCTCCAATAACCCCATACTTTTTCTTTCTATGATATTTTTAATTCTTTTCTTTATAAATTTCGCTTATTATTTTTATATGATTTGTATGTAAGATTTATATAAGGTAAATTTTCAATGTTTTAACCTATTTGATAATATAGCTTGAGTTTAATTAATTCAAGACTTTTGATCACGTAAAAGAGTACTTTGCCGTTTGGAATCCATACCTCAAAAAAGAAAATGTTACCAAAAACTTCACACCTTAGATTTTATGTTTTTCCGTATAATTTTATAGATTAAAATACTAATTGACTTCAAATTCAAAATCCTAAATATTAGGAATTACTACGTTAGTTTAAATAAGGAAATAATTTAATATTCAATATTTTAGTGGACTTTAAATATGTAAATATTAGGAAAATAATCAAATTACTAATTTGTCCAATATAAACTATATTTTAAACGGGGTAAAAAAGGCGAACGACATTTTGCTAAGGGCCTTCGTGCTTTTAATATAGTATAGATAGTAGGATGCCTCGGCTGCCTTTAGTCATGCTTTGGATTAAGTTTTATTTGAAAATAAAAATATATTTGTACATATGGTTTTAAAACATATTTCTCAAATTTAATTTGAAATATATATATATTATTAGTATTTGTAAAAAATTTGGCCCAAAACAAGCTATTAAGCTGGTTTTGAAATTTGGAATTTTATCAAAATATAGATAAAATGTATGATCAAACATAAGGGAGTACGAAAGACCGACAAACTGCACCAACCCGATAATCCGAGTCAAACCAAGAAAAAAATCCGACTATGGTTTAATTTGACTTGATTCAGTGTTGGAAAAAAATCCGACCATAATTAGTTTGGTTTGGTTTTAACTAATGAAAGTCAAACCGAAACCAAACCAACCCGACATTAGTTGTATAGAAATATTAGATATATTTAATATATAAATATACTTATTGTAATGTAATTTATAAATATTTCTTAAAAAATTTCGTAATTTTATCTTTTAAGGTATTATTTCAAGGTCGGACTTAGAACTTTTGAATGCTCCAATAAGTTTTATAGCCATTGATATTAGTAAATTAAATAATACTAACAATCAGTATCAATGCTAACAAAAGACATTCAATTCAATATTACGAACGGGGATGTATTGAATATTTATTTTTTATTTTGCAATAATTTAGATAAAAATGCATAACTTATTTTTATTTTGCTTTCGCTTTTAGTCATGTAATTAATACTTAATTATTTTAGCATGACTTTGTGCATTTAGATTATGTTTATTTTTATAATGACTTTTTAATTAGCAATATTTATAGGGAAAATGGTCTAAAATGCCCTTCAACTATCAGCGTAGGTCTAAAAATGCCCTCCATCCACCTATTGGGCCAAATATGCCTTTCCGTTAATGTTTTCGGCTCAACAATAGCCTTTATTAATATTTGTGGCTCAAAAATGCCCTTTGCGTTAACGAAGGTACACGTGTCGTCCTCTTGTTGGCTCATTCTAAATATTTCTTAATTTAGACAAGAATCTAGTGAGCAATGGAAAAGCAATTCTTATTTATGTATGTATTCAAGTGTGTACAATATGATGTTCAAACCCTTTATTTATAGGATGATATAGGTAATAACATAAGGGATGCCATGAATGTGGTATTAACTATTGAGAATATGGGGTAAGATCATGGAGGTGTGGGAGTTATATCCATAATAGTAAAAAAGTAGTGGAAGGTTAATGGAGAAGAGTAGTTGGTGTTACTCCCTTAGAAATTATGGGCATCCACCATAATCAAGTATTTCATAATACTCTTCCTTGGATGTCCAAAGATAATGTGCCTCGTTAAAACCTTACTAAGAAAAAATCATATGGGAAAAAATCTTAATGAAGAAAAAAAAGTACACATATCTTGTAATACGCATTACTTGTTGCCTCATTAAAAACCTTGGCAGGAAAACCAAATGGGATAAAACCTTAGTAAAGGAAAAAAAGAGTACAGCGCATATATGCCCCCCTAATGAAAACATCACTTTATCTCTCGGAGACGAAAAATTCCAATCTTGTATAACAACTTCTCTGATCTTGAGATCGACGATGCCTTAGTGAATTATTCTGCTAAATTATTACTTGAATAAATTTATTGAACATCTATTTTATCATTTTGTTGAAGATTGTGTCTCACAAAGAACTTTGATGAAATATAGGATTTATTCTGTCTTATTCAATATATCCTTCTTTCACAAGCAAACATCAGCACCTTCATTATTAGTGGAATTTTTTCTTCGATGAGGAGAAATTTTACTATGTGAGTCACATAACCAATATTACTTATATGAGTCTAGTTTATTTTTTGACAAGTGGACTCATATTCCTACTTACTTATTTCAAAGTATAAGCTAAAAAGGTAATATTTAGGTCTATGTTATAAAACAATAAAAGAAGAAGAGCAATATTGCAGGGAAAGAGAGAGAGAAAATTTTTATTGGATTTTGGGGTGATTTACAATGGGGTAATACCCATCTATCTATAGGAGGAAAAATGACTTAGCCTCAAAGTAAAACTCTCTACAAGATAGACATTCACTCTAATTAGAATTATATTCTTAACACTCCCCCTTGAATGTCTACTCAATAAGTAATGTGCCTCATTAAAACCTTAACTAAAATAAAACCCAATGGGAGAAAAAATTCTAGAAAAGGAAAAAGAGTACACATATTTAGAAATGTGCCTATTGGTTGGCTCGTTAAAAACAATGCAAGGAAAACCCAGTGGGACAAAACCTTGTAAGGAAAAAAGAGTATAACACGCATTAACTCTCCCTGAAGAGAGCATCAATTCACATCCTTGAGCCTTCGCATCCCAATCTTTTGCACTAGCTTCTTGAAGGTTGACGTTGGTAGAGTTTTGGTGAATAAATCGGCCATATTAACTCCAATGAATATATTGCACCTTGAAAATTCTCACTATCACATTATCATGCTTATAGTTATAGCAAGATACAAATATGCACAAATTGCACTTAGCATGTGGTATTTCAAGATCAAAAATTATATATGCTTTAAGCGGTTTAAGTACTTCAAGGATTGTCATATAAGTTAAGCCATCTAAAGAGGCTTTAGTGCATATCAAGTTTTTATGTCTTGCATAGACATATAAGATATCGAAAACTGATTGCACATACCATTGACTTTATACTTTCAAGTATTTGAACTACATATCCAAAACTACATGTCTTTCATATGGAATCAATTCTACTTGAATTGTATCTCTTCCATTTGGCCAATACTTTTGTACCTATATTCGATAGACTTAAGATCCTCATATATACTTAGCGCTATGATAGATGTCGTCGACAAACATGTTATGTTGGTTCCAATAAATTTTTATAAAGACATAACATAGAGATCTGTTCATTCATATATTCAGATACCTGAATCTCTCATGAGATTTTATGAAGTGTTTGTCATGTGATCTTCTAGATCACTTGCCTCCTCTATTATGATCACTTTGATCATTGCTCATCTTCTTTATCAAGAAGTTCTATTTGAAACTGATTTGTCTATAACTTTAAGCGTACCATAGATTTTGTCCTTCTAGGACTTAATATTAGCATTTGCAATGTGAGAATATAATTACTTTCTTTGGGTCAACAAATGCATATGGCATGCTTTGCAATATATTGCAAACGAATTATCTTTTTATGAACTTCAAGTTCATATTATCGTAATCGAGGATTTAGATATACAAATGATAATTCATTCTACATAACTTTCTCTCAACTGTTTATCATGTCTCCCCGTCATGTTAGAAAAACTAACTTATTTCCTCAACTTTGAGAATCCATCTTTGTGTATTATGGTGTTAATGAAAATATACACCGCACATCAATAATAATAAGATGGAATTATTTGGTTCCTAACTCTGAACCACTTGTGAGGGGAGAATATAATATACTATCGTATATCATAATGATATAGATAACTTTGTTCCCATAAGCAATAGTTTAGCTATTAAGTGGATGCACTCAATAAATTATTTTGCTAAAACAACTATGATGTAAACGAACTTATCTGAACTATCTTGAATAGAACATCTGGAAATTATGCTCTAAATTGAATTATTGAGCAAGCTACATCGCAAAACATCATGTTGCAGGTTAATAATAATCTGACATGTAACCATCTCATAGATGCATCTTATATGGTGTACATGGCAGGTGAATAGGCTCATATTCACCTTTGATATTTCCAACATTCATGGGATTCAATCACAATTTTAGTTGGTTTATTAATTAATGAGAACAAACAATATAAGAGAATTCATAAAGAACTTTCTAGTTCTTTAATATTTACCCATGTGAATTCTCTATTATTTTTACACATCATACTTAAATTGATATGGCAAAATTGATTGTGCCAACTGAATAAATTATCAATATTGATAAGTTCATGTTTACACCATGACATGTGCAATTCTCAATAAGCTTCAGGTTTATTATGATATGTGTTTTTATATCAATAAACATCCACTTTATTGTGCTATTCGTTTATTTGTGTGGTACAAATTAAAAATAAAACGGGTAACTTTTCGGATACATATTATTCCGCTACAAGTTGTAGTAATAGAAGATATCAAATCTTTCCTTTATTTATAGTCTCAATATAATCAATCGCTTTCGCGTATACTTTGGAAACTGAATAAGTTTCTTTGAGACTTACTACAACATAATATCTTATTGGTAATCAATTGTGTTTCTCCAAAATAGTATATTAGCTCTTGCAGATTTGGTACTACCAAATATTCATGAACATCCATATGGTGAATATCTCTTTTAAAGAGAATGTTTTACTATTATGGTCATGGTCAAAATTATATGCAAGATATGTTTTTTGCATTATTGTTGTCCTTTAATAATTACATTGCCAAAATATTTTGGCGTACAATAGGTACATGACCAATGACCATTCATGTCATAATAATGATATTATTTTCTTATTTCATCTCCAAACCTCTTTCTAGAGGTGAGTACCGTATATTCACTACCACTAGCACGTTCATATTCTTCCAAGAATGAATATATATTCATAAATTAGATGTTGTTACACTCACATCATGAATAGACCATAATCATCTATATGTGCTTTATAAAATCTCATATTGTCAAATTTATGAGAAATATTACTTTCACAGGGTGAAGGATTATTTTGAGAATCGTTATTATTCTCATTATCACAATGATGACGATTATAATTTCGTCTATTGCCATGTCCACATCCATTGATACCTTCACGGTGATAATTTTGTCTTCTTTCAGGCTTATCACATACTGCTATCACATTCTCTACAGGGAACGAGAATGGAGCAAATTCAGTGGGACGGGTTTTCAATTCTTTGCGCACAATCATACATGAATTTGATCACGGCAAGACATAGAAAACTTACCACGTTGGGTGGTTATAATATCTTTCAAGCTACCTTAAAGTTGCAATCAAAATTTACCGTTTACGCTTGTATTTAAAATCAAATTATAGAATTACAAGACTTTGAAAGAGAAAAGTAAAATACTTACCTTAAATCCAGAATTAATCTTGAAGGAAGTTCATAGAATGATTAACAATCATTATGCTCAATATTATGTAAGAGTTGAGCATCCTGTATGTATCCAAAGCCATAGTTTTGAAGATTTGCGTGAGCCCCTCTTATGGAGATAAGCGTAATATTCTTCATGAACGTCCTCCTAAATGTAAGACTGACATTCTAAGCCGTAATTCTGTGACAACGAAAAAATTGGTTCAGGAACTAAAAATCCATTATCATTCTTCAAATCGTGATTATCATCTTCGCAGCCGCTATCACCAGACAATTCGGCGCGGGTGAGCACTCGTCGGGGAGAGCCAAAGCCAAAGGAGCTCGTAGACGGCAAGCTAAAACTAACTTTGAGATAACCAGTACTGGTCCTATTAAACAGTTTGATGGATTGAAATGCAGACTGCTTGGATAACGACCTCCGACGACCTCAAACTCTACTCGACTCAGAAAATACCGGAGCTCAAAGAGCTGACCGCTAATTTAAATAGGATCTTCTACTGTTTTTGAAGTTGTTATCAACTGGTCCTTATGGTGAGAAGGACAGTGTTTCATCGTTCTCCTTGGCCCTATCCGTATGGGTGTGTGAGTGGTGAGGGACTGGTAGAAGTGGAGACGAGACTGCTTGGTTGACGGACGATCGGAGGAGGACGGGGCTGAAGGGTTGTTGCTCGGAGAAGAAGACGAAGCAGCAGCGGTGGCTCGCTGGCTACTGTCGCGTCGTGGAGGCGAGGCTGGCTAACCGGGGGTCGTTTGGGGTGAGGGTAACGGGTTGTTAACTGGTGGGCTGTGGTGGTGGTTATCCTAAGATTTTTGGTTGGTTCTTTCAAGAAGAAGACTTAGTCTTTATTGTAGTGTGTAGTCTCAGGTCAAAAAATCTGAAAGAAAATGAAGTGCGTCTTCCCGTGTGTTCAAGGTGTGTCGGCTGAAATTTGCAAGTGTAGTATTTATAGGATTAGGTGTATGTCTCGGATATTGGATTATTCGAATTTTTAGGCCTAAAAAATGGGTCGTTTGAATTTAAATATTATTTTTTTACGCAATTAAAAATAAAAATACGATATTATTTAATTAATCCTACGTAAATAAAAATAACTATTAAAATAGGACTGACGATTAAAACAAAAATATTCTTTTTTGTATTTTCAAGATAAACTAAAAAATATTAATGAAACTAGTTCTGTAATTTTTGTATTTATATAAAGATAAAATATAAAAAACTATTTTTTTGTATTTTTGAAGATTAAAATGACTACAAAATATTAATGAAACTGTTTGTTTTCTGTATTTTTCGAAATTATATAAAAATAAAGATAAGGTACTATTTTTTGTATTTTTTCCAAGTTTATGAGAAATACATAAACTTATATATATATATATAATTTTTTTTTGTGATGAAATAAAGTAAAAGAAGTCAAAAAGTAGTTAAAATAACTATATTAGGCCTAAATTAAATATATACGCTAAACTATGAAAATTTCGGGGAGGGTAAAAAATCACATGTCAACAATCAATAAACCGGGATGGCCAACCAGTCATGCCATCTAATATTTATTTCAGCAAAAAATTTAATTTACTATGACATGAGATTCCATATCATGTTTATACATCTGTAGCACAAATAGAAGAAAAAAGGGGCAACTTTTCATATTTATCAGTATTATTATCGTATTATGAAGATAATCAATCTTCCTTTCATATATAGTCTCAATACGCCAAACACTTTGGCTAATATTTTTGAAAGTCAAAAATTTCTTTTGAGACTTACTACAACATCAATGTGGACAATTTTATTTATCCAAGTAGTAGTAAATTAACTTTTCCGGAACTCTTAGTTGATTTTGTATTGCAAGATTTTTTTCTCACCATCCATATGGTAATGTCTCCTTCACGGAGAAAATTAAATTATTATAGTTATGGTCAATCATCATAAGTGAAATCATTTCTTACTTTACTTTTGCCTTTAATAACTTTTATAAGGCATGTCAAAATATTTTTGACGTATCACATGTACGCGACCAATGACATATTCATGTAACCACACAGTAATATTGTTATACCCCATTTTAACACGGGTCAAACTAGAGTATAACATATGGTGATTTTCAAATATTTATTAAATTAAAAAAAATCACCACCTAATTATTTCTACGGTTAATTAGGATACCTAAATTAATTAAAGTAATTAATAAATTATAACTCTGTTAATATTCTACATAACCTTAAAGTTTAAGGTAAGGGTTCAATTAATCTAAAAGAAAGATTTTTAAGAACCCCTTTAACATCCATTTTAAAAAGGTTAACCGACCGAACTAAATTTATTAAGGCTAATAAGTGCAAAAGTAGTTTTAGACAAAAGTAACGTAAAAAAGAATTCATCACCAATGTGTAGTGACATGAAATCTGCTTTTCATTTTATAGTCTAAAGAATGTAATTGAAAAAGAGACGATTTTCTAAAAAAATAAATAGCCTAAAGTCCAAAACCAAAGATCAAAGTTAGACTTGAAGAAAGCTTAAAGTTTGATGAAGTAGAATTAATATATAAAAGTGTCTTTTGAAGTAAAGAATGGTCAAAAGTAGGGGACTAAAAGTAAAAATGGGTAAAGGAACTAAAGTTCCTTTAAACATATTAATAAATATGCTCTATACTTTATTAAAAGAAACTGGTCCCATATAATTTTAAAATATTTTTAAAAATCGTTGGTTTTAGAAGTTTGACAAAAAAATTGATTTCAAAGTTTAAAGTTGTTTAAACATTATGAAGACAATTTTTTTATATAACAATAATTAAACTACTTTTCGATAAAAAAAAAAAAAGAACTTGAAGAAGACTGATTTCATCAACAAGGCATGGTGAAAGTTTGTCACCACATGTCCAGGTTTAGCATAACTGGAAATAAAAATTAGTAAATTAAGAGTCATGTCAGCTCCCCAGAAGATTTTATCTTCTGTATTTTTGCTGTCTAGATAATGCATAAGCTGGAGACGATGAGGTCGTGTAGACTTGGTTTGTTGCGGTGTCGTTGAGTCTTAAAGTGAGACCCTTCGGCTCCAGTGTTCATGTAAAACAATACGATTAGAGGAGGAACATCTGTTTCGCAAATATTTGTAGAAAATAGTTAAAGTTAAAACGTGATTTACTCTTCCAGATGATCGAAATTGACAAATCCATCATGTCAAGATTCTACTAACATATTTTATCATAACTACAGAAAAGAGTCTAAGACATGATTCTTCAAAATTAAAAATAGTACATTTAAACTAAAGAGAATGAGAAAACAAAATCAGACATTACCTGTTGTGAGGCAGTGAACTGTAGGCTTTGAGGGCTCAGACCTACTACTCCTTAGTTATGAAAAATATAAAAATTGAGACTAAATATTGAGAATTTTTTCACAGATTGTAAAGCTTGAGATTAAAGAGAAGTAAAGTATAATCTGAACTGAGTTTTTCCTTCTTTTTTTTTTTTTTTTTATCTTTCTCCTCATTCCCAGTGTTCAAGCTTGGGTTTTATAGGCGGATCTAGAGTTCTTTGGGCAAAATTTTTATCTCTAACGTTTGAAATTAAGAGCGTGAGATTTTGAACGGTAAAATAATCGTTCATCATTTAATGAGGGAAATTTGAGCAGATTTTGTTTCAGCTTTATTTGAGACTTTGCACAGAATTGTTTTAAATAGTTTTGGCATTTTTCTTTCGTTTAAATCAAGAAGGTCAAAAGTGGGAGGAAAACTTCAAGGAAAAGAGGAGAGGAAAGAGAGAAGGTGGGCTAGAGATTGAAAAGGATGGAAAGGGAAGGGGGACGTTTGTTTTTTTTAAGTGAAAGAAGGCATGTTTTGAATTTTTAGTCAAAAGGTGGAGAAAAGGACAGAGGTACTATTGGTATGATATGACATAGATGTTGATAAAATAATGTTAAATAAATATTGATTAAAAATATCAAAGTAGTAACAAACTAGTTAAGGTACTACTACTAATAGAAGTAACGTAGTAGTAATTACCTATATCTATCTATATTATATTAAAAATACAAAGGTCTTTAGTGAAGTGTTGTTCGCCTTTTTTACCCTTAAAAAGTAGATTTTCCTTAGGATAAAATTGTTATTTAAAAAGCGACAGAGCTCTTCAATTCACAAAAGGAACTTAAAAAAAGGAACGGATCACACAAAATAACAACAACAATAACACAGTATAATCTCACTTAGTGGGGTCTGGGGAAGGTAGTATGTACGCAGAGCTTACCCCTACCCTAGGGTTGAGAGGCTGTTTCCAAATAGACCCCGACATCCTTTCCTCCAAGAACTTCCCACATTGTTCTTGAAGAGACTTGAACTCACAACCTTTCAGTCGAAAGTGTGAGTTGCTTACCATCAGAGGATCACACAAAACAACATTGTGCAAATATTTCAGTCATTCAACAATTTAATGTTGACCATGCGCGGGTATGCTTTCTGTATCAAAAGGTCCATAATGTAATGTCTTCCATCAAGATTACATGGATAATAAGAGTGCTAATAAGCTGCAACAATTGATACATCCATGTCGCTTAGGTTTTTTTAAGTTGACGTTTCATGTTTTTACATATTTTTTGCAGCCATCATGTTATTTATATGGATTAATATTATTTTTTGGTATAATTATTTGTTTATTACTATTATGGAATCAAAAGTGTAAAAAAAATATTCTTATAATATTTGGTCTGACACTTTTATCTTTTGGTACGACAATATTCCTTTAACATAATTATTGTACAATAATATAAATATATATTGTAATTGTAATAATAATAATACTAATAATAATAACTACAACAACAACAACAACAAGCCTTTCTACCCTTTAAAAATAATTTCACACTAAATAAAATAGTCTTTTAATTATTCCCCTGATATTTAGGAATATAAATATTTAATTATTTTTCTATTATTTAAGATTTCGAAATCAACTAAATTTTTTATATTAAATCTTCCTTATTTGAGCAATATAATATAATAAATTTATAAAAAAAATAACAAAGAAAATCACATTAATTTGTAAAAAGGAAAATCCCATTATTATATCTCAATTTATGAATATTTCTGGTACACGTTATTGCTTCTTTTTTTTTTCTCTCCAAGTTTTCTCTAGATATCTAACCATTAAATGTAACGACCCGACCGGTTGTTTTGAGCTACGGCACGTCATTCAGCAGTTTGAGGCCATGAACAACTTCATCTCAGGTATATTGACTTATGTGTATGGTTGGAATTAAAATTCAGGAAGTTTGGAGTCAAATCTAAATGGAAATTCTCATTTTGAAAGCTTAAAGTTGAAGAAATGAACTAGGATTGAAATTTTGAGTAAATAACCTCGGAATCGGGATCCGAAGGTTCCAACAGGTTCGTATGATGATTTCGGACTTGTACGTATGCCCGGATCAGATTTTGGAAAACCCGGGAGCGTTTTGGCGACTATTGTGGAAGATAACAATTTAGAAGAAATTGCATCAGTTTGGCTTAAAATGTATTTCAGTGTCATTAATGTCCGTTTGAGATTCTGAGACAGGATGTAGCTCCGTATGGTGATTCTGGATTTGGGAGCGCGATTGAAAGTGAATTCGGAGGTTCGTAGGTCATTTTGAAGTCATTTGGCTAAATATAGAAATTTGAAGGTTTTTGAGAAAATTCGACCGGAAGTGAAAATTTTGATATCAGGGTCGGAATGCGATTTCGAAAGTTGCTGTAGCTTGTTATATCATTTTGGACTTGTCTGCAAAATTTGAGGTCATTCGGACTAGTTATATTATAAGCACGAAGACTCTTAACGAAATGTTGTTCGCCTTTTTTACCCTTTTAAAATAGAGTTAATATTGGACAAAATCGACATTTAAAATTGTTTCCTAATATTTAGAAATTTTAGATCAATTTTGTTCTTTAAATTCTTCCTTATTTGAACTAGGTAAGAAATCTTAATATTTAGGACATTAAAATTAATTGAAAAAAATTATTAAAAAAAATGAAAGGAAAAACTATCAACAACCCCAATATTAGTGATACGCAGCTTTTAAAATTTGTTACTAATTTATGTGGTTTTCCTTATATAGTCCAACTTAATGTTACTTGTGCTATTACGAGGAGGAAAAATATAAATGCCACAAAGTTCAATGATGGAAACCATTGTAGACACAAACAAGACTTTTCATATAAATATGAGAGAGTGATTAATTATTAATATTAATTTGTATAATTTATCTCATACTATAATATTAATTACACCTCAATAATTTTAACAAGTAACTATAAAAACATAAGAGAGAGAGGTGTTGGGCTATTGGCCATAATTAATTAAAAAACACGAATAACTTTGCAAATACAAATTTCCAAACTTAAATATTAGATTGATTTATTATTCTTGAAAAATATAATTAAATAAAATTATAACTATAGTCAAATATTTAAAACTTGTAATGAGTCAATATTATTAATTTCAATCAACAAAAATAAAATTACTTCTTTTAATAAGAATTAATATTAAAAATTTGAATTAACAAATTAAAAACATAAATCACATTCAATTTCTTTCCAAATTCATCACATAAGTAAAACCCTTTTTTTCAGTTGACAAAACTTTTAGATATAAAAATTAGATTTTTTTTATAAGAATACCATTTGCGGTGGAATGAATAAAAATTACTGCAAAATCGATTATAGTATAGTAATAAGCATCAACTGCAAAACTCTATAATACTCTTGAATAAATTTCTACATATAATTTCATACATGAAAAGTTAAAAACAAAAAGATACTAACTCTAATTCCCAAGGTACAGAATCCCACCAAAGTCAAGGATTACAGGTCAATTGCTTGCTGTACAACTCTGTACAAGATCATCACAAAGATTACTACAGCTAGGTTGAAAGAGGTTATTGACTCTCTAGTGGGCAGGTCACAGTCAGCTTTCATCGAGGGTCGTAGTATTATTGATTACATCTTATTCACACAAGAACTGTTCAAGGGCTATTCCAGGAAGGGCCTTTCTCCTAGTTGTGTGCAAAAGGTGGACCTAAAGAAGGCTTACGGCTCAGTTGAATGGGTTTTTCTTAGTAGATTGCTGCAGAATTTGGGATTCCCTTCTAAGTTTATAGGTTGGATAATGGAATGTATATCCTCTGTAACCTATTCTCTCAATTTCAATGGAGGTCTCACTGCTCCATTTAAAGGGAAAAGAGGTCTGCGACAAGGTGACCCGATGTCACCATACCTATTCTTTCTGGCAATGGAGTATCTACATAGACAGCTTGTGCAAATGATGATGAGGAAAGATTTCAGGTTCCATCCTAAATGCAAGAAGTTGGGTGTAGCACACGTTTGTTTTGCGGACGATCTCCTCTTGTTTTGCAAGGCTGATATTCAATCGGTCAGTCTTCTGAAGCAGACTCTTCAGGAGTTCTCTAAGGCCTCTGGTCTTCACGCAAATGTTGATAAAAGTGCAGTGTACTTAGCATGTGTAAACAACTGGCAGAAACAGGAGATTCTTCAGATACTGGGATATCTAGAAGGCAGTCTCCCTTTCAAGTATTTGGGGATGCCTCTAGATTCAAAGAAGCTGTCCATTGCTCAGTGCTGGCCACTGGTGAAGAAAATTACACAGAAAATAAATTGTTGGTCGTCAAGGTGACTATCTTATGCTGATTGGCTTCAATTGATAAAATCTGTTCTGTTTGGTATTCAAGCCTACTGGTCCCAGATTTTCTATTGCCCAAAAACATTTTGAAGATGACAGAGGCTATCTGCAGATCCTACCTGTGGACTGGTTCTTCCACAGTCTCCAGAAAGGCTCTGATTGCCTGGGATACTCTGTGTTTGCCTTACAGTGTAGGGGGTCTGAATGTCTTAGACATAGCTAAATGGAACAAAGCTGATGTGGTCAAGCATTTATGGGCATTGACAAAGAAGAAGGATAACCTATAAATAAAGTGGGTTCATACTTTCTATATCAAGAACCACTGTTTTGAAGACATGCTGGTGCCTAGGGCTGCTGCCTGGGCAATCAGGAAAATTTTTGAGTCGAAGAATCTGATTAACGGCATTGCAACACTCAGTGGAAATCTGGAAAACAGATTGAGGCAGGTGCAATAGGGAGAGTCCTTCAGCATTAACAAGCTATACAGACAGCTTCTTCCTAAATGTAGCAAGGTCCAATGGAAATCAATCATTTTGCAGCCTCAACTACATCCCAGGTATAAGTTTATACTGTGGCTGGCATTACATAAACGACTTGCAACTGTGGAACGACTTCAGATGCTAAATGTTTTGGTTCCACAAGATTGTATTTTATGTGGTTTGTATCGAGAGACTTTTGAGCATCTTTTCTTTGACTGTTTGAAAACCAAAGAGCTCTGGTATCGACTCCTCAACTGGTTGGGCTATAAGTGTACCATTGCTGACTGGCAGGAGGAATGTGAGTGGATTAGTAAGCTGGCGAAGAGTAGAAATGGTTTAGCAGAAATTACAGCCTGTCTATTTGGGATTCTGGTGCCGACGATATGGAGGAAGCGGAATAAATTGAGATTCGAGGGAGGAAAGTTGATGAGCGACACTGTATGCAAGGAAATCGTAGTCCATTTTAGAGGGGATTCAAGGAAAAAGTGGAGGGTTGTCCTACAAAACTTAGATCATTTTCCCTAGTTTTCAAATTAGATAGACTTTTTTCACGGTAGTTGTATCACATGTATTATCATAGAGTGTTTGGTTTTTCTTAGACTGATAATAGTATAGTGACTGTGTATAGCATATGAGAATAGGTGGTTAGCATCTATGCTTTGTAAGTATACTTTTTTTGACGAAATGAAATAGAAAGCTGTTTATTCAAAAACAAAATGAGTAGATTAATTAAAATATAGTAGTTGAATTTACTTTTTGTAATAGTAATTTTTTTTAATATGTTGAAAATAATACTTATTGTATTTTTTTATATATTAAAGAAATAGAACAAATTACATCTTGCTCATGAGAAAAAAGAAAGCGTCTTCTGTCAATTGAATGAGATGATTAAGAACTTATATGGGATAGAGTTTCTTTTTTTTTTTGAATTAGTTAAATAGGATCAACATTTATTATTTTTAGAAATATATAATTTTTAATTTTACCCTTAATTTTTGATAACTAAACCATAAAATAAAAAATTTATGTAATTCTTAAAAATATTATATTTATTGAGGTAGGGTAACGCGCGCTGCTCGCGTACTCTAAGACTAATAATAGTAATAATAAGTAGTAGTAGCAACATCAATAATATTACTATTACTACTA